>OW026366.1:237224217-238424217 GCA_932273885.2 Leucozona laternaria | reverse complement strand
CTGCAATTTCCTGGAATGTCCCTATGGCCCGGCACCCAGCAGAGGTGAATATTAAACTGCTGTGCCATCTCAACGAGAGATGATCGACAGTTAAGGGCTGTTATTGAGTTGGTAGAGACAGATTCCAGGGATTTTATGGCGGCTTGCCTATCCGAGAAGATGCGGATATCTGTGTTAGATATCACGTTTTCTTTAAGCCAAGATAGTACTTTTGTAGGAGTTCTTTTAAGGTGTTGAGATGCTTTCCTGATACGGCAATAGCAACATCGTCTGCATAGGCGATCACTCTGTAGCTCTCCGCTTATAGGCTTGTCAGCAGCGCATTTACTACCAAGTTCCAAAGAAGGGGAGATAGAACACCGCCTTGCGGCGTACCTCTATTGACGGATCTTCTTGTCGAAAAACCGCCCAGTCTTGAATTAATCCTCCTGCTCATCAGCATTTGATTAATAAACTCGACAGGCGGAACATCCACATTCAGACCTGACAGTGCAGATGCGTTCGCAGATGTATCGACGTTATTGAAAGCGCCTTCGATATCTAGAAAGACAACCATAGTGTTCTCCTTATGGTGGAGGGAGTATTCGATGGTTCTAACCAGTGTGTGTAGGGAGTGTCTACCGTTTTCCCTTTGCAATAAGCATGTTGAGCCGTAGGCAGGAGCCTCGAGTCAATGCTTGTTCTAAAATGGATATCAATCAGTCGTTTAAAAGTCTTAAGCAGGAATGACGACAGACTGATAGGTCTGAGATCTTTTGGGTTTACATGGGAACATTTGCCAGCTTTGGGAATAAATACAACTTGGAAAGGTAGAATGAAAAGCAATCGAATTGTCGAATCGAATTTACCATTCACGTGAAAAGCAGAATAGGGCTCTGTTTGTCTTGGGAGGTACATATATGTACTTTGCACAGTCTAACGATATAATTCTCTATTTAGTTCGAAAAGTGATTGATTACTTTAAAATATTGACAAACATATAAGTGAAAAACAGAACTGCTGAACAAAATCGCGTGATTTTTCTTAGCTTTTCGCTTGAAGGTTTTCATTTCCACCAATCATCCATCAGTATTTATTTTTGTCTAACTAAATTATTCCACCATCTTTATTATCATTCGAAGAATTCAATTACTTTCTAGGTCATAAATAACAAAGCCCATATACTATCTTCAAAAAATACATCAGCAACATTAAATTCAATTTTATTATCTCTATCTGATGAAACCTTTTGAATTCCAAGTGTATATAATGTATATAACCTTGACAAAATAAAAGAAGAAATCCTTACGATTCATATAAAAAAAAGCAATAACAATAATGTGAACTCTGACAAGATTTATAAATTATTTCGCCCATAATTGATGGTTCAGTGAATTCTTCGACTTTAAGTGGGTATAAGAGTACCGACCGACACGAGTATATATGCCCTCTTCCTCTCCTCGTACTCCACACTTTATGGTCTGATTCTATCTATTAAAATTTTATTCTCCTTCAAATGATAGTTTAGCACGCCCAATAAATTAACATTCTTTTCAAAATGGCCCAGAGAGATGAATGGTGTGTGTATTCGTATACTCATCGGAATACACATATCAAATAAGAAGAAAGCGATATAAAAAAATGTTGATAATATTTTTATGATATTTTTTTAAAAAAAACTTAAAATACCATCGCCAACATAAAATATCCAAACAAAAATGAAGATGAACGCATATACATAATATTATAAATTCAACCATCATCTTCACCATACTATCATCATCACCATCGGAGATAGTTGGTATACGGAATTTAATTTCAACTTGAACCAAGCGTAACGAAATGTCAAACTTTCTTTTGATATTTTTGTCGACAAACATCAGAAACACTTTGGTTGGCGATTCTCGATTATGACAAACGCAAACCAAAGGAAAAACATCTCCGAGCTAGAAAATAATATTCTCTCAAAAAAGTTTTATATTTTCCTTTGACGAGCAAAAACAAAAACTTTTACTTAAAATCGTATTAAATTTTTTTTTTTTTTTTTTTTTTTTTTTTATTGGCGGCTACACAAAATGTTGGCATAGTAATATCCTTTCAGAGAAAAAAGTTCAAATTTTAAAACCACAAAGAATACGAAATTCAAAGGAGAGAAATCCTCGAATTTGTTCAGATTGTCGAAAGCATAAATAACTTCTTTTATATATACATAGTTGGTAAGTTATAAGGATTTCAGGATCGTTTATTTGTTGTATGAATAAGAAATTAGTAGACGAAATAAGAACCTTTTATTTATGTATATGTAGATACGTTCCCACACACAAATGAAGTTAAAACAATAACTCACTTTAAACCTAAATTGAAGTTTAATTGACGGAATTCGCTTATATGTACAAATACACACACAAAAGCTTTCTCTATATGTACAGTGTGTGTTTGGCGTGTCAATTTGCAATTTTAATTAAATTGGTCAGTTTGGTGACAACAGCTGCAATCATTATGGAAATTTGATATGTTCTGATGGTTTCACTTTTAAAATAAATGTATTTGTAAATGGATATAGAGTTTTTGCATATTTAAAAATGGTAGATTGGCAGGTTTTAACTCATGGTGGCCATATCCTGGATTTTGTTTGGGAGGTGTTTGGTAGAAAAAAAGGATGTCGTTTTATTAAACAAATATACACAACTCGATCGCAAGAACTTGCTCTTGTGGGCCAAGTTGCTTGAAGTTCAATAGATTGTAAGTAAAGGGTTTTTCAACAAAGACGCTACAAAAGTAGAGCAACAGGGACAGCAAACTACGCCATATTTCTTGCCGTTCTTTTGACACTTCTCTTCAGTAAGGTTTGCCATTTCATGATGGAAAGATATACGAGCCAACAACGAGTCAAAATTATTAAAATTTACTACCGAAATTCGGAGTCAGTGGCCTCAACGTTAAGAGCGATAAGTCCAATTTATGGTCGTCATAATCGTCCTAGCAGATCAACAATTGAGCGTCTAGTGGAAACAGTAAGGCACAGTACAAAATGTTCCCGTGCCAGTGAGACAAAGAAGTGCCCGCAGTGTCGAGAATATTGCTGCCGCTGAGGCTTCAGCTGCAGAAAGCCCAAATGTGTCTCTCACACGTCGTTCTCAAGCGTTGGGCATCTCTGTGACGTCGTTGCATGTGGTGAATTTTGCAAAAAGATCTTGGCCTACATCCTTACAAGATTAAATTGACGCAAGAACTGAAGCCGCTTGACCACCAGAAGCGTCGTATGTTCGTGAATTGGGCTGAGCAACAACTTGAAAATGATTCGGATTTTCATCGAAAAATCATCTTCAGCGATGAGGCTCATTTCTGGCTGAATGGCTTCGTCAATAAACAAAATATGCGGTATTGGTCAGCAGCAATCCACACGTACTCCATGAGTCATCATTGCATCCCGAAAAAAATTACGGTTTGGTGTGGTTTATAGGCCGGCGGCGTCATTGGGCCGTACTTCTTCTGTGATGGTCAAGACCGGAACGTTACTGTGAATGGGGATCGCTACCGTTCAATGATAACCGAGTATTTTTGGCCCCAATTGGATGATATGGACTTGGAGGACATGTGGTTCCAACAGGACGGCGCCACAAGGCACACAGCGAATGTCAATCAATTTCTTGGAAACCAAGTTTGGAGAACGTGTTATCTCACGAAATGGTCTCGTCGCTTGGCTGCCTCGGTCGTGCGATTTGACGCCGTTAGACTTTTTCTACGTCCGGTCTATGGTCTATGCCAACAAGCCAGCGACAATTGATGAACTTCGTACGAATATCGAACGTGAAATTGCAGCAGTATCGGCCGATTTATGCTTGAAAACCGTCGAAAATTGGGTTCAGCGTCTGGACTTCTGCAAGCGTGCTCGTGGTGGCCATGCAAAAGAAATCGAGTTCCATACATAATGGCATCGAACGTACTTTCACAGAAATAAAGAATTTCATTGATATCCAAAACCGTTTTTGTTTTATTTAAAAAAAACTTTCATAGCGCTCTTATTGGAAAACCCGATATATGAAATTTTTATAAAGGATGTTTTTCTTAGGGGTATAGAACTTTAAGTTGGCAACACTTTTTTAACTGGCAGCCAATTTGTCAGCTGCCAAGTGATTTATTTTTATTTTGGTTTGACATTGCACGAATTGAAGCCACAGGATCACCTAGAAAGGCGTATAGGTTCGGTGAATGGGCCAAAAACAAGATTGCCGTTGATCCCAATTTTCATAAGCCAATTTTGTTTAGCGATGGAGTTCACTTTTGGTTGAATGGATACGTCAATAAACAAATCTGCCGTATTTGGAGTGATGATAATCCTCAAGTGTATGTTGAGACACCGTTACATCTACAAAATCTGACTGTTTGGTGTGCTTTATGTTTTGGTGGAATAATTGGTCCGTACTTCTTTAAAAACGATGCTGGCCAGAAAGTTACAGTCAATAGTGACCGTCATAGAGCCATGATTACTGACTTTTTAGTTCATCAATCGAACAACAATGATGTTCAGGAGCTGCGGTTTCAACAAGACGGCGCAACATGTCACACAGCTCGTGCCACAATTGATTTATTGAAGGAAACGTTTGGTTACCGCATAGTTTGACGTACCGGACCCGTGAATTGGCCTATAAGATCGTGCGATTTAACGCCGCTTGACTATTTTCTGTGGGGATATGTGAAGTTGCTAGCCTAGTTGCTATCAAAAAAAAAAAAGATTTGGGTGGGACGAGGGTTTCTTTATTTTATTTATTTTTTTCAGCCGCATGGATCCAGTAGCGGCGAAACACTTAAAACCATAACTATAATTTATTATAAAGAACTGCACCTATTGTAATATTTATAAGGGAGATGTAATAAAAGGAACGGCAGTTTTTTACAGAATGGCAAAATATGCTTAGTCAAAATTAAGCAACTCACGCAAGAACAAGTCTAATAATTTATTGTTGATGATACAAAAATTACGACCAACATCATTTTGTTCATTTCGAATTTGATCTTAAGCCTTAAATATCTAGCACTTTAATAGCACATCAATTAATATTATATCAATTAACGCCATCTATCTGATTAGACGGAACTAACCAAACGAATTGCGATGTTGTAGTAAAATTATGACAATTTTATAAAGCTTTAGAGTTAATTAAATTTTCTTTAAAAATGGGTTCAAAACAAAAACTGATAATGATATTTATCTTGGGGATTGCACTTGGCGGCGGCGTTTGGGTCTGATTCTGTTGCTGTGATTGCCACTATTGCTGACTTTTCCAGTTCGATTACTACACGGCGATTGTGTTGGTATTGCTGTTGCCGCTGCTGCTTGATGATGAGCTGCTGAAGGTGCTGATGTTTCTGGTAGGCAGTACCGTTTAGGTGGTACTATTTTACTATTCGACTTGGCGTCCGAAAACTCTTTAGGTCTTGTATCACTTTAGTGATTAATAGATTAGAAGAAGGAGTATGACGACTAGCATTTATGTTACCTATTCTTTTGTTTTTTTTTGTTTTGTGAACAAAAATCCAACAAAACTAGGCGAGTAAACACGAATCATAAAAGGAACAAAATTAGAGAGAGGAAAGTAAACAAAAATGTGTGTTAAAAAAACAATTTCAACAACTGAACGATAGAAAACAAAATTATTAATTTCGAGAAGGATATAAAAAACAGGGCATGTGGTGACTGTGATTGTAAACATACTTCCCCGCTGGATAGCTAACCGGTCGCAGTATTCTGTACTTGTGCGTCGCATTCATTGATAATGGGGTAGATCCTCCACACTCTTGTTTTCTTATTCGTAGGCCAGGTCCTTCAACATCATGCTAGAGTCCTTGCTTAGGATTTTCCATTGGATTTGTAAGCCTCTAAAACGATTCGTCGAGATCTTTTTCGGATCTTGTTTTTTTTTCTACTGCTCTAATGCGCAGGCATTCCTCCGGCGTTGCTTACCTTAATGTAATCGAGATGTTCGATGATTTTGGGTGATGCATTCTTTCTTCTGGTTGAATGAGACTTTCTTTTAACTCAATGCTCGACTGATTTCTCCTCAATGGATTCCTAAAAATTTGAAATTTTGACGTGATACTTCAGCTCTGACTTGGGAACGCTGGCTGGCTGGCGAGAAAATTCTCTGCCCTCGTTCGGACGCCCGAGTCTTTGTGGGATAGCCTATGGCCTCATTGAGTCAGTTTTAAATTAGAATGTAACTCATTGTAGTACTCGTCAATTTCCGCTATGTGTTTTCTGGGTAGGGGGTTTTTGTAAATCATCATTGGATGAGAAATAAGCAGAATGTTCCTGTAATATACACCATTTTTTATTGCCAAAATTAGAATTGCACTGTTCCTCAATCAAACTCGTTCGTTTGTTGCGCAATCCAGATGTCAGCCTAATAGGCTGACTATTATGGCGAGCCGAACATCTCTCCTCTTCTATTTGCTGATTTTCATTTTGCTACCCGTACATATTCTTTAGCTGGTGCGAATTTTCTGCCCTTCGTGGACTATCGAAAACTGAATCAGACAAAAGGGTCAACGATTCACGATACCCTGGGCTCGGGGGATGACTAAATCCAGAGTTGGACTCATAGGCAGCTCTATAGTGACTCCCTTTGTTGGTTCTTCACCCATCATCATCGTTTGGAAATACTAAGAACAATCACAGACGTTAGCCCAATATTTTTTTTTTTAAATCCAAAAAATATATTTGTGAAAGTTTTTGTAAACACTATTCTTTCAATTTTCAAGGACTTTCTGTATTAAAATTTTGATCGAAATCGGTCAAGCCGTTAACGAGAAAGGCTGAAATAAATGAAAAAAACGTTCTATGAGGGGTGTCTACCGTCAATAACAGTTATTGGTAATATTTTCTTTTATCGAAATGCATACTATATCTACAATATTGCACACAATTTTTTTTTTTAAATCGTTGGAGCCGTTTTCGAGAAAAATTATTTTTGTCATAACGGTTGTATATGGCAGGTATACCGACATTTTTAGAGCTAACAAAACCTCAAAAGCCTCTCTATGGAATCTCTAAGAAACCTTAAGTTCAAAATTTCAAGAAAATCGCTTCAGTCGTTGCTGTAGGTCGAGGTACTGACAGACATACAGGCAGGAACTTTCCCTTCTTCGTATTCTCTATCATCGTTATTTCAAGTTTGATTGAAATTTCAAGATCAATTTTTTTATACGAATCCTAATCTTGCCCTAAAGAACCTATGTACATATAGCGCAAGTAAAAAGGAGTTCCAATAAAAATGGTGTTGAATCGCATGTTAAAGGACGTTTAAATGCTGAAAGCTTACAACCATTAAAATAAATAGTAAGAATTTTAATCACTGCAATTGATATGGGAGTGAATCGAGACATTTCACCAGTGTGGACAGAGTCACAAAAGGTACAAAATAAATTTTGAGCAACAAATAAGCATTTAAAAAGCTACACTTAGACTTATTTTAGCGGAAACTTCAAATAAATCTGAAATAAGCGGACACAAAATCTAAATAAAATAGTTTATTTAAAACTCGTATAAACTACAGGGTGCCTTTTATGTTCCCGGTCGATGTTTTTTTGTAACTTTTAAATCAATAACCATTTTACTATTTATATTATATTGATTCTCAATATATAATCTCTAACATTATGTATGCAATATGATGTCGGTCAAGTGGCGCAAAGACGAGCTTCTTTTAGCACATTTTGCACATTCCCAAGTTTTGTGCACGCCGGTGTCGTTTTCTGTCTCACTGCGTTAATCTTTTCTGCCGTCGTATGCAAATTTAAAAAAATTAAAAATTAAAGGCTGAATGGCTGACTTGCTCAGCACATGATTGTCAAACAAGTTACGTATTTTTTCTCCGTGTATTAACAATTATTGAACAATTATTTAAATAAAATGTTTTAATATAATTTCAACACGTTGTTGATGCGTGACATAATATATATTGCTATCGACCACTCTCCACGACTGTCAAATGCCAACATTGCGAACCGACAAATTTCATTCACACAAAAATGACAACCAAATAAAATTGACTTGGAACTGGAACACACAAACACATTCTGTATTAGACGATTTAGCACGCTGTTAAATAATTTTTAGCATGGTGCTATAGGTAAAAATGAAGATTTTCCAAATTTAAAACGATTTAGCATCGTTCTATCATTTTAACATTTTACTTATCTTTTTCAAGGGTCTTTTTTAGACGTGTAGTTTTGAAGAAGAAATAAAACGCATATAATTTAATGTTATGGCCACTAATTTTAACCTTATTATAAATATAAGGGTTAGCCATTATGTTTTAAAAATGATTTCGGGCAAGTGGCCGCCGGCGCTGCTGGCCCGAATAAATTCCAGCCGAGAGGCCAAATTTTCGAACACTTTTTGCAGCAATTGGGCCGTATGTCAGCAATATCACGTCTAATATTCTGTTCCAAGGCGGCAATCGTCTTGGGCTTATCTGCGTAGACAAGCGAATTCACATAGCTCCACAAAAAATAGTCCAGCGGTGTTAAATCGAACGATTCTTGGAAGCCACGCCCGCCACAGGCCCACGACGCGAGATAATGCGCTCACTAAAGGATTCCTTCAATAAATTGATTATTTCGTTGGCTGTATGGCATGTAGGGGCATCTTGTTGGAACCAAAGGTCGTCCACATCAACATCTTCCAATTCAGGCACGAAAAAGTCATTAATCATATCTCTATACCGTTCCCCATTGACTGCCACATTATGGCCGGCTTCATTTTTGAAGAAATATGGACCAATGATTCCCTCTGCCCATAGAGCACACCTTTGACTTTTTGAGTTTGTAACGGGCGGCGTTTTAACAATGACTTGAGGATTATCTACACTCCCAATGCGGTAGTTTTGCTTATTGACGTAGCCATTCATCCAAAAATGAGCTTCATCGCTGAAAAAAAATTTCTTGTGAAAATCGAGATCAACAACGATCTCGTTTCGAACCAATTTTGCACAATTTGCATGCGTTTTTCAGGAGTAAATCTATTCATTATAAAATGAATATTCATTATAAACAAATTGAGCAAAAATAAAGTAACACCTGTCAAAAAGATTAACTCCGAAAAAAGTATTGCCAGATTGAAAACCAGACGTTTAAAAAAAAACACCAGTTAGAATCATACTAACTCCATATTTGTCACTTTGACAATTACAAAAGTCAAAAAGTTAAGTTTGCTTATTTTCTTGCACGAACTGTCGCTATTTTATACGTTTTCAGCTAGAGCTTATTAGGTTTAGTTATAATACTAGTCAACATTTTTTTTTTAAATATAAACATTTTGGTAAAGAGCTTAAAAGTTAGAGGACTGTTGTTAAGCAGTATAAGGCACGAATATTGTTAGATAATTTGTTTTTTTATTTTAAGTCATGTTTTTTGTAAAATTGCCCCTCCTGCCTAATCGGGATGAAGTAGGCCACATATACAATTTTTTTCTTGTTTCGACCCCACATACACTTTCTATAATTTTGTCGCATTTGCGTCTAATGCAAAACAACCTTTATATCAAGTTCATTTTAAAGAAAGGTGACCCAATGTAATTGAAATAAGAACAATTTAAGATTCAGAAATTCTGGCCCTTTTAGTGTAGCTACCCTCACTCCATGCCTGGTGATGTCAGGATAATTTCTGATATCAAATTAACATAATATATTCCATTTTCAATTTTGTCACTGTGGTAAAATGTGTGTGTGTTTTTTTTTTTATAACATATGTAAACCAAGCGTGTATGTAATTAGAGTAACTTAGGCATATGAATTGAATAAGTTGTGTAACAGAAACAGAACCAACAAAACCAATGTGGTATGCCCTATAGTATAGACTTTAGAGCATTTCATGTATTTAATTATATAATTTCAAATTAAAAATAAAATGTTAGCTTAATGACTATGTTATTTAGTACCTACAGTTACCAAAATAATTTGTGAAATAATGAAAAAATTTTGTTTTGTTGGTGGTCGATTGCAATTGAATTCTTCAAATTGTTTGAATAAAAAAAATATTTAAATGTTTTCCTATCCTTCTAAATACTAAATATGTAATAGCTCATACAATCCTGGATAGAAAAATTACAATAGTTTAATAGTTTAGAGCGCACGATTTAATTAGAAATAGATATTATTGGATTCTGGAGGCCAGACTTCGCGTGAACAATATTAGATACACTCGAACATGGTGCGAGTAAGCTTGGTTCAACTAATCTCCGCAAACAGTGATAACAAGCTGAGACCAAACTACTCCAACTTTTGTAAATCAGCGAAAATATTTTTTACTTGCTCTATAGGACAAGTATTGGAATCGTGTAGAGAAATAATTTGAGGTTGTTATCAAAACTAACACTACAATAATCGAGGAGTCCAAAAAAGTGGGTTTCATCATGCCGCCCATCGGTCTGTGCGTCGGTGCGTCTGTTCGTCTATGCGTCCACTGTAATTTGAGCTAGAGCCTAAACGGGTGAACCGATTTGCTTCAAATTTAGTACAGAGTATTTTTATGTGATTTCCTAGACGGAAAATTTTAATTTTTGGTTTAGCTCATCTAGAACGGGTAGCTGCCATACGAATATTTTTTTTTTTTTTTTTATTTTCTCGAAAATGGCTCTAAACGATTTTGATTAAACTTCGTACCTGTAATGATCAAGTCAATTTTAAGAAAACTGCGTCTCAGGTTTTTCTCAAAAAATGCACATAACGGAAGCAGGTATTCCAGGTTTTTTTTAAGAAAATGGTCTTATTTTTGGGGTGTTCAAGTATATTTTTCTCATGATTATATCGATTTTGTTATAATTTTGCAATCTGATGGTTCTCAATTGTTTGAACAATATTGCATTTAACATTTTAAAACCATTTGTTTAAAACAACGAAATATCTAGCCGTGCATATTTTCATATTTATTACATTCCACAACGATGCATTTCTATTGTTTTCGTTTTCCTTCTTTTTCGTAACTTTCGTATGTAATAGTTATACAATTTTTGTCGATAGCGCGTAAATAAAACAAAATATCAATTCTTTTTTTTTTTATTAATTTAATAACTTATGATTTTTTTTTGGCCAAAATCAAAAGCACAGATTTATTCGCAACAAAACTAATCAGCTCATTAGTTCAAGATAGTGGCAACCTTTAAATGGATTGTTAGTGAAAAAAAAAAAAACACTTTAATGAGAATGTTTTGGCCCATCAGTACGTGATTAATCTATAATTTCAAACCCACAATCCGTATAGATGAATTCCATTATCGGTTTAAGTTCCCGATTTTTTAACCCATGATTGAAATATAAAAAGCATTAAAAAATGATGTATAAATATGTTCTTTTTAGCAAATCTATTCGCAAAAAAAAATAAGCAAACTCATTAAAAATTTGTCAACCATAAGTAAAATAGGTATTGTAAAATTCAACACCATCAAATATCATGGGTGGTATAAATACAAAATTAGCACTTGCTCAAAACTCAACTTTTAGGAGCAGATGCTCCATTTGGTATGAATAAAACACTTGAGAAGGTGCTCAAGGATTTAGCATCTACACGTGTTTGATAAGAACCTCCTCAAAAAAAGCACCTGCTCCATAATAAGGTATGAATGAAGCAAAGCACATCGAGAAGAGCACTTGCTCCTATTTGTGAGTTTCATTAAGGGCGGAATTCATGCCAATTTTAAACCACTACGCTACCAGTTGATCCAGGTTTTCAAACTGGAGTTGGAGAAGACATTGGGATACACCAGTCCACGGTTTCCAGATACTCCTTAGAACGAGTTATAATTGAACGATGGTTTTTACAAATCAAGCAACTTTTTCCCATTCTTATAAAAATATTATGCGAATCTGATTCATAAAGAAAAAATGATTTTAAATCAAAAACAATAGTGAATGAAATAAATGCCTGCATTGCCTTTTTTTTTTAAATCATAGAAATGAATTGCAAATACAAAAAATCAATTGAATTTGACTCGGGATATGGGAGCACATATTCCGTGTGAAGGAGATGCTCACTATTTGGAGTATAATTTTATTCATACGAAACTGGAGCAGGAACTTTTTTTTTTAGCACCGTCTCTGCTTCTTATGGAGCACTTGCTCTGAGTACGTGCTCTGTCTTAACTCTTATTCATATCATCCCAATGTCATCCTGTTTTATTGACAAATATTTCTTAAATGTCTAATTTCACGTTCTCGACTTTTAATCGTTTATATCTTGATCCTAAGTTTTTTTTTCTTTTAAGAAAATTCTAAAAAAATTACCTAGCAAATTCACAATCCGTTTAAAAAAGTAGCGAAAACCAAGTTCCACTCTTTATATGAAGATGGCGAAAATCCTTGAAGGTTTTAATAGTCGAAAAAAATATATTCTTCATCTTAACGAATATCGTAAGACTAATTGTTGTTCTAACATAAATAACAACAATAAGTTTTTCGAAAAGAGCTGACTATTATTACAAGAAAAAATATAGTATTTGTAGATTTTTAAAACAATTTCAATTCAATTCAATTTTCTTTATTCTCACTTAAAAAACATCTTAACAATTTCATAAATAAATTATTGCATAATAATGAGAATAGGTGATGCCACTTTATTAAAATAACACTTTGTGTGGGGTGTACAAAGGAAGGAAACAAAAATAATTTAAGGAAAAAAAATAATAATTTAAGGAAGAAAAAAAATAATTTAAATTAATTGTTTAACAAATTTTGAAAAAAAAGATAAAAAGCAAGGTAAAGAAAAACATTATTATCGTATTAATATTTTTGTTTAATTATTCAATTAACTTATAAAAAAAAAAAACAAGTAAGATTTATTAAACAGGGCCCAAATCATGATTAGAATGATAATTTTTGTTTTATTGTAAATGCCGTAGTAGATTTTCGATTTTAGTATGGTCGAAATCAAGCAGCCACAACTTAACTTTTTTTTAGAGAATATGGATGTATTTCTTTCCATTCGAATTTCAATGGGTGAATATTAAAAAGCTTACATGAGATGAGGGAATACAAATTTCTGTATTGTGTAGTGCGGAAGTAGGGGATGGTAACGACGAACCTGGAGTTGCTTCGGAGGTTCCAAACATCAGAAATAGGGCTTTGCTGATAACCACCCCTGATGAAAAAAACTTTAAAAACTTTAACGTAAAATAATTGTCCAACTGGTAATACGTTTGACTCTCTGAAAAGATTAATCGAGTGTGCTAATCTATGTGACTTAAAAACTTTTCTTATAACTGATTTTTGAATAGTTAATATTTGATGTATTTTGTTTTGGTAAGCTCCACCCCAGCAGCATATACCGTATTGCAATTTTGACTGAAATATCCCATAGTAAATCATTTTTAAAATATTTAGAGAACAGTATGTACCGAGTCGATAAAAGCAGCGGGTGGTTGACAGAAAATAGTTTTAGATATGCTTAGACCAGTTCAAATTACGATCTATTGTTACACCAAGGTATTTAAAATCATCTACCGCTTCAATTTTAAAACAGCTACGACTACAATTGGTGTACATATTAAAAGATTGGTTACGTTGTATAATACATCTGCTATTCACTAAGGCGTGGTTGGTACAATCAGATGAATGAAATATTAAATCGATGTCTGGAGGAGATTCATTTCTAGGAAGACCAAAAAACATAATTTTTGTTTTATTACTCACAATTAGTTTCAGATTTTTGAACCAATATCTTAAACGATAAACATCATGGTTTATGTTGGCAATTAAGTTTAATCGATAGTTGAGCAGTAAGCGATTCCAAGGTCATCAGCAAAGGCCCGTAAATGGAAGAGAAAATAACATCAGCAAGACCCGTAAATGGAAGAGAAAATAACGAATTTATATAAACTAGACATCAAATCGGCCCAAGTACAGATCGCTGGGGAACTCCCAAATTACTGAATTTTATACTACCGATTTAATTTACTACCGATTTTAACATACTGCGACCGATCTTTAAGATAAGACTCCAACCACTTGTACATAAACCCTCGAAATCCAATCTCAAAAAATTTTTCTAAAAGTATTTTATGATTGACCGTGTCAAAGGCTTTAGTTATATCAACGAAGAGTGCAGCGCAAATATTTTGTCATCTAGACCTTTTTGCATAATACAACAAAACCCTAAAAGTGCGTCTTCTGTTGAAAGGCCAGATCTGAACTCAAACTGCAATGGACTAAAGAACTTAATTTTATCCAAATACGCTAAAATTCTAGACTTGACTGTTTTTTCAAATATTTTTGAGATTAAAGAACAAAGATATAGGTCTTTAGTTTGATTTATCAGTCTTACTGCCCTTTTTAAACAAAGTTATTATAACGGCACATTTAAGGTATCCTGGAAAAACGCCAGACATAATACTTGAATTAAACAAAGAAGTCAGAATATCCACTATATTTGGTCCAATAGCTTTTAAAACAGAGTTAGAAATTTCTTCAAAACCCTTATACCTTGAATTGTCTAAGCAATTTATAACTTTCAGCAATTCAAATCCTGTAATTGGATCGAAAAAAAAGCTATTACTGGTTATACTTGGCCTCAAGAACGCATTGCAGTAGTTACAAGAATTAGCGGTATCGCTTGAAAATGAGTTATCACCGACGGTGGCAAAATAATTGGTGAATTCGTTATCCACGTCTTCATGGTTTGAAATGTTAATGTTACCATTCTTTAACATGATTTCTTCTGAATTTGTTGGTGTATTATTATGGTTCATGATGGAATTAATAACATTCCATTCTTTTTTCAGGTAACCTTTTGCAGTCCTTATTTTGGAATGAAAATAAGTATCTAGAGCATTTTGGATCTCTTTACAAACTTTTTTACTAATGTTATTGAAACGAATTTTTAAATTGGTATTTAAAGGATGCTTTCGACTTTTAATTCCTAATTTATTCTTGAGATTAATTTTTTTACTAATGATTGATTTATCCAAGGTTTTAGGCTACTCTCTGATTTTTGTGTTCGAGCAGTAGAGCTAGAGGAGCTTATTTGATTTTGCAATACTTCTAGAAACAGTTTATAAGCTCTCGAAGCATCATATTCGTTACTCACACAGTCCCAATTCTCAAATCTTTGCTTCTTTTAGCCTCAAATTTCTTCAAAAAAAATAACTTTTTGGATACTTAATAAATTTTAATAAATTATTTTGTTTTGCTTGTATTTTTCTAGTATGGATTTGTAAATTACGCTCTTGAATTGTTGGTCCTTAAGCACTTTGGTGAATCAATATGGGAACAAATAAAGTAAGTTTTTAGCATCAAATTTATTACATATTTTTTTTCCTTCTAGCGTTTCATTTCCTAAGGCGCCTAAAATTTATATACTCCAACTCCACCTGCTGAAGGTGATGCAGACAAAGAAATATAAATTTTCCAAACTTTCTTTTTTCATCTGATAAACTTAATGACTTTGAATTCGGCTACTTGAGCAATAAATTATTATTTCGGAATATATTTAGAAGCCTAAGACAACCTATACCTATACACATGTATTCGGAATGAAAATACATAATGGACGAATTTATGTTCTCTAATAGAAGGCTGAAGTGAGAGGTTTCGGCAGTAAAGGTTCTGTTTGATGTTTTGATTTGGGGAAAAGTGCTTTGTTGGTTGGTTGGTATGGAGACTTAAGACGACCGACAACTGACAACCGGCAACGGACGGACGCCATAATGGCGACTTGCCAACTCAAGTGGACCAAAAAAATACATCCATATTTTATTCAATCAATTACAAATTGATAGTCGTTAAATGTATTTTCCCCTTGATGTTGATTGACATTTGATAAGTCATTGTGTTTGCTTTCTTCGTAGAAAAAAAACATTTACTTAAATTAAATATCAAACTGATTCGTTTAAAAATAAGTTATGGTTGGGGTGAGGAAAAAGCTTTCTCTTTTGGGTTCAATGAATGTAAAAAAAGAAATAACCTGTGAAAAGAAATGTTTTGAAAGAAAAAGTCCATTTTGTAAGTAAACAAAGTAAAATAAACATACCTACACCTCCTGCCTACCATTAAAAGTTGAGACCGTTCTATTTTTAAAGCAAGGACAAATTTATTCTGTTATTATGTCACATAGGTATGCCTCAAGCATACCGCATTACGAATAATTTTCTATATAATCCCACCAAAATCACAATGTTAAATCCCTTAATTAACCTCAGCTCAACTTGCCACATAAAATAATGACCAATATTGTATTACACTGAAATCTATTTAGTGCAACAAAAACTTTTCCACACTAATAGTACTTTAGACTAATTAGATATGTGGTAGTGACATATGAGTACACATAATTGGGAAATGCTATTTTTATACATTTTATTAAAAAAAAAAATAAATTATAAGTTCTACACGAATTTATTTAATATTTATTTGGTGAACAATTTTTATTCAGAATCCTTTTTATTTTTAAACAGGAACAAGAAAAATATAATTTTGTGCTTTTGTTTGCTTTAAAATCGAAAATGTGGAAAGAAGTATCCGGTAGCGTAACTGCTTGAACACAATAGAATGCTAATGGTGCAACTGGAACTGGAACTGGAGCTGCAGCTGCGATAGTTGTCAAAAAATGTAGTATGTATACTTTTTTTTTACGTGCCCAGAATGCAGCTGTACAGCATTTTGACATTCTGACAGCAGAAGCAATGATATCTATAACATGAAGGATTGAAGACAGCTTGAAACTTATTTCAACCCAATATAAACACTAACCGACTTGAAATGGGCTTGTTCGCCTTCATCAATTTTGAAATGTCAAAAATGCTGCACGCAAAATTAAAAAGTTGGTGAACTCCGTTTGCAGCTACGTCGCATTGTATTCGCAACATTGAAATTATGTGTATTCAATATTTTGACAGAGAGTCCGGCTGCAGCTCCAGTTGTGGCTCCGTCTCCATTGTGTTCAGCCAGTAATGGTTAGTGCGTAGGCTTGTCATGCCGGAGGTTAGATTCTAGAGCTGTGTAAATCGTTCATTTCAAATGATCGAATCGTTCAAGAATCGATTAACAAAATGATTCGATCATTTTAATCAATCTATCATTCGATCATTTTCATTCCACTTAATTCATTACTTCATATTGTTCCGATTCAATTTTTGATGTGTAAACATCTATCCCGGCCGGCGGTAGAGTGAAATAAAAACGTGGACTTTCCCCTGTGCGACGTTACCATGTACAAAGTTACGTAGCGCGTATTCTCGGAAATGAATTGACATTTGGACACCTGTCAAATTAAAAGTGTTCTAAAGGACCTCTAAAAAGATCTGGCGTGACTTCAGGTGCTTTCCACCTCCTAAATTGACGTACTCCGTTTTCCGATCCGCCGTAATAAAAATTTTAGTATATTTTGACACTTGTCAAACTAAGTGTTCTAGTGGTCCAGAATGTCGGCCGTGAGACTAGGGTTATACCCACCTCCTAAATCGATTGGCGTACTCCGTTTTTCGATCCGCCGTACCAAAAATGTTGGCATATTTTGACACCTGTCAAACTAAAACAATTTTTTTTATTTCGGTTTCGATGAAATTCAATCTCCGAAGTTAACTAATACTGTACCGATTTGATTGACCCCATTCTGACCAATATTTCTTTTCTCCGATAAAATATATTAATAATTCAAAAGATATTGATATCGAAAATCGAGATTCATTGAAATGATTGAGATTGGGATTGAAAATCGAGAATCATCGAAATGATTGAGATTGGGATGAAAAATCGAGAATCATCGAAAGGATTGAGATCGATTGAAATGAAAATTTGTGATTTCAATCATCAATACTTTTCGATGATCGGATCAAAAAAATCGAATCGTTCCTGATCGACACAGCCCTATTAGATTCGATTCCCAGCCTCGTCAACCAATTGATCCGTTTTAAGACCGATGATGTGGTTTTCGAGAATATCTTTTTAAAAAAAATGTGTTTGTGCCGGGACTTACGGTTAATATGTGTAAACATCAACAAGACTTTCTTCCATCTATCAGGAGTCCATTATTTAACGCTAATGCAAGTTATCGAAGAAACTTGCGTGTCTCGATTGAACAAGAACTACTAGTTTGATTTGCTATATAACAAGGAAGAACAACTTTATTAATTTTCCTCAAATAATTATAACTTAGTTTTGATTAGTAATAAATTTTTACAATACAAATGAATTTCTATATAATTTTGCTTCTTAATCAATGTACATTTTGATAGTTCAAATGAGTTTATTTATTGGACGAGACTAGAGACATGCCAATTCATAACAGTTATAACAGTTTTTCGCCATTAAAAGTGGGTATGCGCGTTAACGGGTTCACGCGACTTCAAATAAAAAACTCTGGGTGCCTGAAGTATAGATATGCCCACCAGCGGAGGACCCTAGCTCTGGGGGGCCGCATAAACAGTACTTTTATAAACCAAAACTGTCATAAATTGGCATGTCTTTAGTCACTTCCATATTTATTACAACATAAATTCTGAGAACTGAATTGAAATTGAGGAATTACTCATTATATGTGTGAAGGGATTCTTGGAAAACGTTGGAGTTTGGGAAATAATGGTTTATAATAATGAACGTACTCAATAAAAAATGTAAAGAAATGTTGCGTATTTCACAGGACGTATTCCACCCCTTATGCAACACCATCTTTCCATCCAATAAAACTTACACAAATTTCAGTCTTATGTCGAATTCCTTTCAACAAAGAAACCGATTTTTTTTTTAAACTGAATCAATTTCTTTCTGTCAATTGAAAGTCTGCTTTTACACTATGCATCTAAACGCATGCGACTTTTCGAACGTTAGTGCAAAGGAAAAAAAATCGAAACGGTGAGATGGAAAAAAAGTGACCTGTGACGCGTGGTTAAATTTTTCGTTGCAACTACAACTATTTGACGTTTCTCTTTTCCGGTTTTTACTATTCTGCTTCATATTACTTCGTTCTGAAAAGAATAAACTTCGATGTAACGCATAGAAATATTTTTTTGTATTGCTTCTATATTTTCAAGAGCACAGACACAGACCAACACGGAAATAAGAAATAAAGAGAACTGTCAAATTGGATTCATGAATTTGGTTTGAACGTGTAAAAGCACTTGAATCAACGGACGAAATAACAAAGGAGGATTCGAAGAAGGCGCATGCATCAAGATTCGCCGTGTAATATTTAGTAGACAAAGGAATTCGTTTTTTTTTGTGTGATTTTGTGTGTGAGTTACTTGACAGCTTCAATTAATTATTTGGATAACTACATATGTACATAATAGATTGACCGAAAATGTTGTTTAATATATTGTTTAATTATGTAGAATCCGTGGACCAAAAATGACAATTTGACTTCCCAAAATTCCTCGACTTTTAATTTGACATATTTGAAATGTGAAATTATAGTGTGTGTGTAAATCCGTGTGAAATGTTGCTAAAAATGCAAGATTTGTTTTGACAGAAAAAAATCGATTTGTGTTAGAAAAATTCGGAGCAGAATTGATTGTTCAAGGAATTCGGCATTAATAATGCGGCGAATTATATATTTCCACGTTTAAAGAATATTTAAACGAAATTGTTAGTGGAAATCCCTAAAATAGCGATTTCAATCCATTCCAATGGAATTTGACACTTATGGCCTTTTCGATTGGAGTCAGAATGACAGTTCTTCTTCTGAAAAGAAGAGAAATTTGCTTCTGATTTTGTTTTCAGAATCGTTCCAGAATGGTTCACACGTATTTTTTTATTTTATATAATCAGCGCGCACTAAAGGACTACCCTTAAAATGTGTTATCACAGTGCGAGCGTTAGGAAAATAGGGAAGGATTTAATAGGAGATACCGATGCACATTGGTTTTGAAGTTCTGAATATTAAAATGGAAGGTAAAAATAGTACGTCTGAAATTGAACTCAATGACAAACTGATCAGCATTCGTAAAAGCTTGAGTATTACGGTTGAATTGTTAAAGGGGAGGAATTCAGCTGGCTATTTCACTAGATCACTATTTGTGGAAGTAGCGATAAAATAGAAAGAGACATTAAACATTACGGCGGCGCCAGCGGTGTTCCAGAGTTGTAATTATTTTTGTTATACTTCTATCGCCTATCATTTTGAATTCTATCCAAGAGACTCAAATGAATTAAAGAAGCACCTGCGCAGATGTGAGAGTTGTACTCAAGCTTTGGGCGGATAAAAGCTTTGTAAATTACACCCAGATCAGAAGGGGAGACAAATTTCTTGTATCGTAAAAGGAAACCTAAACGTTTAGCAGCATTTTTGGCGACGTTGAATATCTATGTGGTCATTCCACAAATGGTGGTCTGTGATGCACATACCGAGAACTACAAGCTGTTCGGTTTCTTCAATGTAAGTACCGCTCATGGATAGTGGCATAAGGGTCTGGTTCCGCTTCATCGACAAGAGACAGCATTGAGTTTTTGAAGTTTGACAACGCTGTCGAGATCAGAAATTAATGAACTTATTATACGCTACCGCTCTAAATCCAAATGTGACTCTAGAAACGAATATGAAAATCTGAGGGAACTGTCGTTAGCGAAACAATTTAATTGATTATAAGTTTCAGACAGAAGATCATTAATTAATATCAGAAAAAGAGTCGGAGACAAAACGGAGCCCTGGGGCATACCAGCATTTAATATATGAATATTAGACTAACAACCACCCAATACGACTGGTATCGAGCGGTCCGAAATGTAATTTCTAATCCAACGAAGAAGAGATTCATCAATACCAAAGGCAAGCATTTTTGATGCCAAACTCTATCAAATGCTCATCATCATCACCAAAGCGATGTAAAGATTTCTGCAAATGTTCGGTGAGACATAGATCACCAGTGGACCTATTGCTATGAAAGCCATACTGCTCCGTCATTTAGAAGCTTTGGTTCTTTAAGATATTTCTTTAGCTGATGATTAATCAGCTTTTCCATGACCATGAAAGAAGAGACCATGAAGTGCAATCGGACGATAGTTAGAGGGTGAAGAAGATTCGCCTTTTTAAGGCTGTTTTCCATCCACTCAAAAGGAGACCAGTAGAGTAGGATAGATGGAAAATATAACGCAGTCGTTTTTCCAACGTTGAAGAACACCTCTTCAGAACAAGAAGAAGATTCGTCCCATTAAATCGTTAACGCTCTCAAATACAAGACGAGTCGTAACACTTACTGGCAACGTCGAATTAACAGTAAACTGTGTTGCAAGTAAATTGGTTTTCTTTAACGAGCTCAGCAGGGGTGTCATTGAAAACGAGTGTTGGAACCGCAGATGAAGTAATATTTCGTATGTTTTTTTGCAAATGACCAAAATGCTCTCCCAAACGGCTACGAAACATTCGGAGCGAATGTGTGACGACCAAAGAATGGTCAAACATTCCCATCGCGCCAGTGTGGGTACACTCATTAACAACTGTGTAAATTAATTTATACAGGCGAACATTTTGCTGTCGTTGGTTTAGAAGACCCTTAATTTAACTTGATACATCGATCCTGTATGACTGTTGTTGAACGAAAGTGATTTTTAATCTTGGTTTCTATTTTTGTTTCCTTCTAATTGCAATTTGCAAATACCCTTTAAGCGCTGCCATTTTTAATAAATGTGAACCTTTCTTGATGCTTGATGTACACCTGTACGCACGGACGAATAGATGCACAGACAAACAGACCGACGTGACCTTGCAACTGCATGCAGGAAACTATTTTGTTGCACTTCTCTATCATCGAATTTTTTTGACATTAAACCAATATGTAACTTGCCAAAATAGAACAAGTAAAAGTGAATGCAACTAAGCTGGCCATTGTTGCGTTAAATTTTCCCCTAAACATATACATACATATAAAGGTTGTTTTTTTTTAGACGTGTGGTTTTCAAGAAGAAATAAAACGCATATAGTTTAATGTTATGGCCAAAAATTTAGATTCATTATAAAGATAAGGGTTCCTCATTATGTTTTACAAGTGATTTCAGGCAAGTGGCCTCCGCGGCTAGCTCGAATAAATTCCAGCCGAGAGGCCCAATTTTCGACCTTTTTTTGCAGCAATTGGGGCCGTATGTCAGCAATAACGCGCCGAATATTCTCTTCCAAGGCGTCAATCGTCTCGGGATTATCTCCGTAGACAAGTGACTTCACATAACCCCACAAAAAATAGCCCAGCGGTGTTAAATCAGACGATCTTGGAGGCCACGCCACAGGCCCACATCATCAGCATCATCGGCTCGACAACCGGGGTCCGGTCCTTCAACAAGTCTCTCCACCCATCCCGGTCTCGAGCCGCCGCCATCCAGTTGCGCACCCCAAGGCTCCGGGCGTCCTGGTCTACACCAACTCTCCAGTGCAAGCATGGTCTACCACGCTGTCGTCTACCATAGAATGTACCACAAAGAACTTTGAGAGCAGGTTCCTCTTCGCTCATGCGAGCTAGGTGCCCTGCCCACCGGAGTCTACCGAGCTTAATTTTTGTCACGATATCTGCCCAGGCCCACGACGTGAAATGATGCGCTCACCAAAAGTTTCCTTCAATAAATTGATTGTTTCGTTGGCTGTATGGCATGTAGCGCCGTCTTGTTGGAACCAAAGGTCGTCCACATCAACATCCTCCAATTCAGGCACAAAAAAGTCATTAATCATGGCTCTATAGCGTTCCCCATTGACTGTAACATTATGGCCGGCATCATTTTTGAAGAAATATAAGCCAATGATTCCCTCTGCTCATAGAGCACACCAAACAGTGATTTTTTGAGGATGTAACGGCGTGGTGCCTCAATAATGGCTTGTGGATAATGATAACTCCAAATATGACAATTTTGCTTATTAACGTACCCATTCAACCAAAAATGAGCTTCATCGCTGAACAAAATTTTCTTGTGAAAATCAAGATCGGTGGCCATTCACCGAACGTGCGACACGCTTGATGGTCGTTCGGCTATTCATTATAAAATGGCAAACCAAATTGATCATAAATCAAGTGACAGCTGTCAAAACCACACGTCTAAAAAAAACACCCTTTATATAACGAACATAAATTCATATTAGAATTTGAGATTTCTGGAAGAAACAGAGAAAAACTTTCCCAATGTCCCCGAGCTTATTCAATCAGTTCTGGAGGAACTACCTACATATATGTTTCATATTTTTGACGTGGTATATTCATTCTACCTTCATTATTATACAACATCCCCCTTTTTAGTTCAAGCATGTGTATGACAGGTGGCGATATGAAAACCTTAATAACTGTCGCATCGAATTTTCGATAGTCGCAGTCGGTAGAATGTTGTTTCGCCCATCAATCAAAATACATCATTTTAAGGACGAAGGAATATCATTGGATATCGTTCAACACAAAACTTCCTCTCTGTGGAGAAATGAAGCTATTATTCAAAAATCCATTATTGGAAAATCTCCTCTGTGTGAACTGAATAATATGTAAAATTACCAAAATTCAAATCCTTTTAGCTTTTACCAAAAAAACTTTTCCTTTGGTCCATATATCATTCGATTCGAAGACATTAGGGGGAATACGAAAAGATCTCAAACAAAAATCGATTTGTATGAGAAAATATATAGCCGTATTAGTGGGTCTAGTAAATGTGCAGAGACAGAGAGGGCGGGTTGAGGGAGTTTTGTGACGCTGGCTGGCTGACGACTAACATGAAAGCATCCAATTTATTTTTGTTCTCTTCTCCAACCATAAAGCACAACAGTGAGTTCTGTAGATTGCTCTTTTATATTATGTATATATAGGTAACTAAATGTCTATGTGTATATAGAGATAGTATGTACCTGGGTATATTATATGCATATGTGAATATCTAACCAAAATATTGATTTCCTCTTTAAAATTATATCAAGGTGTAGAAGAAGAAGAAGAAGGATCAGGATGCGGATACCCCACAGAGCTGCACAACCCACACACACAGATAAAACGTTGCCAGTCCATTAATCAATTAAGCGATAGTCCTGCCTTTCCCATAACAAAGGATGAGCCTAATTGCTGATAAGTACAAAGTAATTATTTGGCTGTCGCATATCATTCGTTCCGAATGTAAGAGCTAATGCACATTTTCAGCCATTTTGGCACTGTCAAACCCCTGACGATGCTATTTTAAGAAATTAGGGCAGAAAAATACAACACAATTCCTGTCCCTGAATTCATTGATTTTTTTTTTGTGCTCGCTTGTCTTATATTTATATTGGCAACAATTCATTCCGCTTTTGTTTTTTTTTTTCATCCTTTTTATGAATTGTTTTTTTTTTTTTAATTTTTTTTTTTTGAGGACAACAAATCTGCAAAAAATTGTATGTTAAAGCTTCAATTTGTTCGATTGAAGAAGTAAATCCCATTTAGCTGGAAAGTATGTGGATGTGGAGGTTTAGTGATTAATGAGAATTGGAAAAAACATAACAAAAAAAAAAAAAAAAATACCGACATCATTTGTAATTGAAATTCGAGCTTTGTATGCGTCAGATGTTGCCTAATGTTTTGCAAATCATCATCTGCTTTGATCATTTTTTGTATATCCTTCAGACGGCCACTGTAATACACTTTTTTTTTTGAAAATATTTCCAAACCTCACGATTTGAATTTCATATTCATATTCTACGTGTTTCGAACACAAGACAGCTATAAAGGGATGCTTTATAGCTGCCAATCCATATTCGTACAGCTATCTATATGTACCTTGCCTACCTACATTTAAAGAGTATCTGTTGAAGTGCTTACAAAAAGGCTTTATGATCCTTCAGGGGTGAAGTCAAAAGGAAAATAATGAAATAGAATATGTCGATTGCCTGCTGCCACCGTCACCATCCGCCACCATCCGCCACCATCCGCCACCACCATAACATCTCCTGTTTTTGTCAGCGACTTTTGTCCTTGCTGAACCTATTCAGAAAGCTGGGGATATATTTTCATTTTTGTTGTTTCATTGCGATAAGTAAAGTAAAAATTGTTTGCACCCAAAAAAACAAAAGTGGTACTTATACTAATAGGACGAAGGGGGAGAGGTTAAGAAATATACCTGCCTATTGTAGATATAAGAAAACTGAGGAAGGAAACAGCTACAGCATCCTGTGTAATGTAATTTTACGCAGAGACAGAAAGGTCTGTCATTGACTACTAAAGAGAGGTGTATAGGTGTGAGAGGTAAAGGGTCATTCATTTGTCGGTTTCGAAAGTAAAGCTAAATAAAATACACACAGCGATACATTTTTGATGAAAATTTTATTTTATTATAAAGTTTGGACTTTGCCATTAAGTGTGAACAACAATATCATTCAAATATGGCCGCCTTGGGAAGATTCGCAGCGTGCGACTCTTTTGAGATAATCTTTAACCACTTTTTCGCACATTTCGGGCGGTATCTCGGCCATAACTTGAGTAATGTTGGTTTTTAATGCGTCTAGAGTTCGGGGATTATTGGCGTAAACATGGTCTTTTTTGTTGTCCCATAGAAAAAAATCTAACGGTGTCAAATCGCATGATATTGGTGGTTAATTGGCATCGCCAAAACGTGAAAATACGTGACCAGTACACTTCTCACGTAATAAAGCCATAAGTGGTCGTGTTGAGTGGCTAGTTGCCCCGTCTTGTTGGAACCACATATTGTTCAAGTCATGATCTTCAATCTTCGACCAAAAAATCGTTTATCGGCTGCGAACGCCCGGAAATCGATAAATTCGGATCATCAGCAACAGTAGCACTTGCAGCAGCAATATTTTTAACTGAGCGTGCATTACAATGATGCACAGGCTTTACGACATCAGTGACGCTCCCACTCTCTTCAAATTTCTTCACAATTTTACCGATTGCTAACGTAGTCGGTCGATTATGGCGACCATCTGATCATCGTATAATGCGCGAAAATTTGCTACTTTTTTTAATAACTTTTCTTAATTTTAACGCATCGTTCGATTGTAAAGAGATCCATTATGGCAAATGGCAAACATTCAACTTATATTATGACACTTAAAATGACAGCTGAGGTTGGGGTCAAATGCCAGCGCTATCAACTTGAAACCATGAAATGAATGACCCTGTTTAAGTTAAGAATCAAAAGAAAAAAAAACCCTCTGACACGTTATTTTGATTTGTTACCTCTGAAAGGATCTAGCTGATAATTTGGCGTTTACGGATGGGTGTTTTTACTCCCTCCGAGTTCCTTTTCAGAATTGACAGAAATAATTTATGTTATTTTTTTTTTCTTCTTCAAATTTAAATGTTATCTGTGTGTGTCTTATGTTTCTACAATTTATGAAAAAAAAATAAAACACCTCTCTGTTCCTTAAAAAAAAAAAAACAATTCCAAACCTCATAATCATAAATAAACTGAATAATTAAAAATTGTAGGGCACAAGCAAAATAAAAAATAAATATAAGGTTCTTGTTTTATTCTTGAAATAACCTTACTTTAGGGCTAAAAAAAAAAATAATGAAAGAAAATAAACTCAATTATCGTCCAGCTTGATCCTTTGTCCTCTTTATAGGAACGTCTGCACCTGACACCTGTATATATATACCTGCTACCTAGCTGGGAAATATAATGAGCTCTAAAAGTCGCAAAGCCGGCCAGCCGGCCGTGCCCCCATCGGGAAAGCTTCTCTTCGAATAGCTATATATACCTACACAACACATATCTAATTAAAAATGTACTTAATTTTATGGCGGAAAATATATAATAATTTAGGTTTTTTTTTGTTCTAATTTTTTTGTTGTAGCAATTAAATTTCTTATACATTAAAATACAATTTTTTTTTTTTGTTGTGTTTTATAAAAATGAACAATGACATATTTTACGCTTATAAACACCTGTTTTCAATATAATGGGGCTTCTCTATGGTGATATAAATGAGGGGCATTAGGAATTCTTATAAAAGCTTTTTTAATATCTCAGAAGTAATTAGTGTGACATAAGAAGACGTTAAAATTATGCTTCATATATACGAGCACTTTTAAAACATTTTTTATTTCGAGGACGTCATATATGGTAGGTATTTTATAATAAATATTAATTACATTTTGTTATTGAAATAAATTATGTAGGTACATTGTGGATTACTTCGGTTAATGTGCGTGCACCTTGCCCGCACGAAAGAATAATTGATAGCTAGAGTTGTTTTTTCTTTTAAAGACTACTGTTATTTGGCAGGATAAAAGCTCCAAATTCGGTATTGAGGAATATAAAGGGTTTTCCAATAAGAGGTGTTATTTTGATATTCAAAGAAAAATGGCATTTTTTGAGATAAATGATCGGATGTTTATTTCATTATAAAGAGGAAGGTATGCTGTTAATAATGGAATACAACATCAGCCAAATGGCCGCCACGACCACGCTTACAGGACCATATCCTTTTCATGAAATTTTCCATAACCAAATCGCAAAGTGGCTGCCCTATGTCCTCGATAGCCTCACGAATTCCATCTTTGAGGTCTTAAATCGACGCTGGGCTGTTGGCGTAGACCTTATCTTTCACGTGGCCCCAAAGGAAGAAGTCGCAAGGTGTTAAATCACAAGATCTCGGTGGCCAATTGTGATCACCTCTTCGAGAGATAACACGGCCCGGGAACTTTTCCCGTAAAAGATCGATGGTTTTATTGCTTGTGTGGCACGTAGCGCCGTCTTGTTGAAAGTAAATATTGTCCAGATCAATACCATCCAATTCCGGCCATAAAAAATCAATAATCATATCTCGATAGCGCAATCCATTGACCGTAACTGTTGCTCCAGCCTCATTTTCGAAAAAGTAAGGTCCAATGACCCCGCCGCACCATAAACCGCACCAAACAGTCACAAGTTGAGGATGGAGAGGCTTTTCAACAATAACTCTTGGGTTTTCCGAGCATTTCAAGGACCCAATCAGCAAAGACACGACGTTGTTGATGATCAGCCGGCTTGAGTTCTTGTGTTAACTGAACTTTATAAGCCTTAAGACCCAAGTCTTTATGCAAAATACGGTGTAATGACGTTTGTGGAATGCCTAATTCCAAAGAACGACGAGGAATGGACAAACCTGGGTTTTCTTCAACACTTTGGGCTACAACAGCAATATTCTCAGTTGTTCTTGAGCGACGTGCACGGGTTTTATTCTTCACATCACTAACTTGTCCCAACAGCTCGAATTTGTCCACCAATTTCTGTATTGCGGTCCGACAAGGTGCTTCACGATGACCCAAAAATGTTTTAGTTTTACGAACCGTCTCTGCCAAATTTTCACCATTTTTATAGTGAATTGTAATAATTTCAATGCGTTGTTGAAGCGTGTATCGTTCCATTTTTATTAATGGCGTAGTTTCTACTTGTCAAATGTCAAAAAATGACAGCTTCAAAAGTGACAACTACCGAAATAGCGGGCTATTATTGGCCTCTTATTGGAAAACCCTTTAAAATATGGTTTAAATAATAGGTTATTCTAGGAGCTCTATGGAATTTATAAATTTTTTTTAATCAAAAAAGGTTGACAGGTTAGGTTACGTTACGTTATAGGAGGGGAGTGCACAGCTTAGAGGCTGTTGCGTACACGGGGGCCTATTGGTTCATTGTGATTGCGGTCGCATGCCCCACCTTGTACCTATATCGAAGGTTTTATTGCATGTGTAGAAGGCACAAACTGCTCTCTTCATTATCTTTCCTCTGTGTTCCGTTTCCAGGTTAGCTTGGAATCAAGGATTACTCCAAGATATTTGGATTCTTTGGAAAGTTTCAGAGGAATTTAATTTTGCTTGGGAGGGGTAAAGTCCTCTAATTTCCTTTTTTTTTCGTAAACAGAACTAGTTCAGATTTTTTTCTGGTTAACCCCGAGACCGTTTTGTGCTGCCCAAGACGATAGTTCTTTAAGTGCAGATCCCATAATATCTTTGATGGTGATGGTAAGATACTTACCCGATATCAAAATTACTCTGTCGTCTACAAAGGCCAGTCTTAATACCCTTATTCCTAAATCTTCTAAGAATTTTGTTAACAACGAGGACCCAGAGGAGAGGTGAGATTAATCCTTCAGTGTGGTGTGCCTCTCGTAACTGTTTTGTCGACAGTATTATGTCCAAGTTGCAAATTTATGATTCTACCATTGAGCATGGTATTTATAAATCCAGTTCACAATGGCAGCTTCAACTCCAACCACTTCCAGAGCATATTTAATGGACTCCGTTTTTACGTTGTTAAACGCACTTTCGCTCCAAATTGTGACTTTTCTGAATTTGTGAAACAACTTCGTGCAACGTATGTCTCCACTAACTCACCTTCAAGGTAAGCATGTTTGCAGTTACACAAATTGTTTGGATTGAGAAAGTCCCTAACATGCAGATCATGATTATCTCCGCAGTGTCTTGATGGGAAACGAAGAGAACCTTATCGGTCTGTTATCTTTTGAAGTCGAGTTTGTCGGTTTTCCAGCTTTCGAAATAAAGACTACTTTAACCTTTCTCCAGCTCGTAGGAATTGATCTACATTTAATACAACTTTTGAAGATAGCCCTGAGCCATGGGGTGATTATCTGTAGAGCATGTTGAAGAAATGCCGGATCAATTTCGTCTGGTCCAGCTGAATTATAAGGTTTGAATTAGTTTATTGCCCACACAGTCTTCTGCTCTGTGATATCCTGTTCCAATTCTGGTGCTGCTTGAATAATGCCTAAAGATTCTGGTTGTGACTAACCTGATCAAGTCTTCAGGACGCGGGGAAATGCGTTTCCATAAAGAGTTCAAGTGTTTCTTGGGTCGAATTCTACCATGATCCATCGGGATGTTTAATACACCCCGGTATCGTGGGGGTTAAACGCAAGGATCTTACAAAATCTCGCCACCTCACTTGTGTTCTCAATGGATTCACAGTGTATAGGTATAGCCCTTGAATCTTTCTTGGCCTTTCTTAACTCTTTGCTGTATGAATTAAGTTCGGCTCTATATGAATTCCAGTCTTCCTTTAATACTGTTAGATCTGTTAAATATTGTCATGTCTTTCTAGTCCGAATAACATACGTGAGAATTCACGAATTAAAAAGTCTCCACTACAAAGATTCTATAAGAAGTTTAAGACCAATTCCAATAAATGACCAAAACATCTTTTGCTTCTAGAACGGACACGGAATCTAAATCATTTTTGTCGGGTACAATCGGAAATGACTGGCACTCTGACCGATGTAACTTAAACTTTGGACACTACACCACTGTCATTGAAATTCTTAATTAAATACCATCATAATAGTTGACCTTTGTTATAACTTTTCATTCAAATTTATTAAGACGACATACATGCATGCGGGAACATTTTAAGCAGTTGGTGGATCATAGGGTTCCTCCCAAACCCACTGGTCCCAGCCAACACAAGTCTTTTTCGAATCCAAATATCCAGTTTCTTGGGGACAGGCAACAGATTCAGCAGGTTTTCCAACTTCTTTGCAAACCCAATGTCTTGTGGGATCAAAATTGTTACGGAAAGATCCAGTTTCAACATTTTTGGCAGTGCATGTTGGCTCTCCATCAGTGTGGCTGTAAGCAGGTGCTGCTGATGAGAATGCGGCAACAAAAGCCACAAACAGGACTAATGCAATAGCTAAAAAATAAAAAAAAAAAAATTATTAAATAATTAAACTGTCTATGGGCAAGAGCCTATTCTATTCTTACTTGTCTTCATTTTGATGAAAAATGGTTCTATGATAATAATTTTGAAGAACGCTGTCATTTTATATCATTCTATTTGGAATAGGGCGAAGAATCAATTTGGCTCGTAAACTAAAAATAAAATCTAATCAATTTCGGTTATCATACAATAAAAACAATAATTGCTGATGAATACTTTTGTCGCAATAATAAAATTGTAGTTTTATCAGAAATCAGCTAATTTAGACTTTAACAACGTTTGAATAGAAAATGCGTTGAATTAAATGACTCTAGACAAACAGTTGTCATATCTTACAAAATCTATTTCATGGGACTACGGTATTTTACTTGCAATCTCAATAATCAAAGTGATAGCTCTAATTTTTGTTAATCTAATCTAATATTTTTTTATAACTAATTTATATAAATAGTTATTAAAATTAACAAAAAATTTAAATCAATTATTATCAGAGATTTAACGAACGCTAGCATCATAGTACTTTCAGTTCTTACATAAATGGATAAAGCTTTTTAAGATAATTATGTTTTTATTTTGTGTTTCTGTAGAAGTTTGTTTATTAATTTGGATCTTGAGGAAGCTCCAAGATGTTGTATTGGCGTTGGTTGGAGTGTTCGTGTTGAGGAAGATTTTCTCAAAGAAAGCATGAAAGCCCAATAGATGAGATATATCTTGATGACATTGTTGCATTTTGGACATACATAAGGTGTTTCCTATTTTAAAAAGTACTAGGGAGTTAGTTGAGTGTGATCAAGGTGCAAATGAAATAAATGGATTATGTTGAACATGAACATATTGGGTCATACGTAAAAAGATGAGTTCAAGCTGTTTTCTCACTTCTTGAGAACTTTCCTAGCTTCGTATGCAAACAAAAATTTTACTGACCGAGTTAGATCTCAGTGATGAGATCGATCTCATTTTGAAAGCTTTTAGGAGATAGAACTCGGTTAGATAAATATCATAAAAAACAGTTTGGGAAGAATTTTAGATTGAATATTTATAAATAATGACTTAAAATACCATTTATCAATTTCGGATTTTCCTCTTCTTGATAACTCTATTCATCATAAAGCGGTATGTTTTACATTTGAATATTATAATTATGCTTCTGTCTTGGATAATATTCCACTTAAAACTTATAATTATGCAAGGGCAAATTTCATTGCGCTAAATATGTATTTCTATTAATTGGAAGGATTCACTGGTGGGTAAATCCTTAGAAGATATGAATACTTATTTTAATAATATTGTGTTTAAAGGAATAGAAAGTTTTGTTCCTACCTTTATCAGGAAGAAAAAGTATAAACTTCCATGGTTTAATAAACGTCTAAAAAATTTAGAAAACGCCAAAAATAAGGCATTTAAGCGTTACAAATTCACAAATTTTTTCGAAGACCGTATAAGATTTTTTCAATTAAGGAAAGAATTTGATTTTTTAAATAAATTTTTACACAGTCATTATATAAATAATACCGAATCAAGTATAAAAAATAACTCTAAATCTTTCTGGATTTACATAAAATCCAAAAGAAAAGCTTCATCTTTTCCTCAAAATATGGAATATGAAAATCAAAAATCCAATAACATTCAATCTTCTTGTAATCTTTTTGCACAATTCTTTCAAACATCGTATAACAGTGATTTAATTGTAGATATTGATGAGTTTTATCCAGATATATATCCTTTGACCGACTTTTCGTTACTGAGTTTCTCGGAACAGGATGTTTTGGAAAGTTTAAATGATATTGATACAACAAAAAAAATCAGGCTTTGATCAGATTCCTCCCATTCTTTTATCCAAATGTTCAACTTCCCTATGTTATGTTTTATGAAGTATTTTTAATACATCTCTTTCAACTATTGTTTTTCTGAAAGAATGGAAAATATCTTTTATAGATCCCATATATTAAAGTGGTCTTTAACATTTAGTAAAGATTTATAGACATATTTCCAAACTTTCAGCAGTACCTAAGCTTTTCGAGAAAATGGTTACTGAAAGAGCCCGGGTCAACATGGTTTCTTAAAAGGTAAATCAACTTGCACAAATTTAACCTTTTTTACAAATTTCTGTAGTAATCAAATGGAAAGTGGAAAGCAATTTGATGTCCTTTATACCAATTTTGTAAAAGCATTTGACAGCACACATGGTCATGGTCTTCTCTTACAAAAATTAACAAGTTTGGGATTTAGTAAAGCTTTCATCAAATGGTTAAGATCATATCTATCCGATAGAAAGCAATGTGTAAAGATAGATGGCTGCACTTCAAATGTTATGGAGGTCGTATCTGGTCTTCCACAAGGAAGTCATTTGGGCCCACTTCTTTTCATTATATTCACTAATGACTTACCTGCTGTACTACGATATTGCAACTGCTTAATGTACGCAGATGATGTCAAAATTTTCCTTTCAACATCTTCAATTGCAGATTGTTCATTTCTTCAGCTGGACATGTCCAATGTTTTAAAATGGTGTAGCTACAATCATCTGGAATTGAACTATTCAAAATGTTAAATTTTCGGCGCAACATGATCTCCATTTCCTATAAACTTTGACTACAAATTCGATGATTTTAGACTTCTTAGAGTCAATACTATTAATGGTCTTGGAGTGCATTTCGATTCTGAACTTGACTTTAGATTACACATTGACTATGTTGTTTCTAGAGGCAATTCCTTGTTAGGTTTTTAAAAGGAAACTCAAACGATTTTAAGGATGCTTACACGTTAAAGACCTTATTCATGTCTTTAGTATTACCCGTTCTAGAATACTGTTGTGTTTTTTGGTCACCATTCTATGAAAATAATATTTTGCGAATAGAAAGAATTCAAAAAAGATTTACCACTTATGCCTTAAGAAAGCTTTAATGGGTTGGATCCTTACCGGATTATAAGTCTAGATGCCTTTTTATAGATTTAAAAACGCTTAAATGTCGCAGGCAAGCTCAATGCATTGTTTTTGTTAAGGATATTTTGGATAATCGAATATCTTCTATCGAATTGCTTTCCCTTATTCCTTTCTATGTTCCTACACGTATGCTTCGCAACAGAAGTGAATTATTCTACATTGCTCTTCATAGCACAAATTACGGGTTAAATGAACCTTTAACACGTTCTTTAAAACTTTTTAATTATGTATGCAATGAAATCGACCTATGTATGAATAGGGATCTATTTAAGAATAAAATACTTCAGCTATGTAATTGATTATGTTTTTTTTTATTTGCTGTAATTAATATTGTTTTTGGATTTTACTGTTATATGTACCCCAAACTATATTGATTTCAATATATCGTTTACTTTGTATAGTTATTGTAATCAGCAGATCTTTAAATCAATTGATGATGAAAGAATAAATAAATAAATATATATGCAAAAAGATAAGAAAATATTGGTTGATTGTATGAGATCGATCTCACAAATTATCAAGCATGGCATTTCCGTTACTCAGTTCATATGCAACCGTCAAGATGACCGAATTTCAGCAATTTTTAATTTCAAATAAAGGGTCCGCCATCTTATGTTTTTTTTTCAACTGGTGCTAATTTCGTGAATGGTAACACTTAGCTCATGTCTGATTTGACGGAAAATTAGTTTTATCCTTCCGCTGAACGAATATGGTTGTGTGTACGCATCGCTAAGTGGGCCTGCGATCGACTTAGAGAAGATGCCGATTTTTCCAAAAAAATCATCTTTTCAGATGAAGCTCATTTTGATCTTGGCGGGTAGTAAACAAGCAAAATTGTCGCATTTGGGGCACAGAAAACCCGCACGCATACATTGAAAAGCCGATACACCCAAAACGAGTCACTGTTTGGTGCGGATTTTGGTCCAGAGAGAGGCATACTTGGGCCATTTTTCGAAAATGAGCAAGGAGTGGCCGTTACAGTCAATGGCGATCATTATCGGGCCATGTTGAACGAATTTTTGTTCACAAAAATTGAACAGGACGGCGCTAAAAAAAAAAGAAGTTATTTGGCGGACCCTTTAGAATTTATAAAGATAAGAAGATGTCCAGTTGGTGAAGATTTTCGACAGTTGTACCGATTTAGTGAAGAGGGTGTGCGATTGTTGGCTGAAGGGTTCTTGGGACCGACCACCCAGTGGTGCTTTAACAAATTTCGAAAAAATAAGAATTTTTCTGCGATATATAGGAGACCCTGATGGGTTTCAAATTAGAGCTGGGGAGAATATTGGCGTACACCAATCAACTATATCCAAAGTAGAACAGCAAGTTTCAAAGGAAATCGGAATCCCTGCGAATGATTGGATCAAATTTCCACACTCTTCAGATGAAATGCAGTAAGTAAGAATTACCGTATGCAATTGGTGCTCTCGATTGCACTCATATTCGAATAAGGAAACCTTTAAACCACCATGAGGAGGACTTTAACCGCAAAGGATTATTCTCTACTCATACTAAACGTTCAAGTTACATGGAACGCAGATGAAAAATTAACAAGTATTGAAGTTTGCTGGCCTCCTGGCGCCGACGACGATGCACGATCGTTCATCGTCATGCCTCATTCACAATGCGACGAGGAGACGGGACGTAAGCGTGACGAGAACCGCTTTAATTTTTTTCTATTTACAAAATCGTCCCCCAATTCACAATGCAGAAAGCGTTTTTACGACAAAAATCCATTTTTGTGAAAAAAAAAATAACCTACAAAACAATAGATTTATCAATAACATTATTTGTTAGACACAATTGATTACTTCTTTTGTGAAAAATCTGTAATTTACTTAGGAAAAATGAAAATCGTCTTCACGTCGCGTGTTTTTTTCAATTTTTCGAATTCTGGGCTTGACGTGACGACGAGAAACGCCGCATTGTGTGTATCCAGGTATGCTCTCATTGTTTGGAATTGGTTTGACAACTACAACGAGTTCTCGTCACGCTCACGTCTCGTTTCCTCGCCGCATTGTGAATCAGTCTTCAGTATCCCTTCAGCAGTGGGATACAGCTGTCATGCTAGGGTGCACGCAGAATTACAACAAATCGTATAACTTAAACGTAAGTCAGTGGCAATACAGTATAGGTAGATATTTCTTTTGCAGGCAAATACAAAATAATGAACTGCCAGGGCATTTCACCGACACGACGATTCACGAATACAATGAAAACATTTCAATGTTGAGTAGAATTAGTTAGCACTGTTCCATTGGATTTCAGAATGAGTGAATCCCCGAGTGAAACCAATGGAAAACGACATTAGATATAACCACATGAGTAATAATTCTACAGCAATATTAGTGGGCGATGAAGGGTATGTCATCACTCCTTGGTTTGGTTGATGACTCGTGAAATGCAACACTTTCATTATCCCTTTCCGAAGACATTTTTATTTCTTCTAGGTTCTCCAAATAACTTTTTTTTTTTGAAAATGGAGCAAAACATCGAGTGTAGCTTCGGCTGTGTGGCACGTAGCGCCGTCCTGTTGAAACCAAATGTTGCCAATATCCTCCTCTTCAATTTTTGTGAACAAAAATTCGTTCAACATGGCCCGATAACGATCGCCATTGACTGTAACGGCCACTCCTTGCTCATTTTCGAAAAATGGCCCAATTATGCCCCTGGATTAAAATCCGCACCAAACAGTGACTCGTTTTGGGTGTATCGGCTTTTCAATGTATGCGTGCGGGTTTTCTGTGACCCAAATGCGACAATTTTGCTTGTTTACTACCCGCCAAGATCAAAATGAGCTTCATCTGAAAAGATGATTTTTTTTTGGCAAAATCGGCATCTTCTCTAAGTCGATCGCAGGCCCACTTAGCGAAGCGTATACACAACCATATTCGTTCAGCGGAAGGATAAAACTAATTATCTGTCAGATCAGACATGAGCTTAGTGTTACCATTCACGAAATAAGCATTAGTTGAAAAAAAAAACGTTAGATGGCGGACCCTTTACTTACTGCAACAAAATTACAATCAAAACTATTTATTTAAGATGAAAATGTTTGAGATCGATCTCACATCCATAGAGTCAGAGCTGTTGAGAGTGACGTTATTGTTTTGCATATGAAACTGAGTCCGAGTTCGATTCTGCTCGATCGAACTCATACATGTGAGTTCATTCTCGGTAACTCGGAACCAGAGATCCTCCTTATCTTGAGGGTAAACTGGATTGCTCTGTTGGGATTAATTGTTTGGTAATGGTGTGTAATTAGACCACTCCTGTTGTCAAGAACATTTGATTTTGTCCATTATTAATCTCTTTAAGTCTATTCTTATTGGAGAATTGTTCGTGAGTGTGCAGCTTGGTTCGTGAGTTCGTTACCCACAATATCAACACCACCCACATTAGTTTGATTTTGGAGGGTGGCTCGGATCGTAGCAATTTGGAACGATAGAATTTAAGACCAATAAATATCCTTGATTTACCAATTATTATACTTTTAATTTTTTTCTGATAGAGTGTGATCAACACTAAAATATGTTTCGATTTATTCTTTTGCTCATCAGTTAAAGAAACTTCTTTATTTACCTATTAGTTTATTAAGGTTTTTGAATAAAAATGTTGTTCTAATTAAAAAAAAAGAGGTGTAATTATAATTTTAACTATGCCTATGCGCTATGCCTGTAAGACTTACATAAACTCTAATTTACCCTGACTTGCACGTCACTCATTAGAACGATATGAAAGAACTATTGTTGATAGAATTAAAAAAAACGTACTTTCCATCACCAGGGCTGTCGTTTAATTTTTTTGAGAAAGCAGTGCACTGCAGGCCAGAAAAATAAAAAAAAAATCATATGTACGTAATAATTTTTATTTAAAAAATAAGGAACACCAAAATCATTCCAGCTGATATTTTCTAGATAAATCTGTAAAGTTCAAGAGAGCTTTCCACTCACATTCCAGATCCTCAATGGTTATGTTCCCCACAATATTTGAAAATAAACCTTTTTAGTTTTGCATTAAGTTTTTGTTTAACGCTCTTTTAAATGATTTAACTTTGTATAGTTTTAGTTGTCATTTCAACTTAGCTTTATTCAACATTAATTTGTTTTCAGTTTTGATAATTTTAAATCGTAGTGTGGATTTTTGATATTTGCCGTATATAAATATAATGAAGAGTGTTTTTCTTAGAAGAAATAAAATGCTTATAATTTAATGTTATGGTTTGCCATTATGTTTTGAAAATTATTTCGGAAAAGTGACCTCCGCTGCTGGCTGTAATAAATTCCAGCCGAGAGGCCCAATTTTCGACAGCTCCAATTTTTGCGAGCTATGGCGGATGGACTCATTCGGGACTTCTTCGATACTCTGCTCCATAGCAGCAATAGCGTTTTCGGTGCGCACTTTACGGCGTCTCTGAGGATGCGCATTATCCATTAGAGTAAACGTGGTGCGAAACCGATCCATGTTGCTCGAATTTATGTGATTTTGCTATTATGTCGATCAAATATTGGACGCAGCGCACGATGCGTCGCGCGAACCGAACCATTATTTTGGTAATAAATTTGCATAATTTGCAAACGTTGTTCTGGAGTACCTAAGTCTATTCATTATGAAATGGCAAACCAAATTGAGCATAAATCAAGTGACAGCTGTCAAAAAGACCAATTCCGATAAAAGTATTGCCAGATTGAAAACCATATGTCTAAAAAAAACACCCTTTATAATGGGAAGCTCGTTATTTTCGCGATTCAATTGCAGATAAAGAGTTAGATCCGATTTTGGGCAACATAAGCGAGCTGAAAAAAAAAATGGAATAGACACAAACACAATTCACTTTATGCGTTATATGGAGTTGTGTTTTTGACCACGCGATAAATTTGTACAGTAAAAGCGAGCTTCTTTCATTTCCAATTTTGTGCAGCATTTGCGCACTGTAGAAAATGGAAATTGGATTAATGCGAATCTTATCCATAGTTAAACCGATTTCGTTAAAATTTTGCAATCCGATGCTTCCCAATAGTTCAAACAATATTGAATTTGAAAATCTAAAAAAAAATATTTTTTTAAACACATACAAATCAAACAAAAAAATTATTTGTGTTGTACTTTTGACTTTTTTAACAATTTCTCATTAAAGGTTGATATCATAATATTATGCGTGTTTTTTTCTGCTCACTTTGTCCCCCAAAATAAAAGTGTATATATAAAAAAAGGCCATCACAGTTAACATTTTGACATATATTCGTATTAAAAAAAAAACTTTGTCTGTAAACAGCCTACAATGAGATTTCTTTCAAAACGCATTTTAAATAAATACAGTCGACTCCGCTTATTTGCAACACAAAAAATGCAAAAAATTTATTGCAATCAAGCGGAGTTTTCATATAAACGAACTTCGGATATATGCAACTTTTTCCCACTTAAACGATGTGATGTGAAATATTTCCAAAGATAAAAAAAAATATAACATAAATAACCTCGAGCAACATTCAAAACTACTCTTAATAATTGTGACAGTTGAAAGGATTATGGAACGATGAGGATGAAATGAAACTTAAAATGTCAGTTTTTAGGTGTGTTCAAACTTCCAAACTATATGGATCGTTCAGTGTTTCACTTAAGTGAAGTTGTTTCAGAACAAAATAATTATTGGGGGAAAGGAAAATTGTTTCAATTAAAGGAAGTTTTCAAATAAGCGGAGTGCAGTTATCCGTACTAATTAATTTGTGTGAAAAAGTCCTGAAAAAAAACGTGATAAATTTCTTGCTGCATATAACCGAAGGTTTCATTTAAGCGGTCTGCAAATAAGCGGAGTCGACTGTACAAATAAAAAAGATCACTATGTTCATTGTACATCTACCTATACAAAAATTAAATATCAAGGTTATCATTTCATTTGCGACATCAAGCTTTATTTATCTATACTTTTCATATAGTTGCTACCCTGATGGGACGTTTTTCCCAAACGTGCTATCATTTTAGATAAAGAACATTCATTTCTCAAATGTTTCTCCAAAAATTAGGAACTACCTATAAATTACCTAGAATCGATCGTTTAAAATTGTTTCCCCCTAATTGATAGTAAAATACAAACTTTAATTAAAATGATTCTCGATTGGCGGCTCATTGATTGATACAAATTTCACCTGTGCATGTATATATGAAACAAAAGTAAATAATTGAGATTTGTTCAATATGTTCTCGATTTTAATTTTCTATTGTAGATAATTATTATTTACTTTTTCATTTATGTATTCCTTGTTAAGTATTAATAATATTAATCAATTTTATTTTTTCAAAAAGAAAAATATTAAATCCAAATGTCAATAAAAAATAAATTAATTCTAAGTTTTATCTGTAAGAGTAAACAGTTGTTGTAGATTTGGAAATAAAAACCTATATGTAAAATCTAGTCTTCACTTTTATCTTTATCACTTAATTGATCGTTTTTTAACGGATTATTAAAGTGGGTGCTTGATCTTTTATGAAAGAATTTGCGAATCGCAAGTTTGTTTTGATTGAAGTGATATTGTTCATATTAAAATTAAAATATTAAAATAAAAATAACAAAAAAAAAAAAATAATAACAAAAAAATAATGATAATATAGATATTATAACAGTTTAAGTATAATAGTAGGTTTAGTTCGCCTAAAAAATTTACAAATAATAGGAAAAACATGGAATGCTTTTGGTTTATAAATATTTATAATAAGGACACATAAAAGATATGAATAATCGAATAAATAAATTATTAAATAATAAATTAAATAAATAAATAAATAAATAAATAGATGAATGAATGTAATATATAAATAAATAATTTAATAAATAAATAAACGAATGAATAAATAAATCACAAATTTATAAAACAATAAGTGTTAGTAGATGAAAAACATATATTAGTAATGGATAAATATTTATAACAATATAATTTAATATAAAACAAATAATATATTGCAGACCTTAATATATAAATAAGTAACAATGGTATAATAAATAAATAATTAAATTTAGAGAAAGAAAAAAAAAACAGAAAAAAGAAAAAAGCAAACGAAATAATGGATTTAAGATATTTGAATGAATGTTAAGTTAACACAAATCATTATATAAAGTAGGTTTATGAGGGGATTTTCAGCAATATCACAGGTATTTTTAAAATTGTTCGTTAGTTTTTGAATCCTTTCCGATATCAATTCAACATCCGCTCTTCTGTGCAGATCAACGGTGGAATAATGCCAAGGAAGGTTGAGCATCATTTTTAAAACTTTATTTTGCGAAATTTGTAATTTTCGTATGTGACTTTTTGCAGCCTTACCCCATACCGGACACCCATACAGCAAAATTGATTGAAAAATTACTTTATGTATTAAAATTTTATTATCATTTGTATTCGAAGATCTTCTGTTTATAAAAACGCGAGAAAATAAATGCTAAAGTTGCCCTGAAAGAGGATACGTTGTGGGTAGATGGATATTCATACACTTGGGATGATTCAGTCGGCCCGAAAAGTGGAACAAATTGTGGATTTTCCAAATTATGTGAATCCTTACATCTTCCTCATGATTATTTCAGAACGTGTTTACCTAAAACCAAGGAAACAATGGATGACAGCTCGATGACAGATTCAAGGTTCAGAACAAATGTCAACAGTGTTCAGAATCTTTTAGTAATGCCAAGAGGTGGCGCTGGTCAATAGCGCAGGGATGGCATAAAGGGACGAGATGCTAGTGATGTAAAATACTTACGATTTTTAGCATACAATGTTGGCGGACTTAATAACAAAATATTTCACCCAGAATTTTTTAAATTTTTATTAGAATTTGATTTGGTTTTTTTATTCGAAACTCATTTATTAGAAGGAAAAGATAAAAACTTTGGAAAATATTTCCCATCATATTCCTGTTTTTGGATACCAGTCAAAGCAATGAGAGGACGGGCAAGCGGAGGTACACTTATGGCAATAAAAAATAACATTCTGTCGAAGTTTGAAGTTAAAAAAAAATTGAGGAAAACATTGGCTGCATAGTAATGAATAATATGAACAAAACACTTTATATAATACCAATTTACATAAATTGCAACAACTGGCAGCAAGAATATGAAGTATTTTATGACTTTTTATGCTCGCTTAAATCTCATAATATTATGATAGTTGGTGACTTAAATGCAAGAACTGGAAACCTGGAAGCAGAAAACACATTTGGATGTCAAGAACGAAAAAGCAAAGATGCTAATATGAATAACGAAGGAAAACATGTCGTTGATCTCTGTAACGAGTTTGGTCTGTGTATATTGAATGGAAGCACAGAAGGCGATAAAAAAGGTGAATTCACGTTTGTTTCAAAGATGGGAAGTTCTGTAATTGATTATGGTCTGATTGGAGGAGAATGGTGCTCTTTAGTAAAAGATTTTGCTGTAGGAGATATTACATATTCGGATCACTTTCCAATATTACTGAATATCATAAATAATAAATTCCAGCGTGAATTTGCAACACTTAATCCGGCGGATAATATCATACTTAAATGGAAAGCATCGTCAACAAACAACTACCATAATACGATGGATAACATGCTTACTCATCTTGAAACCAGCATTTCTTTTAAGTTTGTTCCAATCTGCGAGCTTGAACGAATTATATGGGAAGCAGCGAAGTTAATGAAAAATACGAACAAATTAAGCAAAAAAAATGAGTGGTATGATTTTTCATGTGGACAATTAAGGAAAAGATCATTAGCCCTTCTTAAACTCCTTAGAAGATATGAAACTCCAAGCATAAGGTCAGATTACGTGGAGACCAACAAACTTTACAAAAATACATGCAAAGAGAAGAAAAAGAGGTATGAAGAAAATTTAGCGGTTTCCCTAAGTCAAAGTAAAGATTCAGCTGGGTTTTGGTCTATAACGAGGAAATTAAATGGGAATTCAAAAGTAAAAGTAGCAGCGGCAGTCCCATTGCATTTGTCAAGTAATCATTTCGCTTCACTTTTAAATTCTTCAACACAAGCATCTTGGAGTTTTGCTCGACCATCTACTTGGATTGAGAAACTCCATAAGCATATAACAGAAAATGAAGTGAGATTTGTTCTACAGAGCAGTGTTACCTCTGAGAATTTTCATAAAGTGTCAAAAAAGGTGTCCGAGAGGAAAAAAGGTGTCCATTAGAAATTTCAATTAAAATACAAGATTAAATTCAAATTTTAATGAACAAACAAGTATTTCAGAAATTGCGTAAAAAGTTTTAAAAAAATCTTAAATTTCATCATATTATTTTTTTAATACCAGTTTCTTAAGTTTACTATTTTGAACCAAACTGTTCTATATTTTTTAATTTTAAAACAATTTTCGAAATCAATATCATTTTATTGGCTTTTTACTTCCAAGCTTTGTACTCTTTCCCGAGATTATAAATTCATTTTTTTTTTAATTCAGAAACCAAATCAAAATAGTTAAATTCTTTTCCCAATTTTATAACTTCTATGTCCAAGAAACTTTACACAGATAATTTCTTAGTTGTGACTTGTTCACATATTTTTTGATAATATTTCAAAACATTGGTTTTTATTAAAAGTACTTCATGGTCTTTAATTTGGGGAGTATGAAAGATGGAACAAGAAAAAGATATGTGTGGTGTAGGTGTTTTTATTTTTTGATTGACTGACAACGGGTTCCGTTCAATTTTTGGAACAAATTGTTTTTTTTTTCTTTTTAAATAGTGTCCAAAGGGTTGCTAGATTTCTAAAAAGTGTCCAAAATATATGTATTTTAAAAAGGAGGTGTCCTGGTGTCCGGGTGCTGAAAAGGTGTCAAAATGACACTAAAGTGTCCGCAAAGGTAACCCTGCTACAGAGTCTTAAAGATGGCAAGGCTGCCGGATCAAATGGTATACCAGCTGAGTTCTTTAAAAATAGCACAAATTTGTTTAAGGTCAAATTAACCCGACCACTTCCTTGAAGCACTAATAATGCCAATCCACAAAAAGGGTGACGTGGAGGACCCTAAAAACTATAGAGGAATATCGTTTCTGAATGCAGCCTTAAAAATATTCACAATTATACTTTACGAAAGACTGAACTGTTGGGTGCAAGATAAAAACAAGCTCAGCGACTTTCAAAGCGGTTTTCGTAAAGGATATTCCACAGTGGATAATATTTTTGTGCTTCGTTCGCTTGCGCAGTTGAAACTCAACCAAAATAAAAAGCTGTTTGCCTTTTTTGTCGATTCCAAGGCAGCTTTTGATTCCATCAACAGAAATGCATTGTTATAATTTATGGGTGATTTTTTAAGAGGTTTAGAACGTTTTTAAAAAAAAACACAAAAAATTCGAAAAAATGAATGAAATATTTATTTGAATCGATAGTTTGAACCTTGCAATTTAATGTTTAAAGATAATTTCATCCAAATGTTGACCGCGGCTGCGTCCAATTTTGGCATACTCTTTCACACATATCGGCCGGTATCTCACGAATGAATGCATGGATGTTGGCTTCCAGTGCGTCAATCGAAGCGGGCTTGTCCCTATAGACATTAGCCTTGACATACCCCCACAAAAAATAATCTAATGGTGTCAAATCGCACGATCTAGGCGGCCAATTGACCGGCCCGAAACGTGAAATTAACTGTTCACCAAACTCGCCTCGCAATTGCGCCATTGTTTCGCGTGCTGTGTGGCATGTGGCACCGTCTTGTTGAAACCACATATCATGCAAGTCAAGAACTTCCATTTCGGGCAAAAAAAAGTTTGTTATCATCGCTATGTAGCGTTCACCATTGACAGTAACGCTGCGATTCGCATCATCTTTGAAGAAATATGGCCCAATAATGCCGCCGGCCCATAAACCGCACCAAACAGTGTCTTTTTCGGGATGCATTGGTAGCTGTTGCAATGCTTCTGGCTGATCTTCACTCCAAATGCGGCAATTTTGCTTATTTACGTACCCATTTAACCAAAAATGAGCCTCATCGCTGAACACAATTTTTCGATAAAAAAGCGGATCCTCGGCCAGCTTTCCAAGAGCCCATTCACCAAAAATTCGGCGTTGTGGTAGGTCGGCTGGCTTTAGTTCTTGCACCAGCTGTATCTTAAAAGGCTTTACGCCCAAATCCTTCCGCAAAATTTTCCACGTAGTGCTGTAACAAAGGCCTAACTGCTGGGAACGGCGCCGAATCGACATTTCGCGGTCTTCTGTCACACTAGCTGATACGGCCGCAATATTTTCTTCACTACGCACAGTACGTAAACGTGTTGGTGGTTTAATGTCCAACAAAGTAAATTTGGTGCGAAATTTGGTCACAATCTTCCGAATAGACTGCTCAGAAGGTCGAGAATGCCGATCATAAAATGGAAGCAGCGCGCGATGAACATTTCGAACCGAGCACGAATTTTGATAGTAAAATTCAATAATTTGCAAGCGTTGTTCATTTGTAAGACGATCCATGGTTAAATTGCAAACCAAACTGAAGCTGTTTGACAGTGACACAAGGTACTAAACACACGTCAGCTGTCAAAACCAGTGTTGCCAAAACCAAACCAGCTAAAAAATCACCCTGTACAAGCTCTTTAACCTAGGAGTTTCAACTAATTTTGTCAGCATTATTGAAAAACTGTACCAAAACACAATAGCATACATTTATAATGGAAAAGAAAAACCTGAAAGGATCGAAGTGAACCAAGGAGTAAGACAAGGCTGTAACCTAAGCCCCCTGCTGTTTGCTCTTTTTCTTGATGATTTGGTCGAGTGTCTCAATTGTGGAGTGGAGTTTGCTAATAATCGGATCAAAGTGATCATGTATGCCGATGACATTGTCATTCTTGCGGAGTCACCGACCGCACTACAGATGATGATTAATAAACTGGAAGAATATTGTCAAGTGTGGAATCTGGAGGTAAATACTGAAAAGTCAAAAGTCCTGGTGTTTAAGAATGGTGCTGGCAGAACGGCGAACGATGAGCATTGAAAATATGGTGGAAAAACGTTGGACGTAGTTGGACAGTCAAGTCTTATACTTACCTAGGAATGGAGTTCACTTTCAATTTGAAATTAGAAAAACATCTCAAAATCAAATTAAATAATGCCAAATCGGCAATATGTGTAAATTGGCTAAGGATCTATAACAACAAGCTGATTGCGACTGATCTAAAGTATAGAGTTTTTAATGCTACTGCTCAAGCTATCCTGTTTTATGGTGCGCAGGTATGGGGAGTGCTTAGGTATGAGCTAGTTGAATGCCTATTACGCTTTTTCTTAAGAACAATATTCTTTTTGCCAATAAACACACCAAAATATATGTATCATTTGGAAACCGGTCTTCCATCATTGTTTATTTCAACCCTTAAGCTGAATGCTGACTACATTGTGAGAATGTTACATATGGAGGAGCATAGGCTACCGAGAAAGATACTGGAGAATGCGATTCAACAAAATAAGCTGGTTGTAAGAGACTGGAACTTGTTAGCCGCGGACTGTGGCTTGACTTTAAATTGGAGTGTGAATGCGGCTCAATTGAAGAAATTGCTTTACGAAGTAATAGCAGTCACCGATGAGAATGAAAGGTATGCGTATATTGAAAAAGCTCGCTCATCAACAGAAAGGCAATATTATTCAAAGTGCGTGTTTAATCTCAACGACAGAAACTATTTCACCAGCGTATATAACAACGCTATCATTGGCACCCTATTTAAAATAAGAGGAGAACTGATCAGACTTAACTTTAGGCCCCACCGTAACGATGTTAGCGATAGCTGCACGCTTTGCAATCGGCATGAGAGAGAGGATGTATTCCACTTCATTGGCAATTGTCCGATGCTGATTGAGATAAGGCGTTTTCATGAGTTCTACAAAGAAGCAATAATGTACAGAGCCCGAATCATCGAGGAAAGTTTTTGATCCCAGCCAGTAACTCACATGAGAATCTGTTTCACCGATTTAAAAAGGTTTTTTATTTAATTTTGTATAATTAAATTTAAAGTCACTTCAATTTGCTTATTTACATTAAATATAATATTTTGATTTAACTAATCTAAAAGTCCTTAAAATTTTGTTTAAACTAAACTAAAAGTTCATTAAATAAAGAAAAATGTATTCTTTTATCGTTACTTTTTAAAAAAAGAAAACAAAATACTAATGTTTTAAAATGTAAAATTACTTAATTGCAATTTAAAAACAAAAATGCCCCTCAGGCAGACGACAGTCCATGTCATGTCTTTATCATTTATTCAAAAATTATAAAACTGTATAAATCAAAATGTTAATCACAGAATAAAGAATATCTATCTATCTATCTCTATCTATCTGTTTATAAAAGGATAAAGCATATTAATTGCAATACTCATTTTCTTAAGAGTATTGCTTATGTGTTGGCTAAAGGTTAATTTGGTGTCTAAATGAACTCCTAGATATTTAACAGACTGTTCCCATGGTATAACGTTTCCATTGAATTGAAGTTGACTACTGGGAAGATAGCAAGCTTTTCTTTTTCGCGAGAAAAAAATAGCTTGCAACTTATACCAGTATTTAACTTGATCTTCCATTTGTGATAATACTTGTCCAATATTTCAATTGCATTATTAAAATTGTTCTCAATATTGAGAGCAAACTCATGCGATGAAAAAATTGCAGTGTCATCAGAAAAAATTGGTGATTCACAATACGGAAGAGCTGGAAAATCTGATGTATAAACGTTGTACAAGGTTGGGCCAAGAACTGAGCCTTGACGGACACCAAAATCAAAACATAATTTGTCAGAAACACCACAATTAACATGAACTTGAAAGCATCTACCAGACAAGAAACTTTGAATTATTTTACACAAATATATAAATTGTATCATTTTATATACTAATCCATTGTGCCACACAGAATCAAAAGCTTTCTCTATATCCATTAAGATCATTCCTGTTGACTGATCAAGTGCCCTATTTTGTACCACCTGGTTAAAAATTCTTTTTATCTGGTGAGATGTGCTGTGATAACGTCTAAAACCGAATTGTTCATCAGGAAAAAAATTTCCATTCGCCACAAACTTTAAAATTTGTTCCTTTACAACTTTTTCCTAAATCTTGCTTAAGTTGCTAAGCAAACTTATGGGTCTGTAATTTGCAGATATTTCTGGTGATTTTCCTGCTTTTAGTATAGGTATAACCTTTGCTTTTTTCCAGGAATTAGGAAAATAATGGAGCTTGAGGCAAGCATTAATAAGAAATGTAAGAAACTTGATTCCAACTCGTGGTAAATGTTTTAAATAAACATTTTTTATTTGGTCTAGTAATCCTACTTTTCGGTTTTGAAGGCTGTCAATAATATTTTTGATACCTTCTTCCACAACAAATGCATTTGACGGTGTCAGTTCAACTGAAGAATCTAGATTTTGGATTGCATTTAGCACTCGATCATTTGTGTCTCTGTCACCTAAGTTTTGTGATACTTTATGATTCATTGAAAAAACTCTAGAAAGCTCGTTTGCCTTTTCAGGATCTGTATAGAAAGTTGTTCCAGAATTTTTTTTGTTTTTGTTCTTAACAATTTTTACTATATTCCAAAATGGCTTATCATTCTTTTTAAGAACACTCAGCCTTTTATTCCATTCTTCGTTTCGATTGCTAACTAATTGATTTGATATAAATTTGTTAAAGTGAGAAATCATACTTCGTGAAAAAGGTTGACGATATCTTTGCCAATTTCTTCTATGCACATATCTTACTTTTGTTAATTCCATAACATGAATTTGCAAGCTGTTGATATGTACTATCCTTTTTTACGCGTTAAGGGATGCATTCGTCTATAGAAGTAAGAATGGTTTCTGTAAAATTTTCGACTATATAGACTCCACATCGTCTTCACAGAAAATATTTTGAAGGTCTGTGGACACATTTTGAAATTTCATACTTATTTTTGTTCTAAATGATTTCCAATTTGCATTTTTTCAAATCTTAAAAATATTGCACTTTCTGTTTACTGTATTTCATGTTTTTGGCAAAGAATTCAAATATCGGAAATATTGATTCAAAAAAGCTTTTAATGGCCTCAAAAATAGACGCTTCGTCCCGGCGATCTCACTAGGACTCATCAGTTCACTAGTGAGTGCCTTGTTAATACCCGATTTCTGTTAAGTTCAGTTCATTTTACATAGACTTCATGACAAATATCTATGTAGTGTGAACTATATCCAACAAGTGTAGAATTCCAAAGACAGCAACATAATCAATAATTCAACAAGTCCAATCAAAAAGTGCTAAGTCTTTTATTTGACTGATTTATTTCAATAGTTCATAGAATTTGTATAAAAAAAAAACCTTCGTACACGGAAAGAGGCATTTTGGTTTTAGAAGATTTGGTCTTATTTTCAGACTATTGTTGAACCGATTTGTTTCAAATTTTGCAATTTGATGCTTCTAAATAATTCAAACAATATAGTATTTAAAAAACATTGAAAACAATTTTTTTTTGAACAAACAAAAATCCAGTAATCCTGAGTGACGGAGTACTATATCTCCAAAGCGATTTACAATGTTTGGGAAGGTTACTTAGCAACAGAATTTTCACAACAATCTTCTCATGAAAATTGTCGCTCAATAAAAGGTCATCAGTTTCCCAGTTGCTTGAACTTGTCGCTCAGTCTTTCCGTCGCTCAGTGGCTTGTTGCTTACTGCATGTAGGCTCAAGCCCATAGCCGGATATAAATTTTAAACAAATTATTGGATATATTACTGAAGACACTTATTAAGCAGCCAAAAGTTGTGTTGTTGTAATTTTTTTGGTATATGCTTTATAAGATGATTAGATTCTTTCCAACGCATTCAGAATTCTCAACAAATTTCATTTAAATATCAAGAGAAACGGATTAATGAGACTCCAAAAATTCGGATTATCTGATCACGACTATCCAAAATGGTTTTAACGTTTTATTAACTCTGAAAATAAAGGGTCAGCAATTGTTCGGTTTCGAAAGTAAAGCTAAAAAAAACACACACAGCGATACATTTTTGATGAAAATTTTATTTCATTATAAAGTTTGGACTTTGCCATTTAGTGTGAAAAAAATATCATTCAAATGGACGCCTCGGGAAGATTCCCAGCATGCGATTCTTTTGAGGTAATTCTTAACCACTTTCGCACATTTCGGGTGGTATCTCCGCTATAACTTGAGTAATGTTGGTTCTTAAAGGGTCTAGAGTTCGGGGATTATTCGCGTCAACACGGTCTTTTGCGTAACCCCACAGAAAAAAAAAATCAAACGGTGTCAAATCGCATGATCTTCGTGGTCAATTGACATCGCCAAAACGTGAAATTACGCGACCAGGAAACTTCTCACGCAGTAAAGCCATAATTGGTCGTGTTGTGTGGCTTGTTGCCCCATCTTGTTGGTACCACATATCGTCCAAGTCATGATCTTCAATCGCCGGCCAAATAAAATTGGTTATCATTCGACCATATCGCTCCGAATTGACTGTAACCGTCAGCCCATTGGCATTATCGAAGAAATAGATAGATAGATAGCGATAGATAGAGCACACCAAACAGTCACTTTGTCTGGGTGCAACGGCACCTCTTCGATCACTTCAGAGCCCAATATGTGGCAATTTTGTTTCTTTACATACCCACCGAGTGAGAAATGTGCCACATCGCTGAAGAAAATGTTGTTCGAAAAATCGGTGTTTATTGTCTGTTGTTCCCATACCCAAGAAGCGTATCTACGGCGGTGAGTTGTACGACACTTCACATACATTTTCTGACAGTTAATTGTAAAAGTACACGGTTGTTAGGCATTATAAGAATGTTTTTCACTGCCAGATCTGACAATGTTGCAAGATCTACCAATCGTGTACACTTAGCTTAACGCTTCCACTCTCTTCAAATTTCTTAACAATTTTTCCAATTGCTTGCATAGTCGGTCGATAATGACAACCATGATAATTGCGTAATGCGTGAAAAGTATGGCTACGTATGAATCACCACATTTGTAGTAAGTTATAATAGTTTTAACGCGTTGTTTGATTGTTAAGTTTGACAGGTGTCAAATGCTAGCGTTACCAACTTGAAACCACGAAATGAATGACCCTGTATTTGTGTGAACTATAAAAACTATGGATTTTAGTTTCTGAAAGGCTAAAAGGTATGCTTAAAGACGCCATTTTAATAGATCAATAATTAAAAATATCAATGATTTTTAAAGCTTTTGATATAAAGGGTTTTCCAATAAGAGGTGTTATTTTGAATAGCCCGCTATTTCGGTAGCTGTCACTTTTGAAGCTGTCATTTTTTGACATTTGACAAGTAGAAACTACGCCATTAATAAAAATGGAACGATACACGCTTCAACAACGCATTGAAATTATTAAAATTCACTATAAAAATGGTGAAAATTTGGCAGAGACGGTTCGTAAAACTAAAACATTTTTGGGTCGTCGTGAAGCACCTTGTCGGACCGCAATACAGAAATTGGTGGATAAATTCGAGCTGTTGGGACAAGTTAGTGATGTGAAGAATAACACCCGTGCACGTCGCTCAAGAACAACTGAGAATATTGCTGTTGTAGCCCAAAGTGTTGAAGAAAACCCAGGTTTGTCCATTCCTCGTCGTTCCTTGGAATTAGGCATTCCACAAACGTCATTACACCGTATTTTGCATAAAGACTTGGGTCTTAAGGCTTATAAAGTTCAGTTAACACAAGAACTCAAGCCGGCTGATCATCAACAACGTCGTGTCTTTGCTGATTGGGTCCTTGAAATGCATGAAAATGATCCGGAATTTCATCGAAAAATCATCTTGACTGATGAGGCCCATTTCCACCTCGGAGGCTACGTCAACAAGCAAAACTGTAGCATCTGGGGCTCGGAAAACCCAAAAGTTATTGTTTAAAAGCCTCTCCATCCTCAACGCGTGACTGTTTGGTGCGGTTTATGGTCCGGCGGAGTCATTGGACCTTACTTTTTCGAAAATGAGGCTGGAGCAACAGTTACGGTCAATGGATTGCGCTATCGAGAGATGATTAATGATTTTTTATGGCCGGAATTGGATGGTATTGATCTGGACAACGTTTACTTTCAACAAGACGGCGCTACGTGCCACACAAGCAATGAAACCATCGATCTTTTACGGGAAAAGTTTCCGGACCGTGTTATCTCTCGAAGAGGTAATCACAATTGGCCACCGAGATCTTGTGATTTAACACCTTGCGACTTCTTCCTTTGGGGCCACGTGAAAGATAAGGTCCACGCCAACAGCTTAGCGTCGATTCAAGACCTCAAAGATGGAATTCGTGAGGCTATCGAGGACATAGGGCAGCCACTTTGCGATTTGGTTATGGAAAATTTCATGAAAAGGATATGGTCTTGTAAGTGTGGTGGTGGCGGCCATTTGGCTGATGTTGTGTTCCATTATTAACGGCATACCTTCCTCTTTATAATGAAATAAACATCCGATCATTTATCTCAAAAAATGCCATTTTTCTTTGAATATCAAAATAACACCTCTTATTGGAAAACCCTTTAGTTCTTTAGAAAATTGAAAATAACAGAAATAAAATTCCCTTAATTTTGTTCAAATCCGTTGCTTTACTATTCGTAGGTAGTAAAGTAGATTTAGGTATTTTCACTTTTTTTTTCAAAAAAGTATAAAACATTTAAGCATCTGGTTTTCAGTTTTTGACTCAAAATTAATAAGAGCATTGAATTTTGAAAACAAAAATAGTACTTAATTACGTAAAATTTTGAAAAAAAACAATTAGTTTGAAATTTTGTTAAATTTTTTGTTTAAAAATGTTGAATGGAAAACTAATTTTTTTAAAACTGTTCACTAAAAGTACATTATTTAAAAAACAAAATAAAAGAAGAGATTTCTAGTCATACAAAAAGGTATAGCATGGCATTGGGTTAGTGTTGTTTTTAATAATTTTTGTTTATGTTTTAAGTCAGAACATTTTTCCTCCTCTCGACCCAACCTACACGCTTTAACTATTTGTAACACCTTATGTGACTCACCATATAATCAGCTCAATAAAGATTATACTATAAAGATTTCTTTTGAATCAAATATTTTGATATGACAGAAAAATCATTCACAAATATAACTTTCCCTATCGATTGACTTTAATTGTATTCATTATTGAACGAACCGAGTGTTCAGTTCTTGGTAAAGCGTATAGATTTTAATAATATTCCAATCTTAATTGCCCCAATCAATCAGACCAACGATGCCTTACACACAATCTAAATAATGTTTCTAGGTCTTCCTTGAAGGTCTCTAATGTATTGAAATATCTTTAGAAAGATATGAACGAAAAAACTCAATCCCAAGAAGAATGTGAATGAAGATGAGTGTACGTACAGTGAAGGAGAAGATATATTCAATATAGATATACCCTATATGCATAGATTGTACGTACCTACTTGTTCATAGATTGAAAATACATAGTTCCATTTATCCTTGGAAATTATCTTGAGTATAGTCAAGTAGTACCTATAGTGTGTATAGGATCTTGAATTCCAATATAGAACTTTGATGGTATCATGTTTCTGAAATGATGTCATATATGTAGATGGATTAAGGTCAGAGCTATAGCACGCCCAGTCCAGCATGCGTCTTGGACCATCGTATGATGATTTTGATGATGATAGTGATGTTTGTGGTATATGAAGGGGCTGATAAAGGATTTGATGTATTGGTTTGTAAAAATAGTTTAAAAACTGATTGATGGAATCATGGAGTTTTCATTTGAATTTTAATTTGCAGACATGATATTATATTGATAAATTTATAGAGATACTTTATTAGAATTAAATATTAACATTAGGTCAAGAATGTACGTCTACTCATGTGTTTAAATATTTCGTACGTCTTTTTGTTGTTGTATGACTTTTCGGCGATAACGCTACGTCTTGACGGTTGGAACTTAACTAAAGATACTTTCAAGTGAATCAAATATTGTATCTAAGAGTTTTACTATCTAATCTACGCGTTTTTGGTTTTCATTTTTTTTTAAATTAAGGTCTTTGCACAGTTTTATGTAATAAGAAGTCCTATGGTAAAGTTTAGACTGCCAACACATGGCTTACCGAGACAAAGTTCATCAAATGTACCATTTTACTGAAAAAAAAAAAAACAAATGATAAGTGAGGGTAACTACTTCAAATACTACACATCTTTAAAATTTGGGATTAATGATGACAAAATATGAACTTTGAATTAAGTCCTTAAATTTAGCATTTTTAGATGTTTATAGAGTGTAAATATCAATTTGGCGGATGTTTTAGGTGACGCTGAAACACCCACTACAGACTCCAGTACTCTGTCATAGGCTCTCCGTCACTCACAACTTCTGTCAAATACCGATGTTTATTATCTTGGAGTCATGACCTTTCGATTAATATGCATTTCAAAGATTTACCAAAAAGGCATTACATCTAATTTTTTTTATAAGGGGCACAAGGGGTTATGACTACCCTTACATAGTTTAAGGGCGAGTATTGGGAAATGAGGAAGAGGATAAAAGGAAATACCGATGGACATTTGTTTTGTCAGTCATAATGGAAAGGAAATATTGAGCTGGGAAAAGCATTTTACATTCGTGTTGTACGGCTAAAGAAAGAATCTCTATACTTAACTTTACGCCGGAAGTTAGGCTCAAGGGTAAATTGTAGAGCATTCCTAGCGAGACGAGTGTTACGGGAAAACTGTTTTAAGGGAGGAATGCAACTGGAACTGGCTACTTCATATAAAACATTTTTATCAGAAAAGCGATAAAATAAAGAAAGACAAGAAACATTGCGACGATGTCCAAGAGAGTCGATTGAGTCAACAGTGTTCCTTTCTCCTATTAGCGGCAAAGCAAGATTTTGAATTTTGTCTGGTAATTGTATTTATAACTTACAAGCCCCAGACCATATATGGGAATTATAATCCATTTTTAGGCATATAATTATAAGCTTTGTAAATAAAGGGTCCGTCATCTAACGTTTTTTTTTCAACTAGTGCTTATTTCGTGAATGGTAACACTTAGTTCATGTCTGATTTGACAGATAATTAGTTTTATCCTTCCGCTGAACGAATATGGTTGTGTATACGCTTCGCTAAGTGGGCCTGCGATCGACTTAGAGAAGATGCCGATTTTGATCTCGGCGGGTAGTAAACAAGCAAAATTGTAGCATTTGGGGCACAGAAAACCCGCACGCATACATTGAAAAGCCGATAAACCCAAAACGAGTCACTGTTTAGTGCGGATTTTGGTCCAGAGGCATAATTGGGCCATTTTTCGAAAATGAGCAAGGAGTGGCCGTTACAGTCAATGGCGATCGTTATCGGGCCATGTTGAACGAATTTTTGTTCACAAAAGTTGAAGAGGAGGATATTGGCAATATTTGGTTTCAACAGGACGGCGCGTGCTACGTGCCACACAGCCGAAGCTACACTCGATGTTTTGCGCCATTTTCAAAAAAAAAGAAGTTATTTGGTGGACTGTTTAGTAGCCACATTAGAAGGAGTGAAGAATTTCTTGCACTCTATTTCCTTAACCTATTTCAGAATGTGGTCGTTCAAACGAAGGTCGTCAGTAACACACATACCAAGTATCAAATGCTTAATAGTTTCAACGATGCAAGTGCCATCCATGGATAGTTACATTGGGAAAAATTGCATTTCAACGATAGAAGACATCACCGAGTTTTCCAAGCTTTTAATTAAACTCTTTTATTTGTCCCCTACTTCACATAATATTGTAAAGATCTGAATTTAAAAGGTTTAACATACGTAACCGTTCTACCTCCCAAGGGCTGTGACGTGAATCAGGAAACGAATATGAGAAACTGAGGGTATTATCATCAGCAAAGCAATTTAATGGATTAGAATTTAGACTAAGAGATTATTTATGAAAATGAGAAAAAGAGTTGGAGACAGAACGGACCCTTGGGGAACACCAGAATTTATTTTGTGGACATCAGATTTGACAGCTTGACACCATCCAAAACAACTTGTATTGAACGGTTCATAAAATGGTTTCTAATCAATCGAGTTAAAGTTTCAGCGATACCAAATGCACGCATTTTCGACAAAAGAGCTCTATGCCAAACTCTGTCAAATGATTTTGAAATATCTAGTGAAATAATAACCTTGCTCTCACCGAATAGATGTATGGATATGCCATCAAATCACCAGTGGATTGTTAATAACAAAAGCCGTACTGTCGGTCATTAACTATTGGTTTCGGTCTTCAAGATATTTCATGAAAACGATGGAGGGTAGATATACCAGCCAGCGGATTTGTCCTGTATTATATTTACAGTCGAAAGCAATGGCGATGCGATAAATTGTATGCGGTTACTCAAAAGTCTGACAATGCGACAGAAGTCGTGTCCCTGAAAAGGGTCAAAAAAATTCCCCAGTTTTTGAAATTCGCTAAAAGAAAAAAATTTAAGTTCAAAAAAAATTGTATGCTCTTTTAACTCCAATTTTAGACCAAATAACACAGAATATTTTTCTAGTTTCTATGTAGCCCTCCTGGAACTGGCGGTAAAGTTCATTATATACCTAATTTAAAACGCGCTCAGAGGTAAAGTTCACGTAGTTTTCCCCAAAACATTAGCTGACAAAAGAACTACAAGAATATGTAACAAAAAATAGCAGTTCTCAACGATTTCAAAGAATTTATTGTTATTATTTCAAGTGAATTTCCTAAACCTAGTTAAGCATCTTCAAATGAAATTAGCGGAAGCTAAGCGTGCTATGTGTGCTGTATGGAGAAGTTGCATCCTTGAGAAAAACGTTTCACACATAGCAAAATATAAAGTCTTTCGAGCAACTGCAATCGCAATTCTGTTTTATGGAGCGCAAGTGTGGGGATATCTTTCATTTGAAGCTCTGGAAAAATGTCTTCGCTTTTTTTATTAAAAGTACGTTTAGACTGCCAAGTACAAGGCCAAACTATATGATATACATACCTCAAAACCGGAATAGTACCGCTCTTTTTGGACACGCTTAAATTGAATTTTAACTACGTGGCAAGAGTAATAGCGATGGGTGAAGAAAGAATTCCACGGCTAGTATTATCACAAATTATAAACTCAGAGGGAACGTGTGTAAAAGAGTGTAAGAAACTGGCAAGCGAATGTTCAACTACTTTTTCTATATCAGCCGGCGAAAACCCTGACTGGCTGAAGGTGAAACTTGACGATTTGCTTAAGAAAGCCGGCAATATGATGTATGATAAGTTTGTAAATGAAGCTGAATCGTCCATATATTTACAGAGCTTACTACAGTAAATTAAACCACTTCCCAGAGACCAAACACCTAATTTCTAGCTAACAGCACCGCTGGAAAAATAAGCCTGTTATTTAAAGTAAGAGATGAACTCATTAGTTTGAACTACATTCCTCATCGGCCAGAGTTACCGATTTTGTGTGATCTATGTAGATGTGTATCATTTTCTAGGAATCTACCCCATACTAAAGGAACTCCTTAAACGCTTCTTTGACGTAGAAAAGCTTAGTTTAGAAGAAACGATCAATACATTTTGAATGGAGAACGAGGTTGGAACCTTCCTTATGATTATTCTATGAAGGCTATACGATACACAACCCTGATAGTTCAGGAAAGTTTTTAAAAGTTTTGCTTTGGAAAATTGCTAGAAACATATTTACAATGTAAAATGAATAATTACTGATTTTAAGTTTTTTTTTAAAATGTATAAAATATAAATCTAATGTCAGTCTGGTAGACGGCCTTCGGCCAAACCAATCAAAGACTTAAGTCATATTTACAACTAAGAAAATGGAAATTGTAAAGGGTCCGCCGAATAACTTTTTTTTTTTTTTGAAAATGGCCCAAAACATCGAGTGTAGCTTCGGCTGTGTGGCACGTAGCGCCGTCCTGTTGAAACCAAATGTTGCCAATATCCTCCTCTTCAATTTTTGTGAACAAAAATTCGTTCAACATGGACCAATAACGATTGCCATTGACTGTAACGGCCACTCCTTGCTCATTTTCGAAAAATGACCCATAATTATGCCTCTGGACCAAAATCCGCATTAAAAAGTGACTCGTTTTGGGTGTATCGGCTTTTCAATATATGCGTGCGGGTTTTCTGTGCCCCAAATGCGACAATTTTGCTTGTTTACTACCCGCCTAGATCAAAATCGGCATCTTCCCTGAGTCGATCGCAGGCCCACTTAGCGAAGCGTATACACAACCATATTCGTTCAGCGGAAGAATAAAACTAATTATCTGTCAAATCAGACATGAGTTAAGTGTAACCATTCACGAAATAAGCACTAGTTAAAAAAAAACGTTAGATGGCGGACCCTTTATTATTTTTGGAGTCAATAAATCTAAATCTAAAAAAAATCTATAGAACAAGTCTCCAAAACTCAAAAATATTTCATCATGAATTACATAACTCCCCCAATTTTGAGAATTAATGTTTAGGGAGAATTCTTGTACCTATGCAAAAATTCCCTAACTCCACTCATCCACACAAATATTTCGTTTGGAGGGTTATTTCTTTGGGGAGTAAGTTAACGGCACCGTTTTCAGAATTGGGAAATAATGATTCAAAAAATAATTCAATTACAATTACATACATACTTTTAATTGAAATCTCCAATCACTTTTTCAATGAATTTTAAATGTAATTGAAGAATTTCAATCACTAATTACATGTAATTGAAAATTGTCAAAAAAGCAGTAATTTAACAAAAATGTAAATAATTTATATTTTTTGTCAATTACGTTGTACGTTTTACATCAGAACTTTCAGAATTCTGAATTTTTGGAGTTTCTGATTGGTCAACTATCAGAAAAAGTTTGATGACTTTTAGTTACGTTTGCTTACGTTTCATCTGAATTTTCAGATGAGAATTTTTGTCTGAAAATTCAGATGAAACGTAAGCAAACGTAACTTAAAGTCACTAAAAGTCATTTAACTTTAATTTCTAATAAAGTGATTGCGGTGGAGGAAATGTGGATGTACTATACATAAAAGTTAAGTCTTATGATTTTCGTTCTGGTTGGTGGTTGATTTGTGATGATTAATTCTCATAACGAACAGAATTGCTGATTTAGTTACATATATCGTCACCAGCACTACTGACGCTTAATTTTGAATTCAATAATATAATTAAAGTTCTATTTTGTATCGTTTTAATAAAAATCTTTTAAGTCAATGCAAGCATTTGACACAACAACTTTCGACTGAAAATTCAGATTTTTGTTCGTTCAAAGTTCTGAGTATTCAGATTTTTTGTGATTGAACAATGAACATGCCCATTCTCTGTCAATTAACGGATTAAAACAGGTACGATGTCGGTGAAGATTTTTAATATCTTCTTTTTAAGTTTTCAGAAATGAATTCAAACAAAATCAACTTCAATTTGATACCAAATATATGTATCTACACGTTTACGTGTCCTAATGATTTATGATTTTGATAAAAATCATTAGAAGATCCATCCAAAATACGAACTTCAAACAAGGAAGTCTAATGGCCGATTTCATAAAGCCCTTTTAACTATTAAACAGGCTTTTAAATCTTAAAATGACGTTTGTTTCCATACAAAATACGTTATTTAAAAATTTAAAATCCTGTTAAATATTTGTCAAACCGAACATAAGAATCCCCTTATACGATTTTCATTAACATTCATAGTTTTATTGTTCTAATTTTCAACATTACTTTGATACTAATTTTTTGGATCAAGTTCTTTATAATTTTGCCCCTTCTGCTTTATAAATCATAAAAACGGACATTTACTTGTTGATAACATCAAAGTAAAGTAATAAATTTTACTCAAAAACTCTATAATTGAAAACAAAAATAGATAGCGTCTATATAAAGCTCTTAAAAGTATTCAACACCCAATATTGAAATAGTCAGCAGTAGTCGTTGAGAAAAAAATACTTAAAAGCCATTTTATTCATAGATCCTTTTCATTCCATATCAATATCTATTTCCCCTTTTTCATTTTTCAATTACAGTCTGCTAACAATGTGCGAATGAATAAGAGGATTTCAAAGTGTATATACGTATGGCAGTTTGGTTATTTTTTTTATCCATTACCTACTCACCCCATATTTTTTCTATCGCCTGAAACTTTAAAAAAAAAAGAAGATAATAATAATAATAATAATGCGGAAATGAAAAACGGAAATGAATATAGATTTTTGCTATGAGCTTGCTGAAAGGGTTGAAGCCCTCTCGCTCTCATATCCTTGTTGGAAAGATTTTCTAAATAGAAAGGACTCTAGCTAGAACCACCATAAATAAATGTTTTTTTTTGTTTGTTTATTTCATTTTTTGCTGTGATTTTAATATTTTCTTTTCTTTCATTTCCAACTCATGTATAAGTATGGTGACCATATTTTTAAATTCCAAATAATAAGCATTTTTTTTTTTTTTTTTTTTAAACTCAATAAAAAAATACAACACAATGATTCAGTCTTTGCTTCAGTTAATTAAAATTTATATTACAGAAGGAACTCTTAGGTAATATGTATGTTAGGCAAAATAAATATATTTTATAACACAAAATAAATAAATAAATAAAATTTAATATTAACTTTAACTAAATTTTAGAGTAAAATACACGCTAAACAATTAAATGAGTATCTTCATTATTTAAAATAAGGACCTAATTCAGGTAAAATTTATTTGTTTACATAACTGTATACTTTCCTGAATTAGGTATATGTAGATTTGTTTAATTAAATCTGGTTTTTGTCAGGTCATTTCATAGGTTAATTTAGTATTTAAAATTGATTTCATAGTTTCCACTTCATCATTGAGTAAATTAAGGCACGTTCGCATCATAATTTTGTTAAAAGAATTTTGGTTTTTTAAGTTTTTCGTTTTTGTTTCAACAAAATTACATAAAATACTGAACATGAAGTGGTTTTGAAATAGTGAAAATATTATGTTTCTTTTATGTTTTTGAATACAAAATAATTCATAAAGAACATCTACCTACTTCAAATAATGAACAGTTCAATATAATAATAAACAGAATGATGGTCACCCTAATGTGTAAGGGAATTTAAATCTAGACAGGGAATTTTCTTGAAATGCTTGTCGGGTGTTCAACTTCTTGAACATTTTTCTTTTTAATTAAGTAAGACTGACGTCTGACACAAGATGACAAGATATAGTTTTGCAAAAAAAAAAGTCTTCTCAAAAATGGAATAAAAGCATCATGTACTTGTACATATTTGAACCAGAGGGAAAAAAGCTTAAAGGTTGCAAAAGCTATGAAGCAAAGTATTAATAATGGGTGATTTTTTAAGAGGTTTAGAACTTTAAAAAAAAAAAAAACACAAAAAATTCGAAAAATTAATGAAATATTTATTTGAATCGATAGTTTGAACCTTGCAATTTAATGTTTAAAGATAATTTCATGCAAATGTTGACCGCGGCTGCGTCTCAGGTAGCCCATCCGCTGAGTCCAATTTTGGCATACTCTTTCACACATATCGGCCGGTATCTCACGAATGAATGCATGGATGTTGGCTTCCAGTGCGTCAATCGAAGCGGGTTTGTCCCTATAGACATTAGCCTTGACATACCCCCACAAAAAATAATCTAATGGTGTCAAATCGCACGATCTATAGGCGGCCAATTGACCGGCCCGAAACGTGAAATTAACTGTTCACCAAACTCGCCTCGCAATTGCGCCATTGTTTCGCGTGCTGTGTGGCATGTGGCACCGTCTTGTTGAAACCACATATCATGCAAGTCAAGAACTTCCATTTCGGGCAAAAAAAAGTTTGTTATCATCGCTCGGTAGCGTTCACCATTGACAGTAACGCTGCGATTCGCATCATCTTTGAAGAAATAGGCCCAATAATGCCGCCGGCCCATAAACCGCACCAAACAGTGGCTTTTTCGGGATGCATTGGTAGCTGTTGCAATGCTTCTGGCTGATCTTCACTCCAAATGCGGCAATTTTGCTTATTTACGTACCCATTTAACCAAAAATGAGCCTCATCGCTGAACACAATTTTTCGATAAAAAAGCAGATCCTCGGCCAGCTTTCCAAGAGCCCATTCACCAAAAATTCGGCGATGTGGTAGGTCGGCTGGCTTTAGTTCTTGCACCAGCTGTATCTTAAAAGGCTTTACGCCTAAATCCTTCCGCAAAATTTTCCACGTAGTGCTGTAACAAAGGCCTAACTGCTGGGAACGGCGCCGAATCGACAATTCGCGGTCTTCTGTCACACTAGCTGATACGGCCGCAATATTTTCTTCACTACGCACAGTACGTAAACGTGTTGGTGGTTTAATGTCCAGCAAAGTAAATTTGGTCCGAAATTTGGTCACAATCTTCCGAATAGACTGCTCAGAAGGTCGAGAATGCCGATCATAAAATGGAAGCAGCGCGCGATGAACATTTCGAACCGAGCACGAATTTTGATAGTAAAATTCAATAATTTGCAAGCGTTGTTCATTTGTAAGACGATCCATTGTTAAATTGCAAACCAAACTAAAGCTGTTTGACAGTGACACAAGGTACTAAACACACGTCAGCTGTCAAAACCAGTGTTGCCAAAACCAAACCAGCCAAAAAATCACCCGTTATAAGAACATACATATAGCCTGATATGTTATTTCCTTTGGAGAATTTTATTTTCTAAAGTGCAAGAAACCCAAAGAAATGGTTTTTGGTAATGCGGATTTAAGACGAGCAATACCATATAAAATGGAATTATTTTTATTGCTACGAATTGTTGAAGTGAATACTGAAGCTCCAGCGTTCTATTATTTAATACAAAATTGACTGCTTATAACTTTAAGGTTCGGAGAATTTCGCTATGTATCCGCGTTTGACCAGTTTTATTATCACCGAAAAAATAAAATAATGTGCACAACTGGGTCGCACATACTTGCTCTGATGTATACATTATTGTATAATTTTTTCAACAAAATTACCATTGATCTAAAAGGTATATCTTTAATCATTCATTGAATGCAAACACTACACAGTAAGAAACAAATGTAACATAAATTAGTGATCTGCTAGTTAATAATTTAGAATAGTTAAAGCTACATCATCGAGAAACAATTAAATCGAATAGACAGTATTCGAGTTGCTTTACTTGCTCTATAAAGGGCAAGTATTGGTTTCGTGGAGGGTTTCCCTTGTGAACTCGTTTTCGGATCACAGGTGGATTCTCTTCAATATAAATTTCGAGACTGAAACCCCTCCTCCGTACAGAAACCCTAAAAGAATTGTATGGAAGAAGTTCAGTCAAATTATTAATTCTAAACTGCGCATCTGAGTCCAGATTCGGTTATAGATCTTGAGACAAAGGTGAAAACCTTTGAAGCATCGATGAAAACTGCTTTTAAGATCTCTTGGCCAATAAAATATAGCCGTAAAACCCTTCCCCCTTGGTGGAATGAGGATCTGTCCAGCCTCAGAAAAATTACAAGGTCAATTTTCAATATCTGCCACAAACACAACTTTTACCAACCATATAAAGATTGACTTAGAGTCTACAAGCGAGCGCTCGCTTCAGCGAAGCAACAGGGCTGGAGAGAATACTGCCAGCCAATCTATCGAAAGTATAAAAGAATCCGCAAGGCTAGGCAAAGTTCTATCGAAGGAACACTGCAATCCTTCGTTCTTGAAGAGACCTGATAGCTCAAGTTGAGCATATAAATACCGTTATAACAAGAGAAAACATTGCCTGGACAATAAATACTTTCTCACCTTTCAAGTCTCCCGGCCTTGACGGAATTATACCAATCATGCTACAAAAATTGCAGGAAGTGGTAGTCCCGTGGCTGGAGATGACCCTTAAAGGATGCCTCCAGCTCAATCATGTACCCGAGACGTGGAGACATGTAAGAGTTGTTTTTATACCGAAGGTCGGCAAGCGAGGACATGAGTCCGCGAAGGACTTCCGACCAATAAGCCTTACGTCCTTCGTACTAAGGACTCTGGAGCGCATTCTTGATATCCATATTAGAAACATCCTAGAGGAATGTCCTCTTGAGAACTCTCAACACGCATATCTTAAGGGGAAGTCCACAGAGACGGGTCTTCATGAGGTAGTGCATACAATCGAAAAAACAATACACTATAAGGAATATACCCTAGCCACCTTCTTAGATGTAGAAGGGGGTTTCAACAATGTCCTAACCGAATCCATCCTAGAATCACTAGTTGACTTTGGTGTAGAGGACTGCATCAGGGAGTAGATAATATCCATGCTCAGCGACAGGAGGATTCAAGCTACTTTAGGTAATAATAAATCGATCAAACACGTCAATAGAGGTACCCCACAGGGTGGAGTTCTATCTCCACTTCTCTGGATCCTAGTCATGAACAGAATTCTCGTTGAGTTGGAGAGATGCGGGGTGAAGGCAGTTGCGTATGCGGATGATTTGGTGATTTTGGCTTCAGGAAAGTTCCCAACTGTGATCAGTGAGATCACAGAGAGGACTTTGAGGAAGGTTAGTAACTGGGCCACGAGTTGTGGACTTGGTGTCAACCAAAGCAAAACGGAACTGATGCTTTTTACCACCAAAACAAAAATACCTCCCTTCACGCTGCCCCGACTCAACGGCGAAGTTCTCTCACTTTCTTCCAATGCGAAATACCTGGGTGTTATTCTTGACCCCAAGCTAAATTGGAAACTGAATATTGAAGAACGGGTTAAGAAGGCCTGTATAACCTTTTATGCCTGTAGTAAGACCTTCGGAAAAAAATGGGGCCTCCAATCGAAGATGATACTGCGGACGTACAATGCCGTGGTAAGACCGGTCCTTACGTATGGCTCTATTGTCTGGTGGCCCGCACTTAGCAAACATTAACAAACTCAAGAAGGTTCAAAGAACAGCTAGCGTTGGCACCACAGGGGCCCTACGCTCCTGCCCGACGGATGCCTTAGGCGTCTTTCTGCACCTCTTACCTCTTGATTTACATATTAAATATTTAGTATCCTGCAGCGCGTTAAGACTTAAGGAGTCAAATTGTTGGATTGCTAAACCATATGGTCACAGCAATATCACTAGTTTGATTCCTAACGATATGCTTTCATTGCAGACCGACTACTGCACTCCTGCTCTGGAGAGAGACTTCGACACTACTATTTTCACTGATGGTTCCAAGATGGAGTGTGGTGTTGGTTCAGGAATTTTTTCCGAATCCTTGAACATCTCTAGGTCCTTTCGGCTACCTGACTTCGCAAGCGTATTTCAAGCTGAATTACTAGCAATCAGGGAAGCATGCAAGATACTCAAACAAGATCCCAACCAAAACCGGAACACTGCTATCCTGACAGACAGTCAAGCAGCTGTGAAAGCAATTGATTCGGCTATAACATAATCTAAATTGGTCCAGCAATGCCGAGATGAACTACTTAGCCTTAATGTCAACCTCAGGGTCACTCTTATCTGGGTTCCAGGTCATTGTGGCATTGAGGGAAATGAGCGGGCTGATGAACTGGCCAGGCAAGGATCAGCCCTTCATAGCTCACTTGCGGAAAGAGTTAATATTCCGCTTGGAGTTATGAAGGGCAATTTATTCTCAATTTTTCTTATTGAATCCAATCGCAGGTGGGAAAGTTTAACAAACTGCGTTATATCCAGAAAGATATGGCCCATCTATAGTAAATCTCGAACAACTGATCTGATTTTTAGGCCCAGGCGAGACATAGCCAGGGTTGTTGCGACATGTTCTGGCCACTGGCCTATAGGAGAACATGCGCCGAAGCTGGGCATTCCGTACAATACTTTCTGTCGCAGTTGTGGGGACCATCAGGAGAAGGAAACAGTGGCCCACTTCCTCTGTAAATGCCCTGCTCTGGCTAGATCGAGAGCGAAATCTTTTGGAAATGCTTTTCTTGAAGATCTACACGAACTTTCTGAGATAAAGATCAAAGATTTGATTGCTTTTCTCAACGCGACAAAATGGATCTAGGTCAAGCTTCGACCTTAAGTCCCTTACCTCACCCTTCGGACTCTCTTAGACAGCGCGTAAGCCGAATAAGGGCGTTTTTAAGGACCCGTAAGAGGGTATATGTGCAAACCCCTCCAATAGTTTTTGAAAAAGAAAAAAGAAAGGGAAAACTAAAAATTAAAAAAAATAAAACCGCTTTTCACCCAACAGGTCAATACGAGTTATGGTGTCAAAACGGCGCACTCTAGCGCTAGCGCCATCTCGTGTAAACAAAAAAATTGAGGTTATAATCATAACTAAAACGATGATCGAGAAGTCCGAAAAAGTGGGTTTCGTAGCTCTGTGTGTCTGTGCTTCGGTGCGTGTCGGTTCGTCTGTGCGTCAACTGTCCTTTGAGCTAGAGCTTAAACGGGTAGACTGATTTGCTTCATATTTGGTAAAGAGCATTTTTATATGATTGACTATGGGAGAAATTCGAATTTTTGTTGTAGCTCATCTAGAACGGGTAGCTGCCATACAAATATTTTATTTATTTTTTTTTTTCAAATTTTCCCGAAAACGGCTCTAACTATTTTGAATAAATTTCGTTTCTGTAATAATCAAGTCAATTGTAAGAAAACCGCGTTTCAGGTTTTTTGTCAAAAAATTAACATAACGGAATTAGTTGTTCCACGTTTTTTGAGGAAATGGTCTTATTTTTTGGTAATGCGACTATATCTTTTTGATAGTTTCACCGTTTTTTGTTTTAATTTTGTGATCTGGTGCTTCATTATATTTTCAACAATTTTGAAAAACATTATTTTATAAACAAAAACAAATCAAACAAAAAAATCAAAATTTGAGTGTGTACTTTTGACTCTTTTAACAGTACCATAACCACAAAAGCGATCGTTCGTGCGATCAAGTCGTGCATTTTTTGTTTCCAATATTTTACAACAACAAAATCTACAGACTTATTTATACATATTATGCACATCTCACTTATAAAATTTATAATAATTGGAAAACGAATTTAAAACCTTGCATTTAGAAAGTAACTTCGAAGATCTCTACGAAACTATTCTTCGCAACTGATTCTTCTTAAATTTCTTGGAAGTCGATTCCAATGATGAAGTCCAACAAGAAATCCGAGGGTGTACAAGCATTTGGGATCTGTTGGAGGAGATGAACCTTATCCCATTGTAACGGGTCATTCATTTCGTGGTTTCAAGTTGGTAGCGCTGGCATTTGACACCTGTCAAACTCACCTGTCATTTGAAGTGTCATAATATTAGTTGAATGTTTGCCACTTACGTTAATGGATCGCTTAACAATCGAACGACACGTTAAAATTAATAAAAATTACTACAAAAGTGGTGAATGTAAACGTGATGATTTTGATCGTCATAATCGACCGACTACGCAAGCAACCGGTAAAATTGTGAAGAAGTTTGAAGAGAATGGAAGCGTTACCGATGTCGTAAGGCCTGTGCATCATCGTAACGCACGCTCAGTCGAAAATGTTGCTGCTGCAAGTGCAAATGTTGCTGATGATCCGATTTTATAGATTTCAAGGCGTTGGCTGCAATTGGTGGAATGATAACCCATTTTTTTTAGCCTGCGATTGAAGATTATGACTTTGACGGTATGTGGTTCCAACAAGACGGGGCAAAAAGCCACACAACATTACCAATTATGGCTGTATTGCGTGAGGTCGCGTAATTTTACGTTTTAGCGACTTCAATTGGCCGCCAAGACCGTGCGATTTGACACCATTAGATTATTTTCTGTGGGGCTACGCAAAAGACCGTGTTGACGCGAATAATCCCCGAACTCTAGACGCATTAAAAACCAACATTACTCAAGTTATGCCCGAGATACCTCCCGAAATGTGCGAAAAAGTGGTTAAAGATTACCTCAAAAGAATCGAATGCTGCGAATCTTCCGGAGGGGGTCATTTGAATGATATTGTTTTTCGCACTTAATGGCAAAGTCCAAACTTTATAATGAAATAAAATTTTCATAAAAAACTTATCGCTGTGTGTGTTTTATTTAGCTTTACTTTCGAAACTGAAAAATTAATGAACCTTTATAAGCTCCATGGTTGTTGAGTTTGAAAATGAATTTTATATTAAATCGGACTTAAAATAAATAAAGTCCCGCTTTTTGAAAAAATATTAATTATTTTTTTAACTCTAATAATTGTCGAAACTAACAGAATTACAAAATTGACCCAAGTGCACATTTCTCCCTGCATCTCGTATAATATATATTGATTATGAGGAAAAACACAAGACAAAATGCATACATGTACCCAAGGGCGTACGCAGGATTGTTATAAGAGGGGGGGGGGGGCAAACTCACTCAAGAAACAATGTAGGGTTTTTTTTATAATTTTTGTATTGTTATTATAAAAATTTAAAATAAGTAATACTATTAAATCTTAGTTTACTTTAATACAGTTTTATTGAAAACAGATTGTATTATTTCAAGAAGTAACTTTCAGTTTAGTTAATACGTAATGTTTAAGTTTAAAAGTTTAATTAATTAATTTATAATAGACGTCTTAATTAACGGTGGCGTGGATCTCCAGCGAATCTTTCCAATACTTCTTTTATTATTTCCTTCTCATTTTCCATTATCATTTTCCTGTGAACACTCAGCCTATCCTGTGAATTTAAGCATTCAATCACTAACATTATTTTTTCGATACTGGGTGAACGAAGCCAAGTTTTTACTCTTCTTAAGGTACTAAAGGTCCTTAGAATCGAACTGGTGGTGCAAGGTGGCGCTAGGGCAATATAAAGTGCAAGTTTTGTTGATTGGGAAAAAAACACTTCTGCTTCTTGTAGGGTATAATTTATTGTAGTTATTGGAGATCTTCAGTGGACATTTTTAGGGTTTTCCAAAGATTGTACCACTTCTTCTCAAATAAAATTCTGTAGAGCTTAACATGCAAAAAGTTTTTGATTTTTCTTTTAATTCGTTTTTGTTCATGTTCACAATATTAAGTTAGGTTAAGTGAGGTAGAAGTGGCTGTCGACGGAGGGTCGACACACCTAACCAAATGTTTGTGATACTTGTTAAACCATTTTGAGCTCCTTATTAACCGTGGAAGACAACATATCACTGTGGTCGTTGTAGTAGAATTCACCTAAATGCATTCTACGTCTTTGGGATAGAGCAGGACATGTAAGGAGTAGGTGAGGAATTGTTTTCCCTTCCCCTTCTTCCATACTGCTTCTGCAAAAACCGTTTGAGTAGACGCCAAGTCTTGTGGCGTGACTTCCTATTATAAAGGGTTTTTCAACAGGGACGCTACAAAAGTAGAGCAACAGGGACAGCAAACGACGCCATATTTCTTGCCGCTCTTTTGACATTTCTCTTCAGTAAGGTTTGCCATTTTATGATGGAAAGATATACGAGCCAACAACGAGTCGAAATTATTAAAATTTACTACCGAAATTCGGAGTCAGTGGCCTCAACGTTAAGAGCGCTAAAAATCGAAAAATCATCTTCAGCAATGAGGCTCATTTCTGGCTGAATGGCTTCGTCAATAAACAAAATATGCGGTCTTGGTCAGCAGCAATCCACACGTACTCCATGAGTCATCATTGCATCCCGAAAAAATTACGGTTTGGTGTGGTTTATAGCCCGGCGGCGTCATTGGGCCGTACTTCTTCTGTGATGGTCAAGACCGGAACGTTACTGTGAATGGGGATCGCTACCGTTTAATGATAACCGAATATTTTTGGCCCCAATTGGATGATATGGACTTGGAGGACATGTGGTTCCAACAGGACGGCGCCACAAGCCACACAGCGAATGTCACAATCAATTTATTGGAAACCAAGTTTGGATAACGTGTTATCTCACGAAATGGTCCAGTCGCTTGGCCGCCTCGGTCGTGCGATTTCACACCGTTAGACTATTTCCTGTAGGGCTACGTCAAGTCTTTCGTCTATGCCAACAAGCCAGCGAAGATTGATGAACTTCGTACGAATATCGAACGTGAAATTGCAGCAGTATCGGCAGCAGTATGGCATCGAACGTACTTTCACAGGAATAAAGAATTTCATTGATATCCAAAACTATTTTTGTTTTATTTAAAAAAACTTTTGTAGCGCTCTTATTGAAAAACTTGATACAGTGTTCGGTGATAACACCTATAACGGATTCAACGTTCAATCTGCTTAAAGAAATCAAGCATATATGAATATGCTTCATGTGATGTGTTGGCCAGATCTGTTTTGTCAACATATTCGCTGAATGCAAAAGAAAAAGAGAATATCCTGGTTCTGGTTTGTTTTCATCTGGGAGTCTATACGTTCAAGCGCTACACTCAAGGAATATTAATATGGAATCAAGAGCGATCTCTTCCAAAATTCAACTGCAGTTGATGAAGGTTGATTTGAGCGATTTTTTGACGGTAAACTGTCCATTGTGTTTGAAGTTCTACATCAATTTCTTCTGCAATCAATTTCGAATTAGCCAAAAGTTCTTCTGCTCCTGGAGTTTCGTTCGATTATTTTTTGCGATATTTTAGATTTTGTGAGTATGTTTGTTGTTTTTGTAATAGCACAATGCAACTGAATGGCAGTCTTTTTTGTTGAAGAGTTTCCTTCAAAAGAATGATGTTTTAGTTCATTGACGATGCTGCCAAAATACTCTTTTAATATTGCGATGCTTTAATATTTTTCAGACCATCAAGTTTCGCAAAATGCGAATCTAGCAATCAGCAACCGCCCCCCCCCCCCCCCCCCCTTGGGTACGCCCTTGTATGTACCAACCTATCTAACAAAAATAATATTACTTTTACTCTACCACTCATACTTCACTGTCACGCAATAAGGTTAACGTTTATTTTTAAATGCTTCATTTTAACGTTTCGCTAAAAGTCGACCTTGTAATTTTACTCTCAACGCACCACCAAAACAAGTTTTACTTCAAAAATATTTTTAATGTGTTCGTTTACCTTCTATACTCTACTCATGTGAGACTCATACATTTTTCACACTTGTTACAGGTGTAGGTTGATATAGTAAATTCCCTTGATATCTCCCTTGACATCTGGAAAAAATCAAATAATTCATTTGTGCGAAAAAAGTATTTTATTTTACACACATACTTGGAAGTTTAGCGTTCCTTGGTAGTCGCAGTGTTCGTGGTACAATGAACATAATAATAATAACAGTCAAGCTCATACATTTATAGGGAGTGTAGGGCAACAATCAATGTGCTTTATAATCTCCCAGGCGTTTCGTTGGTAACGAAATTTTTATTTAAAGTCATTTGTTTGTTTTGTGCGTATACCTACAAGAAAAATAGACTTTTTCGTAGAACGAAACATAGGAAGAATTATTTTTAAATGCCTGAAAATCCAAGTTTTCGCAATATGGAAAACGTGAATAAATCCACCGGAAATATTTCTCTTTTTATAAGGAAAAACACTGAGATCAATGGTGGATAATGAAATCATTTTTATCGGTAGGGATGTAATTTTTTTTTTGCGGGGTTGATAAATATTTTCGAGGTTACATTATGTGGTTTAAATATACATTTTTTTTTTCGAATTTTGTTTAATTCCCTAAGAAGCCTACGTAAATTGTTCCCAGCATACAAAATTTAGAGAAAAAAATTTCCAACATAATATGCTATCGGATAATGAGACATCACACTGGTTTTTAAATTTTACCGCATAGGTAATTGGATAAAAACTATATAAATACAAATTCGCCGTTATACCAATTGTTCGATTTGATTTTTTTTAAATATCACACGACCCGACGCCGACGTTACCATTTTGTACAAATCGGTCGATAAAGTCAAAAGTTACTGGCTATACGATCGTGCAGGAATTGGACACTGCAGTGTCCTTGGAGGAATTGCAAGCAGTGCTTTTAAATATGAAAAATAATAAAGCACGGGGAATAGATGGTATTCCAGTGGGAATCTATAAAATTGCTACCCCACAGTTTGAAAACTATCTATATAGTAGAATAGAGCTGTGTAAATCGTTATCATTTCAAATGATCGAATCGTTCAAGAATCGATTACCAAAATGATTCGATCATTTTAATCAATCGATCATTCGATCATTTTCATTCCACTCAAATCATTATTTCATACTGTTCCGATTCGATTTTTGATGTGTAAACATCTATATGTCGGGGGTAGAGTGAAATAAAAACGTGGACTTTCCTCTGTGCGACGTTACGATGTACAAAGTTACGTAGCGCGTATTCTCGGAAATGAATTGACATTCGGACACCTGTCAAATTAAAAGTTTTCTAAAGGACCTAGAGAACTGGCGTGACTTCAGGTGATTTCCACCTCCTAAATTGACGTACTCCGTTTTTCGATCCACCGTTATACAAATTTTATTATATTTTGACACTTGTCAAACTAATTGGTCTAGTGGTCCCAGAACGTCGGCCGTGAGACTAGGGTTATATTCACCTCCTAAATCGATTGGCGTACTCCGTTTTTCGATCCGCCGTACCAAAAATGTTGGCATATTTTGACACCTGTCAAACTAAGACAATTTTTTTTATTTCGGTTTCGATGAAATTCAATCTGCGAAGTTAAAGAATACTGTACCGATTTGATCGACCCCATTCTCACCCATATTTCTTTTCTCCGATAAAATATATTAATAATTCAAAACATATTGATATCCAAAACGAGATTCATTGCAATGATTGAGATTGGGATTAAAAATCGAGAATCATCGAAAGGATTGAGATTGGGATCGATTGAAACGAAAATTTGTGATTTCAATCATCAATACTTTTGGATGATCGGATCAAAAAAATCGAATCGTTCGTGATCGACACAGCCCTATAGTAGAATTGTTCATTCATTTCGTGGTTTCAAGTTGGCAGCGCTGGCATTTGACACCTGTCAAACTCAACTGTCATTCGAATTCTCATAATATTAGCTGAATGTTTGGCATTTACACTAATGGATCGCTTAACAATGAAACAAGGCGTTAAAATTATTAAAACTTACTACAAAAGTGGTGATTCAAACGTAGCCACTTTTCGCGCATTACGCGATGATTATGGTCGTCATAATCAACCTACTACTATCGATACTCAATTTTTTTTGGCCGGCGATTGAAGATCATGCCTTGGAAGATATGTTGTTGAAACACGATGGGGCAACAAGCCACACAACACGACCAACTATGGCTTTATTGCGTGAGATCTGAGATGTTTCCGTTATTTAACGTTTTTGTGACGTCAATTAGCCACCGAGATCTTGCGATTTGATTCTGTAGGGCTACGCCAAAGGTCGTGTTTACGCGAATGATCCTTGAACTCTAGACGCATTAAATACCAACATTACTCAAGTTATATGCCGAGATACCGCCCGAAATGTGCGAAAAAAGTGCTTAAAAATTGCCTCAAAAGAATCGTATGCTGCGAATCTTCTTGAAGCGGCCATTTGAATGATATTGTTTTTCACACTTAATGGCAAAGTCCAAGCTTAATAATGAAATAAATTTTTTTATCAAAAATGTATCGCTGAATAAGCTTTATTTTCGAAACCGAAAAATGAAGGACCCTTTAATTCAGCTTGTGTTCCTATAGCAGTGTTATTTTTAGCAATCGTTTTTGATATTTTCAAGAAAAGTGACGTTAATCTAATCCAAAACTACCGAGGTATCTCTATTCTCAATTCAATCAGAAAAATGTCTGCTTCTATTCTCTATGAAAGGCTTATTATGAAGTGGATTGTGAATGGAAATCGTTTTAGCATTTTCCAAGCGGGTTTTTGCCACGGGTTTTCTACTCTGGATCACATTTTTGCCCTTTCCGCCATTGCACACAAATTTATTGAAAACAATTTACCCGATTTGCCATTCTAACATATTTGAGGTACATTAGAAATGAGAAAGCATTTATTGAACTAAACAAATTTTATTTGTTTGTTTAGAGATATAAGTGAATATGAACTACCAATCTGTAACAATTTTATTTATTTTTATTTTTGAATCAGAATCCGCATCATACATTTGTATTTAATGTGATAAACATACTGTTTTTCGTTTTTATCCCCTTTCACCCTATAAATACCAAATTTAAAAAAAAAATATTTCTAAGGCAATCCCACTCAAAATAAGCTTTCAAACACAAACAGAATTTCTTAAATCGGACATTTTTTATTTTTACCCTATTTCACCCTTCAAATAACAAAGTTTGAAAAGGAATATCCGTAGCAAAATTTCCTAAGAAAAACATTTCAAACAAAAGAATTTCTAAAATGGCAAATTAATACTCGAAAGACAAAAATTATGGTCTTTGAACCAAGGAACCGAAATAAAGGATTTTTCAATGGACACGGGTAGATTTTGTTGACATCTGTCAAATCTGTTGTTAATATTCAGTTACTGATGCCAAATCACCATGGCAAGTAACACGATTGAACAGCACTTCCAAAGAATACAATTTTAAAATGTGCGTTGCGCACATTTTACGATTTACATGATTGTCCTTCCAAGTCGATTATCCAAAGTACTGTGGCCGATTCAGTGAACAATCAACCAATACTCTTACGTAAACGAAACGTAAGATCAACCGAAACATCCTCACTGTGTGTGAGAGTCCGTAGTTCTTTGAAAACGAAAACGATGTCATTTTCATCACCATTAACGGAGAACGCCACCGATAGATGATACAAAATTTATTTTAGCCCAAATTGGATGACATGCGCTTGTGAACGACATGTAGTTCCAACAGAACGGTGCTACGTGCCACACAGCAAATGCCACAATGCAAATTCCGCCTTAAAGATTTGAGGGTAAGGCTTAATCTAGCGGAGGTGAAGTGCAATTTGACCCCTCCAGACTTTTGCTTGTGGGGTTTAATGTTGTCACAGGTCTATGCAAATAAACCACAATCGACCGATGCCCTTAAGGTGTACATAACACAGGCCATCGTTCAAATTCAGGCGGAAGAGTTATTGAAAATTGGACCACTCGGATCAGTGCCATCATAAGAAGATGAGGCGGGCATTAGAACAATGTTATATTCCGTACATAATGGCATACAAATAAAAAAAAGAATTTTATTCCATTTCAACATCTACCCGCCCTTATTAAAAAACCCTATATTGTTGCTTGACTGTTGATTGCAAAACAACCAAACATCACCTTACAAATCCACTTGTTCTTCAATTTATTTTAGAAACACAAAATCGCACTATAGAAATAGCATAATGTCATCGCACAAGGAGTGTGTGAAGTAAGGCCCCATTTTTTTGAAAGTTGTTCCCGATTTGTTCCACAGTGTTCCAAATTTTTTTTGAAAATATTCAAAAATGGGAGTTTTAGACCCATAAAACCCAAAAAAAACGGATTTCGACATAGCCCCCTATCGAATTTCTGAAAATCGTTCTAGAGTTTTGGACCTCTATGTTCAAAATTTCAAAAGTTATGGCCAAGATTCGAAAAAATTCTAGCCCTTTTTTTCGGAAATCGAACTCTTTAATATTTTTTTTTAGGTTTCAAAAAGTGTCCTGAACATTGTTCCAAAAAAATGAAAGTGGTCAAAGGCCTATTTTTAAAGATAAGGCCTTTAATTTTTTTTTTCAAAAACGCATAAATCGGCTCTCCAATATTTTAGTTAAAAAAAAAAATTACTTTTGATTCATATTTCTTGATGATGATTATCACCCTTAAATCGAATTTAAAAAAAAAAAAAAACATCGAAAACTCCTTTAGCCCCCTTTTTCAAAAATCATAAGTCCAAAAGTTGTTCCAAGTTCAAAATCACTCAAATCCAATTATTCCAAAGATTCAGCCAAAAAGTTATAGAGGGGTCAAAAATCACCTAGATCTGTTCCTGTAAAAAGGCTAAGCGCGAAGAAGTTGGTTGGGCACTACCGATCCCTTTGATTCCCATAGGAATCTTCACTAAATGAAAGTACTGGATAAGGTATCTATTTTTTGAAATATTGTTCAACTGGAATTTCGCACTTTTTTTTTATAAAACAAAAAAAGTATACCAACACAACTACGACAGTAAAAGTAATCTACTTATCGTTTTCTTTTATTTAATCCTTCGGAAATCTTATCTAAAGTGCGAGGCTTATCCAAAAGCCTATAATTCCCGTTTTAATTTTAAGTTAATTCAAATGCAAAATGTCATTGTCAATTACTCATCACCACTTAACCATCCATTGAAATAAATCTTGTTTCTCTTGGAGTTTGGTTTGGCGCCTTTGAAGCGTGATATTTAACGTCACGTGTCAATTGAATTGAATCAAGCTTTGAAGAGTAACTTTTAATGGAACCTTTCAATTTACTCTTATACGTTCACTCACTCACACTCACTAAACATTGAAAATCCAATATCTTCTGTCTAAAACTCTGCATCGCAAACAGGTATCACATTACCGCTAAAACACCTCATCCAGGATACGTAAAGTGCCCAAGCTCTTACACAACGTGAACGTCAAATGTTACGTCGCGTCGCGTCGCGTCACTCTCTCATCAAAGCCAATTGAACGAAAAGAACGCATTTCATGTTGTTTGTTGTATGTATCTAAGAGTTATTCCACCACCGCTATAAAAGGCCTCAATCCTGAGCCTCAGCCTCAGCCTCATCCTCGTGAGAGTAATAATCCTATATTGTGACAACTAAATAGGCACCTCACACGATAAGGGCGGCGAATAAAAAAACATTTTCATGCGCTTGTTTTTGTGTTTTTCATTGAAAGGGGTGAATTTAAATAATGTAAGCAACAACTTGCATAATTCATGCCTTGTATAGTCCTCTGGGTTCACTGCTGGTCGTACTGGTATAGGCATAATAACTTTGAACTTTTATGTACGGATCGATGTTTGCGTTGCGCCTGACCCCTTCCCGGTTCAGACTTTTATTTGAATTAAGTTTGTTTAACAGAAAATTTATGAACTTACATCGTTAAATATAGTGAAATGTGACATAGAGGTTAGGCCTTAGGTACCTACATGCTGAGGTAATCTTTTGACTTTGGGGAAGTGACGAAAGATAAGTACATATCATAAATGAAATTGATTCCACGTAGCTACTCGTTACCTAACGTTTGAAATAACCCAGAAAAATAAAATATCTAAAAATGTATCTGAGTAAGTATACTCGTATCTGAAGGTCCTAAACGTTGAGCTCCGAAGATTCACAGCCCAATGCGGTAAGGCAGGGTAAAAAATGTCGATATAGAGTCATTACAAGATTATGACCAATAGCACTTAGCACGATGAAAAAAAAGTTTATAAACGTGTGGGAATTAAGGTGAGAAGAAGAGGTATTGAAATCGTGGATTTTGAAAGAAGTCAGTAAACTTTCAAATTTGTTAGCTCACGGTAGTAAAATAGTTTTAAATCGGTATTGCATTTATGAATATTAAAATAAGGAATTTTCATATTTGTAGGTAAAAATAAAATAATAGGTAGGTAGTTTCCGGAAACTATCAGTCATTTTCGAGGAAAAGTAATTTTGCCCTTCTTTTTTGGCGTCAAAAGCTATGTCTCATCAAAATATGATGTACCTACCCTACTAGCTAGGTACATGGGAATATTTTATTTAAATCCGATGACTGAAAATATATAGTTATGAATATAATTTATAAATGATCTTATGCGCCATGGTGTTAATATCCACCCACTCTGTTGATTGCTTGGTCCCTGTAAAACCAATTACTTAAAAACCTTAACATTATGTTGTTTGTATTAACCAACAATTTGGGGATACAAATATTTTTGGATTTTGTATTTTGCGAGAACCAGGGGCTATGACAATACCCTTATAAAGGGACGTGTGGTTTTCAATCTGGCAATAGTTTTTCGGAGTTTGGCCTTTTTGACAGCTGTCACTTGATTTATGCTCAGTTTGGTTTTCCATTCCAAATCGTGAAAAATTTATTACCAAAACAATGGTTTGGTTCGCGCGAAGCATCGCGGACTGCGTCCAATATTCGATGATGCTCATTTTCGGTTGAATGGCTACGTCAATAAGCAAAACTACTGAATTTGGAGTGTAGATAATCCTCTAGCCATTGTTGAGACGCGTGCCGTTACATCCTCAAAAAGTCACTGTTTGGTGTGCTCTATGGGCAAAGGGAATCATTGGTTCATATTTCTTCAAAAATGAAGCCGGCCATAATGTTACAGTCAATGGGGAACGCTATAGAGCCATGATTTATGACTTTTTCGTGAATGAATTGGAGGATGTTGATGTGGACGACATTTGGTTCCAACAAGATGGCGCTACATGCCATACAGCCAACGAACCAATCAATTTATTGAAGGAAACTTTTGGTGAGGGCATAATTTCTCGTCGTGGGCCTGTGGCGTGGCCTCCAAGATCGTGCGATTTAACACCGCTGGACTATTTTTTGTGGCGTTATGTGAAGCCAATTGTCTACGCAGATAAGTTCGAGATGATTGACGCCTTGGAAAAGAACATTCAGAGCGTTATTGCTGATATACGGCCCCAATTGCTGCAAAAAGTGGTCGAAAATTGGGCCTCTCGGCTGGAATTTATTCTAGCCAGCCGCGGCAGCCACTTGCCCGAAAGCATTTTTAAAACATAATGGCAAACCCTTATATTTATAATAAGGCTAAATTCTTGGCCATAACATTGAATTATATGCGTTTTATTTCTTCTTGAAAACCACACGTCTAAAAAGAACACCCTTTACAATGGTAAAACACAGTCCAAGCGTTAGAAAAGTTGGAGAGGATTTTAAAGGAGATACCGATTCCCATTGGTTTAGAAAGACCAAAACACCGCAATTAAAGTAAAAATTGAGTCGAATAAAACATTCCACATTCGTGTAGTGTGACTTAAGAAAGAATCTCTGTGCAGTATGTCCAATATAAAAACTTGATGAGCATTTAGGTATTACGGTTAAAATGTTTTAGGGGAGGACATGCAATTGGCTAAGTCATTAAAATACTGTTTCTGCAGGTATAGCGAATATATAACAAAAAATTTTGACACATTGCGGAGCACAGTGGCGTGTTTGTTGCATTTTGGCGACAAATATCATTTCCCGCTCCAATTATGGAGGAACATGAATGAAATTTGGTGCCTACGTACTCCTAATGATTTGAAGATTCTGAATGATGGCCCGATCCAGCTTTTTCGCAGCCTTGGGCAAAAATTTCATAGAAGATAACCTAATTAAAAAGAAAAAAAAAAATTAAACCAGAGTACCAGAAACAACAAAATTCTAGATTTAGATAATCTAACTCCAAAAGCCAGAGTTTTAGGCCTGCCGCCCACTAGGCAACTTAGTTGCTGGGTGTTGCCGGCAACTCCGAGCAACTAAAGTTGCTTGCCCTCGCCCACTAGGCAACTTCCGAGCAACTTTTAAGAATTTATATTAGTGTTTTTTTGTATTTAGTTTTCTATAAAAACGTGCTACACCCAAACCCATCTCAATTTGACCTTACAAAAATGCAAAATCAATGTAACATTTCAATGGAATACAAATAGAAACGTTATATTTTCAAAAGTTGTTGAAAGTTGCTCGGAAATTGCCTAGTGGGCGGGGGTCAGCAACTAAAAGTTGCCCGGAGTTGCCGGCAACTAAGTTCCGCGAGCAACTTAAAGTTGCCGGCAACTAAGTTGCCCAGTGGGCGCTCTCCCATATAAGCCAATGTAATTGAATCGGGAGCAACTAAAAGTTGCTGGGGTGAGCAACTAAAAGTTGCCTAGTGGGCGGCAGGCCTTAGTCTTTTTATAAAGAAAAGAGTAGCGGTTATTGTTCTCAGGAAACGTGGAAGCTTGTTATAAAAAGGAATATAAAAGAGATCGAATAAGAATTACGAAAAGTTGTTGTGCGGAATAATGGAACATTAAAAAGATTAGAAGAGTTTCCACGTAGATCATAACTTCATATAAGTCGAAAATTACGATTACCTGAAATATTACCCCTTACCCCACACAACTTCACACTTTGTGATCTGTTTTCTAGGTATGACCTAAATCAATTTAACATGAAACCACGGAAGCCGGCCTCATTCAGTTTTTTCAATAAATAATTGTGGTTTATCATATCAAAAGCCTTTAATATGTCGACAAACAAACCAGCTGTGGTCTTTTTTCTATCCAGATTGAGCATTATTTGATCACAGAACTGCAATAAAGCATCTTCAGTGGATTTACCATTTAGAAAACCAAATTGAATAGGGTTAAAAAATGTTGTCCTTACTAAGAAGCTGATCATTCTTGTTTTAATTACTTTTTCAAAAAAAAATTCTAAACACAGGAAGAAGGGAAATGGGTTGTAGTTACACATATCAACAGCAGAACCTTTTTTAAATAAGAGAACAACATCAGCACATTTAAGAGACTCAGGAAAAACACTTGAGAAAACGCAGCGGTTAAAGATGGAAGCTAAGACATCAGCAATCAAATACATAATTTTTTGACAGTCGCTTTTCGCTTTGGATATATTGTCAGCACCAGATGAATTTGTGTTCTTTAAACTGGAAGATTGATAATTGGATAATTGATCATTTCAAGAGATGAAATGGATTCAAAAACAAAACTACTGTTTTCAGTTATTTCGTCATTCTCAAAAAAACCTTCACATGGATATGGGTGTAATCTACTAGCAATATCAATAAAATATTCATTAAAAGCATTAGCGATCAATAATTTATCACTGACAAAGCAGCCATTAGAATTTATAGTATCCGGAACTTTTGATATTGAAGATTTGTTAAGCATGCTATTGACTATTCACATCCATATGTTAGTCTGAAATGGCTTCTAAACGAGTAGATCAAATTACAGGAGTGTATGTGTCATGTTTGTTTACATATTTGTTTAGAAATTTCTCAGAAATGTCAGGATTTAGATAACTTTTTTCATTGAAATACAAAATTAATCAAAATCGGTTTAGTAGTTTAAAAGATATACACCAAAATGTTTTAATAAGTAAGTTTATATTCATGAATATTTTGTTACATTTACCTATTTTTTGTCTTCAGTTTAAATCATTTAAAAAAAAAACACAAGAAATTATATTTTTTTCTTATTTTATTCAAATAAAAATATACAGTAATGGAAATTATGTAAAGCAACAAAAAAATAAATAAATTAAGGGCCATATATTATTTAATTTATTAATGTCATTAAATTTTTTTTTGGAAAATATTTAAATGTGTCTAGTTACTTAAATGATTTTCTTGGAAATTTCTGTTCTGCAATTTTTTCAGTAATTTCCAATAAATTCATACTGCCGCAAACATTGTGTTCTATAGAAAACATAGCGAAACCAGATAATCTTTGCTGTGTCACAGTAGACCGAAAATATTTTGCCTTTATTTTTAATTTAGAAAAGCTTCTTTCACCACTTTCAACTGTAACTGGGTAAAGTCAATAGAATTCTAAGAACAATGTTGATCTTTGGACCAAATCTTAATTCTGTAATAAATTTTAAAATGTCTTGACGAGACAGTTCTAATCCATTTATGTCAGATGAGTCCTCGTTGGTTAAAATAGTCTCGGGGTTCTTACAATTGTCTTACAATTCATCTTTCGTCAATTATTTTCTTAGCGCATAATATACCTATGTTTTTATTATGCTCATTAATCTGGGAAAACTTAAGCTCCTAGGAGTTTATAGCTGTATTTATTATGTGGAAAAATACTTCGACTTTATATATCTGACGGGGATCAATGATTGGTTCATCATCACATTCGAAACCAAACTGCCTCCTTTTGTAGCGAACGCGATGCTAAGGTTATGGCATCTTTAAGAACTTGAATGTCGGGCACAAATGTGCACACAAGTATCGTGTGTATTGATTACAATATTATTTCCAGAAGGTATTTTAGAAGTTCAGTTTTTGAGATTTTCCTTTTACCTAATAAATTTCAATATTTTTGCCCTGATGTTTTTTATTAGAAGGAAACAAATAAAAATGTCTTGGAAATATTTACGCATAGTTATATATTTAATAGGCACCAACCGCCCTCATTTTCAAATTTTGCCGCCCTCAAATATTGCCGCCCCGGGCAAATGCCCGGCGCGGCCCCCCTCGATCCAGCCCTGTGCTGAATTCAGTTATACTACGTATGTAAGGTATTTGTTTTAATTTTAAAATTCGGGGTTCACAATAAAGGTCATAATTTGTAACGAGAATTCAAAATTCATAGAAAAGCATTTTCAAAGTCAGGGATTCAGTCCAATTATTGCTTGAAATGGCATTAAATATAACTTTAAATTTTTGAATTTTCGTGTCAAGTCCAAATTTTTTACTAACAAAAATAGGCAGTACTACTGAATTTAGCGTCATAAAATAATTAAAGTGTACAAAATTTCATAAATATTCTTCAATAAATGGAGTAGGAAATGATTTTTGTCGCTGAAATTCAACAAACAGACCACTGTGAGGCCGTGGCCCAGAGACGTGATTATTTCAGTTGTTACCTATTATTTTAAAAGTTTTATCTTGAATTCTATCTATGAGAATTAGAAGAGTTATAGATTCTCTTTAAGCAAAAACACAGTATTGAGTTTTTGATGGTTGCCATTTATGTGGTCGTCACTTATGATTCAACCCATGCTCTAACAGTGATATGTATTTGCAAAAATTTGTACAATTCCTTAGAAACGATTTATGAGAAGATATTGATCCAACTGAATAAGTCATTGTAATCGGGGACTTGGAGTAGTGAAGATCTGGTAATGGGAATATCAACTTTCCTGTTAACGCATCGAATATATATATATTTTTTGATGGATTGTCTTCTTTCGGATAAAATGGGGACCACTGGTCCCAAGACATATTATCCGAGACAACTCATCCCAATACCCAACTGGTACCGGGACAACTCATCTCGGGACAACTCATCCCGGGGCAACTCATGCCAAGGAAAGTATGAGGTATGTATGGGGGGCATGCTGCCCCCCTCCAACCCCCCTGCTTGGGCACACTATAGGATTTGGAGTAGGTAGGAAAATTTTACCTTTATCCGGCTAGTATGAACTATCAAAATTCTTCAATTCAACATCCACAATGCTTGCTGATTATTTTAAAGTCCATGTGCAGCCTTTTCTTCGTCTATATTACTTCTTCATCTATCCCTCCCAACGCTGGAAAATACATGTATCTTATAGAGCCGATTTTTCAATCATCAATTAAACATTCAGTTTACTATCAGAGGAATAAATTGGAACAAATTTTTGCTTTACCTGAAGAATAAGAAGGTACTATCTGATGTTTAACTGACTATTGAAAAATTGGCCCTTTTTTCATTTCTGAAGCTTTAAGGTATACATACATGACAGTATTTTAAAACGTAATGAATGTTTTAGTCTTGTTCCAGATAGTGTGACGTCATACCGTCAAGTTGAAAAATGTGTGTCTTATCCGTTATTTCTTCTATTTATTCAACAAGTCGCTGAAATTTTCAAAATTTCCTAATTCATACCTATGTAACTGCAATCCATAAAAATACCCTCAGAATCTTATAACAAATTTTTGTCCAATTGTTAAACTATCTGCTATTCCTTAACTGTTCAAGGTCAACTCCATTGTCTGTGACACACTTTCATTTAATTGTTCTTCTGAAAAAATGATAGAAAGAAAGAAAGAAAGAAAGAAAGAAAGAAAGAAAGAAAGAAATAGAAAAAATCAACAGTCAATAATTTATTACAATTCTTCTTACTGTTTAAATACTTTTAAAAACCATTCACCACTCATATTTCAGTACAGCTTTTGACAAATAAAGCCAAAAAATACTTTAAAATAAATAAAATAAAATTGGCATTAACGATCCTTAAAGACAGGTATTATATTGTTACATTCAGAAAGAACCGTTCATGTCAATTTAAAGTTAATTCTGGTGTACCTCAGGGTAGTCATCTTCTCCCTTTTCTGTTTGTTTTATTCATTAATTGATCTTAACTCTATTATATCGGGTTTTTCAATAAGAGCGCTACAAACGTTTTTTTAAATAAAATAAAAACGGTTTTGGATATCAATGAAATTCTTTATTCCTGTGAAAGTAAGTTCGATGCCATTATGTATGAAACTCGATTTCTTTTGCATGGCCACCGCGGGCACGCTTGCAGAAGTCCAGACGCTGAACCCAATTTTCGACGGTTTTCAAACATAAATCGGCCGATACTGCTGCAATTTCACGTCCGATATTCGTACGAAGTTCATCAATCGTCTCTGACTTGTTGGCATAGACCATAGACTTGACGTAGCCCTACAGGAAACAGTCTAACGGTGAGAAATCGCACGACCGAGGCGGCCAAGCGACTGGACCATTTCGTGAGATAGCACGTTCTCCAAACTTGGTTTCCAATAAATTGATTGTGACATTCGCTGTGTGGCTTGTGGCGCCGTCCTGTTGGAACCACATATCCTCCAAGTCCATATCATCCAATTGGGGCCAAAAATATTCGGTTATCACTGAACGGTAGCGATCCCCATTCACAGTAACGTTCCGGTCTTGACCATCACAGAAGAAGTACGGCCCAATGACGCCGCCGGCCTATAAACCACACCAAACCGTAATTTTTTCGGGATGCAATGATGACTCATTGAGAACGTGTGGATTGCTGCTGACCAATACCGCATATTTTGTTTATTGACGAAGCCATTCTGCCAGAAACGAGCCTCATCGCTGAAGATGATTTTTCGATGAAAATCCGAATCATTTTCAAGTTGTTGCTCAGCCCAATTCACGAACACACGACGCTTCTGGTGGACAAGCGGCTTCAGTTCTTGGGTCAATTTAATCTTGTAAGGATGTAGGCCAAGATCTTTCAGCAAAATTCGCCACAACGACGTCACAGAGATGCCCAACGCTTTCTGCAACTGATGTCACAGCGGCAGCAATATTCTCGACACTACGGGCACTTCTTTGTCTCACTGGCACGGGAACATTTTGTACTGTGCCTGTGGATTCAAATTTTTCCACTACGCTCAATTGTTGATCTGCTAGGACGATTATAACGACCATCAATTGGACGTAGCGCTCTTAACGTTGAGGCCACTGATTCCGAATTTCGGTAGTAAATTTTAATAATTTCGACTCGTTGTTGGCTCATTTATCTTTCCATCATGAAATGGCAAACCTTACTGAAGAGAAATGTCAAAAGAACGGCAAAAAATATGGCGTCGTTTGCTGTCCCTGTTGCTCTACTTTTGTAGCGTCCCTGTTGAAAAACCCTTTACAAAATTCTATGACATTCATTTATGCAGATCAGTTTAAAATATTTCTAACAACTAACTCCATCACGGATTGTAAATTACTTACTGCAAAACGATCTTGAAAGATTTTGGGCATGGTGAAATAATACCCGTTTGTGTTTAAATATTGACAAGTTTAAGACAATGTTAACATGCATAATGTATGCAATTTTCAAACATTTGCTTAATAAAACAAAATTGGAACATTAATTTTAACTATTTAGAAAATCAATTTCTACATTGTTTTCCTTCTGTTTGAACTTTATGCAGGTAGGTACCTAACCAATGAATTTATGTACAAACGCAATCGATCATACCTCAAAGCAAATTAAAGGTACGTCTACACTACTTATGTATGCATTATAAGTTCTTGGACGTTGAAATTTCTCACCTGAAAGCACCTTCTTTACCACAAGAATGTTTTGTGCTTGAATTCATCCTTTGAGAATATAATTTGGTAAACCTATGTGTTTTTGTGTGAGGTAGATAGGAAACGAAACCTTGCTCAACTCATTAATTCTCCATCTAACAAAGTGAGTGGATTCCCCAATCCTGATGAAATACCAGAATAATCAAGTTAACTACTTTTGCATTCCATTATAGGGAAGTTAAACAACAATAATTTATCATCACTCCTTATAATATTTTAACCCTTGAACTCGCACAGAAATACCTTTTCTTCTTAGACTCAGATGCGGAATTGCGGATGTCGCATTAAAAATACCGTTGCCATATTGATGATGTAGTAGTATAGCACAGTGTGGAATTCCTGCTGACATTTCAATTCTTAAAAAGAGGAGAATAGTTAGGTACATCCCTTCAATTTCTCAATTTCCTATTCTTTGAGTGTCGTTCAATATCATCTGGCATTTCCGTATTCCGTTAGAAAAAGAAAATATATTCACCACCAACAACACACACCGCAACGCTCTGATTCCGAATTCCCTTCCCTTGCACAGCAAGAAATATGAATTGGAGTTCCGCAGTTATAGTAACGTCAGAACTAACGAAAATATAAGAATACAAAAAAAAATACAAAACTATTTTCTAGAACCACAAGCATTCGAAATATCCGCCGTGTGACATCGACAGACGGCAAACGGCAACGGCATCGGCTTCGGCATCCATTGATTACTATCGTTGAAGGACCATTTCGGCTAAAACATTTCAATATTCTTCCGTTCCGATGTTGCAGGAGTATAAGGAATTAAAGAAAAAAAAAAAATAAATACATACTTGATATTCCAAGCGAGAGCAAAGAAATCAAGGATATACTGTTGAACTTGGTTCGTTTTTTGCTGCCACTCACAGCCCAGAAGGAAGAGAAACGCAAACCGCCGGAAAGTTTTAAAAAAAGAAACCTAAAGGCGAATCAACTACTGCTCCATGCTATTCGAATGTGCACATATATTTTGCACATCCTTTTCCGTATGTTTTTATTTTTTCCCAGCCGTGGAGGAAGTTTCGTTTTAACTGTACACTGTACGGCTAAGTGTTCTATAGGTTTGCAACTATTTATAAAGTGCACGACTGGGTCGCTAGTACACGGTGTAATGATAGCTTGTAACAAGCTAGAGACTTAAATGCAATTTATATAATTTGACAGCCAACAAAATTATAAAGGGTACGGCAAATAACTTTTTTTTTTTGAAAATGGCGCAAAACATCGAGTGTAGCTTCGGCTGTGTGGCACGTAGCGCCGTCCTGTTGAAACCAAATGTTGCCAATATCCTCCTCTTCAATTTTTGTGAACAAAAATTCGTTCAACATGGCCCGATAACGATCGCCATTGACTGAAACGGCCACTCCTTGCTCATTTTCGAAAAATGGTCCAATTATGCCTCTGGACCAAAATCCGCACCAAACAGTGACTCGTTTTGGGTGTATCGGCTCTTCAATGTATGCGTGCGGGTTTTCTGTGCCCCAAATGCGACAATTTTGCTTGTTTACTACCCGCCAAGATCAAAATGAGCTTCATCTAAAAAGATGATTTTTTTGGCAAAATCGGCATCTTCTCTAAGTCGATCGCAGGCCCACTTAGCGAAGCGTATACACAACCATATTCGTTTAGCGGAAGGATAAAACTAATTATCTTTCAAATCAGACATGAGCTAAGTGTTACCATTCACGAAATAAGCACTAGTTGAAAAAAAAACGTTAGATGGCGGACTCTTTATTTTAGGAGTAGATAGGTTTTGCTATCTAAATATAAACTAATAATTTCTTTATTAATTTGTATTTGTTTTTTGTATTAATTTATTTCAAAAACATAAGTATATTAAAACATAGTGCCTTTTTTGTTATACTTTGTACCAGACCTGTGTAATTAAAGCTTAAGTACAATTACAAGTACAATTACCTTGTACTTAAATATTTTAAGTACAAGTACAATTCCATGGTAATTATACTTAAAATTTCTGAGTACCAGTACCGGTATTTGTACTTGTACTTCTAATTCCTCAAAAATACTTACAAATTTGGTATTGATTACTTAGGTACTTGAATGAATTGTACTTAATTCCTTAGGTACTTTTAATTCCTCAAGTACTTTCAATTCCTTCTTATTTAAAATAGGAGAAATAAAACAAAAAAATCTTACTCTCATGAAAGTTGGTGAAGTTTAATTTACCATGAGGATGAAGTATCAAAAGAGCCTATTTTAAGTATGGACGGAATTTTTGGTACGATTCAGGCATATAAAACATGACATTGGATCATCTTGTAATCCTCTGTGAAAACACAGCCGATGCAACAACAAGAAATCAAGGGATCAAACATTACATTACATTTACCAAGGTAATTGTACTTAAATTGTACTTAAGTACCAATATATTTAATTATTTTACAGCTCTGTTTTGTACAATTTCGGTTATTAATTAAGATTACAGACGAAAAGGATTTCATTAGAAGAAAAGAGTGAATACAAAATTAAAAGGTATTTAAATTAAAAAAAAATAAAAAGTATAGTATAAATAAATAAATAAATTTGGCGACGGGACAGCTCATGCAACTCTCAACCATTCTTATAAGCTGTTGTTTGTTTGCAGGAATGAAGAGGACCTACAATTTCGTCCGAGTCCAAACGCCCAAGGTGAGAGGCACTTATTTATGACAGAAGATACTATTGGAGGATTCTTCACTTCCTCGCAAAGGGCAGTAGCTGTTTTTTGTATTCAGGTGGACGAGTCTGGGAATCAAACCCAGACATGACAGTTTTACGCACTAACCATTACGCCTAGTGATGTGTCAACTCGGTTTAGTAAACCGCGTCAAACCGAGTTGAACCGCCGTGTTGAATTTTTTTCAAACCGAGTTAGATTTTACCTGAACCGAATCACAATTTATTAAATTCATTTTATAAAAACGTATCACACCGAGTTAAGCACAACCTGAGTTGAATTTTGTTCGTATCCACTAGACAACCGAGTAAGCTACTTCTTTCACCTGAACGGAAAGACCATTCGGTTCGGTTCTTAGTTTTGTACTAGAGCATAGCAAGAAAAAATAAAATTGCCTTGTGTGGTTTCTGTATACCAAATTACCCACTCGGTTTTAGCTATGGCATCGAATGTATTGAAAATACTGTTTCTGTTATTTCTATTGTAACAGTCGAACCGATAACGAAGATCGTACTTACAACACCAACCCAATACCGAACCGAATAACGATGGACCATAGTCTAAAAAACCCACGAAAAATCTGTTTTATTATTCTCCAATCACAATAGTATGCAATTTAAACTTCACTTCCGGATACACTTTTACTTCTTATTTTACGTTATCACATTCAAAATTGAATTGTGTCTACTCGTCTACTAGTATCCACTGGAATATTCGTGTATATCTCCTTCTAGAAGTTTCCTTTCCAGTCGCTGACAGATCGAACATTGGAATTGATACTCAGCTGAATCACAAAATGGCGCTGTGAACGGGTAAAGGTTTTATGTTTAGTTTTTCCGAGAGATGGCGCTGCAAACAGTTAGAGGATTTTCTCTTGTTTAAAATTAAAAGTATTTAGGTAATTATTAAATCATTACAATACAAAATATTGAAACAAAATATTCTAAAATGTTGGTGTTCATTTTAATGTTACTAATTTTTGTTTTGCTCTTCTTCTATTAAAGTTTAAACATTTATAACTACTAAGACATAAACACAAGACTTATTCCAGAATAGTTCAACGTGCCCTTGCAGGATGCAGAAAGGCTTCAGTTTTGTGGAAGAGTGTTAGTCTAGTCTTAATAAAAAAAACATATAAAAGACATCAATTGAAGCTAAAAACATAGCAGATCCGCTGCCGAACCTACCTTAGGCAAAAACAGTCTCAACTCAATTTCAAGCAGTGAGACAACGGTCCAAATGCAGACTGTTGAAAACCACAAAACACCATAACATGCTGACTGTACTTAAAATTGTCTGAAGAAAAGCAGCAACATTCCGTGAGAAAACATAAAATTGAGAGATTTTAGACAACGGGATTGATCGCTACAAATTTGAAACTGAACGAGCTGCCTTAGATTGCAAACGGGCTGCAATTGAGTGATGTGAACAAGCAAAGTTAGATCGGGAACTTTCGACCATTTAGTTACAGCGGGCAAATAAACAACTTGTCCATAAATAAGAGTTTCATTGCTTTCATTTGCCCACTTTTCAAATTGGATCCGATCACAATAAGCAAACATTTACACCAAAACACGATAGATGAATTCTTGGTCATCGCATTTGTTGAATTCAACACGTTGAAAAATTTTGTATTGGCATCTTTCAAGATACAAATTTTCTTCATCTTCGCTGCTCGAAGATGATGGCCAATTCTTCCTTGAGTGAATAAACAAAAATTAAACAAAGTCCCAAGTTTGCTTCTTTAACTCCTACAATTTCGGGGAGTTGATAATATTCTTCTTTGGATTCTCCCAAATTAAGAATATCGAGCAATTAAAATCGCCCTTAATAAAGAATCAAAAAATTAAAATAAAGGTGTTAAAATAAGAGGTGTTATTTTGAATAGCCCGCTATTTCGGTAGCTGTCACTTTTGAAGCTGTCATTTTTTGACATTTGACAAGTAGAAACTACGCCATTAATAAAAATGGAACGATACACGCTTCAACAACGCATTGAAATTATTAAAATTCACTATAAAAATGGTTAAAATTTGGCAGAGACGGTTGGTAAAACTAAAACATTTTTGGGTCGTCGTGAAGCACCTTGTCGGACCGCAGTACAGAAATTGGTGGACAAATTCGAGCTGTTGGGACAAGTTAGTGATGTGAAGAATAAAACCCGTGCACGTCGCTCAAGAACAACTGAGAATATTGCTGTTGTAGCCCAAAGTGTTGAAGAAAACCCAGGTTTGTCCATTCCTCATCGTTCTTTGGAATTAGGCATTCCACAAACGTCATTACACCGTATTTTGCATAAAGAATTGGGTCTTAAGGCTTATAAAGTTCAGTTAACACAAGAACTCAAGCCAGCTGATCATCAACAACGTCGTGTCTTTGCTGATTGGGTCCTTGAAATGCATGAAAATAATCCGGAATTTCATCGAAAAATCATCTTGACTGATGAGGCCCATTTCCACCTCAGAGGCTACGTCAACAAGCAAAACTGTCGCATCTGGGGCTCGGAAAACCCAAGAGTTATTGTTGAAAAGCCTCTCCATCATCAACGCGTGACTGTTTGGTGCGGTTTATGGTCCGGCGGGGTCATTGGACCTTACTTTTTCGAAAATGAGGCTGGAGCAACAGTTACGGTCAATGGATTGCGCTATCGAGAGATGATTAATGATTTTTATGGCCGGAATTGGATGGTATTGATCTGGACAACGTTTACTTTCAACAAGACGGCGCTAAGTGCCACACAATCAATGAAATCATCGATCTTTTACGGGAAAAGTTTCCGGACCGTGTTATCTCTCGAAGAGGTGATCACAATTGGCCACCGAGATCTTGTGATTTAACACCTTGCGACTTCTTCCTTTGGGGCCACGTGAAAGATAAGGTCTACGCCAACAGCCCAGCGTCGATTCAAGACCTCAAAGATGGAATTCGTGAGGCTATCGAGGACATAGGGCAGCCACTTTGCGATTTGGTTATGGAAAATTTCATGAAAAGGATATGGTCCTGTAAGCGTGGTAGTGGCAACCATTTGGCTGATGTTGTGTTCCATTATTAACGGCATACCTTCCTCTTTATAATGAAATAAACATCCGATCATTTGTCTCAAAAAATGCCATTTTTCTTTGAATATCAAAATAACACCTCTTATAAAAAAAATGCCTATAAGACTCTGCCCCAGTCAGGAAAAAGGGGGCTTCTAAAAAACACTTTGATAAGAGGCCCCCATAGGGTTGGTTACGCCACTGCTATTAACGTTTTCCTTAAGTGATGCATCAGGTGAAGATAGTTTCTCGAAATATATTCTTTTAGTTCCAAAATTTTGTAAAAATTTATTTTGTCGAAAGCCTTTGATTGTTATTAAATAAAACCTTATGTTAATGTTATAATATTGTTGTCGTTTTGAGGTGGCAAAATAAGAATTTTTGCCAAGGGCCGCAAACTTTTCAGGTTCGGCACCGAGCAGACCATTTAATAAAGTGAAAAAAGACCATTTTTCTCCAACCTTATAATTTGCCACTACTCCACACATGACGCAAAGTTTTCTTGTGCATCAGAGGTCCATTGAGTACTAAACGAACTCCACAATAAGTCTCCTGTTTCGAATGGTATACCGCAAGAGTTCTATAAATTTTGCACTTTGCTTTCTACATAGAAAACTTTACAAAATCCTGAAGCCATAAGCTTTATGATTCAGCGTATGTGCCAACCAAATTAAATCAAGGAAGCAATCATTTTTCCTATCTTCAAAAGAGGAGACAAAGGAGACCCTTCAAACTATAAAGGTATATTGCCACCGCCTTCTTTTATGAAAATTTTAGAAAACGACTTTACGATTGGGTTCGGAATAATAACTTGCTGAGTGAGGCATACTCTAAAATCGACCAAATTTATTCGCTTACCGAAAAATACAGCTTACATATAAAGCGTCTTCCAATAGCGACTTCCGAACTTTGACATATTGGCTGTCATTCATTCAGTATGTTTTGCAAAATCACAAACAATACGTGCAAATGATAAAATTTTTTTTATAAAAATAGGTGTTCTGATACGCTTATCTTCAGCGATGAGGCCCATTTCTGGATGAATGGATGCTCGCAACCCACAGTAGCCAATATTCCATACATAATGGCATCGATAGACCTTTCAAACGAATAACAATTTTCGATGATATCTCATACACACTTTGTTTTATTTAAATTTAAAGATAGGAAGCGCTTAATGAAAGACCCTGTTTACTTATAAAGTTAGAACTTTCTTATATTTAGAAAACGAATTTTGAAAGAAGAAGAAAGAACGAATGTCACTTAAAATTGCTATATTAATTAATTATGGAAAGGGTTTTTTAATTGGGGTTGGAAAATTTTCTAGGCGGCCATATTGTTTTCGCGACATCTGTCAAATCTGTTGTTTTATTCAGTAAATAATGCCTAATCATCGCATGGCAAGTTATGATTGAACGGAACGTCCAAATGACAAAGCTTTAATACCAAAATATTTTGGGGAAACGATATGTGCGTGCCCATTTCACGGTTTCCATATGGTTGTTTTTCCAAGTCGATTATCCAAAGTTTGATAGTCAAATTTTAGTTGACCGATTAAGTGAACAATCAGTTAACGTCCTTGCGTCAACGAAACGCAAGATCTACCGAAAACAATTATATTAGCTGTCTGTGCGAGTCCATAGTTCTTCGAAAACGGCGATGTCATTGCCATCAGCATCAACGGATAGCGCTACCGATCCAATTGAATAATATGGAATTGAACGACATGTGGTCAATCAAAATCAACAACTGGCGTTACGTGCCCAACAGCGAACGCCACAATGTTCCATTTCAATATCTAACCCGTAATTAATTTTTGGCAACGTTCTGAAAAAAATATTATAAAATCTTCTTATTTCCAGTGATCTGGCAACATAAGGTGTCCTACGCTTTCATTAGGAGCTCAAAATGGATTAACCCGTAGGGAAAAGATTTTCCTTTTCCTCGTCGACAGCCACTTCTACCTAACCTAACCTAACAAATAGTGTGGTTTATCATCGCTGTAGTGCTAATAACGGGTGTCCGCCGGGAAGGTATACTAGTTTGTTTTGCCGCCATTTTGGTTAACAGTAGTCTTGTCAGTTCATATTTGGCAGTCGTGAAGTAGACACGTGGCAAATTTATTCGATAAACCAACGTGTTTGAATCGTTAAAACATTTTATCAAAATCAATCATCGATTACTGTGACGATGAGAAAGTTACGTGAAATTTTTGGGAGAAACAACAAAACGCACTATTTATCGTGTAGTGAATGATTTCGAACGAAGAGGGTCTGTAAGTGATAGGCCCAAGCATGGACCACAACGTACTGCAAGATCGACTGAAAACGTTACTGCTGCTCAAGGAAGTGTTACTTCTTTGAAAATGAAAACGCCGTAACGGTATCTTTGAATGGGGAGCGATATCGTGATATGATTGAAAACTTTTTAACACCACAACTGCATGCTTTGGGCTTGATTAACATGTGGTATCAACAAGACGGTGCCACATCACATACAATTACTGCGAGACCTCTTTCCACAACAAGTTATTTCAAGAAATTGTGATGTTGATTGGCCTCCACGGTCGCCTGATTTGACCGCTCCGGACTTCTTTTTGTCGGGATATCTGAAAAGCAAGGTTCAAGCCAACAAACCAGAAACGCTCAAGCGTTCGTAATGAAATTAATGAAATACCGCGTGAAATGTGTGAGAATGTACTGAAAAATGTCCTCAAAAGGGCTCGCATTTCTGAGACTAACAGAGGCGGACATTTACCTGATATTGTATTCCATACATAATTCGCGACATTAAATAAAACATTTATCAATATAAGATACATTCTCTTTCATTTAATCAAAAATTTTAAACAAACAAAGTAGTATACCTTCCCGGCGGACACCCTGTACCTCGAAACAAAGAAAAGTACATTTTTTAGGAGACACAAAAAACCTTTTTTAAACTTTGAAATTGAGCAGTTTTTGACCTTAGGTTCATTTATTATGCGACTGTGTGTCTTATTGTCAAGTTCAACTTGTAGTGCAGTATTAAACAAGTATCGTTTGGTTACGAGAGATTAAACTATCTACTGTCTTGACTTGATTGTGACTTTCGAGTTATTGTAATCTTTCAGCGTACGACTTATTTTTCTGTGGTTTACGAATTTATTTTTTTTTATAATTTATTGGGTTGTGAGATATTTCAGCGATTAAGTTCGTTCTTGTTAGTTAGGGTTTAAGAGGTGTTGCAATTTATCGATCTACGAGGTATTTTCCTATGAGTTCCGAGGTATTTCGTTGGCATATTTAACTGGGTTGTGAGGTATAAATTTGTTTTGGAATAAGAGGTTTTACATTTTTTGCTGCAACTATGATAATATATTTCGTGACTTCGTCCATCAGATCCAGAATATATTTAACTAAAAAACTGTATCCGAATTTAAAAAAAAAAAACTTTTCTCTGGGTTACGAAATATAAAAACTTCTGCGACGATATATTTTGTCTTCAGATCTAAAGCCATATAAAGGGTGTTTTTTTTTTTAGAGGTATAGAACTTTGAAATGGAATAAAACAAAGATGATTTTTTTTAAATTGTCATGAAATATACTTTATTCGAAAGATAATATTCTGGTATTATAATTTCAATATGATTTCTGGCATATGACCGCCATGGCTGGCTTGGACGTAGCTCTTATCCGGAGGTCCAATTTTCGATGACTTTTTTCCAAAATTTGTGGCCGTATATCGGCAATAAAGAGGCGAATGTTGTCCTCCAAGTGGTCAATCGCTTCGGACTTATCGCTGTAGACTAGCGACGACACATATCCCCACAGAAAATAATCAAGCGGCGTCAAATCGCACGATCTTGGAGGCCAATTCACGGGTCCGTAACGTGAAACTATGCGGTTACCAAACGTTTCTTTCAAAACATCAATTGTGGCACGAGCTGTGTGACATGTTGCGCCATCTTGTTGAAACCACAGCCTCTGCACATCATGGTTTTTTAATTGATAAACGAAAAAGTCAATAATCATGGCTCTATAGCGGTCAGCATTGACTGTAAAGTTCTGGCCAGCATCGTTTTTAAAGAAGTACGGACCAATTATTCCACTAAACCATAAATCACACCAAACAGTCAGTCTTTGTGGATGTAACGTTGTCTCAACATACACTTGAGGATTATCATCACTCCAAATATGGCAGTTTTCTTGTATTGAGGTATCCATTCAACCAATAGTGAGCTTCATCGCAATCTTGTTTTGGGCCCATTTGGGCACAATTTGGGCACAATTTGGAAACGCTGTTCAGGCGTCAGTCTATTCATGTTGAAATGCCAAAGCAAACTAAAAATAGATCACTTGACAGCTGACAAAATGGCCGCCAGTTAAAATAGTGTTGCCAACTTAAAGTTCTATACCTCTCAAAAAAACACCCTTTATTTAAGTAATTCAAAACCACCCTTTCAGTACGTGCATGCATACTGCACTAAACATCATGCACATGAAGGATAAAAAAAGGAACAGTAAAGACCCAAACCGGAAGTATAAAAAAAAGTCGGATGGTGAAGAGAAAGTGCATATACCTACCATCATGTTATTTTTCTTCTTATTTTTCGTAGCCAACAGCAATAATATTCAGACGGGAGAAAGTAGTTCGCAACGAAGTTCCTTTTTTTTATATCTACCTATTTTTTGTTGAGTTGAGAAAAAGGAATTTTAATTTTGTTTTATGCACGTATATAGCAAGGCAAGACACAATCGTATTTTAGAGCGATTTTTTTTTCATTTTTTTTTTTTTTTTAAATAGTAAAAAGCTTGCAAAAATTGTGGATAACAGGAATTAGTTCGCATTTTTAACATTCTTTTACGATCTCTTGAGAAATTCACTTGATATTGATATAAACATTATGAAGGTATACAGAGGTATAAGAGGGGCAGAGGAGTAAAGGAGCAGACAATTGCGCTTTAATATGGATTTTTAATGAGGCTTTGGAGAATTTTAAATTAAAAAACAAAAACATATTATGTAGGTACGTTGTGTGATGAGGGGAGAGAATTTTTGTTTCGTATCTAGGGTTTATTGTTGTGTAACCTTTGACATGAAAGGAAAGTTTTTATTGTTATAGTTTGTAATTTATATTGCTTTGACAAAACAACGGATATACAGCTACAGTATGCGAGGGTTTTAGGTGGATGATAAAACAATTGGCATGAGAGAGGCGATGGGGAATTCCATTTCCTTCTTTTTGATTTAATCGGGGGGACTTGTTTTTGTTTTTAATGACTGTAGGAAAAATGCCAATCTTAAATATTATTTAAGATTGACTTGGCAGTGCTAGAAAAACTGGAGAAATTAAAATTTAGTGAGATATGCAAATTACAGTTGTTATAGTTAGACAATAACTAGCTGCTATTTAGAGCACGAACAAATAAGTATACCTACCTAACAAAAAATTAGTTTTTGTATTGTATTGTATATTTATTGTAGCAAATTTGTGTACATATTTTTTTTTTCTTAAAACTATATTGCACAATTTACAAATTTACAGAGATTAAGTATAACTCTACTTTACTTCTGAAAAAATAACATTTTTATAGCAATTATGACAGTTTGATACAGTGGCGTAACTACGCGGGGAGAAAAGGGGTGATTTCCCCCTCCCCAGAACCATACAAAATACCTATTCAAATGTTTGATATTAAGCTCATTTTTAGAAATTGTTCCAAATAAACATTTAAAAAGAATATGCTTAAATGTCTTGAACGTACTTTTTGAGAAAATTGAAAACAACTAAATCTACTTTACTACTTACCTATTGGAAATAAGAATTTAGCAAAAGCATTGAATATTAATAACGCGAGATTGTGGACAAAAATTTAAAAAAAAAATTCCTCAAAATGTTGAGTTTGAAAATTATTTTTTTAAAAACTGTTCACTGAAACAACATTATGTAAATATTTAAAAATAAAATTAAAGAAGAGATTTCTAGCTTTACAAAAAGGTAAAGCATGGCATTGTAAGTATGTATTACAGTTGTTTTGTAACAATTTTTTTTAATATTTTAGAAAATTTCCCTCCTGGCTAAAGGGTGGGAATTGGCACCCCTCCTATACGCTGCGCAGATTGCAAGTTAATTTCGATGTTAAAACCAACTGAATCTGAATAATACAAACATGTATCATTTGAAAAATAGCTCATTTGCAATTTGCCAATATCGGGAAGTAATATGTGTTTATTATATTTATATAAAAATGGACCAAGAACAGACCCTTGTAGATTGGAGAAGCAATTATTGACTGAGACTTTAAGAAACCTTTCAGACAAAATGGAATTAATGATTTTTAAAATAAACATTGGACAATTAATAACTAAAAGTATATGTTACAGGCATTTTTGCCATGCCGTGTCAAATGCCAGTGCTTTTACCTAGTGCTAGATCACTTTTGATATCATTTGTTATCCGATGTACTTGATGCACTGTACTTTGACAACTTCTAAGCCCAAATTGTTAGACAGTAAACTCCTCTGGAATAAACACGTCGAATTAACTGTCGGAAAAGCCACAAAAGCCATCATGATATGCAAGAGACTTGCAGGTAAAACATGGGGCTGCAAACCAAACATCCTCAGATGGATGTATACTATGATAGTCAGACCCATCATTACCTATGGTGCGGTTGCATGGCATAAGGGAACCGAACTAATTACAGCTAAGAAATCACTAGAAAAATTACAAAGGCTCGCATGCATATGCATCACTGGGAGAAATGAGAACTTGCCCTTTACAGCAGCTATGGAGGTTATCCTTCACTTAACCCCACTACATGTGGCTATATAGAAAGTGCTGCAAAGGGAGCCATCTTGAGATTTGCAAAGGAGGGAACTGGGACGGGAAAAATCATTAATTATAGAGAAAAAGACTTGATTTGCAGGTCCACAGAAACTAACCTTCTTGACATTCCAAGAGATGGAATGACTAAAAAGTATAACTTTGTAAAGAATTTTCAAACGGAGTTAAGTAACAAGAAAGAGTGGGTAGGTGAATCGGTGAACTACACTCTTAAAGCAAACACCATCAAGTGGTACACTGATGGATCGAGAACAACCGAAGGGACTGGTGCAGGAATCTTTGGGCCTAGGACCAAACTCTCCTTGCCGATGGGACAGTCGACTAGCATCTTCCAGGCAGAAGTAAAAGATATTACGAAGTGTGCAGAATGCAATCTCGAGAGAAATTACAAAAACCAAAACACTGCCATCATGTCAGATAGCCAGGCCGCACTCAAAGTACTAAACTCATACACCATCAGTTCCAAACTGGTATGGGAGTGTGTGGGCAGGCTTAACGAATTGGGCAAGAATAATAATGTAACACTTCATTGGGTACCGGGCCACGTTGGCATTCTTGGCAATGAAGAGGCAGACTCCTTAGCAAAAATAGGGGCAACAACACGGGGCCAGAACCCTACTGCGGAATAGGAGAAAACGTGTTAAAAATAAAATCAAAACAGAAGAGGAAGCAAAAAGACTACAAATCTGGAACGAACTCCCAAAGCTGAGACAAGCGAAACTCCTACTATGAGGCTACAACCAGGAACGCTTTCTATCCTGCATTAGTTCAAGTAGGAACAAAATCAGAATAATAACAGGTCTCCCCACTGGCCGCTGCAAGCTAAAAAGACATCTCAGCCTCCTTGGCCTAGTAAGCAGTATGCCATATGCAGATTCTGCAACACCCATGAGGAGACACCGGACCACATACTGGGTAAATGTGACGCACTCGTGCATCAAAGACATAGACATCTGGGCAACCATCAGATAGAAGAGAGCAAATTATCCTCTCTAAAAGTACTCCAAATCCTCAACTTTCTTAAAGGGACCCATTTGGAGGACGAGCTGTAGAATGAGAAATCCCATCCAGCTCTAGAAGGGGCGCACAATAGATCTTAAGGTCGCAGTGTAAAGTCACCCAACAATATTCATTCATTCATTCAAACCCAAATTGTTCAGCTGGAAGAATATCATGCGTGTTTGAATGCATAAGAATTTCATTTTCTCTAACTTTCTCAAGATATTTACTCAGACAACTATAAGTAAACTTGGGTCTATAACTAGAAGTTGTGGAAGGATTCTTTCCAGGTTTTTTTTATAGCGATTATTTTTTTCTTTTCTATTACTCGGGGAAATAAGCAGCTTTTAAATAAGCTGTAAAAAGAACTTGTAAAAATTTTACACCTGTTTTGGATATAGATTTTTTAAAATAATATTTTTCATACCATCAAATCCTGGGCTCTTGAAATTTTTTAGATAACTTAGTATATCTTTTACATCCTCTACTGTTATTATATCATCATCAACTTGAATTTGTTGAGATCTAATAAATGTCATTGATTGCTCTACAGCAGTTTTAATATGAACACTGTTCAAAATGCTGTTACCTACTAGAGATGAGCAAAAAATCACGACCTGTGATTTTCGACCTGTGAGTCAAAAATCACAATCACTACCTGTGAGCGACTCTTTAATAAATCTGTGACTGGCCTAAATGTGATTGAAAATTAAAACTGCTGTAAAATCACAACAAAAAGAAACGATTCACAAATCAGGACAATCGGACAATGAACTTTATGAACTGTGAACAAAATCACGACGAGAGAAAAGTCAACAATGAGTAAAATGAATCAGAACGAGAACTGTAGTCGTGATTTAGTTATTATTTTAGCTCCTGAACGAAATCACAATACAGAAAAACAAAATCTCAGGACTCCTGATGAAAATATTTTTTAGTTTAGGATCTAGAAGGTAGAACTGAATTGTGAACTGTGGTCCTGGCCTGGTTGTGATTTTGTACACAAGGACAAGGAAAAGTGAAACTAAAATTTTGACATTGCAAATTTTCCGATTTCCGGATGGAGCTAGAGAGCTGGGCGAGACACTAAGGTAATTTCCACCTCCTAAATCGATTGGCGTACTCCGTTTTTCGACCCACCGTATGTATGTATTGGAAATCTTGGGCATTCGATATTTTAGACATTCGAGATTTTGCTATTAGATAATTTTGAATTCGGGACTTGAGGTTTTTAGCATTTTTGTATTCATGGTTATGTCCTACGAGGTACTTTTAATTACTTATTTGTTGTCCTCATTTAATTACTTTATATTTTACAGAGAATTTTTTTTTTTGGCCTCCAAAGATATTCCAAACTTTCCAATCACAATCACAGGTTAAACTCACAGTGATTCAGAAATCACAGTCGCAGTTATACCTGTGATTGGAAAATCACAGTTTAGCTCATCTCTATTACCTACTCTTGATGATTTTTAGAAAATTCCTGTACTAACGCATTCGCTTTATCTACGTTTGTCAATAATACATACATAATTACTTGTTTCTTGGATAAAATTAAAAATTGTGTGAGTGCTGGGACTCACGATTAATATGTGTAAACATCAGCGTGCGCGGATCCAAAACGGACTTGTTTTTGCTTGAAGGGGATCTTAAGACTTTTTTCACTGAACGCACCCATCCTAGTATGCAGACCGTAACGTTGCACACCGTAACGTTGCACGACGTAACGTTGCACACGAACGTTCAAGTTTTTTTTCACTCTACCGCCAGCATATAAAACATTCGAACAAGGCGTTAAAATTATTAAAACTTATTATAAAAGGAGTGATTCAAACGTAGCAACTTTTCGCTCATTACGTGATGATTATGGTCGTCATAATCGACGATTGAAGACCATGATTTGGACGATATGTCCTTCCAAGAAGACGGGGCAACAAACCACACAACACTAGTATTTATGTGGTTATTCCGTGAGCAGTTTCCTGATTGCGTAAGTTCAATTTTTGGCGACGTCAATTGGTCACCAAGATAATGCGATTTGATAACGTTAGATTTTTTCTGTGGGACTACGCAAAAGACCGTGCTTACGCTAATAATCCCCGAACTGTGTGAAAAAGTGGTTAAAAATTACCTCAAAAGAATCGCATGCTGCTGTAGTAACTAGTTGCCCTGGTTAAGCTAGGAAATAAAAGGCAACGTTACAATACAATATAACTTTATTAAAAAGAAAGTAAAGAGTTGATAATTTGTTAATTAAATTGCTTAGCTGGGACTTCGTTCTAATCTTGTCTTTTACTATACTTGGAATGGAATATATATGTCTATGACACTCCAGGGCAGTTCATATATCTGTTGCTCCAGGGCTGTTAACATCTCTTTGGCTCCAGGCATGTACCATTCTTAGGGTGCTAACAGATGCGAATCTTCCCGAGGCGGCCATTTGAATGATATTGTTTTTTACACTTAATGGCAAAGTCCAAACTTTATAATGAAATATAATTTCCATCAAAAATGTATCGCTGTGTGTGTTTTATTTAGCTTTACCTTCGAAATTGATAAATGAATGACCCTTTAGTTCATTGTATAAGTATGTCTATTCTTAAATGAAGTCATATAAAAATATTAAACTTTTTATTTATTTGAATCGAGCTAATTAATCTAGAGTACAATTTTTTAACTTAGAGCTTGGTAAAAATTATAAATTATAAAATGATCTTTTAACGTAAATATTTGATATGTCAAAAGAATTGATTAATAAATTATGATTTACGTTACACAAATTCAGCATACAATAGTATAGGTGAACTCCGCTCGTAGTTGGTACGATTAAGGGTTATATACAAAGGGACAGGTATAGAACTCACAAACTACGTTCATCAATAAGCTTAACAATAAAAACAAAACACAAATAAGAACGTCTACTCTCAAGACTGGGTATGTAGATCAATAAGCATGAGTCGGCTATTAAATGAAGGAAGATTTAACGGGTTCTGCCAACCTAGGCCTTTTAGAGCAAATTTCAAGAACCTTTTCTTTTCTATTCTTATTCTATGGCAAATTTAATATGGAGACCACACTTGACAAGCATATTCCATGATGGGTCTAACAAATGATATAAACAACTGTCTGATAACGTATGGGTCAGAGAACTGACGGGATTCTCTTTTAATCCACCCTAATATCGAATTTTCCTTGTTAAATGTCACATTAATATGTTGAGTAATTTCGAGTTTTTTATCAAACAAAACACCAAGTACCTCATTAATAATCAATTATAATCAAAAGACAAGACCGACATTTTCCGTGTAAAATTTATAACCTTACACTTATCGATATTCTACAATAAATAATTTCGCATACACCACGTATAAAAAGCATTTAAATCACTTTGAAGTTTTTCACAGTCAAGATTATTAGAAATGGTTTTAAATAAATATGCTAACATCATCAGCACAGATAAGACAGTTTGAGGACTTTAAGACTGACGAAATATCATTTATGAATAAAATGAAAAGAATTGCACCCAAGTGTCTCGCCTGGGGAACACCAAAATTAACTATACATTTTTTTGAATTATACCAGTAAAAAAAAGTTTTTTCCTGCAAAAGTTGAAGGTAGGTTAGTTTTGAAATTACGTATTTGTATGATAGGTTTTTTTTTTTTCGGAAAACCAATTTTTCACAATAATTATTGCTTCTCTACTTCTATCTCCTCTATTATGCTTTTTCAAGTTGTTGTTAAAGCTTTTCAAAACTAAAATACGATTTTACTGAAAAATGTTAGATGAAATGCTTGGCCGAAGGTTTTTTTAGAATAAGGAGTCTTTCATTGAGCGCATCCTCGCGCATCATTAAATCTTTAAATATAAATAAAGCAAATTTCGTGTGAGATATCATCGAAATTTTTTATTTGTTTAAAAGGCCTATCGATGCCATTTAAAATGTAAAATGTTCAAATGTCAGCCGCGGTTTCTCTAGGTGGCGCACATCCGAAATGTCCAATTTTCCATGACTCTGGCCGGCGCCGCCTTAGCATCGCCCTTTTTGGATTTCCAAAAAAAAAAAAATGTGTTGTAATGTGCTGCAAATATTTTCTAAAAAATTCGCAACTTTGCAAATTTTACGGATGAAATTTTTTTGCAAAATCAAGATTTTTTTAAATTTCAAAAATGTGCTGTATTGTACACAATTTTTTGTTTTTAGAATGGCACATGACAGACCAACTTTTGTTTTTTGCAAATCAAAAATGGCGATGCTAACTTCACGCACATCCGGTGCCGAACCTATAAATTTTGCCAACCTACCCCTCAAATAAAAAAAAAAGAAGATAACGACAACATTAAATTTTGAAAATAAGCGATTCTTCTTCTTCAATGCGATTAAGCATGTCTTTTGCAAATGAAATAGTTGCAAGACCGGTTAATCGCGATTATAGGTAATTTTTGAGTGAAGAGTGAAGAGTGTTTAGAAGCTTAAGTTTCGAAGAAGTATATTAAATTACTTTAATAATGTTGGATATAATTCAAGTATGAAGTGTGGAGCCAAATAGATAAAAATTGGCAAAGGTTTCAAATTAACCCAGATCCCTTGTTCAAAAAACAATAAGAAAAACTCATTATTGCAGGAGATTTTCAACGTTCTTACAAGATAAACTATGAATATATAAAGGGTTTTTCAACAGGGACGCTACAAAAGTAGAGTAACAGGGACAGCAAACGACGCCATAATTCTTGCCGCTCTTTCGACATTTCTCTTCAGTAAAGTTTGCCATTTCATGATGGAAAGATATACGAGACAACAACTAGTCGAAATTATTAAAATTTACTACCGAAATTCGGAGTCAGTGGCCTCAACGTTAAGAGCGCTACGTCCAATTTATGGTCGTCATAATCGTCCTAGCAGATCAACAATTGAGCGTCTGGTGGAAAAATTTCAATCCACAGGCACAGTACAAAATGTTCCTGTGCCAGTGAGACAAAGAAGTGCCCGTAGTGTCGGGAATATTGCTGCCGCTGAGGTTTCAGTTGCAGAAAGCCCAAATGTGTCTCTCACACGTCGTTCTCAAGCGTTAGGCATCTCTGTGACGTCGTTGTGGCGAATTTTGCGAAAAGATCTTGGCCTACATCCTTACAAGATTAAATTGACGCAAGAACTGAAGCCGCTTGGCCACCAGAAGCATCGTATGTTCGTGAATTGGGCTGAGCCAGAACTTGAAAATGATTCGGATTTTCATCGAAAAATCATCTTCAGCGATGTGGCTCATTTCTGGCTGAATGGCTTCGTCAATAAACAAAATATGCAGTATTGGTCAGACAGCAATCCACACGTACTCCATGAGTCATCATTGCATCCCGAAAAAATTATGGTTTGGTGTGGTTTATGGGCCGGCGGCGGCGTCATTGGGCCGTACTTCTTCCGTGATGATCAAGACCGGCACGTTACTGTGAATGGGGATCGCTACCGTTCAATGATAACCGAATATTTTTTTCCCCAATTGGATGATATGGACTTGGAGGACATGTGGTTCCAACAGGATGGCACCACAAGCCACACAGCGAATGTCACAATCAATTTATTGGAAACCAAGTTTGGAGAACGTGTTATCTCACGAAATGGTCCAGTCGCTTGGCCGCCTCGGTCGTGCGATTTGACGCCGTTAGACTATTTCCTGTGGGACTACGTCAAGTCTATGGTCTATGCCAACAAGCCAGCGACGATTGATGAACTTCGTACGAATATCGAACGTGAAATTGCAGCAGTATCGGCCGATTTATGCTTGAAAACCTTCGAAAATTGGGTTCAGCGCCTGGACTTCTGCAAGCGTGCCCGTGGTGGCCATGCAAAACAAATTGAATTCCATACATAATGGCATTAAACGTACTTTCACAGGAATAAAGAATTTCATTGATATCCAAAACCGTTTTTGTTTTATTTAAAAAAAACTTTTGTAGCGCTCTTATTGAAAAACCCGATATTAACAAAATTTCATAAGTGAACTATTTTTACTTCTATTTTTCTTGTTTTACCTCCACCCCCACTATAAGAAGGCTCTTACAATGATTTTTTTAAATATTACTTTTTTAAACTCAATTTTGTTTTCTTTATAAGTTTTATTCGTAAAGTAGAAGTATTAAGATACGAGCCAACTGGGTCGCACTCTTCTACTCTTCAAACAAGCCAAATAAACTCCTTAGCCTTGCTTTCGCAAAAAGCTTATTCTTAAAAAATATTTGCATTTTCCAACACTTACACCAACACTTACACAATATTAAAAAGAAGAAATAATTTACTTTTTCAAAATTTGTGAACATATAAAATGGTTCTTTGTTCAAATACTCATTTCGTGAGATTATAAAATCACCAAGTATTTCAATTACTTGGGTACATACATATGTACATAAAACATGAATACTTTCATATATATCCTTGTAAGCATTTGTGTATGTAATCACGTTAGCAATTACAATTAGCTGTGCCAAATCGTATAGCATCGTGAGATGTGAGGCTCTTTCCAATCTTGTCGTTACCAGTTTCGCCAATGCCAAGCAGAAGCACTCAGTCTTTTAAAAACGAAATTCTCTCAAGAGGTCCTGCCTTCCTTTCTTAGGTATTTGCTTGCCCCTCTAAGTGTAAAGCTGGAACTTACTCACATGCACAAGTATCTTGCAACATTTCACTATCGTCTGTAGCTGTAGCACTTTCATCCGGCGAATTGAGCACGAGGGCAAAAACGCGAAGAGAATTTAGAAAAAAAAAGATTGCAGAAAATAATAACTAAAATTGCTTCTAACAGTCGTAGTAGTGGCTGTAGCAATTTGTTCAGAAATAACCGCAGCACGTTGAGTAGGTTTAGTGTGACCATTTTTAATTGTTTGTTAAAATTGTTGAAATAAAAATAATCGAGTTCTGTTTACTTGCTCTACATGGGCAGGAATTATTTTCGTGACATAATGTTATGATATCTCTATCGAAAAAATAATAATAGAGTCGAAAGAATTAAAAAAAGAACGATTTTTCGTTTGATTTTTTTTGTTTAAAAGGAAACTGTTTTAAAAAGTTTTTAAATGCAATATTATTTTTACTATTGAGAAGCACCAAATGGCATAATTATAACAACATCAGTCAAATCATCAAAGAGATATACGTGAATAACCCAAAAATATGACAATTTTCCAAAAAAAAACTTTTGGAAAAAACGTTTTTCCGCTATGTGAATTTCTTGCCAGAAAGCTGAAACGCAATTTTCTCACAATAATTTTGGTCATTTATCAAAATCGTTCAAGTCGTTTTCGATAAAATTTGAAATTTGTCATACCGTCCGTGATTCGTAGTCGGTCTGTGCGTCCCCTGTAATTCGAGCTAGAACCTAAACGGGTGAGGCGATTTGCTTCAAATTCAGTACAAAACATTCGTATGTGATTCTCTAGAGGGAAAATTCGAATTTTTAGGGCAAAATTTTAAATGATTTAGTACATGAATGTCAAAGCATTTTTAGTATGATTTTACGTTAAGAAGAAGATTTTCCAAAATTTAAACGTTAACTCTCCATACGTCAGTTTGACACTAACAAATGTTAAAAGGTGTGATGCTTTTATTTCTATAGCTGAGGTAGCTCAGCGGATCCAGGGTCAGACCGAAGAAAGTAAGGAAAGCTCTGTTTTTTGAAGAGTTCAGAACTCTTCAACTAATTGCCAAAATTTATTTGACTTTCGAGTCTTACAATTTAATTTTGCTTAAAATAATCGAACAGGGTATTTCATATAATTTTACAATAGTTTTGCCTAAATAACTAAGACGGTACTGCATATAATTGGTCCCCGGCCCAGGTCAAAACCGAAGGCGGAAATACTACAGTGGGATAGAGTCCCTGGCGCTGGTCGAAACTGAAGGCGCAAATACTACAGTACTCGAGAATGGTACTTACAACACTGGTAAAGTCGGAAGACAAATTTTCATACAAATTGCACCTTGACTTATCATCTCTGTGGGCAAGAGTAAGTGTGAATTATAAAGGTGCAGAAAAACTCGTCCAAAATTATCATCATATCATATCTGGCTTATGACGATGAACTGTGTATCCAGTGATTGCCGGTCGTTATTATTTGAATTTGAAAATCCAATAACAGTTTGAAGTGACAATTGGGTCGTTTGTTGAGGGCGATGTCTGGTGGTAGGTAGAATGATGGTTTGTAGATGGAGGAAAAATATGTAACCTTGTTACAAAGGTATGTTTGCTTACTATTTTGTACAAACTATCACTGTTTTAGGAGTTTTAAGCTGATGGAGTTTATGAAGGAAATTTAATCATTACCTATACATCTTTAATAATTTTCATAACGCTTACCACACTGGCAACAACACACGTTCTGGGTCAAATAGAACTTTGATCCTAGTTTTCGACTATGTTTTTTTTTTTTTTTTGCTATAGCTATGCTCAGGGACAATAGCTATAGGACTTTCGCAAACGGAGGTATACCTCGGTCTAGATATACCTATACTGTACTACTGAACTTTTTTGTAATATTCTAAGTGCAAGGTGTAAACGGACTGCATGCCAAGGGAAGGCAACAATATAATATAGGGAGAAGAACTCCTTTAAAAAAAAGTGGGGTACATATACATACAACTTTTCTTTTTCGGTCACCACACGATGCAATTGCTTGGAAGGAAGATACTACATATCTTTTGGGTATTTTCTCATATGCTCGTTTAGCTTGTGTACAGTCAAGTTGTGCCAAGTAAAAAACAGCCACAATGGCGCCAGTAAATGATGTGTTAAAAATGGGGTTTATATTTTTTACTGGGAGGAAGATGATGATTTTAGTTTTTTGTGTTATAGAGAGTGCCTAGATAGTTTTTGATAAATTGATTTTTTTTTTTGAATGTACTCCTTGAAGTGGGAAATCTTTAAACTGGTTATGTATGCAGGTAGGACGGTATATCTATTGAATTTATGTTTAAGCCTCTTCAGCATGAATTATGAAGGAAATGACATATAATATTTTGAAGACTTATTAAGTTTTATTTGGGGTTAAGAAAAGATTATTGTATGCAAGATTTTTGTTACATTATGTAGCTGTATGCAATATTTTTCATAAATAAACTATATATGGGCTACTATGCACCAAGAAGGTTTCCAGTCAAGATCTTACGGCCTATATATAGTAATTGGTTTTGTAGATACTTTATGGCAAGAATGAATGAATGATCTATTGTGCTTTGTGACCCCCTTCTGGAGCTGGATGAAGTAGATCACTCTACAGCTTGTCCTCTAAATAAGTCTCTTTGAGAAACTCGAGAACTTGGAGTACTTTAAGAAAGGATAGGTATGGTGGTTGCCTAGATGTCAATGCCTTTGGTAGGTAATAGGTACCTAAGTGCATGACATTCACATTTACACAATATGTGGTCCAGTGTGTCCTCATGGACGTTGCAGAATCTGCACGTGTCATTGCTCACTAGGCCTTCTTAGCTTTCAATATCAAGTGAGAAGACCCGTTGAGAGTTGAATATGTATGTTATGATTATTTTTTGGTTGTGTCTGCTAATTGCTTAAGAAGTTATTTCAGACAAAAAATACGTATTTAAAAATTTTGTTATATGTAAGGGTTGGAAACTCATACAGTATTCACAGGCACATACTCCTCAGCTCCAATAGCTCGTTTGGAAGCTGTATTAAGGAAACGAGTTCTCCTACTATTGAATATAAGTTAGTAAGGGTATAAAATAGTATTCTCCCAACTAACAAACTCCCGGAGTTAAGCTCTTCAAATCTGAAAAAAAAACTCCCATAATATTCTTTTATATCCTATTGCTATATTTATAAGAATAAATCTCTTGTTATGAAACTCAAATTTGTCTCATAGCATTTTTATTATAAGAGCTAAGCATTTTTTTAAATTTCAAAGTACTTAAATCTTATATCTAAATCTATTTAAGTTTTATAAGTATCTCGTTATGAAATTAAAACTCTAAATGTCACTTTAAGTCTTTATAATCCCATAATAATACATCTATAATGGCATTTTCGATTGGTAATTCGGGAGAACGATTTGATACGTGTGAACCATTCTGGAACGATTCTGAAAACAAAATCAAAAGCAAATTTCTCTTCTTTTTAGAAGAAGAAGAACTGTCATTCTGACTCCATTCGAAAAGGCCATAAGACTGTTCATAAATAAGTTTTTTTTCAAAGATTCTAATACCTACGAGCTACGACGCCAGCATTAAATGTCAAACGAACATCTGTTTTTAGTTGAACTGAACAGTGCGTTATTTTTGTCTCACAAAACTTCTGTTCATGTTATTATCGGATTAGCTACTTGATTGGTGGTGAAATTAGTTATTTAAGATTTCGATGAAATGTTTGATTATTTTCGTGTCGAGTAAATTTTTTTGGGTGTATTTTTGTTCTATTTGTTTCGATGTGCCAAATTTCGGTACTGTGGAACTGGGAAAAGTGAATTTGATGATAAATTTTATAATAACACCACAATTAAACCACCGAAATATACTAAACAGAAAGCACTTATCTCAAACTCCCAAAAAATCGTTTTCTGTATAATGTTTTTTTTTTTTTAGAAAAAATCATTTCAAAATCGTTATTTTGAAAAAAAAATGATCGAAAAAACCTGATTCGGTGTACTAATGGAAATCATCATGAGCATTCCTTAATATTTATAGTAGCTTCGTTAGTTGAACTTTACCCATCAGGGTTTACCCAGGTTTTCTTGACAACCCCAAGAATTGTCAAAAAAACCTTTGTTTTTCGGTTCTCAAAAAACACTCAAGGGCTGTTGACATTTAAAGCAAGAAAAAAAAAGTCTGTGCTTAGATAATTAAAAATTATAATTTGATTCAAATGTATCTTAAAAATGAATGGAAAGTATTTCTTCCGATTTCATTTTGTATTGATATTAATTAGCATTAAATAAAATTTGTATATAATACAAAAATAAACAATAACCTGCAGCACGTGAATCCGCAACAAAACATATGCATAACAACTCATGTCACTTTGGCAATTTTTGCTTTACCTCAACTCGCCACAGCAAAATACCTATAGTTCTACTTCAGGGCGAGTTCATGCCGACCCCAGGTCTCAAAAAACACGGAATTTTTTCCCCAGTGTGACTTCAGGTTTTCCAAAAAACTCTTTGGGGTGACCCCAGGGTGACTTCAGGGCTCAACGAACAAACCTAATGTCTTATATTGTTTCTGAATCTGCTGTCATTATTTTGGATTTGATTAAAATATCACCACTTTGACTTTGATCGTGCCTTTATTCCAGAAATTATGAGGTTATAAAGTTGTTCCATTGTTTTAAAACGTAAATAATCTAACACAACTACCAATTTTTTGCTTTCACATTTAAATTTTTTGTAATACCTACATCAATAATTGCAATGAAAAGGAACGCCCCACAGATAAATGTGTTTATGAGTTTAACTTTCAAACGAAACAGATTAATCTGTGTTGCTTTCCTTTTAATCATCATCCAAAGATCTCATAGAGATGTTCATACAAACGTTAAAGTATCAATCAAAAATGTTTTCATTATATTTTGAGGGTTTCCGTAGGTTAAAAAAATATATTCTAAATAAATTATCTTATTTGATTTTCCATTCTGACCAAAACTTTTAAAAAGTTTAATAGGGCATATTATTCATTTTGTTTTCTCTTATCTGCTGTCGAAATTATTTGTATAAAAAATTGATTTATGTAACATAAGTATACAGCTACTATGAGCGGGTATATTGTTTTTGTGTTATGTCATTATTTGAAAAATTTTGGCAGCAGAATATTTACACGACACAAGTTAAATGGCATCATTAAAAATCAGTTGTTTTTGTCAGTTTTTAATGACAAAAATATTACAAGATTTCAGAAAATCTTAGTAATTAAAAAAAACGACGGACAACGCGTCATATTTTCTGCCACTTTAGATACAATCATTGTCATAAGAGCACGATAATGACAATAATTGAAAACAAATATGGTATATGAATGATCACGTTTTGTGAATTGTATAAAAACAGGCTTAGTGTTTTTTTTTTCATCCAAAAAAATATTTATGGTTACCCTTTTCCTGATAATAATTAAAAACAAATTTTTTTAAATATGCATTATTTTGGAAGTGCGTTGTTATTTTTCGAAGTAAAATGTGGAAATAAGTATAGATGTAATTTTAATATAAATTTATATATATATAATTTTAATAATATGTCAATTAACTTGTGAGATAAACTCTAGCACCAAAAACTCATTATTTTTTGACATGAGAGAATCACAAACACACATTAAAACTCTATTCGCCTATCTTCTTCTAAACAAAATAAAAAATGCAAAAGATATGATTTTTTTTTAAGTTTACACACACTCGTTCTCTTTTCGACAACTTCTGTATAGGAAGGGACGCACTCTCATAGGAAGAGTTTAGAGTTTAGAGTTTACTAGATTTACAAAGCGATGTCCATATTCACATAAGAAGAATACAACTCTTGCTATAGGATCAAGAGGCTCCCATAACAAGGTCATTTAAGGCTTTTAAAAATCTTCTAAGAATCTAGAAGAACTACTCAAGAGTGCATTTAGCTCCCTGAAATAAGTCTAGTAAGGCTTTCGGAGCATCTTATAAGAGGATAAAACTATTACTTAGGGCTTATATATAAGTGGTTATATTTCACAACCTTGTTCAAATATCAATTTAAATCTATATAAACCCTATTTATTTCATTTGGTAAAATACTCATGTAAATGACTTAATTTGACTTAAATAATAAGGAATAATATCTTACTTATACACATCCAACAACTTGTACTCGACAACTCAGCAATTATTGTACAAAAAATCACCTGAATTGATGCGTTCTAAGGTCATCCGATCAAAACTGGCAACACCTTTAGTCTAACCTTTTTTAAAGGGCAGTATAATTGCCCATCAATCTTTTCGTTCTCAAAACAAAATGCAAAATCTGCAAATACTTTCTTATAAAGGTATCAAAATTTCAAATTCAGTATTTGGTAGAAAATACTTTACCATTAAAAAATTCGTTTAAATTATCATATCTACTCATGATAAAACATTTATTCTTAGCTTCTTATCGCATTTAAATTTTTAAATGAATAAGACGAGTCAATTCAATTCAATGCTGCATAAATTTATCTAAATAGAGAGTTACTTGTTTTTCATTTCTGATTTGAAGCTCACTTAATAAAGGTTTACAGTAGGTCGTAAACTTACTCGGAAAGTCCCACCTTTATTCACAGCAACACAAAATAATTTTAAATAAACTTTATTTGTCTCCTCTTTTGATTTGTTTTCACCAGCAATGAAAGATAAAGCCAAGTTATTGTGAAAGCTTACCGCGCGCTTTGAAACTTTCTGTGCCAGAAAGTATTTAAAACAAGTACCTACATAATAATGTTTCCGGAGGGAAAATCATACATCTGAAAGTCACTTCCTGTTTTTTGGTAACTGGTTTCTGTTTGCAGTGTGCAAAGATAGGTGCTCCTAGCTCCTATAATATAAATAGAAACAAATTATGTACACACACTCCTTAGCCTCGTTGACACATTACACCACATGTTTGCTCCTTCAGGCCAAATCTCATATAAGTATATAACAACCCATCACTCCTCCTTTGAATAGATTTGCTATCTAATGGATTCACGGTTCCAAACAGCTTCTTAAGGAATTATCCCTGGGAGAGGAGTTTGCAAATACATTTTAGTACCTACAACATACATATACCTATGGAACTAATTGAGAGAATTTCTATGACATCATCTTCATCATTGATGATAGCTTGGGATGGGATGAGTAATGAATTTCAGTTAGCTAGAAACTTTAGATTCCACTCAAAGCAAACAAGGAGTCTTGGAAGGGTTCTTAAGACAGAAACAGAGAAAACTTTGATATACAGAGAGAACTTGTCGAGGAAAGTCCCTTGTATCCAAGGATAACATTTATAAATTGAGTGCCAAGTATTTTAGGACATCGAAATGTCCTCATCAAATGGACCATGGGTTTCGGTAATTAATTTATCCGCTCTCACTTCTTGTTCTTCTGTGATGTGAGTTTTGATTGATGGCAGACGAGATGCGTCTCCATCTCCCTACAAATTGTGTTCAATATTAATTAGAAACTCATTTTTTTTTTATTTTCTATTTTCAAGTTTCAATATCTTATAGGTATACCGAGCGTATCCTTGGGGATAAAAAAACAAAAAGTTTCTCCCTTCAATTCGACGGAAGGAACAGGGCTATAAAGTTAAGGTATTAATCAAAAAATAAAAAAAAAAAAATAATATTAAAAAAATTGCGGTGAACGCGAAGCCGACTCCGAATCTGAAACAAATTGGTATAAATCACAGTTTTGTGTGTTGGATGATATTATAAGTTTTTTTTGTTTTGTGTTGTTGTTGTTGCTGTTGGTGATTTATCTGCATCACTGTGAACAAATGATAAATGAAGTGGAATTTTCGAGCGGAAGACTTTTGTTCTCCCTTTTGTTCGTTTCATTCGTTGAGTGATTTGTTTATATTAGGTTGAGGTGTGAGAAAAAAAAAGTGTAATAATTTAACTTGATGCGAAAGAATGGCAATCAACTTTTTGATGACTTTTTTTTCACAACGAACTTAAATTTGTTAAGGAATTTACTGTGTTGGAAAATTCTAAGTGCAGGTAATCGTAATTCAATTAGAATTCTGGTTTTGACATATTTTTCTGTTGTGCCATGCTTACTTGGATACAGTAATGGCAGGCCTTGAGATTAGGTTTTGCGGTCTGTAAGTCGATAATAATCAAAAAAAAGTTTATATCTTACTTTCGCAATCCATCATAGGTATATACGACTATTATTTATCAAAGGAAAAGCTACCAAAATGATTTATTATAAAAAGGAAGGTAAACACAATGGTATGATGTGTACAAATATTTGTAAGGTCTGGAGTAACAATAAATAATAATTCAAGCCACCTTTCTTTGGTGGACTAAATGTAGTTAAGAGCTATTTTGAAACAATAATTCAACAAGTCCAATCAAATAGTGATGAGTCTTCTACTTGGATGATTTATTTCAGGAGGTACAACCTATAAGAATTTTTTTGTATAAAAACCATCTTATAATAATAATTATTATTCAAATAATAGTCAAATGTTAAGCACATTTATCATAATTAGATAGTCATTTCACTTTGTTACGGTAAATTTGCCATGCTTGATAATTTTCATACACATAAATTAATAAGGCATAATATTAAGTGACTAATTGTTATTAGCTTGATATTTTCACCCGCTAATATAATCACCCGAGGTTTTAAAACGCCATGAACGTTATGCAAAAGTTTAAAACCATTAATGACCAACTGATCCATATCGAATGAATAATTTGAAATTTTTAATTACATAAATAATTAGGTACTAGCAAACTCAGATGGGACCAAATATAAATTATTATAAAGGGTACGCCAAATAACTTCTTTTTTTTTTGAAAATGGCGCAAAACATCGAGTGTAGCTTCGGCTGTGTGGTACGTAGCGCCGTCCTGTTGAAACCAAATGTTGCCAATATCCTCCTCTTCAATTTTTGTGAACGAAAATTCGTTCAACATGGCCCGATAACGATCGCCATTAACTGTAACGGCCACTCCTTGCTCATTTTCTAAAAATGGCCCAATTATGCCTCTGGCCCAAAATCCGCACCAAACAGTGACTCATTTTGGGGGTCTCGGCTTTTCAGTGTATCCGTACGGTTTTTCTGTGCCCCAAATGCGACAATTTTGCTTGTTTACTACCCGCCAAGATCAAAATGAGCTTCATCTGAAAAGATGAATTTTTTGGCGAAATCGGCATCTTCTCTGAGTCGATCGCAGGCCCACTTAGCGAAGCGTATACACTGTAATACTTTTTTAGTTTCCAGCTGAGGTAGGTCAGCGGGTCCAGGGTTCTTACCGAAGAAAGCAATAAAACTCGGGTTTAGAAAGTTCAGAACTCCAGTTCGTTAGACACTTTTTATTCAGTTTTACTTAAAACTAGATTAACAATTTATGTTCGTATAATTCTTACAATTGTATTATAACTTAAATAAATAACACGGTATTGCATATACGACTACAGAAGGTGGGATAAATTCCCTAGCCAACACCGAAGTGAAGGCACGGTACGTTGATAGGCGGTGGGATAAACTCCCTAGCCAACACCAAAGTCAAGGCGATATACGAAGGCGGATGGTGGGATAAATTCCCTAGCCTCCAAGTGATTCTTAAGGCAAAAATGTTATTTGGGACTAGCTCTCTAGCCTTATCGAATTGGAGGCGGATTGGTTTGGGATTAATCCCTAGCCGCAACTAGAAGTTGTGGCAAAAATAAGGAGGGGAAGGGGTTTTTTTACGGCTTAAAGCCAAAAATTAATTGAAACTTCTCACTGGTGTACTACACACCCAGCAGCTTGCATCTTGGTACTCACTAAGTTCAAAGGATTGAATTAGCAGAACCACGGAATATAAAATTTTCCTGATTTGCAGTGGCCATTTCACCCTTGCTTATAGATTCGGCGGTAACAAGGAAGTGTGAATCGAGTGAGGTAGAAAAACACTACCCATTAATTTCATATAAGCTATTGAATTGTTGTCGTCTGCATTGGTTGTATTGTGCTGTCATGCGCTGTTGTTTGTCGGCAAACCTCGTCATCAATTCTCGTGGGCGCCTTGGAGTATGTGATGAAATTGTAGCTTGACATTTTACTTACATTTTAAAACCTCAACCTTAAAGATTGGTTTATTAAAACGGAAGTTATTGGTTTCTAGAAGCACGTACCATCGACTGGCCGTCTTATTTTCTATACTATACTTTTTAAATAAATATTTTCGAGCACAACCGCCTAGATTCGTGTTCACAACTAAGCTGACCCATGTATACCACTCCTACTCAGTGTTGGTGCTGGGGGATCATGGGAAAAATGACTTTCTCGTAGAATTTTGATCTTTAAAGGGAGAAAGGGAAATCTTTCTCATTTAAGTGTTAATTCATTATTTATAAAATTTTACTCGAAAAAAAGTAATGACTTTTATTAAACAGTTTATGATTTGGATTGAATCTTTTCGTGGACCTCCTGTCAGACGATTAAATTTGAATATCTGCTTTTGTTGCTTTTCCAACATGCTTTAGGAGTAGGCATCTAGATAATGACCTAGGTTGCACAATACTCTGCCAGCGTTTTGGAGCCGCAACAGTGAAGGTAGGGTGAAAAAATAAAACAGTAAACGAATGGGCTGGGGACACTTCTTCATCATCATCGTCGGCCCGACAATCGGGGTCCGGTCCTGGACTCCTTCAACAAGTCTCTCCACCCATCCCGGTCTCTAGCCGCCGCCATCCAGTTGCGCACCCCAAGGCTCCGGGCGTCCTGGTCTACGCCATCGCTCCAGCGCAAGCATGGTCTACCACGCTGTCGTCTACCATAGAATGTACCACAAAGAACATTCCCAGCAGGTTCCTCTTCGCTCATGCGAGCTAGGTGCCCTGCCCACCGGAGTCTACCGAGCTTAATTTTTGTCACGATATCTGCTTCAAGGTAGATTGCGTACAATTCATGATTGTACCGTCTCCGGAATCGTCCTTCCTCACATATGGGGCCAACAATTCTCCTTAAGACTTTTCTCTCGAACGCGGCTAAGAGGTCGGAGTGCCTTTTGCTAAGCACCCAAGTCTCGGATCCATATGTGAGTACTGGCAGGACCATGGTCCTGTACAGCAGCAGTTTTGAAGTTATGGTGAGATTTATGGATTTGAAGAGCTTTGACAGACTATACACAAGACATCCTTGCTCAATCTGAAACTATCTATAAGACTTTCAACAACAGAGAATAAACAATTCATGAGAAAAGTATTTCATAGTAAGCTACTGCTATGTCAGGCAACTCTAATGTTATGTTAGAATTCTCTCGTAAAATTGTTGGTCTAAATTTGTCTCCAAAGTTCCGCCTCCTTTTTTCCCTTAAAAGTGGCAATAATATTGAATCCTTTTTCATCCACAGTGAAATTTCGCTTCATAAAACTGTAACGAAGAGTTACACTTCAATATTCCCTCCCCCCATACCGAATACTGATTATTTACCGTCGACCACCGAACCAGTTGATATTTATTCATTAACATTTTAAATGTCAAAACAAAAATAAAGTCTTAAATATTCAACACATCAGCGACAACAACCAACCTGCACCAGCACCTTAAATAAATTGTCATCGGATCTGCAACAACGACCAGACACCCGTCACCTTACCTACCTCATCATCAAAAGCAACATGGTACCTGCAGCATCTGCACAGTGTGTAATAACACACCAAGTAATACATTGTATTTTGCGTTTTATAATTCACACTGCGTTGTAGCTCAAATGGTGACTACAGGACGTTTGAAATTTTGATTACTCCGAAGCTCATCGACTCGTAGTTTTCTATTTCTTTGAAATAAGAAAAGAAGAGAAGAAGTTTCCGGCTGTTGTTGGATTGTAGCATCTACAATAACCTCAGGTTTCTTTAATGAATACATTCGTGTGTCATTAAAGTTAAACCTTTTTGGTCCTACAAAGATCCCCCTTTCCGCCGATATTATTACTCCCCACTCGCCTTTGTGAGTTGTGGGCTGGAATCAGATTCCTACCGTTGTTCTCCCTGCTTGCTCCTTCTGAGTGAGATCTTGGGCCAAAGTAATTTTCCCTTGGGTTAGCCTTGGGCTGGAATTAGATTCCTTCCCTTTAGTCCCTGACGCACTTCTTCTAAGGGCGTAACGTGGGCCGAGTCAACTCCTGTAGCTCTGTAACGAAGCTTTTGCTATATATCAAATACCGTGTTATTTAGCTTAGGTTTTAACAGAATTGTAAAGGGTTTTCTAATAAGAGGTGTTATTTTGATATTCAAAGAAAAATGGCATTTTTTGAGATAAATGATCAGATGTTTATTTCATTATAAAGAGGAAGGTATGCCGTTAATAATGGAACACAACATCAGCCAAATGGCCGCCACGACCACGCTTACAGGACCATATCCTTTTCATGAAATTTTCCATAACCAAATCGCAAAGTGGCTGCCCTATGTCCTCGATAGCCTCACGAATTCCATCTTTGAGGTCTTGAATTGACGCTGGGCTGTTGGCGTAGACCTTATCTTTCACGTGGGCCCAAAGGAAGAAATCGCAAGGTGTTAAATCACAAGATCTCGGTGGCCAATTGTGATCACCTCTTCGAGAGAAAACACGGTCCGGAAACTTTTCCCGTAAAAGATCGATGGTTTCATTGCTTGTGTGGCACGTAGCGCCGTCTTGTTGAAAGTAAACGTTGTCCAGATCAATACCATCCAATTCCGGCCATAAAAAATCATTAATCATCTCTCGATAGCGCAATCCATTGACCGTAACTGTTGCTCCAGCCTCATTTTCGAAAAAGTAAGGTCCAATGACCCCGCCTGACCATAAACCGCACCAAACAGTCACGCGTTGAGGATGGAGAGGCTTTTCAACAATAACTCTTGGGTTTTCCAAGCCCCAGATGCGACAGTTTTGCTTTTTGACGTAGCCTCCGAGGTGGAAATGGGCCTCATTAGTCAAGATGATTTTTCGATGAAATTCCGGATCATTTTCATGCATTTCAAGGACCCAATCAGCAAAGACACGACGTTGTTGATGATCAGCCGGCTTCGGTTCTGGTGTTAACTGAACTTTATAAGCCTTAAGACCCAAGTCTTTATGCAAAATACGGTGTAATAACGTTTGTGGAATGCCTAATTCCAAAGAACGACGAGGAATGGACAAGCCTGGGTTTTCTTCAACACTTTGGGCTACAACAGCAATATTCTCAGTTGTTCTTGAGCGACGTGCACGGGTTTTATTCTTCACATCACTAACTTGTCCCAACAGCTCGAATTTGTCCACCAATTTCTGTATTGCGGTCCGACAAGGTGCTTCACGACGACCCAAAAATGTTTTAGTTTTACGAACCGTCTCTGCCAAATTTTCACCATTTTTATAGTGAATTTTAATAATTTCAATGCGTTGTTGAAGCGTGTATCGTTCCATTTTTATTAATGGCGTAGTTTCTACTTGTCAAATGTCAAAAAATGACAGCTTCAAAAGTGACAGCTACCGAAATAGCGGGCTATTCAAAATAACACCTCTTATTGGAAAACCCTTTACAATTGTAGACCCTATCATTAAACGCAATAAATAATGATTGATAAAACTGGTAATTGGTTGGGTTCTTCTTTCTTAACCCGAGTTTTACTTGCTTTCTTCGGGAATACCCTGGACTACGACGAGCTTACCTCAGCCTCAGAAAAAAAGCATCACAAAACAATTAAAAATATATGCAGCTTCAATTTTGAAAGTTCGAAATAATTGCGAAGATTTCGAAAACGAAATCGAATTCAAATCGATTTAGTCCGAAATGCAAAAAATGGGCAATGGTATTTTTTTAAAATTCAATAACAATGCCAAAAAACAAAATTCCTGGAACATGGATAACTTTAATTTGCATTAGCTTAGCGACAATATAACATTTATTCCAATTTACTATTTATAACCCTGATTAATGGCAAATCAGCCATCTATTTTCCAACTTTTAACTTTTAAACGGTTAAATACCTCAGGCTGTTGATATTTTTCGAGGACCTAGTTAATATCGTGTTTAAACTAAAACTCGGTACTAATTTGAACGGATTAAAGGGCTTTTAGGAGCGTGTCGACGAATAAAACTCAAAAATGTACATCTAAGGATTTATTATTTAAACCAATTAACAAAAGATGGGTTGACAAGCTGAAGGCCAAAACACGAATGAATTTAATTCAAGAAAACAAGCAAAATGGTTGGTTGCTTCAGTGTCGGACTCTTGCGGTCGATCCGTGAATTAGTGCTATTTATTTGAATTGAATATTTTGAATTTTCAAAATAACGGACGACTACATCACTCCCCCTCCAGTGACTTTGTTACGATGTGATAAGAGTTAGTCCTTATGTATCCCAAGTCTGTCTGGAATTCGAACGGATCTCCCTGATCGTGTCTTTCTGATAATGACGTCATCAGATGTTGCTGGAACGACGGATTGATATGATGGTTGTTCTGAGTTGGGAAGATTGTTGTCCTTGTCAGCTGAAAGTAGAAAAGCAGGTTTTAAACGATCGATTGAAACTGTTACATCTTTTCCTCGAATTTTGAGAACGAAAAATTTGTCTGATCTCTTCACAACGGGAAATGGACCTTCATATGGCTGTTGTAGTGCGGTTCTGACTGCATCTCTGCCGATAAAAACGTGGGACGTTGTAGACATTTCTTTGAATACAAAGATCCCTCTTGAGCCATGACGAGAAGCTGGGACTGGAGATAGGTTTTCGAAATGAAGCCGGAGTTGGTTCACAAAAGTTGTCGGGTCACTGACGTTGTCTCTTCGTGGTGACAAAAATTCACCGGGGAGTCTAATGGATTCTCCGTACAGCATTTCGGCTACTGTAGCTTGCAGGTCTTCCTTGAAAGATGCTCTGAGTCCGAGCAGTACGACAGGAAGTTGATCGGCCCATGCTGGTGATTCATGGCATTCTATAGCGGCTTTCAGTTGACGATGAAACCTTTCGACCATGCCATTAGCTGCGGGGTGGTAAGCAGTTGTCGTCAGATGATTGATGCCAAACGATTTAGTTAGAGCCTGGAAGAGATCAGATAAAAATTGTCTGCCACGGTCAGATGTTATCTTGAGTGGCACTCCAAAGCGTGCTATCCAATTCGCGAAAAGGGTTCTTGCAAGCGTTTCAGCAGTAGAATCTTCTAACGGGTAAGCTTCAGGCCAGCGGGAATACCGGTCAACCACAGTGAGACAAAATCTGAATCCTCGTGAGTATGGAAGAGGTCCAACGAAATCAACATGGATATGCTGAAATCTCGAAGATGGTGTTTCGAAGTCTCTAATGGGGGATGACGTATGACGAGTTATTTTCGACCGTTGGCATGGAATGCATGCCTTTGCCCATGCTCTGCAGTCTTTGCGAATTGAAGGCCAGACGAATTTTGAAGAGACCAGCTTAACTGAAGCGTTGGTACCAGGATGACTCAGGCTGTGCAGCGATTCGAATACTTGACGGCGGAAATGTTTTGTCACAAAGGGTCTAGCAACACCCTTAGACACATCGCAAAACATTTGCAGCTCTGAGCCTGGAAGCGGAAATTGGACAACCTGTAATGCAGAAGCAGATTTAATAATGTTTTCAAGTTCTATATCACCTTTTTGTGACGCTGCGAGTTCTTCAAAATTCACCAACTTGCTGATGCCTTCGATTCTTGACAACGTATCAGCAACTACGTTTTCGGTTCCGGCGATGTGTTTGATGTTAGTTGAAAACTGTCCAATGAGGTCAAGACATCGAAACTGTCGAGGTGATGCTTTTTCAGGCTTCTGTTTGAAGGCAAACATTAAAGGTTTGTGGTCTGTAAAGATGGTAAAATTTCTTGCTTCCAACATGAACTTGAAGTATTTAATAGCTGAGTAGATTGCTACAAGTTCCCTGTCATACGTGCTGTATTTGCGTTGGGCGTTGTTGAAATTCTTGGCGAAGTATGACAGCGGTTGCCAACCAATAGGTGTTTTTTGTTGCAGGACTGCGCCCATGCCACAGTCTGATGCATCGGTGAAAAGTCCCCACTCGAGTGTTGGATCGGGATGTGCAAGCAAAGCGGCGTTCATTAGTCCCTCTTTACAAGCACTAAATGCTTGCTGAAGTGGTTGTGTCCAAGTGATGGTTTTATTACCTTTTACGTTCGGACCTTTTAGGCACTCGTTCAGTGGAGCTTGAAGCTTGGCTGCGTTTTTGATGAAGCGTCTGTAAGAATTGATGGAACCCAGGAATCTTCTGAGCTGCTTAACCGTAGTTGGTGGTTTGCAATCAATGATGGTCTGGATTCGTTCGTCAGGTGGTTGTATGCCATTGCTCGAAATTAAATATCCTAAAAACGTGATTTTAGACTTACCAAATTCGCACTTAGCAACGTTAACGACAACGCCAAATTTGTTGAGTCGTTCAAAAAGAGTTTGGAGATGATGATAGTGCTGCTCTTCGTCGTCTGATGCCACCAAAATGTCATCTACGTAAGGAAAACAGAAGTCGAGACCATTTGTGACTTCATCGATGAACCTCTGAAAGGTTTGGGCGGCATTTCGGAGTCCAAACGTCATGAACGTGAACTCAAAAAGTCCAAATGGTGTCACGATGGCCGTTTTTTGTATGTCTTTTGTGGCAATCGGAATTTGATTAAATGCTCTCACCAGATCAATCTTCGAGAAAATTTTCTTGCCTGCGAGATTAGCTGAACAATCTTGTAGATTTCGTGGAGGGTAGTTGTCTGGAATCGTACGAGCGTTTAAAGCGCGGTAATCTCCGCACGGACGCCAGTCGCCTGATTTCTTGGGGACGAGGTGGAGTGGAGATGACCAGCAGCTTTCAGAACGACGAGTTATTCCCATTTTAAGCATTGTTTCGAATTCACTTTTTGCGATTTTCATCTTGTCAGGCGCCAAATGTCGTGCTTTGCAGCTAACTGGAGGACCTGCGGTTGTATTGATGTGATGAACGGTGGAATGTCGAATTTCCCTGAAGCTTCCATCTGGTCGAGTCAGACTTGGAAACTGTTTGAGCAGCTCGATGTAGTTTGAAGTTCCAGAAACTGATTTCACGTGTGATGAAACCTCGTATGCCTTACAACCGCGACTCATGGACAACCTAGTGTGGTGAGTCCAGTGATTCCATCAAGCAATCTGCTGTGCGACATGTCCACAAGAAGTTGAAAGAAAGCTAAAAAATCAGCACCTATGATAGGTTTACTGACGTCAGCTACCACAAAACGCCATGTGAAATCACGACGCAGTCCTAAGTTCAACTGCAAAGTGCGAAAACCGTATGTTGATATAGTAGTTCCGTTGGCGGCGAAGAGTGTGTAGTCGGATGGAGTAGACTTTCGACGTGGACCGCTGTAAGGAAACACTGAAACGTCCGAGCCTGTATCTACCAAAAACTGCATCTTCGTTGTTTTGTCGGTGACGAAAAGACGGCTGGAAGTTTGGCTGTCATTTACCGTCATCAATGAAGCCTGTGCTCGTTTCCCGCCTGCTGGTTGAAATCGCATGGTTGGCGGCAATTTCTTGCTTTTGATCCCCAGTGACGGTGAAAATAGCAAAAGGTAATCGGTTTGTTTTTCTTCTCGTTCGAAGCCGGTGTAGCGTTTTTGTATTGCGTGCCACGGGATCGTGACCTAGATCTGTTCGGCCTGCGATTTTGATCTCCGCGACTCATGGACATTGCCTCAATTTGCCTAGTCAGCTGTTCCACTTTTTGAGTTAGACTCGATAATGCTGGCTCTGGTTGGAGAGATGTGCTAGCAACTTGTTGTTGTGGGATGACGTCGTTGATTCTGTCTGCGATGAGACCAAGATTGTCCAGATTCGTAGGGTTCTCAGTTGTACCAAGAGGATGCGCAGCAAGTATGGATTGAGTTTGAACGGGCAATCTGTCAATCCAAATCGCCTTTAAAGCATCATCGGTCATCGTTCCTCCGGCTAAATCTCTCAAACGTCTTAGAAATTGAGACGGTTTCCTGTCACCTAGTTGTTCTCGATCTAGCATTTGCCTGATCTGTTTGTCTCTAGATGGGGCCAAACGAGAAATAAGTTCTTCTTTTAATCGAACATATGTATTACCTGTTGGCGGATTTATGATGACGTCTTGGACTTCCGTGGCGGTGGTCTGGTCGAGATTTGCAATGACGATGTTGAATTTTCGGGCATCAGATCGCAAATTCACAAGCGTAAACTGCGCCTCAAGTTGTGCAATAGCCATAGCCAAAATGGTGGTGGTCGCACACGTGCATGGCTAGCATCAACCTCTGCACCTGGCACTACTTGTGCCTGATGGGAAATTAGTTGTTGCTGTAGTTCTTGCAACCGATTCAATTGCGCTTCGACTGAATTGTCTTGCGGTAGAATGATTGGAGCGTCAGTTTTAGCTGTGTCTGGAGCAGGTGGTTGCTGCTCGTGTCCAGGCATTTTATTGTTGAAAAAAAAGGTAATCACAACAATGTATTTAATTACTTTTAGTCGGCGTACGCGTCGGGGTCACCAATTTAGGAGCGTGTCGACGAATAAAACTCAAAAATGTACATCTAAGGATTTATTATTTAAACCAATTAACAAAAGATGGGTTGACAAGCTGAAGGCCAAAACACGAATGAATTTAATTCAAGAAAACAAGCAAAATGGTTGGTTGCTTCAGTGTCGGACTCTTGCGGTCGATCCGTGAATTAGTGCTATTTATTTGAATTGAATATTTTGAATTTTCAAAATAACGGACGACTACAGGCTTATAACTTGTGTGAAGAAATGCGTTAACCCCGGTACTAGCGTTATATTACTCTGAGAACATAGTTTTGTCATTTTATGTCTTTGAAAAAAATCTGTCTCAATATGCAAAGAAGCATCTGGACATATTAAATTAAAAGAATCAACAATGAGAAAAAAACTATATACCAAAATATGTTCTAATAAAAAAAATTATAAAATGAAAACATAAATCAAATCTACCTATAAATATTCATCGACTTAATACAGTTTTCTCAAAAGTCATGTATGCAATCCATGCACCACCATTTTACGTTTTATTTCGAAATTTGCTGGCACGTTTCCAAGTGCTTGTGAAAGTAGGTGGTATGTATCGTCTTGTTGAACTTCCGAAGGCGTATAATGGGCACAGGTATATACTCATTTGTTATATGCTCTCCTGGGACAAAGGATACCTTACAGCTCCTAACAACAGGTCGATTAAATAAAAGTTTTCACTTGGTAAAAAAGAATTAATTTTTACCATAATGACGTGTTTAAAACTACTTACCGACAAACAACAACAACCACCCTATATAACAATAGCAAACCCTTCGAAACATGTAGTTTTTTTTAAATATTCATTTAAGGTATGTTAAGAGCAGAGTTTATAATATAATATAGTAGGTATAATACCAAGTAATAATGTAATGCCCAAGAGGGTTACCAGCTTTAATGTCATGTTTCAGTATTCTGCAGAAGTGAAACAAAGTACGATGGTTAAGTACACGTTCATTTTTGTATATATAGTTAAGCTCTTGTTGAACATGATTTTTCTCACACATCAAACAACACTTCCTCTTGCCCCCGGATTTTAATTACTTTATTTGTTGCCTCCACCCGCATGTTTTAATATTTTGTAGAGACGGATGGAATTTCATTCACAAAAGGAATTTAATTCATAATAGTGAGCACCTGACAGAGTCGTCCATCGACATACTTCTAATTCTTACATGACGCCTCCAGTTTTTCTATATAACTAGTAAAGGATAACTCATATTTAGAAAAAAATATGCACGGCTGGGCCGCACGAACTTGTTTTAAATCAACAACATTAGAAATACTTATATTGTTTAAAATACTTGCAAAACTGTTCAAAAATTTTAAAAACCGTTGGAGTGGTTTTCCAATAAGAGGTGTTATTTTGAATAGCCCGCTATTTCGGTAGCTGTCACTTTTGAAGCTGTCATTTTTTGACATTTGACAAGTAGAAACTACGCCATTAATAAAAATGGAACGATACACGTTTCAGCAACGCATTGAAATTATTAAAATTCACTATAAAAATGGTGAAAATTTGGCAGAGACGGTTCGTTAAACTAAAACATTTTTGGGTCGTCGTGAAGCACCTTGTCGGACCGCAATACAGAAATTGGTGGTAAAATTCGAGCTGTTGGGACAAGTTAGTGATGTGAAGAATAAAACCCGTGCATGTCGCTCAAGAACAACTGAGAATATTGCTGTTGTAGCCCAAAGTGTTGAAGAAAACCCAGGTTTGTCCATTCCTCGTCGTTCTTTGGAATTAGGCATTCCACAAACGTCATTACACCGTATTTTGCATAAAGACTTGGGTCTTAAGGCTTATAAAGTTCAGTTAACACAAAATCTCAAGCCGGCTGATCATCAACAACGTCGTGTCTTTCCTGATTGGGTCCTTGAAATGCATGAAAATGATCCGGAATTTCATCGAAAAATCATCTTGACTGATGAGGCACATTTCCACCTCGGAGGCTACGTCAACAAGCAAAGCTGTCGCATCTGGGGCTCGGAAAACCCAAGAATTATTGTTGAAAAGCCTCTCCATCCTCAACGCGTGACTGTTTGGTGCGGTTTATGGTCCGGCGGGGTCATTGGACCTTACTTTTTCGAAAATGAGGCTGGAGCAACAGTTACGGTCAATGGACTGCGCTATCGAGAGATGATTAATGATTTTTTATGGCCGGAATTGGATGGTATTGATCTGGACAACGTTTACTTTCAACAAGACGGCACTACGTGCCACACAAGCAATGAAACCATCGATCTTTTACGGGAAAAGTTTCCAGACCGTGTTATCTCTCGAAGAGGTGATCACAATTGGTCACCGAGATCTTGTGATTTAACACCTTGCGACTTCTTCCTTTGGGGCCACGTGAAAGATAAGGTCTACGCCAACAGCCCAGCGTCGATTCAAGACCTCAAAGATGGAATTCGTGAGGCTATCGAGGACATAGGGCAGCCACTTTGCGATTTGGTTATGGAAAATTTCATGAAAAGGATATGGTCGTGGAAGCGTGGTCGTGGAGGCCATTTGGCTGATGTTGTGTTCCATTATTAACGGCATACCTGCCTCTTTATAATGAAATAAACATCCGATCATTTATCTCAAAAAATGCCATTTTTCTTTGAATATCAAAATAACACCTCTTATTGGAAAACCCTTATATATTTATAATTATTAATTAATTTTTCATATAAAAAGTTTTGTAAATATTTTTAAGAAAAAAAATTTTTACTTCAGTTTTAAGTAAAGGGTGTTTTCTTAGATTTGTGGTTTTTAATCTGGCAATACTTTTTCCGGAGTTGGTCTTCTTGACAGCTGTCACTTGATTTATGCTCACTTTGGTTTGCCATTGTGCAAATTTATTACCAAAATAATGGTTCGGTTCGCGCTACGCATCGAGCTCTGCGTCCAATATTCGATGAAGCTCATTTTTGGTTGAATGGGTATGTTAATAAGCAAAATTTTCGTATTTGGAGTGATCATAATCGACAAGCCATTTTTAAGACCCGTTACATCCTCAAAAAGTTACTGTTTGGTATGCTCTATGGGCAAAGGGAATCATTGGTCCATATTTCTTCAAAAATGAAGCCGGCCTTAATGTTACAGTCAAAGGGGAATGCTATAGAGCCATTATTAATGAATTTTTCGTGCTTTAATTGGAGGATGTTAATGTGGATGACACAGCCAACAAAACAATCAATTTATTGAAATAAACTTTTGGTGAGCGCATTATCTCACGTCGTGGGCCTGTGGCGTGGCCTCCAAGATCATGCGATTTAACACCGCTGTACTATTTTTTGTGGTGTAATCTGAAGTCGCTTGTCTACGCAGATAAATTCGAGACGATTGACGCCTTGTAAGAGAATATTCGGCGCGATATTGCTAACATACGGCCCCGATTGCTGCAAAAAGTGGTTGAATTTATTCAAGCCAGCCGCGACGGCCACTTCCCCGAAATCATTTTTAAAACATAATGGCAAACTCTTATCTATATAATAAAGCTAAATTCTTGGCCATAACATTAAATTATATGCGTTTTATTTCTTCTAGAAAATCACACGTCTAAAAAAAACACATTTAATTTATTAATACGGAGTTAAAAATTTAATTTCACAAAAAAAACTTTCACTCTTTTTAAAAATATCGAATTTTAGATAAATTAATTTTGATATGCAATATTATTCAAACTTTTTACAAGCTTCTGTATACAAAATGCAGTTTTAAACTGTTAATCTGATATTGAGAATGGTAGTTGGTGATAAAAATAAACGATCTATGAGAGTAACTGCTAATAAAATAATTTAAAATGGTAAATCGTACTAATTTCGATAGGTACACAAAACTTTTTATAAAATTCGTAGATGTCGTTTATGAGATTTTCCATTACGATTTTTCAACATTTGTATGAGAGGTGTAACACCATTTCTGCTTATTAGAATAATTTCTATTAAAAATCTTCTACATAATGTTAAAAAATCTGCTTTTTACCAAAATTAACAAAAATTGACGGATTCGTTTTTGAAATATTGAGTTTGCAAAAAAAAAATTCAAACTTTTTAAAAAATCCAAAAAAATATTTTTTTTTTTGAAAATTTTAGTATGCATGTGTCAGAAAATGTGTTAAAAATCTGTTGATGAGTCGATTTTGCGAAAAATAAGATTTTCCTTTTTGACCAAAAATTGTGTATGACAAGTAGGTACCTACCGTTATTTTTGGTCCTACAAAAAATGAATAAAAAAGTGTCTGGTTAATGTCCAAGAAATGCCAAGTACCAAGTTTAAAAGAAATTGACCTATCCGCTAAGGCTTTATCTTCTTCCCTGTGTCAGGTTTGATCAAAATCTAGAGTTGGATTTTTTACGAATCCATAACTTGCCATATACTACCTACATAATTTGTATACCTATTGCAAGTACGATTAAAAACTGCCTCTTGTGAAACGAAAATTGTAGCTAAGATTTAAACACTCTTTTCGTAAGAGCAATATATTTTGAGGAAAAACTTGCACTAATGCTACAGTATATTTTAATTGTTTGAATGTACTTTTTTTCAAATGTTCGCGGTGCATGGTGAAGGTGATGTGCGCATAGACGCAAGTATTTCTCAAAATCTATTGCTCTTATGACAAATCAAATGAAGATAATCATTTTTTTGTAAAATAAAAAAAAAACATAATTTTGCCCCTATCCCCCCACAAAATAAAAACCCCTTGTGCAAATTTAACGTCCTTTTTATAAAATGCTTAGAAAGTAAGTACAAAAAATTTCAGGTTTGTTGGCGAATATTCTTTTATTTTTCGAAGTGAAAGTTTAATTTTCTTGGAGTAATTCCTCCTTTACAAGCATTATTAAGGTGGAGAACGGCAGAGACACATTGCTTTGAATTGGAATGGTATTCTCAGTCCTCAGTCAGTGCGATTGAATTATACATTTTTTTGGATTTCACAATATTGAGAATTTTTGTGTTTATATGATTTTAATATTCGTATCATTTTCGAAATTCTGAGGATTGTGGTCGGTATTTGGCTGATTTTAGTCCGAAATTTATCTTTTGAGCTGATGCCAAGATCCTTGGACGATTAATGAAAACTGTGGATTTCAGGTAGCCCCACCAGTAAAAAAATGGCACGATAACTCATTACTCATTGTCAAATCAGCAGTTGAGATCGCTGAGATAACCGGGAAATCTCTGGACCAAAAAGTCCATACATACCCTTGTTGTTTAAGCTGTGGAACCACACGGTCTCAAGCTCCATTTCTTCCATTTCATAGAACGCTCTGTCATTACTTTTTAATGGATTCAGCCAACTGATTCTGACTGACTGGTTTAAAAAAAAACAAGTAGATTGTGTCCTTACAAATTTCAGTAAGGCATTTGACGAACACTCGTATCGCATTTTACTATTTTTATTGAAAAAAAAAATAAGATTTATCGAACAGTTATCAATCTTTCTTCAATCTTTTTTTTCCGATTGAAAGTCACTTTCCAAAGGTTGTGAATCAAAAAGCCTTACGGTTTGATCGGGAATACCATAGGGTAGCCATTAAGTACATGTTCTTTTCATTTAACTTCCTATTGACTTAATGCATGTGTTGAAGTAATGGGTGATTTTTTAAGAGGTTTAGAACTTTTTTAAAAAAAAAAACACAAAAAATTCGAAAAAATGAATGAAATATTTATTTGAATCGATAGTTTGAACTTTGCAATTTAATGTTTAAAGATAATTTCATGCAAATGTTGACCGCGGCTGCGTCTCAGGTAGCCCATCCGCTGAGTCCAATTTTGGCATACTCTTTCACACATATCGGCCGTTATCTCACGAATGAATGCATGGATGTTGGCTTCCAGTGCGTCAATCGAAGCGGGCTTGTCCCTATAGACATTAGCCTTGACATACCCCCACAAAAAATAATCTAATGGTGTCAAATCGCACGATCTAGGCGGCCAATTGACCGGCCCGAAACGTGAAATTAACTGTTCACCAAACTCGCCTCGCAATTGCGCCATTGTTTCGCGTGCTGTGTGGCATGTGGCACCGTCTTGTTGAAACCACATATCATGCAAGTCAAGAACTTCCATTTCGGGCAAAAAAAAGTTTGTTATCATCGCTCGGTAGCGTTCACCATTGACAGTAACGCTGCGATTCGCATCATCTTTGAAGAAATATGGCCCAATAATGCCGCCGGCCCATAAACCGCACCAAACAGTGGCTTTTTCGGGATGCATTGGTAGCTGTTGCAATGCTTCTGGCTGATCTTCACTCCAAATGCGGCAATTTTGCTTATTTACGTACCCATTCAACCAAAAATGAGCCTCATCGCTGAACACAATTTTTCGATAAAAAAGCGGATCCTCGGCCAGCTTTCCAAGAGCCCATTCACCAAAAATTCGGCGTTGTGGTAGGTCGGCTGGCTTTAGTTCTTGCACCAGCTGTATCTTAAAAGGCTTTACGCCCAAATCCTTCCGCAAAATTTTCCACGTAGTGCTGTAACAAAGGCCTAACTGCTGGGAACGGCGCCGAATCGACATTTCGCGGTCTTCTGTCACACTAGCTGATACGGCCGCAATAATTTCTTCACTACGCACAGTACGTAAACGTGTTGGTGGTTTAATGTCCAACAAAGTAAATTTGGTGCGAAATTTGGTCACAATCTTCCGAATAGACTGCTCAGAAGGTCGAGAATGCCGATCATAAAATGGAAGCAGCGCGCGATGAACATTTCGAACCGAGCACGAATTTGGATAGTAAAATTCAATAATTTGCAAGCGTTGTTCATTTGTAAGACGATCCATGGTTAAATTGCAAACCAAACTGAAGCTGTTTGACAGTGACACTTCACTATCAAGAGCATTTGAAATATGTAGTTTTAAAGATTGTACCATTTTCCACATATATGTATGAGAATGTTGTAATACTTCAACACATGCATTAAGTCACTAGGAAGTAAAATGAAAAGAACATGTACTTAATGGCTACCCTGTGGGATTCCCGATCAAACCGTAAGGCTTTTTGATTCACAACCTTTGGAAAGTATGGCCTTAAAACTATTTTGTTATCAAACGCATTTATTTATTTCATTTGTTCGACCAATTTGTGAATATCCCTGTCATAAAGCCAGATTAGAGCAATACCAATAAAGAATTCTGAGGTTTTCACTCAAAGGGTTGGACAAATCCCTTTGAAGTCACTCCTTACAACAACAAACTAATACTTATTTATGTATTGACATGAAAAATAAAATAATAAAAATACCCATGTTATTCGACAAAAACGAACTCAACTTTAATTGATGATAGAGGCAACTCTGCAAGGGCTTGAGGCTCGAAAATCCAGATTAATTCTTTCTACATGTTTCCCTTACAAAATCTAAAAGAAATTCTTCCTAATTGAAATATAAAAACTTAATATACTGAACTAATAAATCAATTTTAATATGTATTCAATTTTAAGAAAGTTGGCTCACCCATCTAAACATGAAGAAAATACACAGTCCTTCTTGTTTTGACCAAACCTACATGCCATGTTTAAGCAATTTAATGCATCTTATGCAAAAGCTTTCTCTCCAATACTTAGAACAACATTCGTAATCCCTGAGATAATCATTTAAATCTGCATTTGCCAAACCCCAGAAGTCATTTCATGGGGAACCTGTATATTTTATAGAACGTGTAGCAACATAATACAGAAGCTAGAGAATATTTAAATGCAACTGCATTGTTTGGTTGAAGCTATACCTACCTCACCCGCACATACAAAAGAGGTTTAAAAATGCAGAGCTGCATGTCTTGACTACATGAATTTCTGTTCAAACGAACAAAAGCTTAGCTGTATATGACTGAGTCGCAAGATCTTGCTGATTTTCCTCTTAATAGCGAAAAACTGTTATAACTGCTATAAATTGGCATTTCTCTCGTACACAGTACTGAATTTCTTTGTATAAAATATTGTTTGTATATTAAATTTGTCCAGTCAATGAAGACACAAAATCATAAAATAAATGCAAACAAATCATGTAGTATGGGTTATTGACTTAAATGATAGGGGTGACCCTATCCCCAGCCCAGGCCCGCGAGCTTTAGTCAGGAGGGGGAGGGGGGTTAAAAGTCCCCTTTTGTAGTAATTCGTGAATATTTTGAAAACCAAGCGTATTAGCGGAAAAGTCCAAAAGGCAAAATGAAAGCAATTTAAATTTTCTACAGAAAAAGTCTTATTCACATTTTTCCTAGGAGCAATGGTAAAAGAGATGCGGGGGTTAGACATGTCTCCAAATCTGAAAAATCATGTTATTGCATAACAAATTTAAAGTTTATTGATAATTAACCCAGAAATATACGAAACAGTGAATAATGTTTACTATACTCTGTTCAACAAAAATTGTCAGTACAGGGCTTATGGTCGAGCTTTTTCCAAAGCAGTGGCGCCTGATGCACGCTCACGACACTGAATTGCAGATAATGCCACTAACAAAAATAGAAAGCCACTGACTTATACGTATACGCATTGTTGTTTTAATTCTCCGCAAAAAGTCGTACACTTTACCATAACCGTTGTATGCCACTGCTGAAGGGATAATGATCAACTATCGTGCGCTCGTCGTTGGCATCTATGATGATGATGTGTGTAACAGAGAAACCTTTCCCAATTGTAAGCAAATTCAAGAGCATTTTCTGTAGATTTGTTAAAGAACTTTTGGGATTTGAAGCTTTTGAGAAGTTGAGTATTTCAATTGTGAAGTGTTATTTATAATTTAAACTACTGAAACCCTGTGAGAGCTTTAAAGAGTGACAAGTTTATGCAAGCCAATGTAACCAGACTGAGAGGCAAGCGTCCTAGCGGCCCTGTACTGAAAATTTTCCTTGAACAGAGTATAGTGATAATTCCATTAACGGGATGTGAGAGAGGATAGGAAGTTAAGAAAGGTGGTGGGAGCTAAAAAAAATCCTTATTTAGTTTATTTGAAACAGTGTTTATTGTCAAATCAAAAACACTGTACCTGCCGGTCATAAGGTTAGAAGCACGCATTTTTGAGAAGTAAAATCGATATTTCTCCCGTTACATGATGGATTAGAAAAAAACAACTATGGTAAATGATAGACTATTTTGTTAACAACAAAATATAAAATTTGGGTATACCCAAACGGAACTTTTATGACAAATTCTAAATGGAGTCAAGAATATGCGAAAATAAATCGGGTCATTAGATTAGAAGCAAAACGTTGTTTTGTTTTTGTTTTGTGAAGTGGATACATTTTTTTTCGGTTTTTTATAAATTAATTGTTCTTGATTGAGGGTTAATAAAAATGGGCAATAAAAATTGTTTGACAGTGGAGGAAAGGGCAAGAAAAGATGTTTATTACTCTGAAGGTCTTTCATGCCGTGCTTTTGCTCGAAAAATAAATCGAAGTGATCATTGTGTCAGCAATTATTTAAAAAATCTATCGTCTTACTCGAAAAATTATAAAGGAAACACTTCCTCTGCCTTAACACTTCGAGAAACACGAAGTATCCTTAGAATAGCCTCAAATTCAGCTTTACCGGCAGCTAAAATTAGGGAGAAAGCTAATGTTAAGGCCAGTTTATCCACTGTTAAACCCACGATTCACCATGCTAAACACTGAAAGCGCCTGAAGCTTAAGAAAAAAGCACCACTTAATGACGCAAGGAAGAAGCAACGCTTGTGTTCGCGAAAGATCACATGAGCTGGGATGTGCAAAATGGAATTACCACAAATGATTGGCGGAAGGTTATTTTTTCCGACGAAAAAAAAATTAACCTAGATGGCCAGATGGTTATAATTAATATTTCCATGACCTGAGGAAAGAGGAGCGGTTTTTAAACCGTCACCATAGCAGAAAAGGAGGCGTTATGGTTTGGGGCTCAATTTCATTTTATGGCGCTACAGACAGGTAGTCCAAGATACCAAGTGACTGGGGAACCCTACAAAGCCTTGCTGGAATCAGTATTCCCCAAAATTAGCGAGGTTTTTGGACCAATTCCATGGATTTTTCAGCAGGACAACGCTCCCATACACACAGCCCGAAAGGTAAAATCCTTCATTGCGAACCAAAACGTCCACTTGCTGCCTTGGCCACCATTTTCCCCGGACCTTAACATAATTGAAAATGTGTGGGGCTGGCTTACACGTAAGGTATATGAGGGAGAGAAGCAATACGATGACAAGGAAGCGCTAATTCATGGTATCAAATTGGCCTGCACTGAGATTTCACTGGACTACTTGGAATCTCTTTATAAATCCTTTAAAGATAGAGTTTTTGAAGTTATTTTGAAGGCTGGTGGCAGCACATATTATTAAAAATCTAATAAAAGCTAAAATAAATAACAAAATATAAACAACTGCATTTTATTTTCATTTATTTGATGTGCTTCTAATCTAATGATCCGATTTATTTTCGCATATTCTTGACTCAATTTAGAATTTGTCATAAAAGTTCCGTTTGGGTATACCCAAATTTTATATTTTGTTGTTAACAAAATAGTCTATCATTTACCATAGTTGTTTTTTTCTAATCCACGATGTAACGGGAGAAATATCGATTTTACTTCTCAAAAATGCCTGCTTCTAACCTTATGACCGGCACTGTATCTTCAAAAGTAAGAACTTTACAGGGTATTTCCCAATACTTTGTGATATAATTTTGGGGATTGTTCTTAAAAAAAACCGCTTAGGAGGGATCTTTTTGGACCCTTTAATAAGGGAAAGATCAATTGCTTAAACATTGGTTTGAGGTGGGTAAGCAATCATTTAAAAACAACGCAAAAATCTACAATACTTCGAAATATTTTATTCGTTTGAAAGACCTATCAATGCCATTCTGTATGGAATATAACATCGTTGAAATGTCCACCGCGGCTTCTTTGGGTGGAGCGCATTTGACATGTCCAATTTTCCATGACTCTCGTGCATAAATCAGGCCAAATTTAACGAGTTTTTGGCTTATTTGTATAGACCTGCGACTTCAGAAAACCCCACAAGAAAAATTCTAACGGGGTCAAATCGCACGATCTCAGTGGCAATGTCACATCACCTCCTATGTGACGTGAGCTGTGTGGCACAAAGCACCGCCGTCCTTTTGAAACCACATTTCGTTGGTGTCCGTATCATCCAATTCAGGCGAAAAGAAATTGGTAATCATCGACCTACAGCGCTCGCTATTGACGGTGATGGCCTGGCCAAAGTCGTTCTCAAAGAAATATGGACCGATGACGCCACCAGCTCAAAATCCACACCAAACAGTGACTTTTTCGGGATTCATTGGATACTCTTGGATCTCATGTTGATTGGTATTGTTCAAAATTGGACAATTTTGTTTGCTGACGTATCCATTCCTCTAGAAAGGGGACTCATCGCTGAGGATGAGTTTTCGATGAAAATTAGGTTCAGTTTTCATCTGCTCCAGATCCCATTCATCGAACACACGTCGTTGTCTATGGTTGCTTACCTTCAGCTTTTGGGTTAGTTTGATCTTTTACGGGGTTAGCCCCAAGTCACGACCCAAAATTCGAAGAAAGGGATATAAGACTGGTGCATCCATTTCCTAGTCGAATTTCGTCAGCATTATAATGTCACACATGATTATTATTATTACTTTAATATTTTATTTTTTTTTTAAACCAATACTTTCCTTAAAGCGAAAGCAAAAGAACACAAATCTTAGAAACTGGCAGTATGTAAACAAACAAGCCAGCTTGGTGCATCTCAACATGATTAATGAATTATTACAGATTCAATTTTTGTTTAAGGATCTTCATGGCAGATATTTGAGTCTTCCAACTCAAAATAAATTCCGAATTTGTATATGTATAGGTACATAATAATGTATTTACATGTAGCTTATGTTCAAATGTACATATAAATAGGCCTATGACATTTTTTTGTTTTATTTTCCGTCATATAATGATAACATTAAGCTCGTTGGAATAAATTTGAGGGAAGGTATATGACTATTATGTTTATTTTTTTGTCTGATGATGTAATTCGTTCATTTGCTTGAATAATTACTAAGGTAGAATAATCATATAAAATTCCAAGCTTATTATTTTTGATATGTTTTATGGTATGGCTGTATGTGATTAAAAACAAAAAAAATGAAGGGAATTCCGAGTGAAATAGGGGTCTGGTATTCAGGGCCGGCCCCAGCCAAACTTTCATCCTCTGCAAGATTTGTAAAGGGTTTTCCAATAAGAGGTGTTATTTTGATATTCAAAGAAAAATGGCATTTTTTGAGATAAATGATCGGATGTTTATTTCATTATAAAGAGGAAGGTATGCCGTTAATAATGGAACACAACATCAGCCAAATGGCCGCCACGACCACGCTTACAGGACCATATCCTTTTCATGAAATTCTCCATAACCAAATCGCAAAGTGGCTGCCCTATGTCCTCGATAGCCTCACGAACTCCATCTTTGAGGTCTTGAATCGACGCTGGGCTGTTGGCGTAGACCTTATCTTTCACGTGGCCCCAAAGGAAGAAGTCGCAAGGTGTTAAATCACAAGATTTCGGTGGCCAATTGTGATCACCTCTTCGAGAGATAACACGGTCCGCAAACTTTTCCCGTAAAAGATCGATGGTTTCATTGCTTGTGTGGCACGGTGCGCCGTCTTGTTGAAAGTAAACGTTGTCCAGATCAATACCATCCAATTCCGGCCATAAAAAATCATTAATCATCTCTCGATAGCGCAATCCATTGACCGTAACTGTTGCTCCAGCCTCATTTTCGAAAAAGTAAGGTCCAATGACCCCGCCGGACCATAAACCGCACCAAACAGTCACGCGTTGAGGATGGAGAGGCTTTTCAACAATAACTCTTGGGTTTTCCGAGCCCCAGATGCGACAGTTTTGCTTGTTGACTTAGCCTCCGAGGTGGAAATGGGCCTCATCAGTCAAGATGATTTTTCGATGAAATTCCGGATCATTTTCATGCATTTCAAGGACCCAATCAGCAAAGACACGACGTTGTTGATGATCAGCCGGCTTGAGTTCTTGTGTTAAGACCCAAGTCTTTATGCAAAATACGGTGTAATGACGTTTGTGGAATGCCTAATTCCAAAGAACGACGAGGAATGGACAAACCTGGGTTTTCTTCAACACTTTGGGCTACAACAGCAATATTCTCAGTTGTTCTTGAGCGACGTGCACGGGTTTTATTCTTCACATAACTAACTTGTCCCAACAGCTCGAATTTGTCTACCAATTTCTGTATTGCGGTCCGACAAGGTGCTTCACGACGACCAAAAAATGTTTTAGCTTTAAGAACCGTCTCTGCCAAATTTTAACCATTTTTATAGTGAATTTTAATAATTTCAATGCGTTGTTGAAGCGTGTTTCGTTCTATTTTTATTAATGGCGTAGTTTCTACTTGTCAAATGTCAAAAAATGACAGCTTCAAAAGTGACAACTACCGAAAAAGCGGGCTATTCAAAATAACACCTCTTATTGGAAAACCCTTTAGAAAGCGCCCCTTTTTATGTATTTGCATACATGCATACATACACTGATGCACATGCATAAAACTAATCCACTGTACCCAGGAGATATAGACCTTTAATGCGTAGAGGTCTAGTGGGAGCTTTAATTTGAAGATATTTTGAGTTAAATTCTCTTTGAATGCAATGGAATGGATGTTATTTTGGGATTATTTGAACAAGTTTTGTGGTTTAAATGCAAATGGCCGTTCATATTTGTTTGCGCAAGATTAGATTACATTTTCCTGCTCCTGTAAATGCGCCCCAAAAATGTTGGGCCCTGTGGATTTGCACATCCTGCACATATGGTTCGTACGGCCTTGATGCTGGTATTATTTACAGATGAACCATTTTAATTTATAAATTCTTAATCAGTTTGAAGATGAAGATTATGTAGAAGTATGATAAAAAGGTGTTTTTAAGTGTTCACATATGTATATACAGTGCCGTAGCTTACCACGGGATAGCACCTAGGGCCCCTCGAGTGTTAAATACAAAAATGTTAAACTATCGTCAATAATATAAAATTTTTAACTACCTTTGTGGACGTTTTTTTATTTAACTGTGTATAAAATCAAAGTGATCCGAAGTGGCAAATTGTAAAAGGAAAATAAAAAAATTAAACAATATAACTCGCTATTAATAAACGTAGAACAACGGCGTGATTTGTAATAAATGTTGAATGACCTGTGACATGTGACAGTGAGTGGATAATTTCAACTCACCAAATATACGGATATGGGTTCTTAACACACACAAACATGCATACATCTCATACAACCGTTTACTACTACAATCATAGTTTTCATAAATCAGTGCAGGTATTTGAATGTTTCTAAATTTCGATGAATTATTGCGGTGTTACCAGTTTTAAGGACTTGAAAGATGTCATAAAACTAAATTAATTTTATAACTAAGAAAAGAAGTAACAAGCGGTCAAGTTTTCTATTCGTATGTCAGCTAACTCGTGTGTTAAGCAGCTGATAGTGCTTTTTTTTAAATTAATATCTAGGGCTGCAAGAAGATATAAGTAAAATATTTATTTTAGACTTGATATATGCGCAACGGCTACATAATAACATACCCATAATAATTGCCCGCGTGAAAAACCTGCTCTTTACCAAATCCACTCCAGCCACATTGAGAATTCAAGTAGGACTAGTAGGATAAGAATTTTCGCATAGGGACAGCTTAGTGTTTTAATAATTCTAACATTTCTTCTAGCAAATTTAACATTAGTACCCAGCAGAGCAATAAGACTTAAGGAGTGAAATTGTTGGTTTGCTAAACCATGTGGTCAGAGCAATATCACAAATGTGATTCCTAAGGATAAGCTTTCAATACCGACTTTACTACTGCACTCCTGCACTCTGAGTCTCAGTAAAGATTTTTAAATTTAATTTCCATCCAGGAAGGATTGGAATGATGACGTCAACAAGAGAGACTTCAACAAAACTATTTTTACAGTTGGTTCTAAGATTAAGTGTAGGGTTGGTTCGGGATTTTTTCCCAATCTTTGAACATTACTAGGTCTTTTCAGCTACCTAACTTCGCTAGTGTATTTTAAGCTGAATTACTAGCAATTATTCTAAAGCATGAAAGATACTCAAACTAGACTCTAACGAAAACCGAAATACCACTATCCTGACAGACAGCTGCTGTTAAAGCCATTGATTTGGCTATATCATCCTCTTAATTTGTTCAGCAATGTCAGAATGAGCTCTCAAGGCTTAATTTTAATCTCAGGTTCAATCTATTCTGGTTTCCAGGTTATCGTGGCATTAAGGGAAACAAGCGGGCTGACACTGGCCAGGCGAGGTCAGCCCTTCATATAGCTCACTTGCGGAAAGGGTTAACATTCCACTCGGAGTTATGAAAGGCAACATTTTCTTAATTTTTCTTTCTGAATCCAATCGTAGGTGGCGCAGTTTAACAAACTGCGTTATATATTGAAAAATATGGCCCATCTTAAATAAATGCCGAACAACTGACTTCCTACTTAGACCAAAGTGGTTTATAGCCAGGATCGTTGCAACCTCTTCTGGTAACTGGCCAATCGGAGTGGCGAAGCTGGGAATTCCTTACAATACTCATTGCCGTAGTTGTGGAGATCAACAGGACAGCACCTAACTAAATGGAAATAGTCGTTCATTTCCTCTGTAGATGCACCGCTCTGGCCAAAATGAGGGTAAAATCTTTTGGAAGGGCTTTTCTTGATGACTTCGACGAGCTTTCTGAGATGAAGATCAAAGATTTGATCTCTTTTTTGATTGCGACGAAGTGGATCCAGGACAAACTTCAGTTTGAATTCCTGTATCCGTAGGACTCCTCTAGGCTACGCGGAAGCCTACTAGGGTTTTCCAAGGAAGTACAGATCTGTAAAAGGGTTCATCCACAAATCCTTCTAATAAAATCACCACAGGCCAATACGAGTTATGGTATCAAAACGGTACACTCCAGCGCTAATTGGTTCACTGAGCTATAGGTTTCTTTGGGCCGCCATTTCTCCCTACCTATATATAATTGTACTTGTTTTTCGAAACATCCGATTTTGCTAGATGTACGCGAAATATTTGCATGTCTGGGCCGCGGGTTTTCTGGATTTGGTAGTCGTGAACATGACGAAAATGAGTTTTTATCTCACCGCTGGGATTTAGTTATCTGTGTAATTTTTTTCACCTTAAATATTAATATCTTGTCATTTTTACTCCAATGCACTCTTTAATTTAAAAGGAACATTTTTGAATTTTATCTAGCCTTAAAGTGACCTCGAAGTTCATCCTCCAAATGTTACCTTTCAAAGACAAAATGAATTCTTAAAAAACGGATTGCATGTTTTTTTATTTTACCCAGTGAAAGACTGTCATTTGTTCGATTCCCAGCCTAGTCCACCCAAGACAAAAATTTGCTACTGCCTCTTGCCAGGAAGTGCCTAATCCTCCAAGAGTATCTCTTGTCACTAGTAACTATTTCGTCTTTCGAACGTGTGGTTCCGACCTTAAATACGCGGAAGTCGTGATTATGACTTTCCTAATGATAATATTAATATATTGTAATATTGTTACCTTTTTGTGCGGTTTTTTTCTTATTTGTGTTTCATATTTCATATACTTCTCATATCTCACACGCGTCCAGCATTAATTTGAGAAGTTCTTTTATATGTGTTATCACTTATCACTTATAACCGTCATCATCATCATCGCATCATTATTATTATCACCACCATCACGATTGCCTTCGAACCAATTATATGGTCATTAATATTCTTCGAAAACGTGCTTCACAGCTTGAACCGAAGAACGACCAACACCCGGCGGATATCCCAGATCAGGCACATGCGGAGGAGATGAGCTCCACTAAACTAGCCTTTTATCTGGAACTGCTGCAACAAAGGGAGTTTAGTTGAGGTATCCATTTCGTTGAAGGACCCTCAGAGAGTCCCACAGTCTCAGCCCACCCGAACAAACGGATTTATGTGTCGGCAACTGCGGAGGGCGATGTGAAAATGAAACATTATTATATCCTTTGTCGAATGGAGAGAGGACTATAAATAAAGTTAGTTGGAAAACTGTGTGTCGTCTTGTCTCACGCCTTTTGGAGTATACACTGAACTTCAACAATTTACAGCCATCACCCATCACATCTTGTATATAAGGTGTCTTTTCTCAGAAGGATTTGGATGCGGTTCAAATGACACTACTTGGCTCATTACAGATTGCCATCGATTTTGTTTTTTGTTTCTGTTGTCCTTTTTGGGTTGTATGAGAGAAGGATGTCAAATAATCTCAGTTGAAACCCCCCCTTGTCCATTAAACCATTTTATTGCGGCGATAAAATTCTACTTCACATGGCGTGCGTATGGCCGAAGTGTTCGATTTATATTGGGATATATAATTTCAGGACCTAATAGCAGCTCTGTTACTGGATGTTTTATATGTAGGTACAACGGTAGCATATTGTCAGGGGGGACAAATATTTTATATAAGAAATCTTTATGAATCAGGAGCTTGTAATAAAATGAATTAAAGAGGTCAACATAGCTAATATATCTGCGAGAGGAAGCATTTTTGAAGCTTTGGTCGGGCATTAAATAATATATTTGTTTTGAACCAAGTATAAGTGTACCTTAAATTGTTTCAATAAAGAAAAATATTAAAAAAGTTCAAATTTTCATGATTACTAAAGATGGTGGACTTTAAAATACAAACAAACACCAAAGGTATTAAAAATTCGTTTTTAGTTTTTCTTAAAGAGTGAAGAGGTGGCACTTGCTTGGAGGGGAGAAATTTGGTAAAAAGTTAACAATTGAAACAACTTTGTGAAATTACTCTTTTGCAACTTTTAAGATTAACCAATCTAACGTAAAAGATGCAAATACAACAACAAATAAATTTAATGAAATGAAAAACGGGAAGAATTAGTAGATATGGGCACTTTAACTTATGTTTAAAGTTTTAGTGAATTTTTGGCGACGGAGATAAAGAAACAGCCTGTCTCGCTCAAATGACCTTCGAAGAAAATTATTTTCTTTTTAAAATAGGAACAAGAAACCGGTATAAAAATAGATCTTAGAACGTGTGGCAGAAACCCACGCTAACGTCATATGATGTAGCGGTCAGCCATCAGCCGAATAGGGGGAATAACATGTAGCATACGAAAAAATGCACGTGCCGTAACTATTCGGGACTAGTGGAAGTGTGATCAAAGCCTCTTCGCGGCGGCCGCTAGAAACAAGCCTTTAAAAAGGTTTGGCTAATATGATCGGGCTGCCAACAGGTTAATTCCCTGTTCCGTAAAACTAAAAGAAGTCTGAGACCTACAACAAGCCTCGGAAACGGACTGATCTCACGACGACAACCGGCAGCTAGCCGATGCCCTGTCAAAATATAAAGCTGACATAACAGCACTTCAAGAAGTAAGATGGACAGGGAATGGTATTCTACAGAAGCAAGATTATAACTTATATTACAGCTGTCCTACAAAACACCATGTGCTCAGGGTAGGCTTCCTAGTCGGCGAAAAAATGAAGTCTGCCATCATCGGCTTTAACGCTATAAGAGAAAGGCTATGCACCCTTCGCGTGCGAGGCAAATTTAAGAACATCAGCCTCATTAACGTTCACGGACCTACGGAGGAGTCCTCAGACGAAGAAAAAGAGACTTACTACGAACAAGTCGAGAGGGCCCTCAATGCCTGTCCAAGGTATGATGTAAAAATCATCCTTGGGGATTTGAATGCAAAAATAGGTCGGGAGCCGGTATTCAGGCATTAGGCAGGCACCCATAGTTTGCATGAGAACACTAATGACAATGGACTTCGAGTCTTAGAATTGGCAGCATCGAAAAACATGGTCGTTGCGAGTACCAGGTTCCCGTGTAAAGATATCTACAAAGCCACCTGGGTATCACCTGATGGAGTCACTCGTAACCAAATTGACCACGTGTTGATAGACCGTCGCCACTACTCGAACTTGATGACGGTACGAACGTACCGAGGTATTGGTGTTGGTATGGTTATCCGAGGGCGGATTGCCTTGCGAAGACGTATTGCATCCGCCGATCAGGTTCGAATCAACACGGCTGCTCTCCCAAGTAACATTTTTCCTCTCATAAGACGCTCCGAGAGCGCTACGAGACTTATTTTAGGGAGCTAAATGCACTCTTGAGGAGTTCTTCTAGATTCTTATAAGATTTTTAAAAGCCTTAAATGGCCTAGTTATGGGAGCCTCTTGATCCTATAGGAAGAGTTTTATTCTTCTTATGCGATTATAGAGGCCGCTTTGTAAATCTAGTAAAGCTCCCTGGACTCTTCCTATGGGAGTGCGTCTCTTCCTACAGAAGTTGTTAAAAAGAGAACGAGTGTGTGTAAACTTAAAAAAAAAACATATATCTTTCGCATTTTTTATTTCTTTTAGAAGAAGGTAGGCGAATACTTTTTATGTGTGTTCGTGATTCTCTCATGTCAAAAAATAATGTGTTTTTTGGTGCTAGTATTTATCTCACAAGTTAATTGACGTATTATATTTGTAAAAATCATGGCATATGTAGGCTAAATTCTTGGTGCAATTAAAATTGCATCTACTAATTTAAACATTTTGCTTCGAAAAATAATAACGCGCTTCCAAAATTATGCATATTTAAAATATTTTGTTATTAATTATAATCTTATTATAGGGTTACCATTAATATTTTTTTAGGTGCAAAAATCACCAAAGTATGTTTTTATTCAATTCACAAAATGCGATCATTCACACCATATTTTTTTCCAATTACTGTCATTATCGTGCTTTTATGACAAAAATTGGATCTAGAGGTGTACAAAATATGACGCTTTTTCATTATTAAGATTATCTGAAATCTTACAATATATTTGTCATTAAAAACTGACAAAAACAACTGATTTTTAAAGATGCCATTTTACTTGTGTCGTGTTAATATACTGCTGTCACAAATTTTAAATAGTGACATAACACAAAAAAGAATGTCCCCGCTCATTCTTCTCTGGTATAGTAGCTGTATACTAAGTTATACAAATCCATTTTTTATACAACTAATATCATAAGCAAAGAAGAGAAAACAAGATGAATTCATATTCATCAGAATGGAGAACCAAATATGATAATTCATTTAGAATATTTTTTTTTAAGCTACGGTAACCCTCAAAATATAATGAAAACGTTTTGTTCATATTGCAACATGGCTGCTGTTGATTGATACTTTAACTCTTGTTTTAAGATCTCTATGAGATCTTTTAATGATGATGAAGTCCCATTACAACGCTTGAGCTCCCGTAAGAAGTGTCGCTCTCAGTAAATATAAATTTTCTCTGAGAGACAGTACTTCTTATGGGAACTAAAATGCTCTTATGGGACTTAAATTTGACATTTAACTTTCAAACGAAACACATTTGTCTGTGGGGCGTTCCTTTTTATTGCAATTGCCAACTTTTATTAAGAAATTTAAATGAGAATGCAAAAAATCGATAATTGTGTTAGATTAACATTTTGAAACAATGGAACTAAATTATAACCTAATAATTTTTCGAATAAAGTAACAATCAAAGTTAACTGAATATAGCTTGGTGTTATTTAAATCATTCCAAAGCTGATGACAGCCGATGCAACAACAGTATAAGATATACCATAAACATTATGGGATACTCATGGTGATTTCCATTTGTACAATTAATAAGGTTGTTTCGATCAATTCTATCAAAATAATGCTTTTGAGATCGATTTTTCGGCAGAATGTTTCCTCTTTTTAATAACACTAATATACGTAATATTAACTACCTTAAGTTTGAAATGTGTGCTTTTTGTTTAGTATATTTCGGTGCTAAAAATTGTTGTTATAATATTTATGAATATGATCAAATTCACTACTTCCAGTTCTACAGCCCCGAAATTAGGTAAACAAAGAGAACAAAAAATCAACCAAAGAAACTTGCTCGCAATGAAAAGAATCAAACTTTTCTTTGAAATCTAAAATTACATCTGCCACCACCAATCAAAGAACCAATCCGATAGAAACATGAACAGAAGCAAGTTTTGTGAACAAAAAGAACGCACTGTACAATTCAACTATAACATCTGTTCGTTTGATATTCAAAGCTGGCGTCGTAGCTCCTATTAGAATCTTGAAAAAAACTTATATATCATTGAAGTATTATTATGGGATTATAAAGACTAAAAATGACGTTTAGAGTTTTAATTTCATAACGAGATACTTATGAGACTTAAATAGATTTAGATATAGGATTAAAGTACTTTCAAATTTAAAAAATGCTTAGCTCTTACAATAAAAATGCTATGAGACGAATTTGAGTTTCATAACAAGAGATTCATTCTTAAGTATAGCAATAGGATTTAAAAGAATCTTATGGGAGCTTTTTTCAGATTTGAAGAGCTTAACTCCGGGAGTTTGTTAGTTGGGCTGCGCAATGAAAACACCAGTAACACCTTTGGTAATGCGTTAGGACTCGCCCTAGAACTGGGTAGAGTAAGTCCTGGAGCCAGTATGCTGGGCGTAGATGAGAAGTGGACACGCCTTAAGAATACTGTCATTAGTACTGCCAACTCCATCTTAGGCAGCAGTCGTAGAAAATATTACAGCTGTCCTACAAAACACCATGTGCTCAGGGTAGGCTTCCTAGTCGGCGAAAAAATGAAGTCTGCCATCATCGGCTTTAACGCTATAAGAGAAAGGCTATGCACCCTTCGCGTGCGAGGCAAATTTAAGAACATCAGCCTCATTAACGTTCACGGACCTACGGAGGAGTCCTCAGACGAAGAAAAAGAGACTTACTACGAACAAGTCGAGAGGGCCCTCAATGCCTGTCCAAGGTATGATGTAAAAATCATCCTTGGGGATTTGAATGCAAAAATAGGTCGGGAGCCGGTATTCAGGCATTAGGCAGGCACCCATAGTTTGCATGAGAACACTAATGACAATGGACTTCGAGTCTTAGAATTGGCAGCATCGAAAAACATGGTCGTTGCGAGTACCAGGTTCCCGTGTAAAGATATCTACAAAGCCACCTGGGTATCACCTGATGGAGTCACTCGTAACCAAATTGACCACGTGTTGATAGACCGTCGCCACTACTCGAACTTGATGACGGTACGAACGTACCGAGGTATTGGTGTTGGTATGGTTATCCGAGGGCGGATTGCCTTGCGAAGACGTATTGCATCCGCCGATCAGGTTCGAATCAACACGGCTGCTCTCCCAAGTAACATTTTTCCTCTCATAAGACGCTCCGAGAGCGCTACGAGACTTATTTTAGGGAGCTAAATGCACTCTTGAGGAGTTCTTCTAGATTCTTATAAGATTTTTAAAAGCCTTAAATGGCCTAGTTATGGGAGCCTCTTGATCCTATAGGAAGAGTTTTATTCTTCTTATGCGATTATAGAGGCCGCTTTGTAAATCTAGTAAAGCTCCCTGGACTCTTCCTATGGGAGTGCGTCTCTTCCTACAGAAGTTGTTAAAAAGAGAACGAGTGTGTGTAAACTTAAAAAAAAAACATATATCTTTCGCATTTTTTATTTCTTTTAGAAGAAGGTAGGCGAATACTTTTTATGTGTGTTCGTGATTCTCTCATGTCAAAAAATAATGTGTTTTTTGGTGCTAGTATTTATCTCACAAGTTAATTGACGTATTATATTTGTAAAAATCATGGCATATGTAGGCTAAATTCTTGGTGCAATTAAAATTGCATCTACTAATTTAAACATTTTGCTTCGAAAAATAATAACGCGCTTCCAAAATTATGCATATTTAAAATATTTTGTTATTAATTATAATCTTATTATAGGGTTACCATTAATATTTTTTTAGGTGCAAAAATCACCAAAGTATGTTTTTATTCAATTCACAAAATGCGATCATTCACACCATATTTTTTTCCAATTACTGTCATTATCGTGCTTTTATGACAAAAATTGGATCTAGAGGTGTACAAAATATGACGCTTTTTCATTATTAAGATTATCTGAAATCTTACAATATATTTGTCATTAAAAACTGACAAAAACAACTGATTTTTAAAGATGCCATTTTACTTGTGTCGTGTTAATATACTGCTGTCACAAATTTTAAATAGTGACATAACACAAAAAAGAATGTCCCCGCTCATTCTTCTCTGGTATAGTAGCTGTATACTAAGTTATACAAATCCATTTTTTATACAACTAATATCATAAGCAAAGAAGAGAAAACAAGATGAATTCATATTCATCAGAATGGAGAACCAAATATGATAATTCATTTAGAATATTTTTTTTTAAGCTACGGTAACCCTCAAAATATAATGAAAACGTTTTGTTCATATTGCAACATGGCTGCTGTTGATTGATACTTTAACTCTTGTTTTAAGATCTCTATGAGATCTTTTAATGATGATGAAGTCCCATTACAACGCTTGAGCTCCCGTAAGAAGTGTCGCTCTCAGTAAATATAAATTTTCTCTGAGAGACAGTACTTCTTATGGGAACTAAAATGCTCTTATGGGACTTAAATTTGACATTTAACTTTCAAACGAAACACATTTGTCTGTGGGGCGTTCCTTTTTATTGCAATTGCCAACTTTTATTAAGAAATTTAAATGAGAATGCAAAAAATCGATAATTGTGTTAGATTAACATTTTGAAACAATGGAACTAAATTATAACCTAATAATTTTTCGAATAAAGTAACAATCAAAGTTAACTGAATATAGCTTGGTGTTATTTAAATCATTCCAAAGCTGATGACAGCCGATGCAACAACAGTATAAGATATACCATAAACATTATGGGATACTCATGGTGATTTCCATTTGTACAATTAATAAGGTTGTTTCGATCAATTCTATCAAAATAATGCTTTTGAGATCGATTTTTCGGCAGAATGTTTCCTCTTTTTAATAACACTAATATACGTAATATTAACTACCTTAAGTTTGAAATGTGTGCTTTTTGTTTAGTATATTTCGGTGCTAAAAATTGTTGTTATAATATTTATGAATATGATCAAATTCACTACTTCCAGTTCTACAGCCCCGAAATTAGGTAAACAAAGAGAACAAAAAATCAACCAAAGAAACTTGCTCGCAATGAAAAGAATCAAACTTTTCTTTGAAATCTAAAATTACATCTGCCACCACCAATCAAAGAACCAATCCGATAGAAACATGAACAGAAGCAAGTTTTGTGAACAAAAAGAACGCACTGTACAATTCAACTATAACATCTGTTCGTTTGATATTCAAAGCTGGCGTCGTAGCTCCTATTAGAATCTTGAAAAAAACTTATATATCATTGAAGTATTATTATGGGATTATAAAGACTAAAAATGACGTTTAGAGTTTTAATTTCATAACGAGATACTTATGAGACTTAAATAGATTTAGATATAGGATTAAAGTACTTTCAAATTTAAAAAATGCTTAGCTCTTACAATAAAAATGCTATGAGACGAATTTGAGTTTCATAACAAGAGATTCATTCTTAAGTATAGCAATAGGATTTAAAAGAATCTTATGGGAGCTTTTTTCAGATTTGAAGAGCTTAACTCCGGGAGTTTGTTAGTTGGGCTGCGCAATGAAAACACCAGTAACACCTTTGGTAATGCGTTAGGACTCGCCCTAGAACTGGGTAGAGTAAGTCCTGGAGCCAGTATGCTGGGCGTAGATGAGAAGTGGACACGCCTTAAGAATACTGTCATTAGTACTGCCAACTCCATCTTAGGCAGCAGTCGTAGAAATCGGAACGACTGGTTTGATGATGAATGCAAGCTAGCGACTGAACGTAAGAATGTTGCGTACCGAGCAATGCAACAATCTCATAGAACGCGGGCACGCGAAGACGAATATAAAGAGCTCAGAAGAATTGAAAAACGGCTTCACAGACAGAAAAAATCAGCCTGGGAGAAGAACATAATCTGTGAAATAGAGAAAAGCCGAGAGCGAGCGAGGAAGTTCTACCAATCCGTCCGAAACATGACGCAGTACACACCACGCTGCACATACTGCAAAGACGGAGAGGGAAATCTGATCACCGATCCTCAAAGCATACTGGAGAGATGGGAAGTGTACTTCAATGAATTGCTAAATGGTCAGCTCACTGCAGAAGTGGAGGCTCCACTACTCCAAGAAGAGTACCCTATGTTGCCGCCACCAAGCATAGAAGAGGTTGAGAAGGCTATAGGCCGGCTAAAGAAAAACAAAGCCCCGGGAGCCGATGGTATACCAGCCGAACTATTTCAACACGGTGGGCCAGCTTTACGTCAAGCAATTCATGAGATTATAGTGCACGTGTGGGAGCATGAAGACTGGCGAAAAGGTATCATTTGACCCATACATAAGAAGGGAGATGTCACAACGTGCAGCAATTATAGAGGTATCACGTTGTTGAGTACCGCCTATAAGATACTCTCCTCTATCCTACAAGACCGGATAACCCCATACGCTAAAACCATCATCGGACAATATCAGTGTGGTTTCATTCCAGGCAAATCAACAACTGATCAGATCTTTACCCTTAGGCAGGCGATGGAAAAATGTCTAGAATTTAACATCCCAACATACTTGTTATAAAACCATGTGTAAGAAATAAATATGTATAAATTGAGTTAAAAATAATGCATGTCTTTTTGTTAAATTAATTTAAAAAGTAATATTAAACAATAGATTAAAATATATAGGTAAATATGAAGTTTTAAAGATTTTCAGTATTTATTTTTTTTTGTTGAATTAAATTAAATTAAATTTAATTTTTTTACTTGCTCTATAGGGGATGCATTGGGTTCGTGTAATCAAATAACTAAATAATCAAAACTAACATGGCGTCCTTCGGTCCGTGCGTTTGTGCGTCTGTGGGTGCTAATTTTTGTTAATCGAATACTTATCTTATACCTTATGGGTTTTAAACTACTTCACGATATGAATGGCTAAATATCTAAAAATATGATCCTCTAAGTTCAACCTATATTACTTTCCTAAAACAGATAGAATTTTTGTAATCAAAAACCACTTTTTTGTTTTTATCCCATCACTATACAGATAGCAATTTTCTTATAAGAACCTTTCAAAACCCAAAAGAATTTCTTAAATCGGATAATTATTATATTTTTACCCCATTTCACCCTAAAAATAGCAAAATTTGAAGGAGAATATCCCAAAAGCCATTTCCAAACCGCCTATATCGCCATCTGTTGATCGGTAATTAAATTGAACTGAAAAATGTATCGTGCACATACGGCGCCATCTGTTGAGAATTTTCCGACTCTTTTTTTCCTAAACCTTCGCGTAGGAATTACAAAGAAATCGGCAGAAGGAAATATCCAATTTGGTCCAGTTTTTTTCAAGTTTTAAGCATCCGAACACATCACGATCCATTTTTTTATATAGGTACATAAGATAAAAAATAATATATAATAAAATAAAATAAAATAAAATAAAATAAAATAAAATAAAATAAAATAAAATAAAATAAAATAAAATAAAATAAAATAAAATAAAATAAAATAAAATAAAATAAAATTAAATAAAATAAAATAAAATAAAATAAAATAATAAAAAATAAAATAAAACAATTATCATTATAATAATATTATATGTATATAAAGAATATGATTACAATATCCCAGTCTTGTGTGCTTAAACGTTCTTTTTTCTTCAGTGTTTGTACAAGTTTATGTCTCAATCTATTGATCTCTTCTCTTACTAAAAAGACCTGTTAAAATCTGGCAAAATTTCCTTTTTGAACTTCTTCATTATCGTATTAATAAATATACCTAATTAAAAATTCGTGTAGCCATAAAAGTATTAATATGAGGATATGTGAGTATACAAATATGCGAGTATACAAAGTGCCTACTATTGAAAATTTATTTGTTTATATCTTAGGATTCACGTAATTAAAATAAATTGCAAAAATTTGTACATCCACTCTTCAGCTTCTTAAAGCTAATTACATTCTCTTATAGACTTCACACTCTATGCACACAGGAGTTATAAAATAACTTGCTTCTTTATTTTCTTCACAGCGAAGCGCTCTGTTATTTAAGATTCTTTTAGCAACACAATGAAATTTTTGGTAACAACCATATCCATGGCTTCGCTATTGCCATTTCCATCGCCATCGCCATAATCTCAAAAAAACACTCCACATTTATTCGCATATATGTATATCCTACCGCTCGGCTCCCAAGAAAAATGTAATTACAGTAAATTTTCATGTTTAATTCTATTGCGTCAGAAAATTCTGACATGCAAAAAACAATCTCACCCTTATAACCCAAATTTATTATTGCTTCCGAATCACGCCATTCCATTCTTATGGGCACATCATATGAAATTCAGGGATCTGAAACATACTCCATGTGTTAAATTACACATTTTCGCCGGTTTTCTTGTACATATCTTGCCTATACGTTCCATGTACTCATGTACCTACAATTACATCTTCTTTATACATACATACCTATGTAGGCACATTAAGCTTTTTGGTTGTGTAAATTTTGGAGATAAGAATTCGAGCCGGTGTAAATGAGTTTAGCTCCATTTTCAACTTAACCTAATATTTATTTCAACACTCTATTCTTAATAATTGTTGAACAAAAATAAAATGTCTTATAGTCCAGTAGGTGATGTTGTCGACGCAAAACAAAGTAAATTTTTGCTTACCAGATTTTTAATTTTTATTATCTTTGTAAACAATAAGTATTGAATTTTATATACATTTTTTTTATTACTTTTACCTTGGAATATGGACATTAGAATAAATTAGTGAAACTTTTTTTTTTGTTATCTAAAAATAGAGTTAAATGGAAGACCAGAAAGAAATCAATTACTTCAGTAAAAAAATAATAATTGACTGTGGTTAAGTTTTAATAATAATTATGACTTATTGCTAAGACTTTTTTTTAGTAGAAAACAATTGAAAAAAAACCTTATCTTTGCCTTTCAAAATTATAAAAAGAAAATATAAATTTAAACCAAATTGAGTACAGTTTTTTTCTTACTTATTTTTTTAAAATTATTATTTAAGAAGTATGGACAAACATTTAGAAATTTATAAATGAAGCTTATTGTAGTTTTCGAAATTTTTTTTAAGAATATGAGTTATATGTGTATGTGTGTATTCCAATTTGAGCAATTTCCCGGCCATGGCCAATTAAATTGTAGTTTTTAAATATACATTTTGAAGAAATGATTATAAAACAATATTTTGTTGTTAGCAAAGATGTATTGAAATGTATGAAAAAGTTAATTTTTATAAGTCGTGCACAAACATAGTGTGCTCAAATGAGTAATGGCAAATAAAGTTAACATAAAAATTGTGAAAAAATATATTTCAATGTTTGTGTTTTTGTTGCATGTCCAAAACTGATTGTCTGCAAAACCTTTTCCCTAGTAACAGGGGGGTTTGGAGTAGATGGTAGGTGGTACAAAAATGTACATAAAAGTTTTACTTACAATGTAGCAATTTTATGCGTGAATCATAATACCTGTCCCTCTATAGAGTGTTTTTAACCTCAGAAAATTCTTTCAACAATTCTAGCTTGTGAGCTTGACGTCGACCTCAAAGAGAATAAGTATAGCTAAACCTGTGATAGTATCCAGTAAATAAACAAAATTAAATTCTTTATATAAAACAAAGCCGCCTCGCATCGCAGAATAATTATTAAAATATCGGAAAAATTAGCATTGTAGGGTGAACTGGGGTAAATGAAAAAGGCGTATCCGATTGAAAAAAAAAACTCTGCCTGCGTTTAAAAGGACATGGTTTAGGATAATTTTGCTTTTTGTAGGGTGAAGTGGGGTAAAAATAAAAAAAATTTTCGATTCAAAAAATTCTTCTTTTGTTTGAAAGATTTTTCTTGGAAATGTTTTGTATGTAATAATTATTCAAAATTTGAAATTTGTAGGGTGAAATATGATAAAAATAAATAAATTTTCCGAAAATGGATGGCTTTAGGAAACTTTATTTTCAAAAATTTGGTATTCATAGGGTAAAAGGGGTTAAAAACGAAAGTGATATCCGAATTCAAAAATTCTGGTTATAGAGTGAAATGGGATAAAAATAAAACAGTAGATTGAAACCCGAAAAGTAGTATTTGATTACAAAATGTAAAAAAAATAATTTTTTTTTTATAATTTTTATGCGAAGCTTAGGTTTATCGACCCGTGCAAAGCCAGGCAAACATAATCCAAAAACTTAATGTCCAAAATTTGTGCTCCAAAGCATGAGCTTGAAAAGCAAAGGTACGAGTTCACTTAAGCTGTAAATCAATAAATATATCCTGGTAAGCGCGATGCCATTGTATATATTGGTGACCTGTCTGCTTGACATGAATATTCTGTAAATATGCTACTGATGAAGGAAATAAGAACATCAGGTACGACGTACGACAGTTAAATGATCAAGAACCAATAAACGAAGTCTCTAAAAGAAATTACTTTTCCAAGTATCTTTACCAGCAGCACATTGATACCAAGCTTTCCTCTTTTATTGAGAGAAGAAATGGAAAACCAATGCACAATAACTCATAATGTTAAATTTTAAATTATAAAACAAAAAAAAACACCTTAAATTAAAGGTAAAGTTTTTGTCTCTGTTTCAAGCTAACATTTCTTAAAATTTCCGTAGAATTTGACATATTTTTTTGTCAATGGTAATTTCAAAAAAAAAATTATCAATTGTAGCCTATGGTTAAAAAAATGTAGAAATAAGTCCAAAGCTACTCTTTTCGCTGCAAATTATTTTTCTACAATAAATATTTGTATTAAAGTTACAAAAATAAGTTTTGTATATAATTATTTGGCACGAGTACGATAACTAGGGTGCGGCAAAATAATAATGGATTTTTGTAGAAAGGTAAAATACAAGCGTTTTTTTTACTGTGGGAGGGGCCTATATTCATCCGTTTAGGCGGGAGCGGTAATTTTCTAAAAACTGAATTGAAATTAAAAAAAATATTTAAAAACAACGGTAACACTAACAATAAAAAATTATATGTTTTCTGAAAGCCAGAAACTCGTTCTATTATTATTTGATTCAACCTAGTTATTTGTGTTAATAGTTTTTGAAAAAATTACTTTGAAACTCAAAATTTATCATAAAATAAAATCTTAAAAAAATTTACTGTTTTTTATTCAATGAATGAAATTTATGATATTAAGTACTAAATTGGCTCTAATTATTTGATGTCTCTATACATTTTTAATCGAACACTGAAAACTAGATGGTTATGTGTCTTCTAGTTTATGCAAAAATTGAAAATTACCAACATTACTATTTTATTCAATTTTTATTTTTTTGGTGCTAGCACCCTACATAACGCGGCGTATAAACAGTGAGTTATAGTTATATGGTGGGCATGCTGCCACCTGCAACCTTCTTGCTTGGGGGCACACTATAGGATTTGGGGCAGGTGCAAGGTTGGGTGTATGCAAAGTTTCCTTTGCATTTAAAGAAAAACAACTGAAAACTGAAGGTTTATAAAAAAAGAGAAGTGGTGCTCGCTCACACTTCTAAGTTAGAAGCCCAACACTGCATCGACTATTCAATTGACACTTGCTCTTTATCAACAATAAAATCAATTGGTGTACAAAAAAAATACAATTAAAAATACAACTCTACCTCCCAAACTATTCAAGAACATAGAGTTTTGTTTTGCCCTTTCTGTTGTTTACCGACAATAAAAGACAATCTTATCTGAAATCAATCTTGACAAAAAACATTACTCACATTTTTTTTGTTTTCTTTTCTTGTATTTCCAGAAAGAAGGCCATGGTGAGCATGGAAGGTCAATTCCTGGTCCGACAAATTTATGACGATGAAATAACCTATAATTTAATTGGAGCTGCTGTGGAAATTTTAAGTAAGTTCTTTTTTTGTTTTCTAACAATCAGAGACATTGTCATCATGAAACCATACACTGTACTCAAAAGGAAAACTTTTTTTTTTTTAATCTAAAACGAGGCGAACAAGAAGTTTCTTCTTCAATTACCCCATTTTGCCACAGAAACTTCACCTCTTTAGATAGCTCCGACTTTTAGTAGGTAAACCTACCTAACCTACACACATAGGTGCGATGTACAGTAGTTGTTGCTAAAGTTTTCGTTGACAGCTTTTCTCTAATAGATAAGTTTTCAATGAAAATTATTCAATTAATATTAGATTTTAAGAAACTTTAGATGTATTTTTTTTTGTTGGTGCAATTTAATAGGAGAGAAATGGGGCAAAGAGACAGAAAGAGATAATGAAATAAAACGTGTTTGGATTTAGTTTCATTTCATTTCGTTTGGTGTTTTTGAGTTTTTTTTTTTGCTGCTTTTGCTGTTTTGAGTTACTATTGTCACGTTCTCAAATGTAACGAAGCGTTTCGTTTCTGGTTCTTTCCGCATTCCTTTAAATTTAGCTATTTAATTTAAAAGCATTTAAAGAAAGTTGTTTTATAGAATTAGAACCAAAATATTGTCATTTTTAGAGTAAAGTCCCCGTACGAAACCGACCAGACTAAGATGAGAAATAAATATCTTTGATGGAAACACTTCAACCATTTAACAATCCTAAATGGTGAGGGCAAAATCAAACCTTAGAGGTTCGTGCAGATTTGTGTAATTTCAGGAATCACCTAAAAAAGCCATATTTTTACTTGCGATTAGGTACTAACGGGTGATTTTTTAGCTGGTTTGGTTTTGGCAACACTGGTTTTGACAGCTGACGTGTGTTTAGTACCTTGTGTCACTGTCAAACAGCTTCAGTTTGGTTTGCAATTTAACCATGGATCGTCTTACAAATGAACAACGCTTGCAAATTATTGAATTTTACTATCAAAATTCGTGCTCGGTTCGAAATGTTCATCGCGCGCTGCTTGTGTTCAGCGATGAGGCTCATTTTTGGTTGAATGGGTACGTAAATAAGCAAAATTGCGGCATTTGGAGTGAAGATCAGCCAGAAGCATTGCAACAGCTACCAATGCATCCCGAAAAAGCCACTGTTTGGTGCGGTTTATGGGCCGGCGGCATTATTGGGCCTATTTCTTCAAAGATGATGCGAATCGCAGCGTTACTGTCAATGGTGAACGCTACCGAGCGATGATAACAAACTTTTTTTTGCCCGAAATGGAAGTTCTTGACTTGCATGATATGTGGTTTCAACAAGACGGTGCCACATGCCACACAGCACGCGAAACAATGGCGCAATTGCGAGGCGAGTTTGGTGAACAGTTAATTTCACGTTTCGGGCCGGTCAATTGGCCGCCTAGATCGTGCGATTTGACACCATTAGATTATTTTTTGTGGGGGTATGTCAAGGCTAATGTCTATAGGGACAAACCCGCTTCGATTGACGCACTGGAAGCCAACATCCATGCATTCATTCGTGAGATACCGGCCGATATGTGTGAAAGAGTATGCCAAAATTGGACTCAGCGGATGGGCTACCTGAGACGCAGCCGCGGTCAACATTTGCATGAAATTATCTTGAAACATTAAATTGCAAGGTTCAAACTATCGATTCCAATAAATATTTCATTCATTTTTTCGAATTTTTTGTGTTTTTTTTTAAAAAAAGTTCTAAACCTCTGAAAAAATCACCCATTATATGGGAAGTCATGGATTCGTACAAAAAATCGAACTCGAGATTTTGATCAAACTTTACATTACGATGATAGAGAAGTCAAAAAAAGTGGGTCTGGCAAAAACGTCCGTCTGTCTGTCTGTCTGTCTATCTGTCGGTTCGACTACAGCCTAAGCGGATCTGTCGATTTTATTTAAACTTGGTACCCAGCGTTTTTTGGACATTCCCCCCACCCGTTTTTTTCTCTTTTTTTTTTAGGACCAAAATTAACAGTAGCTGTCATACAAAATTTCTTGGCCAAAAAGGAAAAACTTATTTATCTCAAATCCAGCGCTACCGAATTTGTTTTTAAGAACTCAATAAATTTAAATAGTTTGAGGTTGCCGTTCAATAAAAAAACTGGTTCCGAAAAATGGTTATTAATGGTACATCCCAAAGAACCATTTTTTTGATTTTCGCTTTTCTCGAAAACGGTTAAACTGATTCTGATCAATTTTTTCATGAAGAATTATTGACACATTTTTAATAATATTGTGTACCAAAATTTTCCAAAAAAAATTTTTTTAGATTTTTAAAAAAAGTTTTAATATTGTTTTTTGAAAACTCAATTTTTCAAAAACGACTTGGTCGATTTTTATTAAACTTGGTTAATAGCAGTTGTTTTTACTTTATCTAGAAGATTTTTGACAAAAATTATTCTAATACCCAAAAATAACGGTACCTCCCATACAAATGTTAAAAAACCGTCAAGAAAAATATTTTGTTTCTCAAAAACGACTCCTACGATTTTCATAAAAGTTTTTTTGTGTGTTAAAATTAGTACGATCTACCATTTAAAATTTTTAAAGTTTATATTTTACGTTTATTAACAGTACCTCTCATAGAACGGTTTCTTTGATTTTCGACTATCTCAACATCTGATCAACCCAATAAAATTAGATTTTTTATACAGAAGCTTGTAAAAAATATAAATAAAAGTGCGTATCAAAATTATCTAAAAAATGATTTTTGGATTTAAAAAAAAAAAAATCAAAATTATTTTTTGAAAATTCGATATTTCGAAAACTGGTAGAAGATTTTTTTGTGAAGTTCAATTTTTAACGCAACATTAATAAATGCTTTAAATTGGCGTACCAAATATTTTTCTCAAAAATGTTAACGAAATTTAATATATAAAAAATTAATTATTTTTAAAACCGCTCCTACGATTTTTAAATTTTTTTTTCTCATAAATAAAGATTTATATAAGAAATCAGATGGTGTACATCGCGTTGGGTTAAAACGGATTCAAAGTATTTTAATCAATTTCTTTCTAATTTTGTTGATTTAAAACAATTTACCAGTTTAAATAGTATAATTTCCTTTTATGCATATTGCATATGTGCAACACTAGGCTATATTGTTAATTTTTGTATACTCACATAATACCACCTGAAACTAAACTAAGATTTGGCAAATGGATAAAATATATACTCCTATAGCTAACTTTTTTCAGACTATAGAACCACAATGTGATCGCGCATAAGAGCAAGCTCATGCGACCCAGTCGTGCATATTTTTTTTAATTACAAAGGCATTTACTGTTGTGTTTGCGTCGCGTTAGTCGTTAAGTCGATCTGGTTGGCCATTGATTGATCAGGAAATCTAAGATCTGAATGTTAGCACGTTTATGCGTTTATGGTTTTTTTTTTTGTAAAATCTTGTGCTTGTTAAAAAAGTGTCATAACCTAATTTGAAGGTAGAATCACAAGAGCTACAACTTTCGTCTTCATATTTTTTTTTTTCAAAAAGTTGATAGATTTGGAGACTTTTGCAGAAAACTGAACTTCACCTTCACTTTAAACTTCACTTTAAATACCTTTAGCCCTACCAAATTAACGGTCCTTTTTGGAATGCTTGCGACATTATTAAGGGGTTGGTTATAGGGTTATAGCCCATACCAGAAGAATTGGTCCCAAGACAACTCATCCCCGACGACTCATCCCAGAACAAAACTGGTGCCAAGATAGCTCAACCTGGGCAACTCATCCCAAGGAAAGTGTTTGAGATATGCAACCCTCCTGCTTGGGCACACTAAATCATTTGGGGTAGGTGCGAGGTTGGGTGTATGCAAAGTTTCTTTTGCTTTTAAAGTATCTGAATTTAAAGAAACTTAGAATTATTCCTATATATCCAATCAATCAGCGCTAAAAATTTACATTTATATGTATGTGTATGTATCCCCAAAAAAACTAAATCACAACAACAAATTGCTGCTTTCTTCTTTACCTCGCACCAAACATTACTCACACTTTCCATAGGATGAGTTGAGTTGGGTGTAGGATGAGTTGAGTTGGGTGTAGCCCATCCCAGAACCACTGGTCCCAAGACAATGGGTTGTTTTGGGACCAGTTGTCTTGTGATGGGCTGGTATGACACCGATGAGTTGCCCCGGAACCAGTTGGGTCTTGGAATGAAGGGTCGGCGATGAACTGCGTGGAGACCAGTTGTCTTGGAATGGGCTGGTATGACACCATTAAAGCTCCTCACCAAAATTCAGATCGGATTTTTTTTTTGTCTAATTTTCCTAGACTAAAAGAATAAGTCCAAAGTAATTGTTTTAAGATCCTCCCTCGTCCCATTACTGCTCAATAAAAATACTAAAAATCACTCACGAGGAGGTAGCGCCGCGCCGGCTGTCACAAACATTGAAATATTCGCCCTTCATACTTGCACAAAAAAAAATCGTTCAGAACTATAAAAATTCAACTCGACTAAATGACTAAATGCAAATCAAAAGCCCGGTTCCAACTCAAAAAATCTCAAACCAATAATCTCTGCCATAAATACATAAATTCTATCTCTTCGATGGTGGCGGGCGACTGTGGTATGGTGTGTTTTTGTGCCCAAAACGGCCACTTAAAAATTCAAATAGCAATTCATTGGAGGCCATAACTCAGATTCTCTTTTCCACTCCACCCCACGAAAAGGCACAGCCCCATTAGCGTAGGAGTCGAAGAAGATGAGTCCATATTTACCATAACAAAGACATCCAATAAAAAGGATGTCAACTATACGAAAAACTATATGCTAATGTCCTTTTTCTAGAATAAAGCGCCTACCATTTCCGTTACAGATATACCAGCCGACGATATTCTCGAGCTATTTGGCAAGACCTTTTTTGAATTTTGCCAAGATTCGGGCTATGATAAAATCCTTCAAGTTCTGGGAGCGACGCCAAGAGATTTTTTACAAGTGAGTTTCTCTTCTTTTTTTTTGTTTAAATTAAATTGATAACAGTTTTTGTCTTTTTAATATCCCAGAATTTGGATGCCTTACATGATCATTTGGGAACACTTTATCCAGGTATGCGAGCACCCTCTTTCCGGTGTACGGAAAAGGACGGCACTCTGCGACTTCATTATTATTCGGAGCGACCGGGCTTGGAGCACATTGTTATTGGCATAGTTAAAGTGGGTTTTTTTCTATTGACATGGATGTTTTTGTTTCTGTCTTTTCATAATAGCGCAATATTGTGTTTTTTGTGCTTTTATAGGCAGTGGCATCAAAGCTGCATGGTGTCGAGGTTGAAATCGAAATCGTTAAGCGGAAGGGAGATCCAATCGATGAGGATGAAGAGAAATTGAATGCAACTCCTGCCCAGACAGAGCAAACAGAGCCAAGCAATAGCAACGAACGAACAAGTCCACCACCTCCACTTACTCCTGGACCATTTTCCACAAATGACCACCACCAGAACCGAAATACCTACAGCAGGGAATCATCAGATGAAGCGGATGTGGTCAGGCTTAATCAATATTCTCAGTCTCAGTATCAACAGCAGGTGACGCTCACTGGAACTAGAAATAAATCGAATCATGAAATCATGTCAAATGGTGCATCGTGTCCTTTTTCGTCCTCCGCCTACAACACCACCAGCAACACAAGCTCCGATGACAGTGCAGCAAGTAGCTGCAATCTTAATTCAATTTGTACAAATCAAGGTTAGTGTGTGTGTACTCTGTAGTGTGTAACCGTGCATTCTTATATGTGCGTTCATGTTATTCCTGGGAGAATGTTTGTGCATGTTCATTGTTTTAAATTTATTGAAGCCTTTTTGAGTTGAGCATGAGGTGTAATCGGAAGTAAGATTAATGAATTGCAGATCCTGAAGGATTGGAGTGGTGTATGTTTTAAGAAGTGACTTGAATTATTCTGGTTAAATGCATTAGGTACATAGATGAGGGAGGATCTGATAAGGAGAGATTGGATATCGGTGTTATTGAGGTTTTTCTATCATGATTTGATTGCCTTTTTAAGTTAGTCTAGGTAGCAAAGTGCTGATGGAAGAAGACTGTTCAGCTTAGAATGTTTGCAGTAAAACTTTCCATTAAATTGCTAAGACCTTTCATTGAAAGTGCTCTGAAGGTTACGATTATATAATGTGCTATAAAAAACTGGGAAACAAGAAAGAAATGTATTGGATCTTAAGAGTTTCTTGTATAACAGTGCATTGTTTCTACTGAATTTGGCAGATGTCAACAAGATGGCAACATTTGGAGTTGGTTTAGTTACACCATATTTATAACTCAAGAACGGCTCGACCGATTTTAATGATCTTTGATGTGTTAAATTTATCTCCGCCCCGAATAGCATAATAACTTTTAAAGTATCGAAAAGGTTCACTTTATAGGGTGAAATGGGGTAAAATAGAAAATTACGTATCCGATTGACAAAGCTCTACGTACCTGCGTTAAAATGGCTTCAAGGATATTTTCTTTAAACAAAAATTCTATTTGTAGGGTGAAATGCGGTAGACATAAACAAAATTGTCCGGTTTAGGAAATTCTTTTGGTGTTTGAAAGGTTATTTTTAGTGGATGGCTTTAGGGTTAAAAATGAAAAGTTGTATTCGATTTCAAAAATATTCTTTTTGTATATCAAATTTTTTTTTAGGCGATGGCTTAAGGAATTATTTTTTTTTTTTCAAAAAATTGGTATTTTTAGGGTGAAGTAGGGTAAAAACAAAAATGGGATATCCGATTTTAAAAAAATTGATATTTATAGAGTGGTGTTTGCTCAAAAAAAATGCTTTCTGTGTTGGGAAAGTAATAAAATTGGACTTAGATGATAATATATTCTACCGTTCATTGAGCAATTTTCATTCACGTGAAATGAATTAAAACCCAGAAAGTAGTATTAGTTTAATTTATAGTTTAGTTTAGTTTGGTTTAGTTTAGTTTAGTTTAGTTTAGTTTAGTTTAGTTTAGTTTAGTTTAGTTTAGTTTAGTTTAGTTTAGTTTAGTTTAGTTTAGTTTAGTTTAGTTTAGTTTAGTTTAGTTTAGTTTAGTTTAGTTTAGTTTAGTTTAGTTTAGTTTAGTTTAGTTTAGTTTAGTTTAGTTTAGTTTAGTTTAGTTTAGTTTAGTTTAGTTTAGTTTAGTTTAGTTTAGTTTAGTTTAGTTTAGTTTAGTTTAGTTTAGTTTAGTTTAGTTTAGTTTAGTTTAGTTTAGTTTAGTTTAGTTTAGTTTAGTTTAGTTTAGTTTAGTTTAGTTTAGTTTAGTTTAGTTTAGTTTAGTTTAGTTTAGTTTAGTTTAGTTTAGTTTAGTTTAGTTTAGTTTAGTTTAGTTTAGTTTAGTTTAGTTTAGTTTAGTTTAGTTTAGTTTAGTTTAGTTTAGTTTAGTTTAGTTTAGTTTAGTTTAGTTTAGTTTAGTTTAGTTTAGTTTAGTTTAGTTTAGTTTAGTTTAGTTTAGTTTAGTTTAGTTTAGTTTAGTTTAGTTTAGTTTAGTTTAGTTTAGTTTAGTTTAGTTTAGTTTAGTTTAGTTTAGTTTAGTTTAGTTTAGTTTAGTTTAGTTTAGTTTAGTTTAGTTTAGTTTAGTTTAGTTTAGTTTAGTTTAGTTTAGTTTAGTTTAGTTTAGTTTAGTTTAGTTTAGTTTAGTTTAGTTTAGTTTAGTTTAGTTTAGTTTAGTTTAGTTTAGTTTAGTTTAGTTTAGTTTAGTTTAGTTTAGTTTAGTTTAGTTTAGTTTAGTTTAGTTTAGTTTAGTTTAGTTTAGTTTAGTTTAGTTTAGTTTAGTTTAGTTTAGTTTAGTTTAGTTTAGTTTAGTTTAGTTTAGTTTAGTTTAGTTTAGTTTAGTTTAGTTTAGTTTAGTTTAGTTTAGTTTAGTTTAGTTTAGTTTAGTTTAGTTTAGTTTAGTTTAGTTTAGTTTAGTTTAGTTTAGTTTAGTTTAGTTTAGTTTAGTTTAGTTTAGTTTAGTTTAGTTTAGTTTAGTTTAGTTTAGTTTAGTTTAGTTTAGTTTAGTTTAGTTTAGTTTAGTTTAGTTTAGTTTAGTTTAGTTTAGTTTAGTTTAGTTTAGTTTAGTTTAGTTTAGTTTAGTTTAGTTTAGTTTAGTTTAGTTTAGTTTAGTTTAGTTTAGTTTAGTTTAGTTTAGTTTAGTTTAGTTTAGTTTAGTTTAGTTTAGTTTAGTTTAGTTTAGTTTAGTTTAGTTTAGTTTAGTTTAGTTTAGTTTAGTTTAGTTTAGTTTAGTTTAGTTTAGTTTAGTTTAGTTTAGTTTAGTTTAGTTTAGTTTAGTTTAGTTTAGTTTAGTTTAGTTTAGTTTAGTTTAGTTTAGTTTAGTTTAGTTTAGTTTAGTTTAGTTTAGTTTAGTTTAGTTTAGTTTAGTTTAGTTTAGTTTAGTTTAGTTTAGTTTAGTTTAGTTTAGTTTAGTTTAGTTTAGTTTAGTTTAGTTTAGTTTAGTTTAGTTTAGTTTAGTTTAGTTTAGTTTAGTTTAGTTTAGTTTAGTTTAGTTTAGTTTAGTTTAGTTTAGTTTAGTTTAGTTTAGTTTAGTTTAGTTTAGTTTAGTTTAGTTTAGTTTAGTTTAGTTTAGTTTAGTTTAGTTTAGTTTAGTTTAGTTTAGTTTAGTTTAGTTTAGTTTAGTTTAGTTTAGTTTAGTTTAGTTTAGTTTAGTTTAGTTTAGTTTAGTTTAGTTTAGTTTAGTTTAGTTTAGTTTAGTTTAGTTTAGTTTAGTTTAGTTTAGTTTAGTTTAGTTTAGTTTAGTTTAGTTTAGTTTAGTTTAGTTTAGTTTAGTTTAGTTTAGTTTAGTTTAGTTTAGTTTAGTTTAGTTTAGTTTAGTTTAGTTTAGTTTAGTTTAGTTTAGTTTACCCAAGAAACATTTTTAACTGCTTAATTGCTCTAATGGCGCTTCCAGAGCAAATGTTAGAGCTTGATTATTTGAGAAGGAGCTCTAGATGCACCCTTAGAGCAAGTGTAGGGCTTGCATACAGCTAATTCATTGAGTTTGAGAGCACATTTTTGCTCGTAACCAGCTTTTTATTAGTGACGAGTGGCTTTGAAGCTCTTTAATATAATCCTAAAGGAGCACTTTTGACAGATTTTTGTTTGTATTAGTTTGTGAGATCCAAATGATAAATAAATATGAAAGTAGCACAACAAAATTCATGTGTGTAATGGTAGGAAGAGTAAACTTCATTTATTGCGATGTCAACAAACTAGTTATTTTATTTATTCCTAGAGAAATAATGTATCTAATTAATTTTTTTTTTGCATTAACGTCAATGAATTTTAAGTGCGCGCTTAGTTTTTTCATAAATGTTTTGGAGGTACTTCGCAAAATTACAACGCGCCTTCCAAATTATGTATTTTAAGCTGTGAAATGTGAAAAAACATTAAATTGAACAATTTGAAAATTGGTTAAATAAATTTATTGAAGCATGAAATATAATGCTTTGTTTACATTGCAATCAATATTGTGTTTTATATTTGAAGTGAAGGATTTAAATGTTTATAAATGAATGAAAACAAATAAATCAAATAATTTTCATTTGTGTCGCCATGTTTTTTATTATAGACACTATGTCTCTTATCGCTTTGAGAGCAATGTTACAGTTTTTCATTCAGGGCTTTGTAAAAAATAGGGCGTTTTGAAAATTGAAAGCTAGACAATGTTAAGTGAATGCATAATTCTAAATTGTAGAAATAATTTTGAATTCAAAGAGTACCTACTAGCCATTGAAGTGAATAAAGTTTTATAAGCACCTTAAATTACTAAAGGAAGTACTTGTGCGACTAAGTCGTAGATTAAATTTTTTTAGGGAACTGCATAGTTAATATATTTTAATAAACAAAATTGTCAATTCTGTGCTTAATTCAAATCTTAAGATTTCCCTTATAAATTGAGAGGAATTTATTTATTTTCCACTGTTTTAAGTTTTCCAGTTGAAATAATTTTTGTTTTTTGTTTTAGTTTATAACACCCTATAATATGATTGGGAGAATTGTCTTGAATGAGAATAAGTATTTATTCAGCTCTATATGTGCATTATTGGAGCTCTATTGATGGATTTTTTTGACATCAAATTTTGTGTGAGAATATTAGTAATTGAACTCTACAGCCGCTTTCAGTGTAGCTCTGTTAATGCAATTTTTGGAAATTTCGAAAGATTTTGCATTAGTATTGTGCGCATGTGTTGTTAGCAACTCTACAATGCCTCTATCTATGCTGATGTTTAGAGTTTGCTCGTTGCAAGATCTCATGAACTGTGTTAAGGAGCATGTTTTCAAATCTGGAAGCGTTGTAAAGTTAATAGAGCTAAAAGTGTTCTAAAACTGCGTATATAGAACATTATTTTGAAATATAATGTAGAGAGCTTTGAAATAATCTCTAACAGAGCTGTAGCTTTGGATTTCACTATCTAGGAGCTGTAGAAGAACAGTTTTGCTTCTATTAGCTCCAACGATGTTACTTGGGTAGTTTAGTTTAGTTTAGTTTAGTTTAGTTTAGTTTAGTTTAGTTTAGTTTAGTTTAGTTTAGTTTAGTTTAGTTTAGTTTAGTTTAGTTTAGTTTAGTTTAGTTTAGTTTAGTTTAGTTTAGTTTAGTTTAGTTTAGTTTAGTTTAGTTTAGTTTAGTTTAGTTTAGTTTAGTTTAGTTTAGTTTAGTTTAGTTTAGTTTAGATTAGTTTAGTTTAGTTTAGTTTAGTTTAGATGTATCTTATAACGTACAATTCTTTGACTTAAGTATATGTATCAAACAAATGACAAAATGTGAGAAAAAGTAAAAATAAAACTTTCATTCAAAAAGAAAAATTAATTATGAACTTAAATACAATATTCATATTGAGAGAAATAATATATTAAAATTAGAAGAAAATAGATAAAGGAGTAAAGTAGAAATAGAAAAAAGAAGAGATCAAGAGGAAGAAAAATGAATTTTTAAGCGGCGAATGAACTCGTTAAGGTTTTGAATTTGCTTTATTTGTACTGGAAGTCAGTTCCATAAAACTACGGCATGGACAAAAAACATCCTTTTACTAATATTGAAAATTAATTGGGGGTATTAATAAATTATATGTCCTAGCATGAACACATTCCCCGATCTTGTCATATAAATAATGCGGCGTTTTAAGTAATAAGAGCTTTTTAAGGAAGATACAGTTACGCATATCCATATATTTTTGGATAGAACAACCAAGCAGGATTATTCGTATGTCTGGGATATGGTCAAATTTTCGTCGTCGGTAGATGTATCTCAGTATAGCATTATGAGCAAGCTCCAATTTGCAAAAGCTCAGAGAGTCAGGATTGGGAAAAATATTTTCTGAATAAAATAAGATCGGTTTTAATAGTGAGTTAGCCAATTTAAGACGGATATTATGAGGAGTATAACTACTGCTAGGCCAAAGTTGTCTAAGGCCTCCGTATACTTTTGCAATAACAGAGTTTATATATGGTCAGTGGCTGATAGTTCACTATTGATGACGACTCCTAAATTACGTGCCTTGTTGCAGTAAGGGACTATTTTATTGTTTAAAAGTATCACCGGAAGTTTTTTGACGTCAATTGAAGACTTAGAGACTACCAAACATTGTTTAGTTTTAATAAGTTTCGAGTGGTCCAATTCAAGATATTTTCAAGATCTTCATTCAGCCTGCAGACGGCTTCCGTCAGAAGTCCAATATTACCCGAAATATAAATTTGGACATCATCTGCATACATATGAATATTAACGAATTTACAAATTGAGACGTTATCATTGATAAAAAGCGAAAAGAGCAATGGTCCCAGAATGGAACCTTGGGGAATGCCGGAAGATAAATGAAGGAAAACTGAAAAACCAACTTTTGTTTTAACTTTTTGAGTCCTACCCGATAAAAAATTTAGCAAAAGTAATGCTGCGGATGAACTAAACCCAAATTGAGATATAAGTTTATTATGAAGGATCCTATAATCAATTGAATTAAATGCCTTAGAAAAGTCTAGAAGGGACAAAAACGTCAATTCATCCTTATCAAAATTTTCGCGAATGTCGTCTGTAACTTTCAACAACGCTGAGTTGCAGCTGTGGTGTTTTCGAAATCTTGATTGGAAAGGCGTGAGGAGATTACACTCCTCAATGTGAGACACAATTTGCTTCTTTATATTTATTTCAGCTATCTTTTTGAAATACATGGAAGGATGCTGATTGGACGAAAATCTTCACACTTCATATCAGCTCCAATTTTTTTTGGTATAGGGTAAACGAGAGCTGATGTCCAGGAACTAGAAAAAACTGACGTGGTTAAGATATGATTTATTATATGTGTAAGAGATTTTATTGCAAAAGGCAGCATGAATTTTAAGAATTTTAAAGGAATTCCATCCGTGCCGATGCTGGAGGCCTTAACTTCCTTCACGGCAAGAATAACATCTGGTTCAGTAACGTGAATAAAATTGAATGGATTAACATGCTGAACATTGGTCAACAAAATCTGACCAGAAGGGTTATTAGAACAGGTGTTCACAAAGAATTTATTCAACTCATCAGGACTTGAATTGCATATAGGATCGATTCTTGAGGTAACATTAAATCTTTTTAGATTTTTCCATAGCTCAGATGATGACAGATAAATGTCAAACTTTTTTGAGAAAAAGCTAGTTTTTTTTCCTTTTCTTAAAGCGGAGGTTACAGCGTTTCTCAAGTACAAATAGTTAACCATAGTTACCCCTCGAGATAGCATTGCGATCAGATTTAAAATTTAGAATAAGCTTTTTCACGAAGATTAATAAGTTTTCGGATATGGGCAGTGAACCAAGGTCGTTTATTATTAGAGATAGTAATTACTTTTTTGGGTACATGCTCATGAAATAAGGTATTCACATAACACACGAAAAATGGCTACATTTTTCGTCCACACCTGGAATATACTCACAACCAATCCAGTTAGACAGCTGTGCAGCTCTATAAAGATGATCAAAATTGATAGCTCTATAGTCCCTGAATTCGTATAACTCTAAAGATGGGTGCGCAAAAAATACGCAATATTATGCGTGATAACTATAAGGTCGTGTATTCAATTAAAAAAGTAGCTTAAATATTTATTTATATTTATATTTTCATTTGAAATTTTAGGTTTGCTACCTATGCGAAGCCGGGCGGGCCAACGTTTCTTTTTCGTACAAAATGTGCAAAGTCCTTTCAATGATCGAGAAATCCAAAAAAAGGTTTTAGTCATACTATCTGCATGTATGTGCGTCCAGGTTTACATTGACCTTTAGTACAAACGCATAACCGGAGTCGACAACACAACACATATGTCATGAAATTCCCTAAAGGAAAAATTTGAATATTAGTTTTACCTCGTCTAGGAAGGATATTTGTCATACAACGATTTCGTTTTTTTTTTTTTCAAATTGAGTCTTATCATAATATGATAGAAGATCCCGCCATTTATCGACCTATCCTATAAGATAATAGAGGTATACAGTTTTTAGGTATTGTCTAAACAAACAGTTTGCGCATGGGTTACCTAGTGAAATGTGGTCAAGGTGTAGGGTTGCCACGCTTTGAAAAGTAAATTTTTGAGATTATTCAATCATTTGACCGGTTTCGTATGGTAGGTTTCAGAAATAAAAAAAAAATATTACGCGAAAGTAACTACTTATGCGCAATTTTTTGAAATTAGAGTTTCAATGGGATAAATTGGGATACACAAAGATAAAGACCTTACATCTATTTTCTAAACCAAAAACAATAGAGAGTTGATTTTTGGGATAAACACACGAAAGCTAAAAATAAACAAAAACTAGATATATAAATCTTTAAGGTCCAGTTTCTGATCACCGATCCTCAAAGCATACTGGAGCGATGGGAAGTGTACTTCAATGAATTGCTTAATGGTCAGCTCACTGCAGAAGTGGAGGCTCCATTACTTCAAGAAGAGTACCCTATGTTTCCGCCACCAAGCATAGAAGAGGTTGAGAAGGCTATAGGCCGGCTAAAGAGAAACAAAGCCCCGGGAGCCGATGGTATACCAGCCGAACTATTTCAACACGGTGGGCCAGCTTTACGTCAAGCAATTCATGAGATTATAGTGCTCGTGGGGGAGCATGAAGAAATTCCAGAAGACTGGCGAAAAGGTATAATTTGCCCCATACATAAGAAGGGAGATGTCACAACGTGCAGCAATTATAGAGGTATCACGTTGTTGAGTACCGCCTATAAGATACTCTCCTCTATCCTACAAGACCGGATAACCCCATACGCTAAAACCATCATCGGACAATATCAGTGTGGTTTCATTCCAGGCAAATCAACAACTGATCAGATCTTTACCCTTAGGCAGGCGATGGAAAAATGTCTAGAATTTAACATCCCAACATACCATCTGTTTATAGACTTTAAGGCCGCCTACGATAGCATAGCCAGGGTAGAACTTTACAAAGCCATGAGAGAATTCGGCATCCCAAATAAATTGACACGACTATGTAGGTTGACCATGACCAACGTAACAAGCCAAGTAAAAATAGCCGGATTGCTATCCAAACCAATCAACATCTTTAATGGACTCCGACAAGGGGATGGTTTGGCCTGCCTCCTCTTCAACCTGGCGTTGGAGAAAGCAATCCGTGACTCTGGCACGGCAACAAGAGGGACCATCGTCAACTGGTCCAGCCAGATACTGGCTTACGCAGACGACATCGACATCATCGGAAGAACCGAGCAAGCTGTACATGATTCCTTCATCCAGATCGAGCAGGCGGCACAAAATCTGGGGCTGCACATTAGTGAAGGTAAAACAAAGTACATGGTGGCGTCGAATGCGAGAGGAACAGTTGGTCAAATAATCAAGGTAGCGGAGCACGAATTTGAAGTGGTGCAATCCTTTAAATACCTTGGGTCAATAGTAGCAGCCGATAACAATATAGAAGAAGAAATACGCGGGCGGCTTCTCAAATCCAACAGAGCCTACTATAGTCTGTCAAAGCTCTTCAAATCCAGAAATCTCACCATAACTTCAAAACTGCTGCTGTACAGGACCATGGTCCTGCCAGTACTCACATATGGATCCGAGACTTGGGTGCTTAGCAAAAGGCACTCCGACCTCTTAGCCGCGTTCGAGAGAAAAGTCTTAAGGAGAATTGTTGGCCCCATCTGTGAGGAATGACGATTCGGGAGACGGTACAATCATGAATTGTATATACGCAATCTACCTTGAAGCAGATATCGTGACAAAAATTAAGCTCGGTAGACTCCGGTGGGCAGGGCACCTAGCTCGCATGAGCGAAGAGGAACCTGCTCGGAAAGTTCTTTGTGGTACATTCTATGGTAGACGACAGCGTGGTAGGCCATGCTTGCGCTGGAGAGATGGCGTAGACCAGGACGCCCGGAGCCTTGGGGTGCGCAACTGGATGGCGGCGGCTCGAGACCGGAATAGTTGGAGAGAATTGTAGAAGGAGGCCAGGACCGGACCCCAGTTGTCGAGCCGATGATGATGGTGATGAAGGTCCAGTTTTTCAGTGGTGGGTTAAACCAGAGTTAGCTAACTTTAGAAGTAAATTGACCCACAGTGAAATAAGAAAGCAGTTTTAGGTGGCAAATGCATGCCGAACGACTAAACAAACTCGGTGGATAAAACATACAGGGAATCTGTTCGGTTTATGCTGAGTTAACTCACCAAATTTTATTAGTTCACTCGGGTTTAACTTTAATCTAACACTGAAAAACTGGATACCTAAGGTGTATTTTTGAACATGTACATTTTAGTACATTTTTGGTGGTTTTCGATTTTTTTTTCCTTTTTACCAACATTGGTGTTTTCATCATTATAAAGACAACATTAAAATACAAGATTTTTTTTGTATAGCGAGAATGCAATCGTGATATGAAGTCTTCAAAAACGTTGCCTAGAATTAGAGTCGGCGAACTTTTACCTGTAGCTATTTTGAATTTTCCTACTAGAGACAACCAGAATGGTCTCAGAAAGGCAACAGGAAATTTGGGGAGTCAAAGTAAAACCAAAATGTTCGTAAAGGGTGTTTTTTTAAGGCGTGTGGTTTTTTAGAAGACATATAACGCATATTATGTAATGCTATGGCCAAGAATTCAGCTTTATTATAAAGATAAGGGTTTGCCATTATGTTTTCAAAATGATTTCGGGCAAGTAGACACCGCAGCTGGCTCGAATAAATTCCACCCGAGAGGCCCGATTTTCGACAACTTTTTGCAGCAATTGGGGGCGTATGTCAATAATAACGCGCCGAATATTCTCTTACAAGACGTCAATCATCTTGGGCTTACCTGCGTAGACGAGCGGCTTCACATAACCCCACAGAAAATAGTCCAGCGGTGTTAAATCGCGGATGTAACGGTCTCTCAGCATACACTTGAGGATTATCATCACCCCAAATAAGGCAGATTTGTTTATTGACGTATCCATTCAACCAAAAGTGAGCTTCATCGCTAAACAAAATTCGCTCATGAAAATTGGGATCAACGGCAATCTTGTTTTGGGCCCATTTGGGCCCATGTGGGCACAATTTGGAAGCGCTGTTCAGGCGTCAGTCTATTCATGTTGAAATGCCAAAGCAAACTAAAAATAAATTACTTGACAGCTGACAAAATGGCCGCCAGTTTAAATAGTGTTGCCAACTTATAGTTTTATACCTCTAAAAAAACACAATTTACAATGTACAAGTCTGTTTGTGTATTTTCCCAAAATTGCAAGTTGAAGTCCAATTTTGTTTTTTAAGAACTTCGGACTAAAATTGGCTTATAAATTGCCAGTTCTGTTAAATAAACGAGAAGAGATGAAAAATTTTCACTTAAAATAATTTATCATTATTTAAAATAATCAAAACCTGACACTTGAAATTATTGTTTTATTAATTGAAATTGATTTTTAATTTATAAAATTTTATTGACCGTGTTCACATTCGCCTAACTCCTCCGACTTTTTTTTTTTGAATTTTTGTACCTTTATCTCGTTCCCATTGATGTAGTGGGAATGAGGTAAAGTACAGAAATGTCAAAAAAAAAGTCGGAAGAGTTGGGTATACATAATTTGAACACCGTCCTATAAATTAACCAAATGAAATTGAAATTAGATTATTATCATTTGCATGCCTTCTATTATTTCAGACCAACAAAAAACATGCCCGATCCTAAGCAATAGAATATCCAGTGATTCCCTGCATTCAACAAAAACTGATAGCCTAGATGATGCAGCTAAAAAGCAAACCAAAACCGACCGGTTACGTTTGCTTAAAAATAAAAGTGATGACATCGAAAGATACGATCACGTGCAGTTTCTCATTCGAGAAGTAGCAACTTGTGGCTCCAAATCAACTCAATCTCAAGCCATCGATGAAAAAGAACCCCCCGATGACATGGAATTTCTTTGTGAAGGTAAAATTAATTGTTATAATTTTCCTTCTCCTATCTGTACGTGTGCATCTGCAACACGAACAAATACTTAATACATATACATATCTGATATGCTTTGTTGAATGGGATCCTTAATGCTTTTTGTCCTTCATGATTTCTTGCAGCACCGCTCATCTCACCTTCGACGTTCTGTAAGGTTTTTCCCTTCCATCTGATGTTCGATAGGCAAATGAAAATTGTTCAAGCTGGCAAATCTGTGTCAAGGGTCATTCCAAGGTGAGTGATAATGTTCCTATATATACTCCGTAGATATGCATGCGAAATTCATTCAGGTCCTTATAATGATTATTGCTTTAACACCCCCCCCCCCCCACTATAGAGTTGCTACCGAGAGCTGTTCACTGTTAGAAGTCCTCGAAGCCATTCGACCGCACTTGCAACTTACGTTCGAGAACGTGCTGGCACACATCAATACAATTTACGTGATGCAGACGAAGCAAGGTGCCATGGGCAAACACGAACGCTACCTAAGACTGAAAGTGAGTATTAATATCTACATTCTACATTATATTATGAAAAAAACAAATCTACACTGAGGTAAAAAAGGACTTCAGATTATCATGAAATTTATTTTTTTACCATAAATGTTGTGGGACTCACCTAACATGTATTTTTTACGAAATAAAAAAATGGGCCACCTGATGGCTTGAGCTTCAACTTGCTGTTCTTGTTGATGGATGTAATATAGCTAAGGATTAGAGACACAAAAGGCATAACTTATTAATACAATTATTTAATTTTTAAAGGAAAAGGAGATCTCAAAGCTTTCGCACCGTCAAAAAGTGAGAGAGCGAATCCAAAATTTGTGTCTTCAGTAGTTCGATAACAAAACTGCGAAATTTGGGTAAGGAATCCCATTGATGTTAATGAGATTTATTGAAATTCTCTTCCAGCGAAAAAGGAAACTATATGTTCTAGTTGTCGAATTTAAGGCCGTTTTTATACTATCGATTGAAGGGCCTTATTTTACAAGCTATACAACAAAGGAATGTCAGCTAAGTTTGAGATAGTCCTTGAAAACCTTTATGACGCGAAGGTAACATAGCGGCGCGGCGGTGTGGAATGGAGATGAAAGGTCGGACTGGTTTGACAATACGGTGGGAGTAAAACAGGGTTGCCCCTTGAGTCCGTATCTGTTTTCCCTCTTTATGGATGACCTCATTGACGATCTACCAGGTGGAATTCAGTTTGCTGGAATTCTGATTATGAAAGCCCTTCTGTCCGTCTTATAGTGTACTGCAAATTGTGGAATTTTAACAGTAAATTTAAGTATATCGAAGGCGATGATATTTAAAAATGGTGGCGGCAGATTGGCTAGAAATCAGAAATAGCATTTACACAGCGAGGCGATTGAAGTTGTGAGGGCTTATAAATATCTCGGGGTAATGATTTCAAGGAACCTACAAATGGAAACTCATCATCTGAAGGAGAAACTAGTAAGCCAAGCCAAGAGCGCTATAAGCGCTACATGGAAAAAATGCTTTGCCAACAACCTTGTTTCACACGCCGTAAAATATAAAATTTTCACTGCAGTAGCCGAATCCATTATTTTGTATGAAGCACAAACTTGTGGATATGAAAAATATGAAACGGTGGAAAAACTATTAAGATTTTATATAAAAAGATGCTTTCAATTACCGAAAAACTCTCCAAATTACCTGCGGTTATCATTGAAACCGGCTTGCCACCACTCTTTATCAAAACACTTAAGCTACACATTGGCTATCTCTTGAGAGTTTTTAACATGCCGGATGGGAAAATGCCAAAAATAATAGCCCTGAATTTTATTCAAAGGAAGAGTTTTTGGTTTGAGAAACTAAATGAAACTTCATTTTACTGTGGTCTGAATCTAACTCTCAACGAGCAGTCATGCAATATGGAAGAGATGTCGAGGATGCACTTTACAATCTCATTGAAAGAGTAGACGAAAAATATAGACTGAAATGTGTATCTATCAGGCGACTTCTTCCATGCATAGAGCCACATACAGCGTTCTACAACATAAGCTCTGTGAAGGAAATTATTTTAGAAATAAATTTAATCAAAAATTAATTTCAGCCTTATTTAAAATGAGAGCAGAGTTGACACAATTAAACTTCATGCCGCACCGAGTGGACCTGCCAATAATATGCTCCTGCAGTAACATGACAGTGAGAGAAGACATTATTCATTTCATTGGGAAATGTCCGGGAAGTGAGAAGAACCTTTTTTGACAGCAACGTGATAAGATTTGAAGAGGTAATAGCGCTCCTTAATTGTGAGGGCGATGTAACTCAGCTCTTCTTTACAGTTACAACACTAATAACTCAAGAACGGCTCGACTGATTTAAATGATTTTTGATATGTTGGATTCGTCTCCGCCCCGAATAGCAGAATAACTATACAAATATTTGAAGAATTCACTTTGTAGGGTGAAATGGTGTTAAATGAAAAAGAAGTATCCGATTAAAAAAACACAACTTGCCTTTGAAAGGTTATTCTTAGGAAATGGCTTCAAGGATATTTTTGGTTTAGTTTTCAATTTATAGGGTGAAATGGGGTAAACATAAAAAGGTATTCCAATTTAAGAAATTCTTTTTTGTGTTTGAAAGGTTATTTAAAAAAAAATGCTTTCAATAGAGTGATATGGTATAAAAATAAAACGGTTGTTTTTGAATACAAAAATAGTTTCTGTTTTACGAAAGCAATAAAGGTTGGACTTACACGATCATATTTTTACAAATTAAGGATTTCATTACGTTTAGTGGGTTAAAAGGTTACAAAAAGTAAAAAAATAATATTTTCTTGTGTAATTTTTATGCGAAGCTTAGGTTTGTCCGTGTGAAACCGGGACGGCCAGTTTAAGAATAAATCAGTTAATTATGCAAACAACGGAAACCCTTTGAGAGCTTTAAAGTGGGACAGGCTTATGCAAGCCAATGCAATCAGACCTATTCGCACTATTAGAGAAAATGCCGCAGTTTTTTCATGGAAGGCCGTTTTCTTATATTTCATCTTCTAAAACTCTTAATCATTCCAGATCATTTGAGTGGACGGCCTTAGGAATATTTTTCTCAAAAATTTGGTATTTATAGGGTGAAAGGGGTTAGAAACGATATCTGATATCAAAAATTTTGTTTGTATTGAAGAGATTATTTTTAAAAAATTGATATTTATGGAGTGAAAAGGATAAACACAAAAAAGTGGTTTTTGATTACAAAACTTGTTTCTACGTTGGGAAAGTAATAAAGGTTGGACTCAGGTAATCATATTTTTACGAATTTCGCCATTCCTAACGCGAAGTGGGTCACAACTCAGTATTTGTTTCAAAAGAATGCAATCGTTTGTGAATTCAATCGTTAATAACTTTAATAGAAAGTTTGTATAAATTACTTTCATTTTGAAGACTTTGAAATAGTCGCACAAAAAAGGATCACGAGGGAGAAAAAGTCAAATTAGCTAAATTTCGTATTATTTGTACCTAGAGCAAAATCAATTGAAGTATAAATTGCAAGAAAAAAAAAAAAAACAAATCTGTAATGTTTTTATTACAAAAATTGACTAGCAAAAAATTATTGTTAAAAGTCCTTCAGTATAATTTTAATTAAATATGTCACATTGATTCAGGTATCAGATTTTTGATTTGAAGTGTACGTCCTTTTTAAATTTTTTTTTCAATAAGAGCGCTACAAAAGTTTTTTTAAATAAAACGAAAATAGTTTTGGATATCAAAGAAATTCTTTATTCCTGTGAAAGTACGTTCGATGCCATTAGGTATGGAACTCGATTCCTTTTGTATGACCACCACGGGCACGCTTGCAGAAGCCCAGACGCTGAACCCAATTTTCGACGGTTTTCAAGCATAAATCGGCCGATACTGCTGCAATTTCACGTTCGATATTCGTACGAAGTTAATCAATCGTCGCTGGCTTGTTGGCATAGACCATAGACTTGACGTAGCCCCACAGGAAATAGTCTAACGGCGTCAAATCGCACGACCGAGGCGGCCAAGCGACTGGACCATTTCGTGAGATAACACGTTCTCCAAACTTGGTCTCCAATAAATTGATTGTGACATTCGCTGTGTGGCTTGTGGCACCGTCCTGTTGGAACTACATGTCCTCCAAGTCCATATCATCCAATTGGGGAAAAAAATATTCGGTTATCATTGAACGGTAGCGATCCCCATTCAGAGTAACGTGCCGGTCTTGATCATGACGGAAGAAGTACGGCCCAATGACGCCGCCGGCCGGCCTATAAACCACACCAAACCGTAATTTTTTCGGGATGCAATTATGACTCATGGAGTAAACGTGTGGATTGCTGCCTGACCAATACCGCATATTTTGTTTATTGACAAAGCCATTCAGCCAGAAATGAGCCTCATCGCTGAAGATGATTTTTCGATGAAAATCCGAATCAATTGCAAGTTGTTGCTCAGCCCAATTCACGAACATACCACGCTTCTGGTGCGTCAATTTAATCTTGTAAGGATGTAGGCCAAGATCTTTTCGCAAAATTTTCCACAACGACGTCACAGAGATGCCCAACGCTTGAGAACGACGTGTGAGAGACACATTTGGGCTTTCTGCAACTGAAGCCTCAGCGGCAGCAATATTCTCAAGACTACGAGCATTTCTTTGTCTCACTGGCACGGGAACATTTTGTACTGTGCCTGTGGATTCAAATTATTCCACTAGACGCTCAATTGTTGATCTGCTAGAACGATTTTGACGACCATAAATTGGACGTAGCGCTCTTAACGTTGAGGCCACTGACTCCGAATTTCGGTAGTAAATTTTAATAATTTTGACTCGTTGTTGGCTCGTATATCTTTCCATCATGAAATGGCAAACTTTACTGAAGAGAAATGTCAAAAGAGCGGCAAGAAATATGGCGTCGTTTGTTGTCCCTGTTGCTCTACTTTTGTAGCGTCCCTGTTGAAAAACCCGATATACCCTTTTATTTTCATAAAAGTTTATGTTTTTTAAACTTTGAAGACCGTTTTAAGTTACATTATGAATATTGAAATTTTGTTTGAATCTTTCAATTTTAATGTACTTTTTTATGCTGATCGAATGAGCTATTATTTATTAAAATTGGTAAAAAGTTGTGGAAGCTATGAATTTTTAAAGATCTTCTCGAGCAAATATAAAGAAGTCTGTTCTCTTGGACAATTTTCTAAATTCTGCTGTGTGACCAAAAAATTAAAATAGATTATCGAATGGGAAGGTTTTATTCTTTAAAAAAAAAAGAGAACAATTAATCGTGTCCATTCTATTTTCTAGAGATGGGATCAGAAAAGTCGCAAAACTTTTAAAAAGGGTCAAAAAGCCATTAATTAAAAAAGTCGTCTCACGGTCGCATGAGGCGAAAATAGGGGTCAAAAAGAGACTTAAGTCGTTCAGCGCCAACCGTGCTTGTCGATGTCATGTCGTGTCAAAGTCTTAAAGTGAAGTCAATGAATGCAATCTTTTAATGGAATTTAATGAATGATTTTTAATTCACAAATGATTGCATTCTTTTACAACCCTGATCTCATGTTCCTGAACAAATTCTGATTTGATTTTTTTTATTTTGAAAATTTGTAATTTTTATTGTTTTTTTTTCGAAAGAACAATAAATATAGAGAAAGACGTATGCAGACACAACCACTTCCTCACACGTCACACCACTGGGACTTGAAACATTTTACATTAAAACATAAATAACTGATATTGCGCAACGTTTGCGAAAGTTTTTTTTCCAAATCTAATGTTTGAAAACTTTGTTCTATTTTCCTGGAGCTAATGATGTTCTGTATCAAATTTTAAGTAATTGTGTGTACCCGTTAAGACTCTAACTCTATGAACAGTGGACGCATAGAAGGACGTACAGTGGAGACTTTTTTGTGGAGTTCAATTGATTACTTTTATTATTTAAATTAGTTGTGTGATGTGTGACGAATACTGAGGGTTTCACATTTCAACACGCTCTCTGCTCTCACACATTTTTGATGTAAATGCCTACAGAATTCACAAATCAATAAAATCACACAGGCTATGGTAAAGTGTTTTTTTTTATTATCGGTGCTATAGGGATGCGACCCCGCAGGGCCTCTTCACCAGTGGGACAACTTAAAATCGTGTAAAACGCCTAAAACGATTCATGATGAGATGAAAAATACAGCGACGTACCACAAATAGGACATAAATCCATTAAGGACATATTTTACAAGGTCTTTCATGCATACATTATGTCCCTGCACACCAAAATCTATAATCGAACTTTTTTCTTCAAGTGTAGGGATACGAGGTTATTTCTAAAGGTTGACACTTGATCCACCATCGCTTCTAAATTCCCGAGAACTTAATATAAATAATTGCTGCAGAGGGCAGAAGTCTCAAGAACTTATTACCAAGAGATGGTCTCACGTGTATGCAATCTATTTGGCTACTTTGCTATTAAAGCGTCAAAATTGTGTACCCACATACCTATACAATAGAAAGCTTTTTTATTAACATTTAAAAGCACCGAAACGAGTCATAAAAATGATTCGATATAGTAGAGCAGTGTGTTAGATTTAATTCGACATTATTGCCTTATATTTCGGATGGGAAATAAAAATTGTTTCGGAAGCAATGACACCCATTTTCAGATTTCAACTTCAGCTTAAAAAGCCAAACAAAGAAAAAGGATTATTCACATTATTTTATCTTTGTATCTTTATGGCCGTTGGCTAGAATTTAGCATCTTTATTATGAGCTGAAACAATAATAAAAGAACGAAAGGATTGGCTTGTCGAGGAATTTCGTAAATGGGCTTTGAGTATCCATCCATACGTACGTATGGGTATAAAAGAAATTGTAGAGTGGTATCACGTATTTTTAAATTATATCGTTGTATCGAAGTTTGATGTAGATTTTGTGTTCTTCATTTATGTTTTTTGGTTTTTGGGTTTTTTGGGCATTTTGTTTTTTTTTTTTTTTTATAGAAATTCATAGGAAAAGCAGTCGGAGTAGGAGACGGAGAGTGGTTCATTTGATTTTATGGAATCGATTTTATTGGCAGACCTACAGATATGTGGGTTGTAAATGGGATACGATTTGATCTGATTTAAGTTTCGAACATCAGTTAAGAGCAAATAAATTGGTTTTGTTGATTGGAAAATAAAAAAACAAAATGAGAGGTTTTCTCTTGTACTTAAAGGAATTTTTGTCTGGTATGTTAGCCAATATAGGTATGTGTGCAAAGGTTGGGATTTGCTCCTGTTTTATCAAATACAACTTTATTTGATAACAACTCTATTTAAAGTTGTGTGGATTTTTTAAATTCCTACACGAAAGGTAGTAGTGCCGCTTGGAATTGGCGTAGTGGTTAGTGAGTCCACTTAAAAACAGTAATTTTTTTTAAAGAGTAGTAACTCTTGCGGAGAAGTAACAAATGCTTTAGGAGCATCTTTAGTTTAAATATATATATTTGAGTATAGTTTTGAGATTAATGCATCTTCAATGTTATTGCTTTTTGTGCCTTCAAATTGAATTTTTTTTTTTGACAAACTTTGTCTTTATAAAATAATCAACGTTGTTCAATCATGCGCATAAATTTCACTATTCTTCTTCTAGAGTATGAAATCGCACTTTGAATTTATATTTGTTAAGTTCCATTCCTTTTGAAATGCGCTATTCAGAGACTCTGTCAATATCATTTGTAAATAAAACAAAGTGTCCATTTCGGTTTCTGAAGCTACAAAATAGCTTCAAGTCGTCACCTAAAATAAGAATTTTTAAGTATAGAATGTCATTTATTAACATTATAAATAATAAAAAGTGTGGTCCAATATAACTACCTCCAGGAACTACGGACGATACATTTATTATTTAAGACAAACAGTTTGTTAAGTTAACATACTGATGTGAACGGTTTCTTAAATACGATTTTATCCAAGAAAGTATCCACTCTGGAAACCTATTTATCTCTCCTATTTAAGCAAGAGTATTTCTATTATCCACAAAAAGCTGTTGTATAGTTATTTTAAATTGGCACGTCTCTAGTCTCGTCCAGAATAATATACGACTTTTCGTATTTAGTAAATTAAACAGACATAAGAGTCCCACTGACTCTTTAATACCTTTTTTATCAAATAACATGCGACGTCCTTCATGTAGAACCGCACCGATATGTTTGCGCATGCAATCAATATTTAGGTCAGGTTAAATCAAGCGACATATACTTTCCACTTATTATTTGCGAATATAGTACACTTTTAAATGCCCAATAATTGACTAATTAATGTAACTTAATTTATATTTGAGAAATCGAAGTATTTATTATTTTGAAAATAAGCATTATGTGTTTTAGCATTTTGGAAAGTACATTAGATAAACCAACTTTATAAAGGAATTGACAACCTACATATATTCTCATACATTTCTTGAGAGATGATCAAACTTTGTTGAAAATAAATATTTCATCATTTTTTATGTGTAGAGTGAAAACGAAACGGGAACGTTTGTGTGCAACGTTACGTCGTGCACTTTACGTTGTAGCACGTTACGTTACGAAATATAATTTGCCCCGACCAAAACAAATTGATTTTTACGCGACCGACAATTAGATTATACTTTATCGCGACCACTCATTTATATTGTTTTTGCCAACGACGAAAGCAAATTGTTTTTAGCGCGACCAACGATTTTATCATTTTAACACTTATATTTTTATATTTTTTTCTTTAATTTTTAATTATTCCCCAAACAAAATCAAAAAAAAAATAATAATAGTGAGCTGTAGGGATTGACAATTGACTGTAGGTATGGTAGGTCAATGGCTGTAGGTATGGTAGGATATCGGGTGCGTTCAGTGATACAAATCTGAACTTAAATTCTACGTTTATATTATACTGCTTTTAAACTATGCAATTTCTTCTTGCAATTTGTAGGGTAGGCACGTAGGCGAGAGACGTAGGTGGCTGGGATATACAAAATAGCTGAGGTTGAACAAATTGCAGAGTTATCGGCTACCTTTGTACCTGAACAAAGTTAACATTCATTAAAAATCACAGCGTCCAATTCCATAGGCGATTGATGGTGTCAATCGATGGAAACTGCGATTTTAGTGATTTCCACTGACAACAACTGCAACTAAATATTCTTAAAACTCGAGATATATAATTCGCCGACTATCTCATAGTGACATTCATTTGAGGTTCGTTCAGTATAAAATTAAGATTGAACTTTTTGTAAGTTTTACTCGATGGAAAGATGGAGTTTCATAAGGGTTGCAAGTTCGTTGACAGTTCTAACTGGATATTTTAATTCGGCCCTGTCATTAAGTTCCTTTGGAATTTGGGTACGGTGTCATTTAATTGAAACCACGATTTTAGTGCTCTCCGCTGACAGTTGTTGTTTGTCGATGCTCAGAGAGTGATTATACGATAAACAATAACCATGTGTAATGTGAAGTCATCTTAAAGTTGAGAGTGAACTACGAAGCAGGACCTTTCAGTACCGAACCTTCACCGTTCGTTGGACACTTCACCACCAGCCTTTTAGTGCTTGGAAATTTCGTTAGAGCGGTTCCCCCACTGGGTATTTCGCTGCCGTTCTTTCAACACTAAGCTTTTTAAGCACTGCCTACAGATAGGTATGTAGTGTTAATTATTCAATGTGTTTCTTTTGATGACGTTCAGTAACAAAAGTTAGGCACTTGGACAAACGTTGATGTGTACAAATATTTAACCGTGAGTCCCGGCACTCACATATTTTTTATTGAACAATTAATTAAATAAATAAAAACAAAAGGCAACAAGTAGTGTTACATTTGACAATCAACTAGTAGGAAAAGTTACTTTAGTATATTATAAAAATTAAAAGAATTATCAGAATCATTCACTAGCGGTCGTATTGTTAAGGTATTTAATTAAAGTCGTACTTCTTTAATCTTTAAAAAAAAAAACTTCATAACATAGAGGCCACATGGGAAATATTTTGTTTAATATTTTATTCTGAAAGGTCTTAAGGCCTTCTTTATCCATTTGCAGCGTTATTGATTATTTACAGGACACCCGGCCTGTGTTTATGCTAAAGTGATACTGCTTTTACAAAAATTATAATTAAAACCTTGCGAAGCCGCGCGAGCACGGTTCGGCTAGTAAAAAATATAGGCAGTTAATGAGGTCTCAATGAGAATGTACACAATGCGGACAAGAACAAGAGGAATTCTGACTTCTTTTTATGTGTCAAGTGCATATATACAGTTTTATTTTAAATATATTCATGAGAATTTTACGTTTAAGCCTAGTACTCAGTTCGAGTGGAAATGAAATTTCCATATAAAATTGACGGTTAATTCCCAAAGAGAAGTGTGTACCAAAATGTGAAAGCGGGCACGAGTACGATAACTTTGGCGCCAAAAAATGATAACGGTTTTTTTAGAGCGGTCGAAAACAAGCACTTTTTACTATGAAAGGGGGGGGTCCATCTCGCCCCGTTTAGGAGGTAGGGGCAATTTTAGAAAAAAATGACTTAAAATGAAAAAAATTATTTTTAAAAAACAACGGCAACAGTTACAGTAAATTAATATACCGTTTTTGAAAGCTAGGAATCTAAACCTTAATCCTGCATTTAAATTAAATTATTTAAGCTGACAGTTTTTAAAAAATTCGCATGGAAACTCAAAATTTTGAAAAAAAAAAAAATGGAAAAAAAAGCTTAGACTAAATTTTCTCAAAATTGTGAAACGATGCGCTGAATTGGCTTTTTGTGGTCAATGCAAATATCAATTTTGAATCGTCCACAAAAAACCGAATTGATTTTTGTCTTCTAGTTTTTGAGAAAATTGATAATTACTAAAACTACTTTTGTATGAGATTTTAGTTTTTTTTTGTTGCTTACATATATACAATGCTAGAACCCAGCACAACGGCGTATAAATAGTGAGATATGTAAGGGGGGCATGCTGCCCCCCTGCAACCTCCCTGCTTGGCACACTATAGGATTTGGGGTATGTGCGAGGTTGGGTGTATGCAAAGTTTCTTTTGCATTTAAAGAATCTGGATTTAAACTTTCAATTTGTCTTATAAATATATATCCAAGTCAACAGCTGATTTCTAAATATACATATAAGTGGCCCAAAGTTGCACATTTAAAATTTTCAGACATGAAAATGTATTGAATTATAAAAAATTCACATTAGGTAATACTGTACGGCTGCAGCAAATATATAAATTTCTTAATAATGTATGTTTGTGTCTTACATACCTATATAATGCAATTGTAATGTTCAAAAAAGCACCATCACGACAGTAAAAGTGAGCAGGTGCATCAAGTTAGCAGGACACTTTTCAATTTTCAGAATAAAGAGTATGTAGTATTTAGCTGCTATTTAGTTGCTAATTAGTAACGCAAAAAAAAAATTAATCGCTCTGTTGGATTTCGAGAAATTGGGTGTCCTTCTAACTTGACGACAACTTAGCAGGACACCCAATTTTTCGGAATCCGAAAGTGCGATAAATTTTTTTTTCCGTAACTAATTAGCGATTAATTCATTTTCAACAAATATCCAATTCTGGATCGTTTATATGGGAAAGATGTCCTGCTAGCTTGATGCACCTAAAATGAGCTTAGTAAATCTACTATAATAGATTACTTTAACTATTGTCGTGAAATAGCGTCTCACGTTGATGTTAACATTGGCGGCGAAGAAAACAAGCTTCTAAAAAAATCTATTTTATACCGGAAAACAACGCACCACCTTCACCAATATGACACTTTTATTTTATAGAAAATACTGCCTTGAACAAAAATATTAAGACGACTTGGGCTCCCAAATCATGGAATTTTTACTAGACGTTAAAAAAGTGTACCCAGGTTTTATCGATGGTGAAGAAAGTATGGGTTTGCAACTAAAGGACTTCGACCCTCCCACTGTTCACAGTGAGCACTTAGAGGGTGTTTTACCGCCAAAACAACCTCGGCTTTTCACCATCAACGACTAACTCAATGAACTCGACAGTAACACCAGAACGGACGATGACTTCATTGACGAGACTTACATACATCTTTAATAATTGAACATTGACTTTACTATTTTTAACTAACTCCTGACTTACTCACAAACTGACCGACTGGGACGCGGAATGCAATGCAATTCTACATCCTCGTGGTGCATTCTCGGGAACGCTAAATGAATTGCTGTACTTACCTTACAAAGATGAACCTAATCAACGTAAATACCAAAAAACAAAAATATCATAACAAAGTAGTTTTAGTAATTTTCAATTTTCTCAAAAACTGGAAGACATAAATCGTTTCGGTTTTTTGTGTTCGATTCAGAATTAATATTTTCATTAACTTTTATTAGCTAATGTAGCGCATCATTTCAAAATTTTGAACAAAATTGGTCTAAACTTTTTTTTCCATTTTTTTATCAAAATTTTGAGTTTGCCTGCGAATTTTTTAAAAAACTATCAGCTAAAATAATTTAATTTAAATGCAGGATTAAAGTTTAGATTTCTAGCTTTCAAAAAGAGTATATTTAATTACTGTAAAGCTAGGAGCAGACGGCATATAAAAGCCGCAAACGTTTGCGACTCTGACGTCATTTTTACGTCATCATTTGCGACTTTGAGAGTATATCGTCTGAACACCCTTTTGGGACAGTCCGCATATGCTCGCAAACCATTTGCGGATTATGTGCGACACCCAAATTGCATATAAGTTTGCGACTTTCTTGCATATCGTGTGAACACCCTCGCATATAATTTGTGACAGTTTGCGAGCATGTGCGGCCATATGCGACCATCCCAAGCATTTGCGAAGACACGAAAACCGAACATTGCACATCTCCACATATGCAGCATATAAGCTGCTGTGATTCTTCATTTTACTAGTAGAGTTGTTGTTGTGTTAAAATCTTGCATGTACATAGCTATAGCTTATAGGATTTACTACATTTAAATGAAATAAAATGGAACTTTAATTATTATATTCGTACATTCAAAATTAAGCGTGGGTAGTTCTGGGGATGATATTATAATGTAAAGCAGCAACAGGATTTTAAAAATTTCAATAAAATTGTTTGCTTTTATAATATGAAGTACATTATTTTTTTTCTATTTTTGTTTAATCTTTTTATTGACAAAATGCAGCAAAACTATGTAAAGTTCAAAGAAAAAAGTATTCCACAATATTCCGATTCTGGCTGCTTTTAATATTTTCCCCACCACAATTCATTTGTTATGAATTTTCAGATGAGAATTTTTCAGTTCCAAAAAAATATGAATGTTCGCAAACCTGCATATGATTGGAATTGGGTGATATGCGGACTTTATAGCACATCGTCTGAACACCTCGCATATCCATCACAACATTTGCGACCACATTTGCGGACAAATGATGTGCGAGTGCCTTGGTCGCAAATGCATTTGCGACTTTTGGGACAATTTGTGCATATCGTGTGAACACCCCCATATGCAAGTTTGCGAGCAATGATGTAGATATAGAATTTGCAACACATTTGCGACTATTTACGTGACGTCAGAGTCGCAAACGTTTGCGACTTTTCATATGCCGTCTGCTCCTAGCTTAAGTGTTGCCGTTGTTTTCTAATAATTATCTTTTAATTTTAAGTAATTTTTTCTAAAATTGCCCCTACCTCCTAAACGGGGTGAGGTAGACCACCCCCCCCACCCATAGTAAAAAATGCTTATTTTTGACCCTTCTACAAGAAACCATTATCAATTTTTGGCGCCAAAGTTATCGTACTCTCCCCTGAAAGCGGAATATGAACCGGTTCGTAATCAATTTCACACCATAATTTTCATTTCGTAGCGTACAACCACTAAGAAAATCTAATGAGATGTGGAAAAGTGTGACATTTGTCAATTTCATTTCCACTCGAACTGAGTACTAGGCTTTAAGGGGTAAAGTCAATTATCCCGGTAAATATTGGTTTAAGGGAAAAAGTGTTTCGAAAAAAATGTAAAAGGTAAAATTTCCATCAAAAAACCCAATTTCATTTTCGTTTATAAATTTGGAATATATCATATAAATACATATTCAGCCGCCTCTTCTGAATTCCGATCGATTATAAAGTTTGTCTTTTTCAAACTTTAGCAGTCATATTTATTTATAATCTATTTTTCGGAAATCAATTTCGTTATCGGATTTGTTTCGAAGAGGGATCAGGGTTAAATCATTATTTCTGTATCCGTTTTCTTATTAGAAATAGAATCGTGGTCAGTAATAACAACGGTGCAAAATGTTGGAATTAATTTAATTCGCACTTATTTATTAGGTTTTTTTTTTTACTCAAGGGGTTTCCCATTAATTTGTTTCCCATTTATTGAACTTAGTGCTTTTATAGCCGTACAAACTCGTTTTTACACCATTGCATAAGAAGAGATTTGTCTGGTCATTTACATAGGTGAAAACTGTGCCCTTCAATCATTTTGTTTTTGTATGAAAACTATTGTGACTCTTTTATTTTTAGATACTATCTTATTTGGTTAACTCCGGTTCTTTAATTTTATCTCTTCAGAACAGATACTGCGTGTTGAAGGTGAGTCAAAGAGAAACACTGAACCAGTATGGATATGTTACTGTAAACGCTCATATTGGTCAAAATCCTGGGATTGAATGGTTAAACATAGCAAAAGTTTAAAAAATTCACATTATTGAATATTCCATCCATGCATTTGAAAATGCTAGGCATTGATTTCAGGATAAACGTGAACCCAAAGACACAAACACCATTGCACCAGTGCTGTTGAACACATATATAATACATGTTTTTGATACTTTTCACAATAAGGCCAACTTAATTGAAATAATATATATGAATAAAATATAATAAAAATATAAAATTTGTGGAAACTGTAGTGGGAACAAAATTTGCCCAATTTGATGTGCAAAAATTTAAAATTCCCGGCAATATGGAATAAAATCAATCTTTCTAATTTTGCGATTTCTCTGAGGTAGTCTTTATGTTTTACCGATTCATCCTAAGATTTTAACCAATTTGGGGGTTTAAAGTTACTTTTGTATCCACATATATTAATCAAATTTTCAAATTGTATCCTTCTTTCCTCTAATCTTATCTTAAATTCTTTTCAATTTTTCAATTACTCATTGAAATGAATAAGTTAAAAATACTGCTCGCATTGCTCCAGAAGTATTGATTAACTTTACACCCCGCTGTTGTGCATGAAAAAATTGATACAGTTTTTTACGGGCTAAAACTTTTGTCATAACAATTTTTAATCCGTTTGAAGCTCTACTCGCCATGAGAGCACGAGGAGGTGCACAAGTAGCACAGAATTACTTAAAGAAGGATTTATGAATTGTAAAGAAAAATCTTCTTTATTCGGAATAATATTTTTCTTAAATACTTCCTTATTCCTTCAAAAAAGCTTCTTAAATACTCTTGTTACTCCTTCTTTAATCAGGAAAGTATCTCTTATAATACACAAAATATACAATGTAGGTACATATTTAATGTTTAAATCGAGGCTGGGAATCGAACACAGGAGTCCGGCATTACGCCACCGGTTACGACTCGTATCAAGTGGTACAATAAATTATACTATTTTTAGTAGTCTTAAAGAAGTATTAATGAATCACAAAAATGCCGATTTAATTTCTTAAAAGAAATCATTTTTAGAAGGATTAGAGAAGTATTATAGAAATAAAAAAACACCGATGTAAGAAATGCTAATTATAGAAGCTTTTAAGAATGCTTTGAGTAGAAGTTAACATACCAATCTAAGTTATAATAAAGAAGAAATAATGACTAAATAAAGAAGCCATAAATTAGTATACCAATTTGAGATTGAATAAAGTATGAATTAAGAAATGTTACACCGAAATTATACTATTTTGTGCTACTTGTGTGGTAGTACATATGTAGTATTAGATAATTATTGTTTGCATCTACTCATGAGTAGTTCGCCACCTCAAAACGAACACCGCTAATGGTATCTACTAACCTACCAAATATTTTTGGAAATAATTTCGTATATAATTCCGTTATTAAACAAGATAATAACTGACCTCACTCCTAAAAAAATCAATATTGTGGCCACCCTTTTTGAAATTTCATCGCCTTGTGGGCAGGTAGATTTTCTAAATAGCAATATCTACAGACTTTTTGCAAACCATGTTCCCTTAAAAACTAAAACTTGTGCCCCGAAAAATAAACCTTGGTTTACAAATGAAATTCGATCACTGATAAAACAACGTGACTTAGCCTATAAACGATGGAAAATGTTTCGTATTAACACTCTTCATCAAAAATTTACAGCTCTTCGCAACAAAACTGTTAAGGAAATCCGTAAAGCAAAAGCCTCCTTGTATTCAAGTCGCATCAATGCTTCTTTAAATACCAAACAAGTCTGGAAAAATTTGAAAGGTATCGGCATAGGTAGTAAATCTTATGTCTATCCAGATGGCATAAACATTGACGCTCTAAACCAATCATTTGTAGCTAACCTTAATAATTATAAGCAACATTCTTCAGGACATTTACAATTTTCCGAAATACCATCTTCATCCTATAATTCAAACATGAATTCTTTTAGGTTTTCCACTATTACATCGGAGGACCTAGTAGAAGCGCTGCTTTCTATAAAATCTAACGCAATAGGTCTTGATAACATGCATCCTTCGTTTTTAAAAATTATTTTACCAACTCTTCTGCCCTATATAACCCACGTATTCAATACTATCTTAACAACAAGTTCCTATCCAGAACAATGGAAGAAAGCAAAAATTGTACCTGTCCCAAAGACATCAAAAGGAGACGAGTTTAGGCCAATTTCGATACTACCATTTTTATCAAAGGTTTTTGAAAAAGTCGTTCAAAAACAGATGAGCGAGTCCTTTGATTCATTTAATTTACTGACAACTAAACAATCAGGATTTCGAAAGAAAAATAATTGCATAACAGCTTTGTTGAGTGTTTCCAAAGATATTATAAAAGCTATTGACGAGGATAACGTTACATTTTTGATACTTCTCGACTTCTCCAAAGCATTTGATATGGTCAATCTCGGTATACTTTGTAGAAAACTTCTCAATTCGTTCAATTTTTCTAAATCAGCGGCCAAGCTTTTATTCTTTTATCTTACAAGCCGAATGCGAAGAGTAACACTTAACAACGCCCTATCTGATTTCGTATCTGTAGTTAGTGGCGTCCCGCAAGGTTCAATTCTTGGCCCTTTGCTTTTTTCAATATATGTTAATGAACTCCCTACAATTTTAAAACACTGTTCAATACGTATGTATGCTGATGATACCCAACTCTACTTAAGCTGCCCTTTGGGCCTTATTGAACACTATGTAGCCTGTACAAATGAAGATTTAAATATATTAGAACGCTGGTCACTCGAAAACGCTTTACTTCTGAACCCAAAGAAATCAAAGTGTCTCGTGATTTCCAAAACCAAAATTGATTTTTCTTACTTTCCCCCAATCCTGTTAAATGACTGTCCAATTTCTTTCGTAGATTCAGCTAAAAATTTAGGAGTTGTTTTTAACCGCAGCCTCACCTGGGCAAACCACGTAACCAGCACCATTGGTAAATCGTATGGTATCCTTCGTACGCTATGGTCTAGCCAGCACTTTATTCCAACACACGTTAAAGCTCTTCTTGTGAAAACGCTGGTTTTACCTTTGATTACTTATGGATTTGAAATTTTTTGCAATATAGGTTACGAAAGTAAAAGAAAATTAATTGCTGCTTTTAATAGTGATATACGATATGTTTACGGACTACGACGCTACGATAGAGTTTCGCATTTTTCAATGCAATTTCTCGGAATGTCATTTGACAAACTTTTCCGCACAATTACCTTGTTCTCTGATATACTTATAACCGCCAGCCTGATGATCTGTACATTAAAATAATCTTTCTAAATTCTAATAGATCTCTAGATCTTGGAATCCCGCGTTTTCGTTGCCTGACATCCGAACGCCAGTTTTTGTCAACTCGGTAAGAATTTGGAATTCATTGCCACGAGACATTAGAAATATAAGCAATACGAAGCAAATAGGAAAAGAACTTAAACATTACTATCGTAATTCTTAATTAATTAATTTGAATCATTGTTTACAAATATGTAACACTTTAATTTTAATCAATCCTGTAGCAATTATACATATCAGTAGCTTCACTATTTTATAAGATATTGTATCTTACAGTGTAAGCTTTCCATGAATATATAAAATACTAAAAAATAAAAAATACTTTGTGGAAATTTTAGTGAAAAAAAAAACTAAGTTTGAGTGTTCTCAATTCAAAATGTTAATGGATCCCAATTTTAAATGTCAATTTATTATTTCATTTTGCAACAGTCATTTTTGTATTAAAAATTAAATGCAACAACTAAAGCTTAGCATAGCAGTTGGGTACTTACATTAGCATTCAACTGAGAAAATTCAAACTCCTTAAATATATGATCATTATAACGGGTGATTTTTTAAGAGGTTTAGAACTTTTTTTAAAAAAAAAACACAAAAAATTCGAAAAAATGAATGAAATATTTATTTGAATCGATAGTTTGAACCTTGCAATTTAATGTTTAAAGATAATTTCATGCAAATGTTGACCGCGGCTGCGTCTCAGGTAGCCCATCCGCTGAGTCCAATTTTGGAATACTCTTTCACACATATCGGCCGGTATCTCACGAATGAATGCATGGATGTTGGCTTCCAGTGCGTCAATCGAAGCGGGCTTGTCCCTATAGACATTAGCCTTGACATACCCCCACAAAAAATAATCTAATGGTGTCAAATCGCACGATCTAGGCGGCCAATTGACCGGCCCGAAACGTGAAATTAACTGTCCACCAAACTCGCCTCGCAATTGCGCCATTGTTTCGCGTGCTGTGTGGCATGTGGCACCGTCTTGTTGAAACCACATATCATGCAAGTCAAGAACTTCCATTTCGGGCAAAAAAAAGTTTGTTATCATCGCTCAGTAGCGTTCACCAGTGACAGTAACGCTGCGATTCGCATCATCTTTGAAGAAATATGGCCCAATAATGCCGCCAGCCCATAAACCGCACCAAACAGTGGCTTTTTCGGGATGCATTGGTAGCTGTTGCAATGCTTGTGGCTGATCTTCACTCCAAATGCGGCAATTTTGCTTATTTACGTACCCATTCAACCAAAAATGAGACTAATCGCTGAACACAATTTTTCGATAAAAAAGCGGATCCTCGGCCAGCTTTCCAAGAGCCCATTCACCAAAAATTCGGCGTTGTGGTAGGTCGGCTGGCTTTAGTTCTTGCACCAGCTGTATCTTAAAAGGCTTTAAGCCCAAATCCTTCCGCAAAATTTTGCACGTAGTGCTGTAACAAAGGCCTAACTGCTGGGAACGGCGCCGAATCGACATTTCGCGGTCTTCTGTCACACTAGCTGATACGGCCGCAATATTTTCTTCACTACGCACAGTACGTAAACGTGTTGGTGGTTTAATGTCCAACAAAGTAAATTTGGTGCGAAATTTGGTCAAAATCTTTCGAATAGACTGCTCAGAAGGTCGAGAATGCCGATCATAAAATGGAAGCAGCGCGCGATGAACATTTCGAACCGAGCACGAATTTTGATAGTAAAATTCAATAATTTGCAAGCGTTGTTCATTTGTAAGACGATCCATGGTTAAATTGCAAACCAAACTGAAGCTGTTTGACAGTGACACAAGGTACTAAGCACACGTCAGCTGTCAAAACCAGTGTTGCCAAAACCAAACCAGCTAAAAAATCACCCGTTACATATAACCCACTGTTATAACACTATTATGTAACTTTCGAAGGTAAGGTTGTTTCGGTTTTCAAACAAAAGGAAAAGTTTTATTAAAATTTTAATGTTTCTTCTACTCCCGTCGGACACATAAATTCATTGTGTAGATATTTTATTTTGTGTTAACATAAATATGAAAAACGTACCACAGTTCACAGTATAATCATATTGTAAACTTTATTTTATGTACCTAACTTTAGAGATTTTTATATTTTTTATTTGATTGCAGGGCCAAATGATGTACATTGCGGAGTCAGACCGAATCCTGTTTCAGTGTTATCCTAGTGTAATGAACCTTGATGATTTAACGAAGTAAGTATATTATTTTTATTAAAACAAAAATTTGATATATTTTCCTGTGGTATTTTATGGAATAAAAAAAAGTATCTCTAAAATTGTATGAGCAAATCCATTAAGATCTCAATCTGGTTTTAATATAATGTTAGATTCAACAATATAGAGAGAATGGGAATAGATAGTAAATTAGTGGTTCTCAGGGGAACAATATTGTGTTACTCACAAATGTGTTTTTATGTCGTGATAGTTTATCAAGATAGATCATTATTATTTGATATATCATAGTGTTATGATACGCCGAAAGTGTGTCAATGATAAAGTATTATGAAGCCATGTGTATTGTAAGGCCTAGTATTCATAAAGGCATAAGGCGTGCAGTCTGCACACAAACACCAATGTTTTGTTCTGTTCTGTATTGAGGAGTTACAGAACATGAAGAATTTAATACCCAAAGAACATATTATAATAAACAAACGTATTTATGTGAATCTTCCCACAAGAAATGTATATTATATACACATTAACTGGACTCATATGAGAAGATATAGCAGATAGCCGTTTATATTATTAATTTAATAAAAACGTGAATTTTTTTCGAACTTTATTTTAAATTGGCGGGAATTGATTTTGAATAAAAAATATTTATTCATTCTCAAGAATGGTTCATGACCATTGGTCTTATTCTAGATTATTCAAGCAATATTCACGATTACCGAATCTATGAATCCGCGGCCCACCCGCCATTTATACAAATAGTTTGCGCACCTTATCATTGTCAAAGGTATAGATAAAAGTACAATATAGCATTGACTCTTACAACAGTGTCTTCGGTCTATTTTGGGAGCTATCTTCACTTACCCAACCTTGAATCGGGACTGTTTTTACTCAAAAAATTAAAAAGTAAATGAAAACTGATCGAAAAGCATAACAATTCGCAATATGGAACAACGAGCACGTAGTGTTGTCTCTTTATAGAATTATAAAACACAGTGTTATGATATGGATTAATATCGGCTAAATTAAAAAAAAAATATGTTGAGGAAAAAATGTAAAAAAAACAAAAAAGAAGAAGCAAGAAGTGTTAAGGCAGTAAAAAAACATTATCATAAAAATATATGGCAAGTTTGCCAAATAAATATGTCTCAAAAGTGTCATATAAGTTTGATAGTCAAATTTATATGACAAAAAAATACATATAGCCTAATACTTGTCATACAGCATATTTTGTGTCATATTTTATATGGCATAATGGGACATACATATAAATATGTAGATGTAATATCGGCTTTAGAAGTAGAACTATACCAAAACGTAAAGCCGGAAGGTTATTTCATTTTTCTCTTGAAATTGCTGTGCAAATAACTCACTTTCTTACAAATACTTCTAAATATTACAAAGGTATGACTGTGAAAGTATGTTTGCTTAGAAAAATAGAAAGCAATCTTTTATAAATATAGTCTTTATAAATCATTCATTGAATTCAATTAAAAGATTGCATTCACTGACTTCGCTTTGAGACTTCGACTTAAAATTAAATAATTCATTTGACATCGAAAAGATTGCAATCATTTTTCATTTCATTCATTTTACAGCAATCAATTGAATGCATCCTTTTGGGAACTCAAGCATTCTTTGAATTCTTTTTTATTCTTTGTATTCTGTGCATTCTTGAGCATATGACTTGGAATACTAGGCGCAGATCAGTAGTTGTCATGTAACCGGGTAAAAAGTGTAATTTGGCCATACCATATAAGGTTTATTTAGGGAAAAAACAATGCAAAGCTCTGCAAAGAATCCATGAATTCCCAAAAGACTGCATTCAATTAATTGCTGCAAAATGAATGCGGAACATAATTATTGGAATCTTTTTGATGTGAAATTTATGGTGATTGCATATTTTGAAGTTTAAGTCTCAAAGTGAAGGAAATGAATGCAATCTTTTTATTGAAGCCACCCAAGAAACATTTTTAGCTGCTTAAATGCTTTAAAGGCGCTTCCAGAGCTAATCTTAAAGCTCGTTTATTTAAGAAAGAGCTCTAGATGCACCCTTAGAGCAATTGTAGAGCTTTCTCACAGCTAATTCATTGAGTTTGAGAGCACATTTTTGCTCGTTATCAGCTTGTTATCAGTGACTAGTGACTTTGAAGCTCTTTAATATAATCATATGATATCCTAAAAGGAGCACTTTTGACAGATTTTTGTTTGTATTAGTTTGTGAAATCCAAATGATAAATAAATATAATAGTAGCACACTATAATTCATGTGTGTAATGGTGGGAAGCGTAAACTTCATTTATTTTGATGTCAACAAGCTAGTTATTACTTATTCCTAGAGAAAATAATGTATCTAATCAATATTTTTCGAGTTAATGCCAGTGAATTTTAAGTGCGCGCTTAGTTTTTTCATAAATGTTTTGAAGGTACTTCGCAAAATTATAACGCGCCTTCCAAATTGTGTATATTAAGCAATGAAATGTGAAAAACATTAAGTTGAACAATATAAAAATTGGGCAAATAAATTTATCGAAGCATGAAATAAAAAGCTTTTTACATTGCATTACATATTGTGTTTTCTATTTAAAGTGAAGATTTTAAATGTTTTTAAATGAATGGAAACAAATATTTCAAATAATTTTCATTTGTGTCGCCATTTTTGTTTTTATGGACAAAATGTCTCTTTAATAGAGCTGCAATATCGCTCTGAGAGCAATGTGTCAGTTCGTCGTTCAGGGCTTTTTAGAAAATAGGGTGTTTTGACAATCGAAAGTAATTTTAAATTGTAGAAATAATTTTTAATTCGAAGACTAGGTACCTACTTTCCATTGAAGTGTATAAAGTTTTATAAGCACCTTAAATTACAGGAGCAAGTACTTTTTAATTTTTTTAGGAAACTGCATAGTTAATTTATTTTAATAAAAAATTGTGAAGTCCGTGTCTAATTTTAATCTTAAGATTTCCCTTATAAAGTGAAATTAATTAATTTATTTTCCACTGTTTCAAGTTTTCCAGTTGAAATAATTTTTGTTCTAGTTTATAACACCCTATAAATCTATAATATGATTGGGAGAATTGTCTTGAAAGAGGATTAGTATTTATTCAGCTTTATATGTGCATTATTGTAGCTCTATTGATGAATTATTTTGACACCAAATTTTGTGTGAGAATATTAGTAATCCAACTCTACAGCCGCTTTCAGTGTAGCTCTGTAAAAGCAATTTTTTGATATTTTAACAGATTATGCGTTAGTGTTTTGCGCATGTGTTGTTAGCAGCTCTACAATGCCTCTATGTATGCTGATATTTTGAGTTTGCTCGTTGCAAGATATCATGAACTATGTTAGAGAGCATATATTTAAATATGGAAGCGTTGTAAAGTTAATAGAGCTAAATGTGTTCTAAAACTTCGAATATAGAACATTATTTTAAAATTTAATGTAGGGAGCTGTGAAATAATCTCCAACAGAGCTGTAGCTTTGGATTTCACTATCTAGGAGCTGTAGAAGAACAGTTTTGATTCTAATAGCTCCAACGATGTTACTTGGGCATTTAAGATTGCATACACAAAAGATTGCATTCTTGTATGGAAATTAAAAAATTTGATATTTCCGCTTTAAAACAACACTCAAAGGAAGGTATATGAGGTATTTGCTGAGCTTAACCAACTGACTCAGCTTGTTGACGAACCAACTCGAATCCCAGACATTACAGGTCAATCCGCCAACTCGTTAGCCTTGTTTCTTACCTCTGACCCTGATAAATATACTATTAGTGTATTATCACCTCTAGGTCCATCAGACCATTCTCGTGCCACCAAAACTCAGTTAAAGAGAAAACCCTTATAAGAACCGTTTGGCAGTACGAACAAATCAACTGGAACGCCCTCAATAATTTCTTCAGGAATTTAAACTTGTCACTATGCTTCCTCGATAGTGATGTAGACTCCAGTGCAAATATGATCACAAATTTAATTCTTTCCGGAATGAGAACTTTTGTTCCGATTAGGAAAAAATCTATTAAACCCAAAGAAAACTCATCGTTTGATTCGAGCTGTAAAGAGGTTATTAGGGTTAGAGAAGTAAGTTTCGGATGTTATAAAGCACACCCCGCTGAGCAAAACCGGAAAAAGTTCAAACAATCTAGAAAAACTTGTTATGCTCAAATTCGACGAACCAAATTTGTACCTATGTATATGACAAAAAATTAAGGCAAAAAAAACACTATACAATGTCCCAAAGGTAGAAAACGTTTTTTGTCATTTGTAAAAAACCTACAAAATACTACTTCGTCTTCGGTCCCAACCTTCGTCTTCAATGACACCCCTGCTTTTCGCTCTTTAGAGAAAACCAATTTGCTCACAGTTGGTGATTCGACGCTGCTAGGAAGTGTTATGATATGAGTTATGACTCCTTATGTACTTGAGAGCGTAGTTGATTTTATGAGACAAATCTTCTTACGCACTCGTGCAGTTGCATGAGTTCTTAAGGACCTTGATGTACACAAATCCGCTGGCCCGGATCGTATCCATCCTATTGTTCTGAAAAGGTGTTCTTCAACGCTGGAAAAACCAGACTTCTCTACTGTTCTCGTTCCGAGTGGATGGAAACAGCATTTAACCAGCCTGTTCTTAAAAAAGGTGAATCTTCTTCTCCCTCTAACTAATTTCCAATTGCATTAACGTCCCTTCTTTCTAAGGTCATGGAAACGCTGATTTATTTCCAGCTTAAGAAATATCTTGAAGAACGAAAGTTTCTAAATGAACGTCATTAAGGCTTTCGTGGCAATAGGTCCACTAGAGTTATCTGATGGTATATCTCACCGAACAGCGGTACAAATCTTAACATCGCTTTAGTGAAAGTGTGATTATTGCACTTGATATGTCAAAAGCGTTCTTGCATCCAGCTCTCTTATCGAAAATGCGTGCATTTGGTATCGATGAATCTCTTCTTCGTTGGATTAGAAATTACCTTTCGGACTGCTCAATACAAGTCGTATCGAATGGTTTTAAGGCTGATATTCATAAAATAAATGCTGATATGCCCCAGGGCTTCATTATGTCTCCTACTCTCTTTCGGATATTCATTAATGATCTTCTTTGTGAAACTTGTAATCCATTAAATAGTTTTCCTGACGACAGTACCCTCATCTTTTCATATTCGTTTCTAGATCCACATCCTTGTGTTAACCACAGATTAGCCACATGAAGATGAGAATCCCCGGCAGCCATTTTAATTTGCCTACAAGCTTGAACTGGCAGTTATCAGATAAAAAATGAGAATGTGTGTATAAAAATCTCACACATAGACAGTAGGGATCTTCACACACCGGGTTAAATTGTTGTTGCAATTCACATCTATTCATCGACGCGGGAAAAAATTACAAATACAACAATGTAAACAAATGGGTTTTGGAGGGTGAAACGTACGAAACATTCTCATCTTCATATGGCTAATCTGTGGTGTTAACAGTCAAACGGTGCATCGATGAAATTAGGAATATGAGCTTTCGTTCATGGTAGTGTTAGTGTTAGGGTAGGTCCTGCTTGTGCAGCTCGGTGAGTGTGGCAGATGGATTGAGTTAAGATCGCATTCCATATCTGACCATCAAAGGGCGCTCACCGAGTTAGCGCGATTAATAAGCGGAATTAATACTTAACTATTGAGAGTTTTACACTTGTCCTTCGGATGTGGAACTAGAGCGGCAGTGTATGATAAGATCATTAAATTCTGATCACGGTAGCAATATCGAATGGGGAATCAAAACCACGTGGAATTTAGTGCTTCAAAAACGCAATTCTGTCTCTTGTCGTTGAAGCATAAGCTCTATGATAACAAATGAAATCATCGAGAAAGTATTGCTACAATCGATAGACACGTGATTGGATATATATAATACATTTTCTTTAAAAATTACGTTTCAAACGCACTTAATATTTCTGTTCGACCTAAAAACAAAGCTTTGGAAGAGCTAGATTTTGTATTCAGGGTGCCTGGCATCCAACCACTTTCTTAGAATCGTTATCAATTGTATCATTCATCTGACCTTACTTTTGGGAAAACGCAAAAAAATTAATAACCTCTTTATTTGACGGTTCTCAGATTTTTTAAGTATGGATAAAATAAAGAGCTCGATGTTGTAAGTCGCAATCTTAAGGTATACATTTCTCTTTTCTATCGCTTCCTATTCCTAGTACCTAGATATACCGTTTGAAAAAGCGCTCGGATTTATTTCATTCTTCCAACTGAAAATTTAAAAGGCATTCGTTGGAAGAAGGAAATGAAACTGAGATTTGTTTTCTTCTTCCAACTAATGCTTTTTAAAATCAACTATATTTCGGTTATCAAAGTGTATTTTGTTTCTTTATTTGAACTAACAGACGCGTCTACTTTTAGAGATGACATTTGCATCAACATTCCATTTTTGGAAATTTTGGGACTTATGCAAATCTTCCAACTAGTGATTTAATTAAATAGAGAACTTGGGACTGTTGTAGGATTATGAAATACGGTGGAACAGTAGGTTTTGAAATGAAAACCAAAAAAAAAATCGAAAGGTTGCGGTTTTCCATATTATAGGCGTGGTATCTATCCACTCTCTCAGAATCGTTATGAATTATAAAGCACTTCCGATTGCTGTAGAAATTGAAATTAAATAGAGTGGTATGATCTGAAGTTCATATATAAAGTTATAAATTGAAAACAGGAGATTTTCTATTCCATTTCATTTTGTTAATAAAATCACAAATTTCTCCCATAATTGAATTGTCTACATGCAGACAATCATGTAGTCTTCATTTATAGTGTACATGGCACAACACTGTACAAAACCAATAAACAGGGTCATTAATTACGTGGTTTCAAGTTGGTAGCGCTGGCATTTGACAACTGTCAAACTCAGCTGTCATTTGAAATGTCATAATCTATATATTAATACGTTAACAATTTTTTTGTACTCCCTTTTTAATATTCCTACTTAAGCTAGGATCGCACTCGGCGGAACTGCACTTCAGCGGAACTGAACTTCACGACTTATTTGTGGGAAATTGTATGAGCTATATCGCACTAAGCGACAACTGCACTTCACGACGCGACACTATGCGACAAAGTTGGTAATCTGACCAACTGTGTCGCGACGTGAAGTTTCGTTCAGTTTCATGCGAAAGTGCGCACGGTGTCGCTGAAGTGCAGTTCCGCCTAGTGCGGTTCTACCTTTAAACCGAACGCCCGACAATAGCCGTGTTCCATTGGGCCTTGCAAAGTACTTTTTAGTACTTCCCAGTAGATGATGAATGGAATGCTTTCATTTTGCCAAAAGTAAAATCTAACCTCAATATCAATTTAATTTCGGTTTTGTTTTCTTATTTTACTTTAAAATTAGAAAAATGTCAACAACAATAATCTATTACGTAATTTCTTTTGATTGGCGATGTCTTTTTCTTGTTTGGAAACATTCTGTTACTAGATTAATGAACAACTTTGAACTACTTCGACCACGGAGTAGAAGTAGTTGACTGCAGCCAGAAGTACTTGGCAGTAGATACTGGCGCCCAAAGGAACACACCTAATAAAAAAAATATACCATTTGAAAGCTATTATTAATTAGAAGTGCCATCAAAAGAGTTTATGTGAATCCATCGACTTCTAACATGTAAGAATGTTAAATAATGGATTACCCATACAAAAAGTCTAAAAAAAAACAAATTCAAGTAGTGTACCAAAAGTTCACTTCCAACGTGTTTCATGTAGCTTAGACGCAATATTTGTTGTTTCGTTCCGAATGATGTACTCTACATCTACTTACAATGAGTAGGGATCGGGGTTAGAAACTCAGTAGTAAAATTTAAACGTTCAGAGCCAGAATTGGTTAGAAAACTGAACAACACAGCCCTTTCATATAGTTTGGCTAAAGAATTTGTGATTTTTTTAGTGTGGGAAAAAAGGAGTAGATTTATTTTCTCAAAATTGGAGTAAATTTGCTTCGATTGAAGTAAGGTTCTAACGCTGGTAGGGATACTCTACGCACACATGCAACACCAAAAGCTGCAAAAAAATATAATATATATTAATATATCAAATACAGATGGTCGAATTTCGACCACAGGCGATACTAGTATTAGTTAAATGTTTCTCATTCACGATAATGGATCGAACAACGCGTTAAAATTATTAAAACTAACTATACAAAAGTGGTGATTCAAACGTAGTCACTTTTCACGCATTACTGGATGATTATGGTCGTCATAATCGACCGACTACTCAAGCATAGGCCTGTGCATTATCGTAATGCACGCTCAGATGAAAATATTGCTGCTGCAAGTGCAAGTGTTGCTGATGATCCGAATTTATCGATTTGCTGGCGTTCGCAGCAATTGGTCGAATGATAACCCATTTTTTTTTTTGGCCGGTGATTGAAGATCGTGGTTCCAACAAGGCGGGGCAACAAGCCACACAACATGACCAATAATGGCTTTATTGCGTGAGAAGTGATGATACTGGTGACGTAATTTCACGTTTTGGCGACGTCAATTGACCACCAAGATAATGCAATATGACACTGTTAATTTTTTTTCTGTAAAACTACACAATAGATCGTGCTTATGCAAATAATCCCCGAACTCTAGACGCATTAAAAACCAACATTACTCAAGTTATGGCCGAGATACCGCCGGAAATGTGCAAAAAAGGGGTTAAAAACTACCTCATAAGAATCGCATGCTGCTAATCTTTCCGATTCGTCCATTTGAATGATATTGTTTTTCACACTTTATGGCAAAGTCCAAACTTTATAATGAAATACACTTTTCATCAAAAATGTATCGCTTTGTTTGTTTTATTTAACTTTACTTTCGAAACCTTAAAATTGATGACCCTATTAATATCCTTCTTTTTGTTCCTAACACTTGCACTGTTAACACATTTTAAGTCAAAATCTTTTTAGTGCGCATTAATTATAAAAAACAAAAAATGTACTTATGCTTTTTAAATAAATACAAATACATATTATACCTATATTCGCACATTTTGTGGTTATTAGTTGAGAGCTGCTTTGCATGGAAACACTCTTAAGTTTCTGAGTGGGGCGTTTGTTACGTTGATAGTTTTTTTCTGTCAACACATTAAAGCGATTATAAATTCGAAAACCAATTTTATGAAGCCACAAACATTTTTTACACAAAACAATATCGTTGTGCTTTAATTGTCATTTACGATTTCATAATGTTTATGCTGAAAAAAAACCTTTTTTTTTGGCACATCCTTTGTTTAAATTAAGCCTTATAGACACTTTTTTTTATGTCGATGACTTTTATTTATTTGTCCACAATCTCACAGATAATCCAATAGAAAAAAATCTATTCATATTTCGGAATGAAAACAATAATTCATCCTCTCAATGGAATATAAAAATTCCAGGAAGGACTGAACAACAATAGAAGCCACTTTGAGTTGGGAATGTGATTTATGTTTGTATATGAAACTTTGTTTTTCACAAAACCAAAAACAAAAATAGAGAGGAAAGGAAAAATAAAAACAAAACAAAATACCCCTATGGCTCGCATAATAGCATTACCCACTAGAGAGAACATAAAACACGCCTAAAAACTCGAACTCGGGGGTGGTGTGAGTGAAAACAAATTGTGATCATCATACACACATGATATGGTTGCCAATGCTGGGTTATGGCTACTTGAACTTGTGATTCGTTTCTTGAGAATTCGGTTTGAGAAAATTGTGGCTCCATTTCATACTATTTCGAAAAATAAAACAGGAATTCACCAAGCTGGCCTAGGACCAGGGGTCCCAGGTTGAGGGAAAATCACCTTTTTTGCCGAGTTTCTTTAGCAAAGGGGGAAAAAAGGGGACAAGAATAAAGAGGGGAAAAAAATCCAAAAAGGGGAAAAATATGCGAGAAGTCTTTCAGAAGAAACGAGAGTAAAAACCAATTAGGAAATACATACATCAATATGTCATGCCCGAGAAATGCGCCCATGCAACGTCTCGCTTACATTTATTATTTGGTGTTGAATGCATTCATGCTTTTGACATTCGATAATATATGTCAAACTTCAAAATGTGCTCTGAATTTGTATAAAACGGCGGCTTGACTTAATGGGTGAATTAAAACAATATTTATTTTATTTTTATTTTTGGACAAAACATAGTTTTTTTTTTACAGAAAAAAGAAGGAGAATTGAGTCGAGTTCTTCCAGCGATGAGGAAGACATAAAAACAAGAAAGCACAAATATCTTAAGCAATGGGAAACTTTGCCCGAATTTAAAAAATGGTTAAGCGAAGATCGGGGCTCTAACAATGGTGATGTGCGTGCATTTTGCAAAATATGCAAGGTACCACAAATTGCAAAAAAATAGGAATTGCAAAAGCATGCTAAAACGAAAAAACATATCTGCAATGCCGGACCTTTGCTTACAAATAAGCAACCGAAAATTGCATCATTCATTGTCACTCCCACAGAACAGAAGTCAAAAGAAGCAGAAATAAAGCTCGCCGCCGAGCACAACCTTGCGTTCACAACGTTCGATCATTTAACTAAATTAATGAAAACGATTTTTCCAGATTCGGAAATTTCCAAGAGAATTTCATTGAGCAGTACTAAGGCTACTTCCATTGTTCATAATGTGACCGGAGAATATGGTTTCAATAACTTGGTATCAATTTTAAAAGAGATTCAAAGAAAATTTTAGTAATTGTGTGCAGATATGTTATAGACTTAAAGGTGCACGAACGTTTTCTCTCTAGTATCGAGGTTCCTGAAGCAAATGCTAAAATATTATTTGAAAAAATTACTGATTTTTTTAAAATCAATAAAATACCTTACGAAAAGAATTTAATAGCATTTGCTTCGGATGGAGCAAGTGTAATGGTGGGAAAACACAACTCAGTTTCAAAACTTTTAAAAGATGTTATTCCAAATTTGTTTATAATGCGATGTGTGTGTCATTTATTCCATCTTGTGGCAAGTAACGCTTTGAAATTCCTGCCAGACGAAATAGAAATTTGTTGCCGAGAAATATATTCTCATTTTAACTGCAGTGCAAAAAGGCAGCATGTGTTGCAGGAATTTCAAGCTTTTTGCAATGTCAAACCACATAAAATGCTGCACCCATCGCAAACACGGTGGTTATCATTACATTTTGTTATTAAAAGACTTATTGAATAATATCAATCTTTATTATTATATTTCGTTGAAACTTATTTGGAAGATTCTATAAACAAAACTTAATGTGAAAAAATTTATAGGATTCTTGAGAAACCAACAACCATATTGTACCTGGAATTTTTAGACTTCTTTTTGCCTTTTTTTACGAAATTAAATCTAGAAATGCAATCAGAAGACGTAAAAATACACATTTTGTTTGAACGAGTAGAAATAACTCTTAAAACAATTGCTGATTGTTTTTTTTAAAACGGATTATTTAAATAGTCTTCCAAATATATTTGAAATCAATTTGAATAATGATGAGTTCTTTGATAATTTAAAAAATTTATATCTAGGCCCTCAACTATCATTAAAATTAGAAACTACGTGCCTTGATGACAGTGAAAAAGTAAATTTCAAAGATAATTGTACAAATTTTTTAATTAGGGCCTGTCAAGAAATTTTCAATCGATTTGAGTTTTCATCGGGACATGGCAAACTTTTCAAACTTTTAAAATTCATAAGTCCACTTTCTCTTAAAAACAAAAATTTTGATTCAATTGGGAAGTTGTCAAAATATTTCGGACACATATTGTCTGAAAATGACTTTATTGAAATTGATAGGGAATATAGATTACTAAGAAATGTTAACAACGACAATATTTCGAGTGAAAATATTCAAATATTTTGGAAGGAAATTTTAAATAAAAAACTTGATTATGAGGACATGTTTCCTAACTTAATGAAACTTATAGAATTAATATTTTGTCTTCCTCACAGCGGGGCCAGTGCTGAAAGAATTTTTTCATCTATTAACTTAAATAAAACAAAACTTTGAAATAAGTTATCAAATTCCACTTTGTCTGGAATCTTACATACTAAAGCTTTATTAAAGAGAGACCATTGCTACGACTTTGTCGTTGAAAAAGACTTGCTAAGGCTACACAATAACTCTATGTACAAAAATAATAAGTGATAAAATAATGTGTACTTACTTTTTTTTAAATACATAGATACATATATAATGGGTGATTTTTTAAGAGGTTTAGAACTTTTTTTAAAAAAAAAACACAAAAAATTCGAAAAAATGAATGAAATATTTATTTGAATCGATAGTTTGAACCTTGCAATTTAATGTTTAAAGATAATTTCATGCAAATGTTGACCGCGGCTGCGTCTCAGGTAGCCCAGCCGCTGAGTCCGATTTTGGCATACTCTTTCACACATAACGGCCGGTATCTCACGAATGAATGCATGGATGTTGGCTTCCAGTGCGTCAATCGAAGCGGGCTTGTCCATAAACCGCACCAAACACTGGCTTTTTCGGAATGCATTGGTAGCTGTTGCAATGCTTCTGGCTGATCTTCACTCCAAATGCGGCAATTTTGCTTATTTACGTACCCGCATTCAACCAAAAATGAGCCTCATCGCTGAACACAATTTTTCGATAAAAAAGCGGATCCTCGGCCAGCTTTCCAAGAGCCCATTCACCAAAAATTCGGCGTTGTGGTAGGTCGGCTGGCTTTAGTTCTTGCACCAGCTGTATCTTAAAAGGCTTTAAGCCCAAATCCTTCCGCAAAATTTTGCACGTAGTGCTGTAACAAAGGCCTAACTGCTGGGAACGGCGCCGAATCGACATTTCGCGGTCTTCTGTCACACTAGCTGATACGGCCGCAATATTTTCTTCACTACGCACAGTACGTAAACGTGTTGGTGGTTTAATGTCCAACAAAGTAAATTTGGTGCGAAATTTGGTCACAATCTTCCGAATAGACTGCTCAGAAGGTCGAGAATGCCGATCATAAAATGGAAGCAGCGCGCGATGAACATTTCGAACCGAGCACGAATTTTGATAGTAAAATTCAATAATTTGCAAGCGTTGTTCATTTGTAAGATGATCTATGGTTAAATTGCAAACCAAACTGAAGCTGTTTGACAGTGACACAAGGTACTAAACACACGTCAGCTGTCAAAACCAGTGTTGCCAAAACCAAACCAGCTAAAAAATCACCCGTTATATATAAGTATTTAACTCTGATATGTGATTTTTTAAGTTAATTTTTTTTTGTTTTTGCTATATTTAATTTATGTTAGTACCTAGGTACATGAATAAATGAAATATGTACCTACATTTATCTTTATTTTTGTTAAATAAAATTGGTGAATAAATCATTTAAATGTTAAAAAAAAATTAAATACGTTAATTTTTTTGGGGGGAGTTTTTTTTGTTAAAAGGGGAAAAACAATAGTTTTGGTGTCAAAAAAGGGGGATTTTATTTTTTTAAACCTGGGAACACTGCCTAGGACTAATGGCAACCCTGGCCTGGTCAACAACAACTGTAGTCTTGTTAATAAATTCAAATGCGGACAGTGTAACGCTAAACATCCTTTTTCTATACATATAGCACTTTTCTGCTGAACTTGGGTGGTATTTAATTCATGGGAAATTTTTTTTTGTATTTTGTCCATACAGCCATTACCGTTTCTTGTTATGGCAAACTAATCTTGATCCTTTCCGATTTCTTTCTGCTTGGATTTTCACTTTAACTTTTATTTTTATTTGCATTTCTTTCAGAAAGGGTCTATACATATCAGACGTTCCATTACACGATGCTACAAGGGACTTGGTCCTTTTATCCGAAAAATTCGAAGCGGAATACAAACTGACAAGGAATTTAGAAATGCTAACAGATAAATTGCAACAAACTTACAGGGAACTAGAAAGTGAAAAACAAAAAACAGACAGGTATGTACATACATACATACATATGTGTTTTTTTCTCATGGAAGTGAAAACTAAAATAAAAAAAAAAAAAAACAACTATTAAAAAAGTGTGAGTCAAAGGATTTTTGTTTTTACTTCAGGCTTTTATATTCAGTACTACCAAAGTCAGTAGCAAACGAATTAAGACATCAAAGGCCAGTTGCACCGAAAAGGTGAGTTTTTTGTTTCATTTAGATGCTGTTTGCTTTGAAGAGAAAATTTAAAGATATTTTTTTTAATGGGTACCTATATACACGTTTTTGTAATTTCATTTCATTTCTATATTCAGATACGATTCGGTTACCTTGATGTTTTCAGGAATCGTTGGATTCGGACAGTATTGTGCTGCAAATACAGATCCAGAGGGTGCTATGAAAATAGTGAATATGTTAAATGAGCTTTATACGCTATTCGATGCCTTAACTGATTCTAAACGGAATCCAAATATTTACAAGGTAAACAAATTTAAATAAAATGTTAATGTAATGTATTGAGCTGATGACATTGACTGTTCCTGCTTTACAAATCTAATCCCATCATTCAAATTAGTTAAACAATTTTATTTTATATGAAATTTAAATGTTAGGTAGGAGGTACCAACAAAATACTTCAACTGAGTTTCCCTCCTTCCCCTGATCAAATGAGTCCCTTAAAATTTTGCAAATTATTTTTGCAAAAAAAAGATTCGTAAATTTGTAAAGTTGCGAGTTTTTTCAAAAAAATATTTACGGCACAAACAGCACAAGTGTAGTAGATTACATTACAGCGCATTTTGCATCGCAAAATTTAGTATCCGCCATAAAAGTTGCAAATATGCGAATTTTCGTTTATCTTTTTGGTTCTTAGGACAAAAAACTGAGCACAAGACAGCAAAACTTTGAAATTCAAACAAATCGTAATTTTTTCAAAAAAAAATTCATCCGTAAAATTTGCAGATTTGCGAATTTTGCAAAAATATTTACGGCACAAGGCAGCACATTACAGCAAATTTTTTTTTTTTTTTGAAAATCAAAAACGGTGGTGCTAACTTCACGCTTCGCCAAATTAATTTTTTGCCGTTAAATTTGCAAATATGAGAATTTTTGTTTTATCTCTTTGGCTTCAAGCAGCACAAAACATCACAACTATGATTTTTAAGAAAATCGTAATTTAGCAAACAAAAATTCATCCGTAAAATTTGCAAAGTTGCGAATTTTTCCAAAAATATTTACGATAAAAACAGCACAAGTGTAGCACATTACAGCACAGTTTTTATTTTTTTGAAAATTATAAAATGGCGATGCTAACTTCACGCTATGGGGCTTCGCAAAATTCAGTATCGAACATAAAAGTTGCAAATATGCGAATTTCTTTTTATTGTTTTGATTCTTAGAACGAAAAATTGTGCACAATACAGCACAACTTTGAAATTAAAAAAAAAAATTAATTTTGCAAAAAATTTTATCCGTTAAATTTGAAATGTTACGAACTTTGCAAAAATATTTACGGCACAACGCAGCACAAGTTGCGCATAATACAGCACAACTTTTTTTTTTTTAAACGAAAATAGCGATGCTAACCTCATGCACATACCTAACCGGGCATAATTCTAGGCCGCCTATTATTTGGTCATCTCTTGACCTAAGTCAAACCGAATCATCCATATATACTAATGCCATTGCAGGTAGAATAGAATAGAATCCACTAAAGTTTCCTCAAAACTGCAAATGACAGATGGTCATCAATTTATTCTTGTCGGGTTTCGAGGAATCTATGGCTGAATATCTCCAGAAAAAAAAACAGAATACTTACTTAAGATAAGCAAGCTTAAAGTGTCTCTCCTATAGTTTTAACTGGGACCTATTTCACCAAACACTTTTTACTTTTCACTTTGCAACTTTTCACTTTTACTTTGCAAATTTCGTTTCACCAAACGCAAAATTTGCAAATAGGAAATTATTGGAATGATAAGTCGAAAAGTTTTAGTCTTTGCAAGATACGTTTCACCAAACGCAAATTTGAAAAGTGAAAAGTTCTGTTCTGCAAAGTGAAAAGTTTGCAAAGTATTTGTTCATTTCGTTTCACCAAACAAACAAACTTTGCAAATTTGATTCAGAATTTTGGAAAGCTTTTCAATAATTTGCAAAGAGAAATTTTTATTTGCAAATAAGCGTTTGTTTTGAAAAGTTGAAATAATAATACACAAATAAACCGTTTTGAAGAATTTTTTGAGGTTAGTGAAAATAATTTTTTGACAAAAGAGAGTTTTCGATTAAAACAACCATCGAATTTGTTTTGTCTTAAATTGGACAACAGTCAAAGGAATATGTGTTAACGGCGTCGCTTGCAACAAATTTTGAGTACACTACATTGGGTTGAGAATGGAACCAAATGTCACGGTGTTGCATCTATGCGCAAAATGAGCAAAGCTAACGTCTATAGAGTAGTTCATCGAGTGTCGAATGTAATCATAGTAGATGAATTTCTCCCAAACACCATTTGCTGGACACAAAATTCTTTAGAAATAGCCTTGCAATTTTTTTTTGTCAATAGGGGGGCACTGGCCCCGGGTGGCACTCTGCTAGGGGCGGAAATTTGGAAAGGTAGTTTTCATTAGTAAAAAAAAATAAAAAAAAAAATATATATATCACTTCTGATATGATTTTAAATAAGCTCAAAGTTGATGTTCGTGATATAATGGATTTCAGACGTCAAGCAAATGACAACTCTGCTGTCATGGCTGCAAAATATACAGGAGTGAAGCAAAGGCTGAAAAACATAACCCCCAAAGCACAATTTATAACATGCTCCAATCCTTCTTAGAACTTGGTTTGCTTATACATGCTGCCACTATTGAGGCAAATTCGGTCACTTTTTTTTCGGCGCCCTTAGTGTTTGAAGTATATTGAAAATACTTTAACAATAACTACTTTGTGATATTTATATAGAAAACATTTATACTTATGTTTTTATTGATATACAAATCTATATATTCTGTTTAATGTTTTTTTATTATTATTCTGTTTTTGTTCAAATAAACATCAATTGTTAGTTTTATAAAAGGATAAGCGTTTCTATTGCTACACAAAGCTAATACTTAGGACGCATATATTTATTTTTGTCCATGTCCATACAGCGTTGAGAAGTTCTGCTTCGTGCTCCAGGCAAAGCACTGAAGAAGCTCCAAGAAACAAAATAGAGCGCAAGAGTTGATGCAGTCGAGAAAATAAAAAAAAAGAAACATATTTTTGGTGACAGAAATATAGATGCTGCTATATCTTATGAAAATGAACTTCGACAAAAATTATTTTCGTCCTTAGACAAGGTCAAAGCTGAAATACAGGAAAGATTTCAGCATAGCTACGAAATTTGCCTACAAAGTTTGACTTTCTCACCCAGGCCAAAATCTAAGACACTAACTATGAAAACATTAACTATCTTGCATCTCATGAGGATGACGTTGATAAGGAAGAATTCGAAATCGAACGCGTAAGGTTAAGAGCAATTGTATCTTATACAGGAAAAACAAATGACCTACCTACCCAATAAAAGTCTCCTCAAGCTATTAGAATTTATGTTACAGTTTAGACTAGAAGTTAGTCTGCCTCATATAACAATAATGCTTCCCCTTTTCATTAAAGTTGGAATACACTTATTAAAAAATATTTAAGGTCCACAATGAGCACTCTAGGGCAGGAAATTACAGAGACCGTCGATACTGAACAAATTATAAGAGATTTTGCTTTGATAAAAAAGTAGGAAAATAAAATTTTAAGGAAGTTATCTTGTAAAAATAAATTATATATGCACCTGCATTATGTACCTACCTATGTATATAACTTTTTTCTCTTTTACTTAAAACTAAATTAAATACTTTCATCCTTTCATTTTAAAATCATTTTCTTAAAAAAAATTTATTTATATAACGATTTATTTATTTATTGATGAATTTAATTTAATTAATAAACAAAACTAATTTCATGTTTTTAATTAAATAAAATTAATTAAAAAAAATTATGATTATGTATTTACTGATTTATTTCTGATAAAGAAATCATCAGAACAAAAATGTCATATGGTTCCATATTTAAAAAAAAATCATGATATTTCAAGTATAGAAACTGTACAAACATTTTACATACGTCTATTATGCAGGTTATCAAAAGTTAAAAGAAAAATAATGGGAACATTTTAAATTTGCGGCTTCCTTTTTGCTTCGCTTGCTAGAAAGTACTAGGAACAAAAGTTGACAAAATTTTGAAGAGACATTTTGCCATGTTTATAAACATTCATTATGTGTTTAACTGGTTGAAACCTTAGAAAAAATTTTTTTTTTAAACGTGAACCGCATTATAACAAAGAAATTTCGCATTCTCTTTTTTTTTTTTTGGGTGTGTAAAAAAAATATGCACGACTGGGTCGCACGAACTTGCTCTTATGCGCGATCACATTGTGGCCCTATAGTCGGAAATCAATTAGCTATAGGAGTATATATTTTATCCATTTGCCAAATCTTAGTTTAGTTTCAGGTGGTTTAATGTGAGTATACAAAAATTAACAATATAGCCTAGTGTTGCACATATGCAATATGCATAAAAGGAAATTATACTATTTAAACTGGTAAATTGTTTTAAATCAACAAAATTAGAAAGAAATTGATTAAAATACTTTGAATCCGTTTTAACCCAACGCGATGTACACCATCTGATTTCTTATATAAATCTTTATTTATGAGAAAAAAATTTTGAAAATCGTAGGAGCGGTTTTAAAAATAATTAATTTTTTTATAGATTAAATTTCGTTAATATTTTTGAGAAAAATAATTGGTACGCCAATTTAAAGCATTTATTAATGTTACGTTAAAAATTAAACATCACAAAAAAAAATCTGCTACCAGTTTTCGAAATATCGAATTTTCAAAAAATAATTTTGATTTTTTTTTTAAAAATCCAAAAATCATTTTTTAGAAAATTTTGATACGCACTTTTATTTATATTTGTTACAAGCTTCTGTTTAAAAAATCTAATTTTATTCGGTTGATCAGATGTTGAGATAGTCGAAAATCAAAGAAACCGTTCTATGAGAGGTACTGTTAATCAACGTAAAATATAAACTTTAAAAATTTTAAATGGTAGATCGTACTAATAAAAAACTTTTATGAAAATCGTAGGAGTCGTTTTTGAGAAACAAAATATTTTTCTTAACGGTTTTGTTAACATTTGTATTGGAGGCACCGTTATTTTTGGGTATTAGAATAATTTTTGTCACAAATCTTCTAAATAAAGTAAAAAAACTGCTATTTACCAAGTTTAATAAAAATCGACCAAGTCGTTTTTGAAATATTGAGTTTTCAAAAAAAAATATTAAAACTTTTTTTAAAAATCTAAAAAATATTTTTTTTGAAAATTTTGGTACACAATATTATTTAGAATGTGTCAATACTTCTTCATAAAAAAATTGATCAGAATCAGTTTAACCGTTTTCGAGAAAAGCGAAAATAAAAAAAATGGTTCTTTGGAAGGTACCATTAATAACCATTTTTCGGAACCATTTTTTTTTTATTAAACGGCAACTTATAACTATTTAAATTTATTGAGTTCTTAAAAACAAATTCGGTAGCGCTGGATTTGAGAAAAATAAGTTTTTCCTTTTTGTCCAAGAAATTTTGTATGACAGCTACTGTTAATTTTAGTCCTAAGAAAAAGAGAAAAAAACGGGTAGGGGAATGTCCAAAAAACGCTAGGTACCAAGTTTAAAGAAAATCGACCTATCCGTTTAGGCTGTAGTCGAACCGACAGACAGATAGACAGACGGACGTTTTTGCGAGACCCACTGGTTTTGACTTCTTTATCATCGTAATGTAAAGTTTGATCAAAATCTCGAGTTCGATTTTTTGTACGAGTCCATAACTTCCCATATAGTACCTATATCGCAAGTAAAAATTACTAGGGGCGGCAAAAATTGCATCTGGGCTCGTTCCAATTTCTGTGTGAATGCCACAGCCTAGCCAGGATTAAGAAAACTGCCCTCTCTGCTCTATTCCCTATTCATTCTTATATACCTTTACCTACCTTACATCCGGGGGAACGGAAGGGATCCATTGAGATCCGAGTGAGATGGTGCCTTATCATCACCCCTTCTAACCTAACCTAATCTAACCTAACCTAACCTAACCTAACCTAACCTAACCTAACCTAACCTAACCTAACCTAACCTAACCTAACCTAACCTAACCTAACCTAACCTAACCTAACCTAACCTAACCTAACCTAACCTAACCTAACCTAACCTAACCTAACCTAACCTAACCTAACCTAACCTAACCTAACCTAACCTAACCTTCTACATTAAGGTGTAAAATGTCATTTGTCTCCAATAGGTATCCCGTGTAAGTGACTGACGGAAGTCATGTGAAATGTTTGACGTTGTGTCTTATTTTTTATTTTTTTTTCTAAATGCCTGAATTTCAATTAGTTCTCAATTTCTTGCCATAAGCGATCAAAAAAAGTATTTCCATGTTATTTCGCTTCTATGAGTTATTCAAACAAATTGGAATACCTACCCCTCTAAGCTATGCAATCCATCTTTCAACAGATACATTATGAATTGGCACAATACTTCAAACATCACAAAATAACTCATCGCCCTATTTTCCTTTGTGTAAAAATTGATTGGCAAATAAAATCGCCTCCGTGATCATTTTCGCGCATTGTTTACTCGCTTAAAGCTATTTTTTCAAGCATTTTCCGTTGCCCCTAAAATCATTCAAAATAGCACACTATTGATTTTATCTGTTTAATATCTGAATTTTTCAGTTAAATTGAATGAGCTCAAAACGGTCCTTTACAAAACAAAGTCACAATTCAATGAAATCACAAAAAACAACAACAACAAACAATTGAATTGAAATCCCCACATTTCTCATTGAAAAAGACAAAACAATTTCCATTTCATCACAAAATAAATGGCTTCTATTCATGAAAGAATTTTCCGTTTTCCATTTATTCGTTAATATAGGTTGAAACAGTCGGTGATAAATATATGGCTGTGTCGGGTCTGCCAGACCCTTGTGAGGACCATGCAAAGTGTATAGCACGTCTGGCCCTGGACATGATGGACATGGCCAAAAATGTTAACATGGGACCAAATCCAATGGTGAGTATAAAAGTACTTGTTCATATAGTTGTTATAATCAAATTATTCCCTCAATGCGAATGCAAAGGATGAACTTTTCTTCATCACAATAGAAAACTCTGGATTTATTGTAAATTATCTCTGGAACTGGTGTCCTTTTTTGACTCATACAGGTTTTGAGTGTTCTTCACTTGTTACAAATTGAATTAAATACAAGTTTCCAGCAAATCAAGCAAGAGGGGATTTCCAACATATACACATAAGCTAGTTTTGTATGAGTTTTCAATTAAACCGGAATGAAAATTGTACAATATTTCGTAAAAGCATGAATACGATTATCATTTTTTTTTTTTTTCTTAGAAATTGAAACATTGAGTTGCCGGGACATTATTGTCATCCATCGTTCGAGTGTAAGAGTTTACTCTCACATTTTTTAAACGAGATGTGTATACACACCGTGTACAAACAATTTGTATAACATCTAGTTCAGAAAGGGACACTCCATACTCGGAACTTGGACATTGGTATAAAAGATAACTTTTTTGGTTCAATTGGACAAATTGGAAAAGTTTGTCATTAACTTTTTGCTTCTGCAAGCAAAATTTATTTAATTTAGTTCTTTGGTAAATTTTGGATGATTTTCAATTTTCACAGCCTGGTGAACAATTTAATTTGAAACTTTTGCTTGCCACGCAAATGATAGGTTTGTCATCTGTTTGCATTATCTGTGTGTGTGTCTGGCTGTCTATGGTAGGATGATCAAGAAAAACTTTTGCTATATAAATTTTATTCATGGCAATTGAATGAAAATGCAATTCAATTGGCGTAAGAATACAAATAGAGTTTTGACAATGACTTGATTTGAATATACATTTTAAATAGCTTTAATATTATAATGGGGGTTACGTTTACAAAAATAAATAAGTAAATATGTAAAGGGTTTTTCAACAGGGACGCTACAAAAGTAGAGCAACAGGGACGGCAAACGACGCCATATTTCTTGCCGCTCTTTTGACATTTCTCTTCAATAAAGTTTGCCATTTTATGAAGGAAAGATAAACGAGCCAGCAACGAGTCGAAATTATTAAAATTTACTACCGAAATTCGGAGTCAGTTTTAATATATACACCAAAGCTGTTGCACTTTAAAAATAAAAATAATAAAATGCTCTGTGTTTTGTTTTCAGCAAATAACAATCGGCATTCATTCGGGTGAAGTGGTAACAGGAGTAATAGGCAACCGTGTGCCGCGGTATTGTCTCTTTGGCAACACTGTCAATCTCACAAGTCGCACAGAGACAACTGGCGTTGCTGGAAAGATTAATGTCAGTGAAGAAACATACAAGTAAGTTTTGTTATATTTTATTATTAGATATACAAATTCATATATAATGATATTAAATTCACCTAATTTGCATGTCAATTTTAAACTTTTGTTTTCAAAGTCAAACCTAATTATTATAATGGCGCCCTCCGTCCTCCGTCCTCCGTCCTCTGACTCCTATTCCTCCATTAAATCAATATAACGTTGAAGTCTTCTTGGTAGACGAAGAGTATCAATGCCATCAGGTAGCTGATTAGTTGCACGTAATAGATCTCGGATGCGGCATCTGAAAAGAGGGAAAAATTAAAATTAAAATGAAAAACATAAAAACTCTATCTACATCTATAAAAAAAAAAAAAAACATCTAATTAAAACTAATAATTCAGTTTGCTTCGAGGGAAAGTATAAAACTTTCTTCCCCAGGGTGCCACCCTGCAATAAATAATGAACAATCTAGATGCCATGGTTTTGCTGTTTTCTTTTTGTATTCTCCTGCTACCTTGATGTTCGAGTGTAAAGTTAACTTTATTAAAGTCCCTTCCCTTGCCTTGACATTAGTTTTACAAGGTTAGAATATATATACAGTCAAAGTCAAAGAAGTGATGGGGACGGCCCACCGACCGACGCGACGTGGTGCGGCGAGTATATGATTCGCATGAACTCAACACTGAACACCCCCCACTTCCATATGAACCTAGATCAATTACTATACAAAGTTGACAATTAATCAAAATGCGAGGCAAGCAATTTGTCAAATGTCATCCGGATTGTGATCAACAGGATTTTCATTCTTTTCTATTTCTAAAGGAACCCTGACTTGGCATTAAATTAAGGACATGCATATTGCATAAATGTATGCAATAGAAAATTATGTTTTATGTGATTAAATGAGTTGCTGTTGCTGATGTTGATGGAGAAGATAATTGATTGGAAAATTGTTTGATTCAAAGGAAGTCTGATAGAAATTACATACTATTACATAATATTCTTTTGAAGTTTTGATGAGTTTAATTTTTTTTTGTTTTTTTTTTTTTTGGTTTTAAGAAGAAAATGTTCTCCTTCATTGTGACCTTTTAATTAAAAATAAATCTGTTCATTTTGAAGATTATAGAAGAGAGGAACTTTTTCGGAAGGAAAGAAACTAATTAAAACCGCAATTGAATCAAAGACAAACGAGTCCTTTGCTGAGGATTATAATTCAAAATCATTATCATTCCCTAGTCATTTTCTTAAAAAAAAGTTTTTGAATATATTATATTATTTGCCTATAAAGGTAGGTACCTACTTAATTACAAATTGAAATGAGAGAAGAATAAATTTATATTTTTTTATCGAAAATGGTCTGGAGAGGTGGAGGCTCTTTGAAACCATTCATTATCTGAGCAATTTCTTTTCGTTTTTTTGTAAGCAAAATCATTCTTTACAAAGAATATTGTTTACAAAAATTGATTTTACTTTATTTTGTTTGTTTAAGTTTAAGCCTTAACTTTATTTTGTAAAAAAAAAAGAAAAGCTATTGTTGTAGTCTTTGATCTTCAGTTCGGAAAGTTCATCAAGGTCGTCAAAGAGAGCCCTTTCAAGTGATTGTGGATAGAACAGGGCATTTACAGAGAAAGTGAACTAATGTTTCCTTTTCCTGCTGGTTCGCACAGCTACGACAGTGGGTGTTGTGAGAAATACCCAGTTTCACCGCATGCTCTCCTATTGGCCAGTTCCCGGTGCATGTTACAGAGACCCTGGCAGTGTCTTGCCTTGGTCCACACATTAGATCTTTTGTTCGGGCTATATTGTAGGTGGGCCAAATCTTTCTAGACATAACACAGTTGCTTAACAACTTCTATTGCAGTTGGTGAGAAAAATTGAAAGTATATTGCTCTTGATAACTCCGAGAGGAATGTAAACTCTTTACACAAGTGAGCTATATGAAGGGCTGATCCTTGCCTAGCTACTTCGTCTGCCCGCTCATTTATCTCAATGCCACAATGACCCGGTACCCAGATAAGAGTGGCACTAAAATTGGTGCTCAGGCTTGCAAGCTCATCTCGGCATTGCTGGACCAATTTTGAGGATGATGTAGCCGCAGCAATTGCCTTAACAGCTCCCTGACTGTCTGTCAGAATTGCAGTATTTTGATTTTGGTAAAGGTCTTGTTTAAGTATTTTGCATGCTTCATAATAGCAAGTAATTCTGCCTGAAAAACGCTAGCATTGTCAGGAAGTCGAAAATATTTGGAGATATTTGAGGACTCATAGGGGATTCCTGAACCAACACCATACTCCACCCTTGAGCCGTCAGTGTAGATATAGTTGTGTCGAAGTCTCTTGTCACGAAGTCATCCTTCCAATATTCTCTAGATGGAATTGTAACTATTAAATCCCCCCCACTGCTCAAAGTAGGGGTGCAGTAGTCGGTAGGAGTCGAAAAACTATCATTGGGAATCAAATTTGCGATATTGCCTTGACCATAGGGTTTGGCAAACCATCAGCAATTCGATTTATTCAGTCTTATCGCGCTGCAAAATACCAGATATTTAATGTGTAGATCGGGTTATACAAGGTGCAGAAAAGCGCTAAAGGCATCTGTTAGGCAAAATATCTTAAGGCCCTTGTGGTACCAACACAAGCTGTTCTTTGAAACTTTTTGAGCTTCAAGCCACCATACAATCGATCCATATGTGAGGTTCGGTCGTACTACAGCTGTGTTTGTCCATATCAAAATGATATACTTGAATAACCCAAAAATAACACCATTTTCTCAAAAATTCCGTTTTGTGAATTTTTTGAGAAAAAACTTGAAACGCAATTTTCTTACAATTGACTTTGTTATTACAGGTACAAAGTTCAATAAACATCGTTAAAGCTGGGGCCAAATTACCGCATCAGTGACTGATCGAGTGAGTGCCATCAGTGATCGAATGAACGAGTAAAACCTATGGGGATGAACCCTCCATAACGTGAGCGGTAATGCCAAACTCACATAATTCAGTCACGTATATTACTCGATACAGTTATCGGTAATTCGGCCCCTGTTTTTGAGAAAATTTGAAATTTGTATGGCATGTATACGCGTTCTAGATGAGCTTAAACAAAAATTCGAATTTTTCCTCGCTCTAGGGAATCACATACAAACGCTCTGTATAAATTTGAAGCAAATCGGTCCACCCGTTCAGGCTCTAGCTCAAATTACAGTCGTCGACGAATACACGCACAGACCGACATGACGGACTACATGAGGAAATCCGCTTTTTCAGACTTCTCGATCACCCTAGTCCTAGTTTTGATGGCGTTAGTCAATAACGCCCAAAGAAATAACACCCAAATCGATTTGGAAATATTGCCCAAACAAATTCTGAAAAATTGTTGTTGTTTTTTTCTCGATTTGGACGTTATTTCCATTTTTTTTTAATTTTTTTTTAAAGGACAAAATTCCCAAAATAAAAATTTCAAAAATTAAATGAGAAATAACGCCCAAAATTGGAAATATCACCCAAAAAAATCCAGAATAAGGTAATAACTTCTAAATTCTCGGAAAAAACGCCCAAATCAAAATTTTGCCAAAAATTGTACTTAAACAACTCCGTTTTAAATCAAATCAACTTTATTTTACTTTAACAAAATGAACAGTGAGGTATGGTGAGATGTATGGGGGGCAGTATGCCCCCCCATATATTTATATCCCTCACTGTTTATGCACCGCAAGTTCCATTAAAATTTCACTTTGGAAATATTGCCCAAAATTTAGAAAAGAACGCCCAAATAAAAAAAAAAATGTTTGGAAATATCGCCCAAAATTGAGGAAATATCGCCCAAATTTTACAACAATAATTTACATTGAAATCATTTGGGCGATATTTCCATTTTTTTTTTGTTTTTTTTTTTGGACGGTAAAAAAAATTTGGGTGATATTTCCAAATCGATTTGGGCGTTATTTCTTTGGGCCTTATTGCCTAACGCCAGTTTTGATTTCAACTGACGAAAACAAAATTAAATTTACGCTAATAAACTCAAAAAAAGTTCCAAGAAAATTGCTCCCATTCAAAAAAATTGGAGAACATTCGCTATCTACTTTTGAGATTAATTAAGTCCAGCTGGCTTAAGGTAATTAAAATATGTTGAACTCTTAAAATTTCTTTTTTTAAATAAAACCTCATCCAACAATCAGTGGGATTTTTCTAATGCTTCATATACCTACAAAAAAAACTTCACGACTATATGCTTACTCTTGACGAGAACAATTTTTGTTTTATTACAATCTGAAAAGTTTGATTATTCCCTTCGAAGTTTTTCAGATTTATCAAAATCCTCAATAGTTTATTACGTCAAACATTTATAACACTCATGACGAAAGCTATAAAAATTTTCAATAAAAACATTCCGATAAACGAAAAACTTTGTCCAATTCGATCAAATTTTTAAAGAATAGGACCATAAAGTATGTATGTACATTTGTACAAGTATGGGTACATAATAGAAGTTCGACATGAAAAAGAAGTTCTTTATCGTAAAGAATTTAATTAAATTTGTTTTGAAAAGTTTGCATTAAACCCCATCCTCAAACCAACTTATTTTGAATAAAATTAATATAAAAATGAAAAAGAAAAAGAAAAGATACGAATTACACTGGCGCGCATTTGGTTAACCGATATTAATAAATTTGACTTTCATCATAACGAGAAAAATGAAAATATGAGTTTTAGTGTTGTTTTTTTTTTTTTTTTAATACTTACCGACATAAATGCTTGAGTGGCATGATTCCGAAGACCTGCTCCTTTGGTATTATTTTGTCCAAAAGCAACGATCCGTATTTTTCCAGGAATCTCTCCTTTTGTAGATAAAACATTCCCTTCTGTTAAAGAATAAGAGAATCAAAAAAATAAAAACAACTTTAATAAAGTTAAATTTAAATCCAATAGAGGAAGAAAAAAACGGATATAAAAATATATATGTGTATAAGCATGAAGGATTCGTATATAATGTCCTTTGGCGTCAATTACGGAATGTTCAATTTGTCATACACTATCTACTTGTCGTTGGCCATTCCAAGTTCCAACAGCAACAGCAACAACAACAACAAGAACGAGTTGTTTGACAAGAATATTTTGCTCTTCATACATACACCGCATCGCCTTGGCCTGTCAATATTGGCACCGTATTTGTGACTCGGTGCTGGGGGCGGGCGGCTGCATGTTTGTGTCCTTTTGCATGTACCTAGACCTACTAGCTTAAGGACATAAATAATCTGGTGTTGTGGCGCCCACGTTCCACAAATTGCACATCATTAAGTCAAACTTAACTAACCTCGCAAGGCATCTCAATGAGGGTTAAATTCCGTAGGAGGATATTCAAACAGGAAACGTCCTGGTAGATGTAGTGGCGGTCACGTTCTATGAGTTTGTCCATGAGTGCGTGCACAGCTGAAGAACCACCGTCTGGTGGATTGGGTTCTGCTCCGTACCTGTTGATGGTAAATTTTTCTTTTATTACAACTTTATGTGTTCATGTTTTCAGCTTCGTTTAAGCTTCTGAATTCAGAGATATGTATTTTGTTTATGGAAAATTAACTGTGTACAAAATTGTCTGGGAGGCGAACGGAAGCAACCGGAAGTTACAATTTTCTGACTGAATAGCTATACCTGAAAAAAAGTTATCTACCTGTGGTTTGACCTTAAGCTTTCGGTTGGAATTCGGTTTTTGAATGGTCGCGCTGAGACGGGTAATCTTACAGGCTATACATCCTTGACTTTATTAGGGTAAATGATTTAATTGCAATAATTGTATAAGCAATTACTTTGGGATGTAAAAACAAATTTACAACATAATATTCTTGGTTCTGCCATCCTTTTTATTTTTTTTGATGTGTAAACATCTATGCTGGCGGTAGAGTGAAAAAAAAACGTGAACGTTCGTGTGCCACGTTACGTCGTGCAACATTACGGTGTGCAACGTTACGATCTGTATACTAGGATGGGTGCGTTCAGTGAAAAAAATCTTAAGATCCCCTTCAAGCAAAAACTAGTCCGTTTTGGATCCGCGCACGTTGATGTTTACACATATTAACCGTGAGTCCCGGCACTCACACAATTTTTTTCTTTTTGTGTAGAAAACCGCCCCTCCTGTCCCAATTTTCCAATTTTGACATTATTTATCGTGGATTTGAAAAAGCTTACTGTGGTGTACCCTTACCCATGTTAACAAAAATTGCTCTGCTAATTCTAGTGGTAGAAACTTAGTTGAGGACTTTGTTTTTAGAAGAAATACTGCGTTTAAATTAAGTTGATAGTTTGTCCCGGTCTTAAGATATCCTGTTGCTAGTCAGTTCCTTTTTTCCTGCGCCGATACTAATTTTTTATATTTTGAGGTCGATTTTCTCGAGAAAATGCGTACTTAATACTTATATTTACCTTTTAATTTTTTTTTTTTCTTGTGAACGTAACAATAACAAAAATAAAAATTTCTGAGAAGAACGTGGAAAAAACCATAGATTTTATGATACTGGGAAAACCTGCAGTAGTATTTATTTGTTATTAACGTGCTTTTTTGCTCCTTTTATTCTCTTCACAATTGTCAAAATCTGTTATCTAAACAATTTGGCAATTTTGTTGGATTTTCGGTAAATACCCGACAATTGTCAACTTTTCGGTTCATACAAAAATTGTCATGACAATGAATTGTCAAGTATTTTTCGACAATTGTCAGGAATTTTCTGACCCATTTGTACTGACAGTAATTCTCTTATGAGATGTCAAAAAATATACAATTTACATATTTGTCAGTATTTAATTGACAATTGTAACAGGAAACTCTAGTTACGGTCAAATGTTGACAATTAAAAGACAGAAGTTGAGCTAAAGTGCTAAATAATATTTTTTCAATTGGAAGCGATGACGGTTCTCAGTTGGAACTCGATATTTTAAACGGAGAATAAATAATGATTTTGACGCGTTAAACAGCTTTTAATTTTAAGAAAAATTTCATGTCGAAAAGCAGCCGCATAGGTTATGTTCCATTTTTCATCGTTTTGTGTCGTGGGCACTGCATAAAGTTATGTAGGCCATGACAAACATCAAAATCATACAATGACATAATTGTCACGATAAATTTGTCAGTATTTTGACAATGACAAAATTCTCATGACAAATTTGTCATTGTACTTTTCTGAGAAATTTGTCACCTTTCAATATTTTATGAAATACAAATTTGTCAGACAAGTGTGACAAAATTTGTAGAGTTTTCACTTCTCAATTTTTATGAAATAGGGCCCAGGATGTATTTAAGTTTTATAATTGAATGTTAAATTAAAGAAATTTGTATTTCTATTACGATACAATTTATAAAAGGTTTTCCAATAAGAGGTGTTATTTTGATATTCAAAGAAAAATTGCATTTTTTAGATAAATGATCGGATGTTTTTTCATTATAAAGAGGAAGGTATGTCGTTAATAATGAAACACAACATCAGCCAAGTGGCCGCCACGACTACGCTTACAGGACCATATCCTTTTCATGAAATTTTCCATAACCAAATCGCAATGTGGCTGCCCTATGTCCTCGATAGCCTCACGAATTCCATCTTTGAGGTCTTGAATCGACGCTGGGCTGTTGGCGTAGACCTTATCTTTCACGTGGCCCCAAAGGAAGAAGTCGCAAGGTGTTAAATCACAAGATCTCGGTGGCCAATTGTGATCACCTCTTCGAGAGATAACACGGTCCGGAAACTTTTCCCGTAAAAGATCGATGGTTTCATTGCTTGTGTGGCACGTAGCGCCGTCTTGTTGAAAGTAAACGTTTTCCAGATCAATACCATCCAATTCCGGCCATAAAAAATCATTAATCATCTCTCGATAGCGCAATCCATTGACCGTAACTGTTGCTCCAGCCTCATTTTCGAAAAAGTAAGGGCACCAAACAGTCAGGATGGAGAGGCTTTTCAACAATAACTCTTGGGTTTTCCGAGCCCCAGATGCGACAGTTTTGCTTGTTGACGTAGCCTCCGAGGTGGAAATGGGCCTCATCAGTCAAGATGATTTTTCGATGAAATTCCGGATCATTTTCATGCATTTCAAGGACCCAACCAGCAAAGACACGACGTTGTTGATGATCAGCCGTCTTGAGTTCTTGTGTTAACTGAACTTTATAAGCCTTAAGACCTAAGTCTTTATGCAAAATACGGTGTAATGACGTTTGTGGAATGCCTAATTCCAAAGAACGACGAGGAATGTACAAACCTGGGTTTTCTTCAACACTTTGGGCTACAACAGCAATATTCTCAGTTGTTCTTGAGCGACGTGCACGGGTTTTATTCTTCACATCACTAACTTGTCCCAACAGCTCGAATTTGTCCACCAATTTCTGTATTGCGGTCCGACCCAAAAATGTTTTAGTTTTACCAACCGTCTCTGCCAAATTTTCACCATTTTTATATTGAATTTTAATAATTTCAATCCGTTGTTGAAGCGTGTATCGTTCCATTTTTTTTAATGGCGTAGTTTCTACTTGTCAAATGTCAAAAAATGACAGCCCTCAAAAGTGACAGCTACCGAAATAGCGGGCTATTCAAAATAACACCTCTTATTGCAAAACCCTTTATTTTTGTCTTTTTGTTGTTGTCTATCGAGATTTTGTTTCTTTTAATTTTCTTTTCTTTCTGAGTTAATTTCCTCTTTTATTTGGTCGTCTCTTTAAATTTGTTTAACTTTGATTTATTTCTCATTATTGTGTCTTTTTTTATTTGAGTTGTAAGACCTACTAGTAGTGGTTTGGTTTCTATTTCTATTACGATACAATTAATATATGAACATTTAAAACTGTTTTTGCTTTGGTTATGATTTATTGAAAATTTTGGTTGTAGATCATCATGATAGATCCATGGCAACTCTAGTCGATTCTTCTCTTGACGTTTGAAAAGTGGAAACAATTATTGCCCACAAACCACTACAAACTTTTTTTTTGCAGTTTTCTTCTCGCTGAAAGGATTTCATCCCTATACACCTCAAAATTTGACAGACTGCCCATTTCTGCCCGAAAAAGTCTTCAACAAATTTATTGAAAGACAAGTGAATTTGTAGGGTGATGTTTGGTTGTTTTTCGATAAACAACCTAATATTTATGAATGGCGAGTAGATAAACTCTTGTTTTGATATTTTATAAGGACTAAACTCCAACATAAACTAATTGAATGTTAATTTATTCAAAAGTCCTAAAATAATCAAAATATAGTTTCCTGTATCCTTTTATTTGATTTTTTTCAAAACTCTTTATTAATATGCATATTGTACAGGATTCTAATCAAAATCTTAAATCTTTTTTTTATGAAAGTTCTCATATCAACCAATGTAAAATTTCTAACAACCATGAAACACTTTCTTACGCATAATCAATAATTAATTAGGCTTACATAAGAAATCTTTTAAATCCAAGAATAAATTATCCAAATTTCAAAACTTGCTTAAATAATAATCCTTTTCCCTTACCGCACATCGACAAAAGGGTTAATTTACTAAATCACTCCTCTATGTATAGAGAAAAAAGCTCTCAACAGAGTTTAGCAAAATTTGTTTGCTTCCGGGCGTCTGGAAAATCCTTTAGCACTTCAATAAATGGCTTGAAGGCATTAAAATTAAATTCCTATAAATGTTTTGCCAGATTCGAAGTATAGATATTTGTATGGTGTATGTAGGTATGGGTACGTACTTTCAGTGAAACACATCGATTGACGTTTATACACTCCATATATGTATATGTATATATTTCCTGAATCCCAGGATTTGATTTGAAGCTCCATGCACATGTTGCAGGCAATGAGAACATCGACGGAATATCTTCGGAATGGAAATTCTATTCTTTTCAAAAAATGCCCATACTTTTTGACAACAACTCAAAGTAAGATGAACATTTTCCAATATCCTTGCACATCCTTATTTTCATGCATTTCGTTTGGTTTGGATGGTTGAATTTTCTCAGACTTCCTTCTGCTTGTGCTGGTAGTTGCTCAAAAGGAATTGAACACAAGCAATCTTATTTGCTTTCTTGCATTGAAATAACGCCCAATTGGTTTCAAGAGGACTACGGAACTCAACAGAGTACGGCGACGACGACGAAGTGAAGAAATCATCCTTGTAAGGAGGACTTTGGATGTAAGCGCAAGTGATCCGTGAACAACAAAAAAGGACTCAAATTACTGCACAGGAACAGCTTGCTGATGGGAATTTCGAGAAAGGATGTGTCAAACACTGTACATATCACATATCCCTGGAATACCCTTACCCGCCCATTTATATTTGCATAATTTGTAGATTTTGGTGTCGACGAAGTTTGCTTGATTGAAAAGTGGACGATGTGTGTAGATGTAGATTGATTCAAGACCGAACAAATAAATTCAACATAGTTATATCCTTGTTCTTCATAAAACAACACAAACAATACAAAAAAAAATAACCAACGAACAGACACACACAGCAAAAAAAGGTCCTGACATGTTTTTGAATAAAGAGGTATCATTACCCTGAAGGATCGTTTATGTTTGAATGATATTAATTAACATGTCGTTTCTTTGGCAATAAGCCCTTAAAGCTTTTGAATTAATTTTGTCATGACACCCAGGGGTTTGTATTCGATTTTCTATACTCTTCTTCTCGGCGGGCTTATATGTTAGGATAGGAATAGGAAAGTACCTAAGCAAACATTGCTATGGTATTTAAGTTGGTTTTCGCTGTGCCACTCATGTGTGTGCTTTCAATTCAAATGCAAAGCTAGCAGAACCATGAAGTCCATTCTTGTGTCAACTTTGGTGTATGATGTTTGATCAAGTAACAAGAGCTCGTAGATTAAACTAGATATATGTGTAGGTACTGAAATTCTTCCATTTTGGTAAACATTTTCAAAATCAATTAAAATTGAAATGTTTAGACATATGCGAGTGAGATTCGTTGGCATGAGATTAATATGTTATGACTTGTGTTAGGAATAGGTACATATCAAATCTGGGATTTTATTCAACTTTTGTTTTTGAAAATTAAGGGGGAGGGAAATACGCTTTGAACTCATTTGAATAATTTGCTGATTTTTTTTGCAAGTAAGTAAAGGGTGTTTTTTAGAGGTAGAAAAGATAAAATTGGCAACACTGTTTTCTGTGACAGCCAATTTGACAGTTGTAAGTTTCTTACAAGTTTGGTTGGTTGGTGTATTCTTCTAGTTTCAGAAATCCGTCAGAGGTTATTTTTTGTTGAATTTTTAAAGATTTTGTCAAGGTTTACGATTTTGAAACTATTTGACCATTTATAAGGCCATTATGATCTTTCAGATGTTATAATTTGTTTGCATCCCACAAATGAGGTGCTAAAAATCACTGACAACCTTGAAAAACTTAAACTATTGATTACAAGTTTTCTAAAGCTGAGCAGTTTCTGAAACAAGTTGACTATTTTTGAACATTTACCGATACATTTTATATGATAGCATACTTTTGTGTATAATTTGCCATTTGTGGGTGCTAACATCCCGAAGTATAGCACATATCTTACAAATAAATAACAAACAAGTTCTTAAAGCTATGAGATAACTTAAAAATAACTTAATGATAATAGGAAAGTATATAATTATTAATGGAAAGTATGAATTAAAAAAGGATAGTTAGTGGAGAGTGTTCTTAAGGGCGGTTTTTGAACATTTTAGATCAATTATTGGCGTTTCTAAGCATTCTAGTAAGTGGTTCATTTTGGCCATACTCGGTTCGGTGAAAGGTTATACAAAACAGTGGTATTGATATCAGACAACGAGGATATATTTTCAACTTAACTTTTATAAGTAAGTCAATACAGTCAATACCTCCAGTTAATAACTGATGCAGAAAGAGTAGGTCGCAGCATTATCACGACGTTTGCTGAGGGATTGCAAATTGATCAGTGTAAAACGGTTCTCGTAAGAGGGCAGTATGAGCGGGTCTTCCTGTCCAAGTCCCCTCAAAGCAAATCTAACAAATCTGCGTTGAACGGATTCAATTCTTTGAATGTGGATATGATGATAAGGTGACCAGACCTGGGACACGTACTCATGCAGAGGCTTAACAAAAGTTATATAAAGGGTCCGCCAAATAACTTCTTCTTTTTTTTTTGAAAATGGCGCAAAACATCGAGTGTAGCTTCGGCTGTGTGGCACGTAGCGCCGTCCTGTTGAAACCAAATGTTGCCAATATCCACCTCTTCAATTTTTGTGAACAAAAATTCGTTCAACATGGCCCGATAACGATCGCCATTGACTGTAACGGCCACTCCTTGCTCATTTTCGAAAAATGGCCCAATTATGCCTCTGGACCAAAATCCGTACCAAAATCGTTTGACTCGTTTTGGGTGTATCGGCCTTTCAATGTATGCGTGTGGGTTTTCTGTGCCCCAAATGCCAAAATTTTGCTTGTTTACTACTCGAAAAGATCAAAATGAGCAAGATGATTTTTTTGGCAAAATCGGCATCTTCTCTAAGTCAATCGCAGGCCCACTTAGCGAAGCGTATACACATACACAACCATATTCGTTCAGCGGAAGGATAAAACTAATTATCTGTCAAATCAGACATGAGCTAAGTGTTACCATTCACGAAATAAGCACTAGTTGAAAAAAAACGTTAGATGGCGGACCCTTTATAAGGATTTTGTGACGTAGAGATCTGACAATTCTTTGGCGTTTAATGAATCCCAAGGTTGAACTAGCTCTCTGTTAATAATAGAATCCCAATGAGCTCGGAAATTCAGCTGATTATCGCAGAGAACCCCTAAGTCGCAAATAGAAGTAACAACAGAAACTTGTTCATTATTTATGAAGTAACGACGTTGAGGAAGAAGAGGGAGTTTTCGTGAGTAAGTAATGGTTTGACATTTACCAACATTTAGCTCAAGGAAATTGTGACAGCTCCAGGTATAGAAGTTATTTAATGTAATCTGTTTGGAGATATCTACTCATGACATCGGCTTAAATCTCCAGGTCGGATCCTACTAAAGTAAGTTCAACGTTGTTAATACTTAACAAGAAGAGCAGAGGGCCGAAGTGACTCCCTTGCGGGACATGTTAGCCCTAAACAAACCTATGTATGTCCAATCGTTTAAATAAGACTGGACCCAAGACATAAACAGAGATGGGAATCCATATGATTTTAATTTGAAAATAATTATATCGTGGGAAATTTTATCAAATGCTTTGCTGATATCGGTTGCAATTGCATCAATTTCATAACCTAATTCCATGGCACTAATACTTTTTGATACAAATTAAGTAAGATTAGATGTCGTCTATCTGCCTTTCAGAAAGCCGTGTTGTTTATTAAAATAAAGAGTGATTTACAATGAATAAGAAGTAAGTTGTCATGAACTAAACTTTCAAATAATTTAGGAATACAGGAAAGCTAAGCAATTGGCCTATAGTTTGAGATTTCACTTTTAGATCCTTTTTATGGATTGGGATAGTGGAAGAATCTTTCCATTCAGGATAACTGAAAGCAAGGGGTTGGGCGATTTTTGTAACGCACTTCTTAAGTACAATAAGAGGAATTCCGTCAGGACCCGACGAATAATCATCATCATCAATAAAAGTCACCGTTTGGTGAGCTTTAGGGGCTGGTGGAATCATCCCATATGTCTTGAAAAATGATTGTGGTCAGAACGTTATAGTCAACGGTGAGCGCTGCGCAGATACATTATTGTTGCAGATTTAATGCGTTTGAGAACGACGGTGCCATAAGTGTTTTGACGCAGATATGATTCTTTATCTTGATGTGGACATGTAAACGAGAAAAAATTGAGCACTTGGAAGGCAACATTTGGCATGTTATTGCCAAAATACGGCATGATTTACTGCAAAGAGTGTGTGAAAATTGGACCTCCAGCTTACGCCATGTACCAGCCAGCTGCGAGGGTGATATGTCCAAGATCATATTCAAACATTAATACCAAACAACTATCTGTCAAATAAAGTACATTTCATGGTTATTTAAAATTTTTGTTTGTGTTTTAATTTAATTTAAAGTTCTCAGCCTAAAAAAAAATACACCCTTTATATACTTGCGAAATTTTCTTTTTAAAATTGAAATCGATATTTTGATTAAACCTAACTGATGAAGAAAAGTAATGGGTTAAGCCCGAACCTCACTACTATCGTGTGGTGTGTTGGGGAGTAGTGTGTCGCTTTCGCTCTAATGTATTTCATATCCGTTGAGCCATATTTGTATGGGGTGATGTGTTGTGTCGAAATCTATGAAATAAGGGTTTTCCAATAAGAGGTGTTATTTTGATATTCAAAGAAAAATAGCATTTTTTCAGATAAATGATCGGATGTTTATTTCATTATAAAGAGGAAGGTATGCCGTTAATAATGAAACACAACATCAGCCAAATGGCCGCCACGACCACGCTTACAGGACCATATCCTTTTCATGAAATTTTCCATAACCAAATCGCAAAATGGCTGCCCTATGTCCTCGATAGCCTCACGAATTCTATCTTTGAGGTCTTGAATCGACGCTGGGCTGTTGGCGTAGACCTTATCTTTCACGTGGCCCCAAAGGAAGAAGTCGAAAGGTGTTAAATCACAAGATCTCGGTGGCCAATTGTGATCACCTCTTCGAGAGATAACACGGTCCGGAAACTTTTTCCGTAAAAGATCGATGGTTTCATTGCTTGTGTGGCACGTAGCGCCGTCTTGTTGAAAGTAAACGTTGTCCAGATCAATACCATCCAATTCCGGCCATAAAAAATCATTAATCATCTCTCGATAAAGCGCAATCCATTGACCGTAACTGTTGCTCCAGCCTCATTTTCGAAAAAGTAAGGTCCAATGACCCCGCCGGACCATAAACCGCACCAAACAGTCACGCGTTGAGAATGGAGAAGCTTTTCAACAATAACCCTTGGGTTTTCCGAGCCCCAGATGCGACAGTTTTGCTTGTTGACGTAGCCTCCGAGGTGGAAATGGGCCTCATCAGTCAATATGATTTTTCGATGAAATTCCGGATCATTTTCATGCATTTCAAGGACCCAATCAGCAAAGACACGACGTTGTTGATGATCAGCCGGCTTGAGTTCTTGTGTTAACTGAACTTTATAAGCCTTAAGACCCAAGTCTTTATGCAAAATACGGTGTAATGACGTTTGTGGAATGCCTAATTCCAAAGAACGACAAGGAATGGACAAACCTTTGTTTTCTTCAACACTTTGGGGTACAACAGCAATATTCTCAGTTGTTCTTGAGCGACGTGCACGGGTTTTATTCTTCACATCACTAACTTGTCCCAACAACTCGAATTTGTCCACCAATTTCTGTATTGCGGTCCGACAAGGTGCTTCACGACGACCCAAAAATGTTTTAGTTTTACGAACCGTCTCTGCCAAATTTTCAAAATTTTTATAGTGAATTTTAATAATTTCAATGCGTTGTTGAAGCGTGTATCGTTCCATTTTTATTAATGGCGTAGTTTCTACTTGTCAAATGTCAAAAAATGACAGCTTCAAAATTGACAGCTACCAAAATAGCGGGCTATGCAAAATAACACCTCTTATTGGAAAACCCTTTACATTGGAATGACAGCGACACACTACTCCACAACACACCACGCGAGAGTAGTGTGGTTCGGGCTTTACGCAATTCAGTCGGGTCTGAGCGATTGTATGTTTAACAAGCTACATCCTAAAGGGTCAGGATATTTTTGATTTGTAAACATCTATGCTGGCGGTATATTGAAATAAAAACGTAGACTTTCCTCTGTGCGACGTTACGACTGAACCACTTTACTGTGTATTACGTTTGGAAAGTCAGCATAGTAGCATATTGGGTACGTTTGGAGACAAAAATCTGAAGATCCCCTTCAAGCAAACTAAAGTCCGTTTTGGATCTGTGCACGTACCTACTCAACAAAGTATGGATAACTTCGCGTTTGCATACGGAACCAAATATGGATCCTCAAAACAGTGTATGTGCTTGGACAAACGTTGATGTTAACACATATTCCCTCACAATTTTTTTTTTTTAATTTTCCCCCTGGTGTTTTTTTTACTTTCTTAAGGGCCAATTTTTCAATAGTCAGTTAAGCCATCAGTTAGTCCTTAACTCTTCAGATAGACCAAAAATCAGTTTTTCAACAATCAGATAAAACTAATTCCTAGGAATAAATCTTTTACCAGTGGAATAAAGTTATCTGCTCATTTGAGAGCGGGATAAGGAGTAATTCTTAGGAATAAAAAAATTAAATGTCAAAAAACTAATTCATATTGTTTTGAATATATATGAAAATGGACTGCTTTGGAATTATCGACGATGTTATTATGAAGAAGAAAATGCAAATAGTCTATTCGAATTATCAATCAAGAAAAAGAACTTCATTTGAAATAGACCTAATCAGTTTTTTAGTGAATTTTCTTTTTAGATTTGTGTTTTTCAATGGAGTCATACATATTCTACACTCGACTATTAAAATTCTTAAGTTATTTAGAACTAAGTATAGCTCTTTAAAAGCTAAAAATATCAAACGAAAATTAAATACCTTAAAGCTTTAATTATACCAAACGGATTTAGAGTAAGGTCTTCTCCCATGTAACAATTTCTTGTTTTACATGAATTTTGAAGAGGGTCAAGCTGCTGTGAGTAAAATGATATTTCTTCATAAAATTAAGTCCTTTGGTACCTTTTTATTATCATTTATCTCTTTATTAGTGCCATATTATATTCCAAGTGTCAGGTGTGTGAAGACATCATAATCCGTCCATCAAGGTAGATATATTAAAAGTAACACACGTAATTTGAGTTTCACTGTATGAGGTGCTATGTTAGTTTTTGTCTGATTCATATGCTGCGTAGCTTATACAAAATGAGAATATGGTTAATATAGTTTAATTGTTTAAGTTTTTAAAAATTCCATTTTTTTCAAATTCAGACTAGGTGTCTGGGAATCAATTCCCAGCCTTCCCTACCTAAAATAAAAAAAAAGTTCAAGGCGAGGTACTACCTCTTGTTTAAGCTTTTCAGATTCACTAGAAGATTATACATTCCCTCCATTCCTGTTAACTAGCTAATAGTACTCTGACAGGAATGGTTAAAAGTCATTAGTCACTATAAAGAATTTTTCTTCCCCACGAGCTATCTCACAAGCAATTTATTTTTATTTTGTTTTTATTACTCAGATGCTTTAAAATGGTTACATTTTAAAAAAAATCTTACCTTAAAAGTATTAGCAATAGGTCAGGAGCACTAGCTTGGACAGCTACGCGTAGTGGTGATGCTTTACCGCACGACTCAATTGGAATATCAATAAATCTGAAATAAAACAAAATTTATATTCAATGTTAATGTTTTTGCAAAAGAAAAAAAAAACATTTTGCACTGGTGCGGTCGGCGCGTGCGGCCTGAATCATGAAGCTTATGTCTAAACTAAAAAATCAGAATCCGATTTAGGTCAGTACCTATTAGTTAAATCTGAGTCAAACTAACCATGCCTACAAATAAACAAGCATGGCGATAGGTTTTATCGCAAAAAATCAAAAAGCCCAAATTAAACATTTTAGGCATTGCATGGGCAATTTGTTGTTTTAAAATTTTTTGGTTTCAGAATGGCATTTTTTCATGATAGCTAATAGTTCAAAGTTGGGTATAGCCGAAGAGATATAAATTTAAAGACTAGGAAGATATTTCTGAACCCACACCACATACTCCATCTTTGAACAAAGGCAAAGAACCATCAGTAAAAACAGTTGTGAGAAAGTTTCTCGTCACGACATTTTCCTCCCAGTCCTTCATGGATAGAAATTCAACTGTGAAATCCTTATTGAAGCGCATGGAAGCAGTCAAAAAAGAACGAATTGGTATTGGAACGAATATCCTAAAGTGTTGGATGTATGGCTGAAAATAAAAACTCTTATGCCCGATTTCATAAAGGACTTTTAAATATTTAAAAACCCGTTTAGAGTTAAAATGGGATTTTTTGGTTTCACCAAGTGCTTTTAAATTTAAAATGCTTTTAAGTGCTCTTATAAACTAAAAGCCCATTTTTGTACTCAATAAATTTTAAAAGTTTGATTTGTGAAGTCTAATATGTCAGATGTCAGCCGACGAGTAAGAAAATTATAGATGATACCTATTTTGCAGTCAAATATAAATTGTGAATTAGTCGAAACAAAAATATAGTTTGTGTGTAAATAATAATCTTTTAAGGCTTTCCCAAGCCAACGCGAATACTTCCGAACGACGACAAGACTTTCGCCTTTCTTAATTTATTTACATGGAGATGAGAGCACCCACATTGGCGCGATGTGAATCTTCAAACATTGTTCACTCATCGCATATTTGTTCCGAATGTTTCACGTTGGTTTCGGAAAGCCTTCATAATTTGTTTGTTTTTAGAATAATTGATTGTTCATCTGAGGATGATGAGCAACATATATAAAGATGTCCAAGCATATTCAGAGTTAATTTTGGGATTGGAATCCGTTCTTCAAATATACTTTTTTTCGTAGCATTTTTTTCTACATATAATGCTTTTTCACGTGCATTTCGAATGTGAGAGGGAAACAACCTATTTCCATATCCAGGGATGTGAGGCAAATCCAATTTTAACTAAAATTTCCTTTTTTTAGATGGTGAAACTGGTAATATTTAAAAGTCTGATAAAATTTAAGATGACTTTAGATAAAAGGGATTTTAGTGTATTTTTATGAAATCGGGCATAAGGGCTCATACACTCATACTAAATTAAAAACCAGATTGATTTCCAATTTCATAAAAAAACACTAAAACCCCTTTTATCTAAAGTCCTCTCTTAAATTTTATCAAACCTTTAAATATTTCCAGTTTCATCAATCTTAAAAAAGGAAATTTAAGGGAAATTTTAGTTAAAATTGGATTTGCCTCACATCCCTGGATATAAAAATAGGTTGTTTCCCTCTCACAACACAAAAGCATTACATGTAGAAAAAAAGCAACAAAAAAAAATATTCGGAGGACGGATTCCTATGAACTCGGAATATTTTTGGACTTTTTATTATCTCTTTATCCTCAGATCGACCTATTCATAATTTCTATTAGCAAGAAATTAAATAAAAAAGTGACTGCAAAATAAACCTCCTTACTCGTTGGCTGATATCTGACATTACAATTCACAAATGCCACTTTTAAAATTTATAGAGACCAACATGAGCTTTTAGTTTATAAGAGCGTTTAAAAGGATTTTAAATTTAAAAGCACTTGGTGAAACCCAAAAACCCCACTTTAACACGAAATGGACTTTTAAATGTTTAAAAGCCCTTTATGAAATCGGACATAAGTCGATTTAACTAAAACCGTTTTTAAGGTAATGATGTCTTTAAGAATATTATTCCATTTAGTTTTCTACTCATTCATATCCCATTACAGTTAAATGGCTCGATTTTAATAGCACTTTTAAATTTAAATACTTTTTAAGGAAAATTCCAAGGATTTTTTCTTATTTTGACTGGATTGTCTACAATCTGAAAATTCGATTATTCTAAACAAAAACAAACACATTTTAAACCACCTCAGAGGGAAAAAAGGATATACTTTCGGAAAGTTTCTGATGCACTAAATCCAAATCGGACCTAAAAATTGCTCCATCACTCAGGGTTTCGAGACATTATATATAATTTCAAAAATTATAAAACTGTTTTTTTGGACTTTCAGATTATAAAAATTTATGAAAACAAAAACTGATTGTCAACACTACTTGAGAAGGAATTAAGGGAAATGCATCATTAAACCTCCATTACGCCATGCCTATAGCGTAAGCACGGGCACTATTTTTCGGGCGATGCGGTTCTTTTCGGACATCGCTTTTATTTGCGACAAGTGCGTATTGTGTCTGGTTAACAGCTTTTTTAATTAAGTAATTCAGTATGCCTATACAAGAACAGATTAATATATAAGGCAAGTTTCATCATCTGTACCCGCATATAGTTTGCTAGCGGATAAAAGTTAATTTCGGATGATATTTATGATAATTGTTACCATAACACTTCATAGAACTTCTAACATGAGAATAATCTCAATGTTCAATCCTTCATCGCAGATTTTTGGCACGATACTGCGAGCCAAAACCAGTTTGATTTTCGAACATTGCGTGTGATGAAGATACTTTGCGTTGCAAGCATTTACAGCAATACCGTGTTGTATCAACGCAGGTTTGATATAATACTGTCCGTATTTAACGCAACTACTGTCTACGCTGGACACCGCATAAAGGCTAAAAATCCCTCTTAAGAGTTGAATTTTGTCGCATTAGTTAGTATGGAAGCAGCGCCATTTAAAATTGCTTAATGCGGAGCTTAAAACAAATACTTGAAAACAATCTAAGCAAGCACACTCGTAAATTTATACTCGACTCAACGATATTACCAACCCTAACATATGGGCTACAAACCTTGGGACTTACTTCAAACTTCTTTGATAAACTAAGAATTTGTCAAACCAAAATAGAACGAAAAATACTTAACATACTTCTAGTTCAAAGAATAACAAATGAGGAAATAAGAAGACAGACTGGCATAATAGACGCAGTAAAAAGAACAAAACAGTTAAAATGGAATTGGGCTGGTCACATCTCAAGAACTCAAGACCAAAGATGGACAGTAATAACAACAAAATGGATGCCCGATGGCAAAAGACCCACTGGCCGAACAAAAAAAAGATGGGAAGACGATTTGAACCAATTTAATCCACAATGGTATAACGATGCAAAGAACAGGAATCTCTGGGCTTCTTTGGGGGAGGCTTATGCCGAATAAAATTATACCATTTTTATACAAAACTTAATGTTTAAAAGAATTTAACGAATAGACACAAATTCATAACTTAACTATATATTCATTTATGTTTTTGCTTTTGTTAATTTATATAATTATTTATTTGTTAACTTTAATCTAAAAAATGGCACTAATAAAAGCTTTTAATAATAATAATAATAATAATGCGTTTCATTAAAGAAGTCGATAATTTTACCATTTTTAATGGCGAACTTAATAAATTGAGGATTGTCGTTAATTTTTAATTAAAGGACGAAAAACAAAGTGAGCTACCAACTTTTTGTCTAGTGAGTGTTATACTATGCGTTTTATTAACTTTTTACTTGCTCCATACTATAGGGCAAGTATTGGTTTCGTGTAAAAAAAATATACACACTGGATCGCTCGAACTTGCTCTTGTGGTTAACAACTATAATTCAGAAACACCGTGAATGCAAATCGGACAATCTGTTTAAGCTCTAGCTTAGATTACGGTAGACGCGATGCATAGACGCACAGACCGACGCTACGGATGGCTTGATGAAACCAACTATTTCTAAAGGGTGGCCACTGCGGCTGGCTCGAATAAATTCCAGCCGAGAGGCCCAGTTTTCGACCACTTTTTGCAGCAATCGGGGCCGTATGTTAGCAATATCGCGCCGAATATTCTCTTACAAGGCGTCAATCGTCTCAAACTTATCTGCGTAGACCGCCATCTTGTTGGAACCAAAGGTCACCCACATCAAAATCCTCCAATTAAAGCACGAAAAAGTATAATGGCTCTATAGCGTTCCCCATTGACTGTAACATTATGGCCGGCTTCATTTTTGAAGAAATATGGACCAATGATTCCCTCTGCCCATAGAGCACACCAAACAGTCAGTTTTGGTGGATGTAACGGTGTCTCAACACACACTTGAGGATTATCATCACTCCAAATATGGCAGTTTTGTTTATTGACGTATTCATTCAACCAAAAGTGAGCTTCATCGCTAAACAAAATTCGCTTATGAAAATTGGGATCAACGGCAATCTTGTTTTGGGCCCATTTGGTCACAATTTGGAAGCGTTGTTCATCAGTAAGTCTAATCAATATAAAATGGCAAACCAAACTGAGCATAAATCAATTGCCAGCTGTCAGAAAGACCAACTTCGAAAAAAGTATTGCCAGATTGAAAACCGCACATCAAAATAAAACACCCGTTATTACGTGAATTTGTTCTTGTGTCAGATTGTAATTTGTATGATTTAGATTCAAAATGTAAAGGCATAGTTAATATATAATAAAAATAGAGTACTTCTTAAAATATATTAAAATTTAATGCTCTAATCGAAATCATTAAATTCTATTCATTTGCCAAATTTGTATTATAAATCCATTCATTTGGCCTAATCGCTTTTCAAAGTTAAAAGTTCTTCCAATACTATAATAAAGGTAACTCTATAGCACGAAAACTTATAATAACATCAATTAAAATTAATAAAAGCTTTGCAAAAATAGAAGGTGTACTTCTTAACTTACCGCACCATTGTTTCTTTCTCCAAATGAGCTAATAGAACTGGCAACTGAAGACCAAGACTCGATGCATGATGAAGAAAATACACCATAGCTCTTGTGTTTTCGTCCTAAAAAATTAATATGTGTGTAGGTATAGGTATACTTTATAATGCGATTAAATAAAGTTATGTACCTGATCACGAAAATCACTCCGCCATCCTGCAATAAAGTGTGGTGCGTGCGTTCCGAATAATGCACCCAAGAATATGCGCTCGAATGTTTTTTCGCAAGTATAAATTTCCTCTGGAAAATGATGAATAATTAAAAAATATTCAAATAGAAGAACAAGAGAGAGAGAGAGAGAGAGAGAGACTAATTGAATTAAAGTACTTTGCCCCACAAAAGTTTTTAATTAGCTCTGATGGTAATGATGTGTTTGACTTAATAGAAAATATAAACGAAATTATTAGAAAATTAAATTCAAAGAGGGGGCTATAAACCTTATTAAGGAAAGGAGGCATTTTTTTAACGTTTGCGTCAGAGATCTTGAATCTAATACTATAGTTTTTCACCAAGTTAGAAAATTAAATTTGTTGCCAGTACAAATAAGGACGGGTAAATGTTGAAGTGGAATAAAGCAAACTGTGTATGAATTATTAACAAAATTCTTGTTTATTTGAAAGGCTCATGTGTGCCATTGGAAAAAAATATTTAAAGAAAATGGAATTTGTTCAACACTTCCTACACTTTTTTTGTTATTTTTTTAACAACAAAAAATGAGATTTGTTTCTTTTTTGAAAAAAAAACTCAAAAAAAGAGTAAAAAATTGAGGTTTTTGAAAAAAATTGAAAAAAGACTTTAATTTTTGTTGAAAACTGTTGACATTGGCGCCTGCCAGGCTACTGAATATACCCTAAGCGGAGCAACGGAGTTGCGTGTGTGGTATCACCACCCGAAAAAGGTAGTTAAAATCCTTGGAAACCGTGCAGCGGGCCACCCAAGGTACTATTGCGCAAGAAAACTGTTGACATAGACGCCTGACTGGCGACTAAACGGAATTATACTTGAGCGGTTTAGAGAACCGAAAAAGGGAGTTAAAAAAGCATATTTTTTTATTTGTAAAATAAAGTTTATGAAAAATGTTTTGTTTCCAAAAAAAAATTCCTTTGTCCAAGATCCAGAACTACTTCCAGAACTTTTGCCCTGGTTCCAGATCCACCTACAGGACCTTGTTTCAAAAAAAAAAAAATTGTCCTTTGTCCAAGTTGCAGACCTACCTCCAGAACTTTTGTCCTGGTTCCAGACATAGCTAAACTAAACAGAACTTTTTTTTTAAATTTGTAAAAAAGTTGTTTCTGAAAACAAAAGAATTTGTCCTTTGTCCAAGTTCCTGATCTACCTCCAGAACTTTTGTCCCGGTTCCAGCTCCACCTATAGAACCTTTGTCCCAGATCCAGAACCTCCGTCCCATTTACAGATCCAAGGCCAGAACCTATTTCTCAGGTCTAGGGCCAGAACTTATGTCCCAGTTCCAGACCCACCTCGAGAACCTCCCCAATCAGACAGACTGCCGTCGACTGACCAGATCCGGACACCAGACCATAGTCGTCAGCCCACAACAAATAGTATTAAACTTCATTCTTCGTGATCCTCATACAATCGAGGCACCATTTCGTATCTATGGGAAAGAAAAATTGTATGCGCTGTCGCATTGTAGTAGATCCTGCGAGATTTTGTGCTGCGGGATTTCGTACTGCGGGATTTTGTGATACGGGATTTTGTGATGCGGGATTTCGTATCCAACACGGTTTATACGCATAGACCAGCGACTTCAGGAAACCTCACACGAAAAAGTCTAACGGGATCAAATCTCACGATCTTGGTGGCCAATTCAAGTCATCTCCGCTCGAGTTAGCCTTACCCTCAAATCGTTCAAGTTGAATGTCCATTGTGGCGTTCGCTGTGTGGTACGTAGCGCACCGTTTTGTTTTAACCACATGTCGTTCACATCCATATTATCCAATTGGATCCATTTAATATTAATTAATAGATCGGTAGCCCTTTTCGCTGATACTGATGGCAATGACATCGTCATTTTCGAAAAACTACGAACTCTCACAGACAGCGACGATGTTTTCGGTTGGTATTGCGTTTCGTTGACGCAAGGGCGTTGGCTTATTGTTCCGTCGATTGAAATTTCGGCAACCAAAATTTGGATAATCGACTCGGAAGGACAACCATGTACACTAGGGTGTCCCGACAAATTTTTTTTTGGATTTTCTGAACAAAAGACCTTTCAAAACTTGCGTAATTGGACTTAGATTACAAAAATATATAAAAAAAAAATATTAAAATTTGTCTAGGGGGTTGTACCGACCCTCAAAATTTTGACAAATTGATATTTTTATGCTTTTTTTCCCTTCCTTAATTTCGGTTCCTGAGCTACTATTTATTATAAAATATTAACTTTTTGATCTTATTAGGTTTAGAACATATTTGGCGTTTTGATTTGCATGCAACAATACGTTTCCATCGGTTTCAAATTTATAAGGTTTTAAGCTAAAAATACCCCCAATAGGTGAACAAAATTGAATTTTTTTAATTTTTGGCGCATATTGCTATTATCATCATTTTCCTGGAACTTAAAACCACTGCTCTATAAATCTGACACAATTTGAATTAAAGTTTCTATACCTATCCGATTTTGAAGAAAAATTTGTTTATAAATTTGAGGCCTACCTGCACAAATGACTTAATTTATTGATGTCCTTTAAGGATATGGGTTTTTACCTGTTTCCTACCTGGAAAATACACAACTCAATCCGGTAATAAAGTCGGATTTAAAACTGAAGGCTGTTTTCTACCTGACAAATATCTACACAATTCAATCCGGTAGTAAAGTCGGATTTAAAGCGCAAGGATTTGAAAAGTGGGCGTTTTGTGGACAAATATGGGAAAAACCACATATGTAGTTTATTGAGGAGGTTTAGGTAGGTAGAGGTTTTTCATTCACCATTTGTTTATGACTAAATGAGTTGTTGAACTCCATAATTTGTAGACCTGATCTTATAAAAAAGCCACACTTTGAAGTCCTTAGTATTCATTCGAGATCCTCAACGGGTTGTGTAAAGTGCGTTGTAACAGTTTTAAAAGCAATTTTTGTGATTTTTTTAAAATAATGAGTTCAAGACGTAGTGGGACTACTTGTGCTATATTGGGATCATACAAAAAACTTGACGATCGGCAGCTACCAACTACAAGAGATGTCATTAAATTCATTTTGTTTGTAAGGAACGAACTAAAACTTAAAATCAACGGAAAGGATCCTTCCCATTCAGAAATATATGCGATTGTTTTTGAAGAACTCGACAATATTTGGGCTAAAGCTTCGATTCCAATTGTAACTAAGGAAAGAGTTATTCAATTACTTAAATCCTGTTTCCAAAGGTACAATATTGTGAAGCGATACCCCAAAAGCAAACAAAATGCTAGTTTCGAAAACAAACTGAAGTGTTTTTTGGAGTCATCTGAGAAGCTTTTCGACGTTGCTACTTGTAAATGCACTTCATTTGAAACTTGTTCGTGTTTAAAACCAAAGAAATGAAAGGAAAATGGTTATAAGCGGGGTTGACAAGAAAGAAACAAATATCTTGAAGAAACGACAGCAGAGGCAAATTGAAGAGTCAAAGAGGGAAGCAAAAAAATGGTCTACGCAGGAAACGGATATTGTCTCAGGAAACTGCAATGAAGAGTTGGTGCGTGAATCTTCCCCAGAAACACATTCGGTAACAGAGGCATCCCCAACAAACCCCCCTTTGACAGAGGCATCATCGACTTCAAGAGCTTATCGCAATAGATTGATGTTGCCAACAGTTGCCAAGGTATGTGATCGATACGGTTTATCGACGCGATCTGCTGCTGCTGTCGCTTCTGCTGTTTTGGCTGATGTCGGCTTGGTTTCTTCCAAAGATTCAACTCTTGTTATAGACAAAAATAAGATCCACCGATCGAAGTAACAGAGGCATCACAGAGTGTAACTGACCCTACTTCTAGAGATGGCTTTATTAAAAACAAGTTGAAATCTCGTGCAGAAATGCCAAATTTTGGACACAAAAATAAGTTTAAATTCTAAGGTTATGTCATTAATTAAAAATTATTTCTTGCTTATTTTGTTTTTATGTGATTTGTTTAAATAATATTAATAATAAAATACGTTTAAAACTTAATTTTTTTTATAGTTTTATTCAAACGGTTAAAGTATGTAAAAACATGAAATTTAAAAATCTTCAAGGCCCGGTACTACCACCAAGATAACATGTTCTTTCAGTTTTTTTGACGTTTTCTTTATCTGTGTAAAATTACGCAAATTTTGATACCCCTTTTGATAGTGTAGCTCGAAAAAAATTTTGTCTCATACATCGACGGGACACCCTAATGTACACCGTAAAATGAGCGCAACGCACGTTTCGTTGCCCCAAAAGATTTTGATATTAAAGTTCAATCGTGTAACTTGCCATGATGGTGGTGGAACTGAGTAATAAACAACAGATTTGACAGATGTCACCAAAACAACATGGCCGCCACAAAAATAGATGTAAATTGAATATATTCCGAACAATATGTTGTTTATTTCTTTAAATCCACCGAAACAATCCAGAAATATATGTTTGCAAAACAATCTACATACGAGTATTTTTTTCGATTTAAGTTTTCCCTTAAATTTCCCACCATGACCCGTATGCTGTAAGGTTATACCCAACCCATGTTTTATCGAGTGTTAAATTTTATTTCTTATTTTTTGTATTCAAATAAAACATCTCTTACTTACCCAAAAGCACCACAACAACAGCCGAGTCCCGTACACCCCATTCCCAGCAAGTCCTTAACGCAATATACAAAATATTGTGGTATTTTCCCATCAGACAGACCTGCGAAAAAAGGTTATTGAGTTTCACATTTCATAAAGAGGGTTTTCCAATATCAGTTTTGTTTTCTTGTCTAAGCAAAAGGCGGTTTATCAATTTATTGCTTCTTCAAACGGGAAAATCAAAAAAAAAAAAAAAATGAATGCCTACCTTGCACGTTTTACGGTAATTTATATCGCGATACAGCCACACACTCTGAAACCTCGACGAATTTTCGTAATAACCAACTTTAACGCCTTTTAGATTAACTTTATTATTAACATAAATTAATGGCGGGAATTGCTTCCAATTTCTATATACCAACCGAACTTTATTTGTTCAATTAATTTATTTTCCCAAGTACAAAGTTGATCGCATTAATTTTGAGTGACTTCCCTTGAAATTTTCGTCTACAATTATATATATACAGCTGTAATACCTACAGTAAGCATATTGACTCAAACAAATAAACCTTTAACTTAATTGGCAAAAGTGATGGTGGGTGGTGATAATTAAATGCGGGAACCAGCCACAATAAAATATAAAGTTTTCAAAGCTTATGTTTGGCTGAAATCGTACTGAATTAAATTTAAATGCACAATTCAGTCGCACGGACTTGATCATATACTTGAAATTGAACCTACATTTGGCAAAAAAACTAATCATTTTTTCCTAAATCTTCACGTAGCAATTACCAACAATCCCGCACAAGGAAGTATCTAATTTCGTCCAGTCGTTTTCAAGTTTTAAGCATTCGAACACACCACGATCCATTTGTATATATACACTATACATATATAGATATGCAATCATTTGTACAGAAATGGAAAAATCGATTATTTTGAATTAGAAGCCAAACAACTTGCAATATGCAACAATGCAACAGACTTTTAGAAAACTGCTAACAAATATAAAAAAAAAAAATAAACCGAAGATTAACAACGAGTTTACAGTCCAAGTCCTTAAAAATCTCTTTCAAAATCTGCTAGCCCCATCTCACAAAGGATCATACTTCGTTTACGCTAAACCAAACTATTCAAATGAAACGTTAGACAGTCCCATCTCTATCTCAAAAGTAAAGGAAACTTTAGCTAGAGCGAAAGATTTAAAAGCACCAGGCTTAGACCGAATACCAATTGAATATTATAACTATCATACAGATGATTTTAAGGTCACCCTTAATAGAAACATTTAACTCTATTTTTGAAACAGGAATCGTGCCAGATTAAGGAAGCAATAATTTGCAATTTATGGTCGTCATAATCGTCCTAGCAGATCAACAATTGAGCGTCTAGTGGAAAAATTTGAATCCACCGGCACAGTACAAAATGTTCCCGTGACAGTGAGACAAAGAAGTGCCCGTAGTGTCGAGAATATTGCTGCCGCTGAGGCTTCAGTTGCAGAAAGCCCAAATGTGCCTCTCACACGTCTTTTTCAAGCGTTGGGCATCTCTGTGACGTCGTTGTGGCGAATTTTGCGAAAAGATTTTGGCCTACATCCTTATAAGATTAAATTGACGCAAGAACTGAAGCCGCTTGAACACCAGAAGCGTCGTATGTTAGTGAACTGGGCTGAGCAACAACTTGAAAATGATTCGGATTTTCATCGAAAAATCATCTTCAGCGATGAGGCTCATTTCTGGCTGAATGGCTTCGTCTATAAACAAAATATGCGGTATTGGTCAAGCAGCAATCCACACGTATACTCCATGAGTCATCATTGCATCCCGAAAAAATTACGGTTTGGTGTGGTTTATGGGCCGGCGGCGTCGTTGGGCCGTACTTCTTCCGTGATGATCAAGACCGGCACGTTACTGTGAATGGGGATCGCTACCGTTCAATGATAACGAATATTTTTGGCTCCGATTGGATGTTATGGACTTGGAGGACATGTGGTTCCAATAGGACGGCGCCACAAGCCACACAGCGAATGTCAAAATCAATTTATTGGAAACCAAGTTTGGAGAACGTGTTATCTCACGAAATGGTCCAGTCGCTTGGCCGCCTCGGTCGTGCGATTTGACGCCGTTAGACAATTTCCTGTGGGGCTACGTCAAGTCTAGGGTCTATGCCAACAAGCCAGCGACAATTGATGAACTTCGTACGAATATCGAACGTGAAATTGCAGCAGTATCGGCCGATTTATGGTTGAAAACCGTCGAAAATTGGGTTCAGCGTCTGGACTTCTGCAAGCGTGCCCGTGGCGGTCATGCAAAAGAAATCGAGTTCCATACATAATGGCATCAAACGTACTTTTACAGGAATAAAGAATTTCATTGATATCCAAAACAGTTTTTGTTTTATTCAAAAAAACTTTTGTAGCGCTCTTATTGAAAAACCCGACATATTGAACATGGATATTATCACCGGACAATCAATATTAGAACTAAGGACATCGAAACCAAAGAGTACAGATTATATAATTTTCTTCTCATTACTAGAGGTTTTAAATCAATTAAATTACATCTCTGGTCTCATAAGACGGAACAGTTGAATTTCTAAAAATCTTTCGTAATGCAAACTTAGTAAATCTCTTCTGAATTTTTTCAATGCGATTGATACCTGATTGGGTACATGGATTCCAAATAACGCAACAGTATTCCACGGAAGGCCTGACAAGTGATAAATAAAGGGTTTTTAAAGTATAAGCATCTTCAAAAAACTTAGAATTTCGAATTAAGAAATTCAACATCGAGTTTGCTCTTGAGGTAACATGGTCTATTTGAAGCGAAAAAGTCATTCTGGAGTCAAAGATAACTACAATATCTCTTTGACTTATTAATCTTTGTAAGGAGTTGTTTTCAATTTTTTAATCAAAACTAATTGGATTAAGTATTTTTTAAAAACAGCCCATTTATTTTACACCAGTGAACTATATTATTAAGATCAACTTGCATTTTACTCGCATCTAATGGATAACTTACAGTACTAAAAATCTTGAGATCATCAGCATACAAAAGACACATTGTATAGGAAAGATAATATGGTAAATCATTTATAAATAGAATGAAAAGGAGTGGGCCAAGGTGGCTTCCTTGAGGAACACCGGAATAGTTTTATATTTCGTTTGATACCACGTTGCCAATTCTCACAAATTGTGCTAGATAAACCAAATAACTTTTAAGCCAAAATTTGGTAAAGTCTTAGAAAATTTATGTCATGAAACAAAATCGGCAGTATGGGACACGGTAACGATTTGTCATAATGGTTTACAACTGAAGGTGGTGTCAGGCAAGGATGTATTACAAGTCCAGCCATTTTTGCCTTATAAATATATTGAAGATATCATTGAACATCTCCCAGGAGGAATACTTTTTGCAGGAGGCATATTAAAGCCCTGTTATATGTTGATGACATTGTCATCCTTGCTATATCCTCCGAAACTTTGCAAATGATGATAAACCGAGTTGCGGAATACTGTGATCTTGAACTAAATCTAAACAATTCAAAGATTTTGATCTTCAAATGAGGTAGAGGTAGAATGTCCAGAGCAGAGAGATTGTTATTTAAGAGGAAGTCAATTGAAGTAGTAAAAGATTACAAATATTTAGGAATGAATTTTACCTATTACATGAACATGGAAACTCATCTAACTGGAAAACTCTCTCAAGCTAAGAGTGCAATAGGCACAACATGGAGAAACTGTTTCCAAAGCATTGGGATAGGCGTAAATATGAGTGATGCCATATGGCATAGCTGGGCAGTTATAGTTATGTTTTTTATTGCTGTGTATGAAGTGTGCATAAAGCTCCATATGACGCGAATATTTTTTTTCAGACCTGGATTTTCCCTTCAGGACGCACTCAATATTCTTTTTTCCCATACACCTGAAGGTAATGCTCCTGTTGACATCTATATCGAGCCTCCTGAGCCTTGTATTCTTACTGACGAGGAGTCAGGCAACGAGGAAGATGAGGTCCAAGATATTCGTCGTTTGCCCGGGAAAAAATTATTGGCCCCAGCGAAAATACTTGTTGGGAATCAAAGACTTGGTCAAACGGATGAAAACGATCAATTAGAATCTCAAGCTGCACCATCAACATCAGTTCAGTCTGATCTCCCTGACTCGATTGCCTTGTGGTTGCAAACGCGATTGCTGAAAAAGGAAATGGGACAGACTTCTTCTTGGAATGCAGGTGATTTTCAAAATGCAGAAGACGTAGAATTTCCGCAGCCTAATTATTCAAGTTCTAAGGATAAAACACCAACTGAACTTTTTGAGGAGTTTTTCAATGAAGAAGTATGGGAGTATTTACGAGAAGAAACTCAGATATACATGGGCCAAAAAAATGTAACTGATGTTACTCCAATCACGGTGGAAGAACTCAAATGTTTTGTGGGGATTCTTGTCCTTAGCGGCTATAATGTTTTACCTTCCTCTCGTCATTATTGGGATCAGAAGGCCGACATGTACAATGAAATGGTCAGCAATGCTATGCGCAGAAATAGATTTTTGTCTATCCTAAAATTCATACACTGTGCTGACAATGATGTTGATTTTGATATAACCGACAAGGTTTGGAAACTGCGGAAATCGATCAACATTATGAAAAAGAGGTCATGGAACATGTTGTGCCAAGCGCAGATATTGACTATGATGAAAGCATGATAAAATATTTTGGCAGGCATCCCATGAAGCAATTCATTAGAGGGAAGCCCATCAGATTTGGCTTCAAAGCCTGGTGCATCAATTCTCCCGATGGATACCTGATAAATTTTGATATATATCAAGGAAAACTGCAGAAAGTAGATCCAGTGCATGCGACCTTATTTGGAAAAGCAGTAGCACCTCTTACTAAGATGCTAACAGAACTACCTAGCAATGTTCGGGATTTTCCATTCAATATTTTTCTGGACAATTTGTTTTGTGGACCAAGTCTTTTCTGTTTTTTGCGAGAAAATAATTACTCTGCAACGGGAACTTTCCGCGAAAATAGGATTTACAAAGTGGCGCATGCATCATCACCCAAAGAAAGGGTTGTGGAGAAAAAAACCAAGACCATCCGTTCCAAGCTTACCAACAAGAAAATAAAGCAAACCCATAAAGAAAAACAAAGACGATAACTTATTTTGCACAGCAAAACTTCAAAAATCATCTTCCCTAGTAAATCAGATTTCGAAAAACAGCCAAGAGGTACTATTGCAAGTGCCATGGAGCAAAATGATGGGATTTTGTATGTTCGTTGGAGGGATAATGGTGTTGTGACCGCCGGATCTACAAAATATGGAGTGAATCCAACTATGCCAGTAAAACGTTACTCCTCCGAGAGCAAAAAAACTTAATAGTTCAAATGCCCTCAATGATCCACCGTTATAACAAAGGAATGGGTGGAACAGATCGCATGGATCAAAATATAAACGCGTATCGGATCAGCATACGTAACAAAAAATGGTGGTATGGCATTTTTTCTTAGATGATCGATGCAGTGATCCAAAACTCATGGATACTTTCGAAAAAAACCAACAAAATAACGCAACTAAATTTCAGGCGCTCAATTGTAGAGACGTACCTTACAAAATATGCGCAGTTTCAAAGAAAAACCCCTGAACTTCTGGAAGGCATATTTCTTCGGCCAGAGTGCTGGACGATATAAGATTTGATCCCAATGACCATTGGATTGTTTCTACACCAGACAAAAAAAGGAAGAGATGTGCGCTGCTCCAAATTGCAAATCTCAAACAAGAACAATGTGCCATAAATGCAAAGTTGGCTTATGTGTTGATTGTTTTATGGGTTTTCACGCAAAAATATAAATATTAAAAAAAAGAATTCTTGAAAAAATGAACTTTATTTTGATTGAAAGTTCTTCCGGCTGATTTCTTCTGTTCTTCTATTTTATTTGCTAGCTAAAACCCATAGAGGGTATTTAGGTCAAATGCCGGCGATGCCATATGGCATCGGGTAGTTCAAAGAAATTGGGGGTGTTATAATTTTTTTTTTTATTTTTCCTAGGTCCTAGAAGTTATAAGGAACAAATATCATTAAAATTTTTAAACAAAAAAAAAGATACGGGCGTTAATGGGTTTTAATCTTTGCCGTCACATATAACGCACTTTGGTATAAAAACTTACAGGATCTAGCAGAAAGCTACCATTGTCCCCTGTAACTAAACTGTGACTCGAGAGCTGAATGGCAGGGAATTCTGGACAACTTTATTGACCATTTGGATGCAAGCATGAGACTTAAGTGGAGAGAAGAGCCTCAACGCATAGAGAAATATACAGTACTTTGGAATTTAACTTGGGTTCCGATAACTATTTAAGAGACTCTCACAGCACCCAAATTATTTTTAGAACAAGAGGAGAGGTACTCCCACTAAATTTCGTGCCTCACAGAAGTGACCTATCAATATTTTGCTCATGGTTGTGAGAGAGGATTCTGTACACTTCAAAGGAGTATGTGCAGCATTCAAAGATATAATAATGAATTGCTTTGGAAAGTCAAGTATGACGATGGAAGAAGTGAAAAATTGCTTAAACGGGCCTGATTGGGAAGTTATCCAAAGATATTGCAAAACTGCATTAAATTACCGTAAAAGCATAGTAAATGAAGACTTTTAAGCTCAAATCCAACCTCATAAAACAAAACAGAAAAAAAAAACAATAATAATATTAATAATAATTAAACTAAGCTTATGTTAATTTTTAAGCATAGTGCTAAAAGAAATTTATTAAAAACAATATAAACAAATTGATAGTTCTCGGCAGAAGGTTTTTAGCAATGTCCTTAAGATAGATCAAGTTATGTAACATGTAAAATGTACTCATCTTTTATTTTATTTACCTATTTAAATAGTAATAAAATTTTGAATTTTTTTAATTTATTTTATTTATAAAAATTCAAAAATTGAAAATGTATCCAAAATCTCCCCATTCAGTTTTTTTTCTCGAATCTATAACTTGTCTTTAAATATTTTTACCTTAACCTCAAATTGAAATAATGACTGACATTGCTGTGCAGGTCGAGTGAACTTGAGAGTTTACTTTAATTAAAATTTATAGAGAAATGAATACCAAAAGATTTTTAATGTATAATGGTCACTTCGCGCCTTCGGCTCGGCTCCTGGCCTTCTCTTCCCTTCATCCCTCCCCCATGCCCAGACCCACTATACCACCCAACTGATGGTAAAGAATGATTCGAAAATGAATTCACGGCCAAGTAAACATTTTAAATGTATCCCAAGGGATAAATATTAAGTTTAGACCGATAGAGCTGATGATAAGCAGTTTGCATAAAATTTAATTTTCATCTGGGACTTTTGGTTAGTGGCTGTGAATAAAAATGAGTGTAATGGAAAATGTAAACAGCTTTTAATGGTTTATTTTAATTTTTTTTTTTTTTTTTTTTAAGATTCATTTCGTTTTATTGCCTGCCTTTGGGTTTATGGTTAATTTTGACAGAAGGTTAATTGAATGCTGGGATCAGTCGAAAAGTAATAAATATGGCCCAATGACCAATTTACTCTGTTTCACTCCTATAGTTTTGCAGACGTGCCATTTAAATAGAAGAGTTTTATGGTGATTGCTTGGTGGAAACATAAGTCATGAAAACTATTTTATAAAGGTCATTTAAGGACGAAACTTGTTGTTAGTCTTGAAGGAAACATTTCTTATTTAAGTTTGTAGTTTGACTTTTTTGGATTTGGATGGGTTCAAGATCAGCTTGAATACGAGGTTTGACAAATGAGAATTAACCCAAAAATGGTATCAATTCTTTGGTAGTTTGATCATAGATTTTCTCGAATGATGGTTTGGATCGCATATCGGAAAAATTATGGATAACCAATCCCGCTTTTGATTATATCTTAATATATAAAACAAAGTCGGTTTAGTTACAACACTTATAACTCAAGAACGGCAGGACCGTTTGTAATTATTTTTAATTTGTTGGATTCGCCTTTTTAGGGTAAAATGGGGTAAAATTAAAAAGACGATATTCTAAGGAAATATGGCTTCAAGGATATTTTTATTAAGAAAATTGCTATTTGTAGTGAGAAATGGGGTAAAAATTAAAAAAAAAATTGTCTAATTTAAGAAATTCTTCTTTTTTTTGAAATGTTTTTTTATTTGTAGGGTGAACTAAGGTAAAATGAAGAAAAATGTAATTAATTCTTTTGGTCTTTAAAATGGCGTTCGGCAAAATTCCTTTAGGGGTATTCTTTTTCAAAATTTTGTTATGTGTAGGGTAAAATGGGGTAGAAATAAAAAAAAATGACCGATTAAGGAAATTATGTATTTGTTTAAAAAGGTTTTCTTAGTAAATGGCTGTTTTTCAAATTTTATTATTTGTAGGGTGAAATGGATTAATATAAAAATTGTTCGATTTAAGAAATTCGGCAATCATAAAACTGGTTTCAGATATTAACTGGACCCTGAATGGAAAGAGGTGTACAGCTGCCTGCCTAGTAGTGTTCGCCGACGATGCAACTCTGTATACAAGCGAAGTTAAAATACCATACATTCAAACTCAGCTTCAAAGCAAGTTTGATAAGTTCCAAGCTTTCTGCTCACAGTGGAAGCTTAAAAGAAATTATGAGAAGTGTGAAACCATACTGTTGCACACACCAATAAGAAGCGGTAATCCAGACTTGAGACGCAACTGGAAAAACCTTAGAATAACGAGTTCAAATGGTACTCACGTCGTCAAGTCAAAGACTTTTGTGAGGTATTAGGCAAGAGTGGCTTTTATGTCACTCACAAGTCTTTTCTACTCAAAATATCTGACATCCGATGTAAAGATTATTTGTAACCAAGCATTCATTTGTCCAATTCTGACTTTGTGCGAGTCCAGTGTGGTGGAACATTAACCCGTCTTAGGTATATGTAGAAGCTTCGAGTTTTTGAGCGCAAATGTCTACGAGCTTGTACGCAGATGTATAGAAGTGCAAATTCTGACTTCCGGCATTACGTTTCGAACAAAAAAACTATTAGAGTAGTCTAAAATTGAGAACGTCATATTAGACTTCGGGAGGAATCACTTCTCACGATCGGCGGCGTCGTGGAGAATGAACTAATTTCGGTATTATTTTATCCGAATCCTGGGTATTTCAGAAATGCCTTAGAAACTGGATACATACCACCAGAGACATTCTTGTTTCTGGATGCATATGGCTATTTTTTAGACTCAACGAACGTACCCATAATATACCACGCCGATAAATGTACCTTTATGAGCCTTTTGAGTCGGGGGGGGGGGGGGGGGGGGGACTTATCTAAGGTACTGCACTAGCATACCTGAAAGAGATAAAAATAACTGTAGTCGGTTAAATCGAGAAAAATATTGGTGGCTTGACTGGGCTGAAGCCAGTACTAAGGTTAAGTAAAACTAGGCCCCAACATGTGATCTATGATCTGACGATGACTGGCAGAAGTGTAATTTTACGTCTATACTCTATCGGCGTATCGCCGTAGCAGCGATCACATGACTGAGCCTGGTCCTAGATTAGTTTAGGTTAAGTTAGTTTGTTAGTTTTAGTTTTAATAAAAAAAAAAATAATAATAATACGGCTGTCCTCTCACACTTTCTTATAAACAAAAAACAAAACAAAAAACCTGTAAAATAAAAATATCAATAATCAATACATAATGCCAACAAAACACACACAAATCATGTAATGAGAACCGTGAAGGTTATCTACTTAAAAAAAAAAAAAATAACAATGAATTAGATTTTTTTTAAACAACCACAATAACTTGGCACCCCTTGAAATAGCTTTATCTCCATCTCAGCCTAACAAAAATAAACGAATTTATAAATTAATTCGTAAACAATTGGTGGTAGCGCCTTTAAATTGTTGTTCAAAAAATTCTATCTAAAAAACTGACATTCTAGTACAGTAAATAATAATAAAGGGTCCCCCAAATAACTTCTTCTTTTTTTTTGAAAATGGCGCAAAACATCGAGTGTAGCTTCGGCTGTGTGCACGTAGCGCCGTCCTGTTGAAACCCAATCCTGCCAATATCCTCCTCTTCAATTTTTGAGAACAAAAATTCGTTCAACATGGCCCGATAACGATCGCCATTGACTGTAACGGCCACTCCTTGCTCATTTTCGAAAAATGGCCCAATTATGCCTCTGGACCAAAATCCGCACCAAACAGTGACTCGTTTTGGGTGTATCGGCTTTTCAATGTATGTATGTGGGTTTTCTGTGCCCCAAATGCGTCAATTTTGCTTGTCTACTACCCGCCAAGATCAAAATGAGCTTCATCTGAAAAGATGATTTTTTTGGCAAAATCGGCATCTTCTCTGAGTCGATCGCAGGCCCACTTAGTGAAGCGTATACACATTACACAACCATATTCGTTCAGCGGAAGGATAAAACTAATTTATCTGTCAAATCAGACATGAGCTAAGTGTTACCATTCACGAAATAAGCACTAGTTGAAAAAAAACATTAGATGGCGGAATAATTGTAATTGACTTAAGTGAATAACTATCTAAACATGGAAAAAAAATTCTGAAAATTCAACCTTATAATTAAAGTTCTAAGTATTTTAATGGCCTGAAGAGTGTCGATTACCAAATTTACTTGGCAACGAAAATATTATTTATTTTTTTGAATTTGTCATCAGTAAAAACTATTTTGTATGGAAAACTGGAAATCTATCTGACACATACATTTATTATTAAGATAAATTGTGAAACGCAAAGTTTTTCAGTGGAAGGATTTAATTTTCGGATAATTTAAATGTCGATTAAGTTATCAGGGGGGTCATTCCGTAATTCGATTATCGCCACACGATATCTTTTGACGACAGCTTTGAATCACGTAAAAGCAATAATCACTATCGACTGGACGATATCGTCTTGACGATCGAAAATTTGCTCTCCGTAACTCAAAAATCGTCAAAGCGTTTTCGTTAAATCGTAAGCGTTTGAACGATACCTATTTAGCTATCGTCTTGCGTCGTCTTGTTTGTTTTTCGAAACAATTTATGCATTTTATCATATGTAGGGTTTTTCAATAAGGGCGCGTAGATGTTTTCGGTTGATCCTGGGATAATAGACCATGTAAACCTTAAAATGGGCGCAACGCACGTATCGTTGCCTAAAAGATTTTTATATTGAAGTTCTTTCAATTGGACGTGTCGTTCAATCGTGTAACTTGCCATGATGAATTGGCATCAGTAAATAATAAACAAAAGATTTAATAGATGTCACCGTCAAAATCTGCGCGCTGCAATTGAAAACCCTATAATTAATTATTTGTAGTTTGAAGGATAGGTGGATAACCAATTTGTTTAGGCGACTTCACGTTTTGCCCGCACTTTTCTTCACTTCTTCTAAATAAAAATTGATATTTTTTGGGCTTTACTGACAAAAATAAATTATAGAATTGTCATTTATGAATGATTGAAAAGTCAATCCTTCTCAAACTGTGATTTATAATAAACGATTGTCGAGACGATAGTGATTGTGTTACGTGAAGCAAATTGATGACGATATCGTGCACGATTATCGTTTAGACGATTATCGTTTTAAAAATTACGGAATGACCCCCGAATTTTACTGAGACATTGTGAAACAAATCCTAAAAAATGTTGTTCAAACTAATCATGTGGTTCAATTGCATGAAACTTGGTACAGAGGATTTTTGTTTTAGCTCATCTACATACAATGGGTAGCTGCCATACAATAGTTTTATTTTTTTGTATTTTCTCGAAAACGGCTCTAACGATATTGGTTAAACTAATAACCAAAGTGATTGCAAGAAAACTGCGTTTCTGTTTTAATCAAAAAAAAAATGCATATTAGGAAATTGTATTACTTTTAGGCTATTCAGGTATATCTTTTTGATGGCTTACCCAATTTTGTTATAATTTTTGCAATCTGGTACTTCTTAATAGTTTTAACAATATTGCATTTGAAAACTTTTTTTCAACAAACAAAGAAATCAATTTCTTAGTACTTTTTTTTTATTTTAATCATATTATTAATATTAAAATAGAATATGAAATTGAAACTAGTTGCTTTAAACACAAAAATATACTGACTACCATCACCAATAAAACACACACATAGTAACTACGTACTTATGTATATCTTCTTTTTGACATGCAGTTGATGGTTTAAACATCAATATATCTATTGTAATAAATAAATCAACAAAACAACTGTTGGCAAAATGGTAAACTGACACATAAAAATCAACCCGTTGCCTTCTACCCAAACAAACTTTGTTCGATAATTTTCCAAAAGAGTCTTCAGTCGAACAATTTTTGATGAAAAATATATGTAGTTGATGTTGATTTCAAGGTTCGAAGTATTTATATATTTAATTTATCAAATAAAAAAAGAGCAAGTTCATAAATTCGCTTACGTCTCCATTAGCATCCATTTTGTCACGATGATATTTGACTGCTGACAAAACCGCCAATCGAGCCACTTCCTCCGTATGGACATTTTGTCCTGAAATATTATTACAAATTTAATTCTTTAAAATGTCTTTCGTCCTCCACATGGACAAAAAATTCAAACCATCGCTACAGCCACCAATCACGGCGTTCAAGTGGTCCAGTACGTCGCGCCTAGAACTGCGGTCCTGTAGTCCACTTCGTGTGATTTTTTCAAACGTGTCCTCGAAAAAACAATCGAAAATGAAATCCATTCTAATTGAAGCGAATTTATGTGCGTTGGGGTTATATGCTATATTTAGAATCTAAGCCCAACGTTATCGCTGATGAACGTGAAGTTGCCACAAATTTTTAACTTTTTATTTCCTGGAAATAGCAATCAATTTCTCTTGAATTTGAAGATAAAAAATATACACGTGAATTGAACAGAAATACACAAAAACCACATCTATTGGAAAGCCTTCAATTTAGTCGTCAAACAGAAAGGGATGGCAAACAATAGTAAACAATTTGCTGGAAGCCAATTTGTGGCACATAGATTTTTCACTCTATTTAGGTTTTTGAAGCCGAATTTTTGAAGAGGGAAACTTTTCAATTCAAATGAGGTTTTTATTTGGAGGAATAAAACGAGACTAACGACTTGGACTTAATTTTCGAATGAGGACTCCAAACAAGCAAGCAGTAGTTGCTGTGGGGAATGTGTTTCTGGATTAAGTTTTTCTTCAGCCATTCTTAGCTGGTGGAAATATCGATTTAAGTATCGAAAACAAATTTGTTCGAATGAGGTGCTCTCTATTGGATTGAAGGGGACACTTCTAGGTTTTCCTTGTTTTTCTTCTTTCAAGTGACTGTCTGTGTATAGTATAGGTAGCTAGTTTAAGGTTAGTTTACGTTATCGTCGGCGAAATGACGTCAAAAATATGTGGTACGGAATGAGGTATCACACGTGACTAGAACGTTGATATTTTTAGTGACTACATTTTTAACAAATGAACGAAAAAGTATAGAAAATTAAATAGTGACGAGCAAGGTTCGTCCTCTTTCCTTAGTTGCTGTTGACAGTAACACTATAACTCCCCCAGCAACACGAGGCGGCAAACCAGGTCCTTCTACCACTCTATCTGTTCGCAGCTCGATAGCTTAGCTTAGTCCATGATTGGAAATTCTTCGACTGAGCCTCCGTCACCGTCAGAAAAGTTGACTTCGATTTTCTTCTGGAGAATTCATTCTAAGTACTGCTTGGCTATATTGGCATCTGGTTTCCTCAGTGGATGGCATGCCTGATCGACTTTGGCTTCTCCAGTCCTATAATCCAAAAATAATTGTTGGAAATCCAAATCTTCGAGATATAAATCAGATAGCGATTAATGACATCGAAAGCTTATAACCAGCTCGAGATGTGTGAAGAGTGTGAGCAGAGATTTTACGTTGTATAAAAATATCGCGAATCCGCACTAGGAATTCCGAATGCACCACCAGTTTTATTTGTTCTATTGCTAACAACTCCAAGTTCGTTCCACTTTCGAGTGGCGCATAATTTCCCAGACAGTTAAACGCCACCGCCTGTCGCGCGCAGATGTATGTTCCCCTGTATCAAATTTAGTTGGTTTTGGATAATGTGCATGTCTTTTTGGAAGCCCCCCCATTCTGTTGCAGCGAATATGGTTATGGGAAGTAATGTTGTTTGCCATAGGAAACCAGATGTCATCAAAGTAGAACGAATGGTTAGCTGATCAAACGGGTTCCATTTGAAACCAAGTATCAAGTTTGTGACCACAGCGGCAGTCTTTATAGGTACATCTGCAATTCCAAGTAAGAACAAAATCGGTGACAAATCAACTACTTGTCTAACAGCTTGTCGTACCTCAAATGCATCGGAAGGCTAACGACAGTGCAGAACGGTTCATTGCGTTGTAGTACGACTTACGACTCTTTGATAAAAACAACAATTTTACTAAGGATGCCCCATCACATACCTAGCGATCACCAGATGCAAGAGTCAATGGTTTGTTGTAAAGGGTTTTCCAATAAGAGGTGTTATTTTGATATTCAAAGAAAAATGCCATTTTTTGAGATAAATGATCGGATGTTTATTTCATTATAAAGAGGAAGGTATACCGTTAATAATGGAAGACAACATCAGCCAAATCGACCCTGGGCTGTTGGCGTAGACCTTATCTTTCACGTGGCCCCAAAGGAAGAAGTCGCAAGGTGCTAAATCACAAGATCTCGGTGGCCAATTGTGATCACCTCTTCGAGAGATAACACGGTCCGGAAACTTTTCCCGTAAAAGATCGATGGTTTCATTGCTTGTGTGGCACGTGGCGCCGTCTTGTTGAAAGTAAACGTTGTCCAGATCAATACCATCCAATTCCGGCCATAAAAAATCATTAATCATCTCTCGATAGCGCAATCCATTGACCGTAACTGCTGCTCCAGCCTCATTTTCGAAAAAGTAAGGTCCAATGACCCCGCCGGACCATAAACCGCACCAAACAGTCACGCGTTGAGGATGGAGAGGCTTTTCAACAATAATTCTTGGGTTTTCCGAGCCCCAGATGCGACAGTTTTGCTTGTTGGCGTAGCCTCCGAGGTGGAAATGGGCCTCATCAGTCCAGATGATTTTTCGATGAAATTCCGGATCATTTTCATGCATTTCAAGGACCCAATCAGCAAAGACACGACGTTGTTGATGATCAGCCGGCTTGAGTTCTTGTGTTAACTGAACTTTATAAGCCTTAAGACCCAAGTCTTTATGCAAAATACGGTGTAATGACGTTTGTGGAATGCCTAATTCCAAAGAACGACGAGGAATGGACAAACCTGGGTTTTCTTCAACACTTTGGGCTACAACAACAATATTCTCAGTTGTTCTTGAGCGACGTGCACGGGTTTTATTCTTCACATCACTAACTTGTCCCAACAGCTCGAATTTGTCCACCAATTTCTGTATTGTGGTCCGACAAGGTGCTTCACGGCGACCCAAAAATGTTTTAGTTTTACGAACCGTCTCTGCCAAATTTTCACAATTTTTATAGTGAATTTTAATAATTTCAATGCGTTGTTGAAGCGTGTATCGTTCCATTTTTATTAATGGCGTAGTTTCTACTTGTCAAATGTCAAAAAATGACAGCTTCAAAAGTGACAGCTACCGAAATAGCGGGCTATTCAAAATAACACCTCTTATTGGAAAACCCTTTATAAGTTGGACTGTAGTATCGTGAAGAAGGGGAGAGGTAGAGACAGATGGAAGATCCATATGCATATCGCCTATTGATGTGGTGATGGCTGTAGAATGAAGGATGAAGGTGCAGTATAAAATTCGTAGTTTGATGTGGAAATATTGGTGTAACTGTTGAGCAGGAAGTTGGGTTGGGATTAGGAATCGATTCAAAGACAGAGATCGGTGAAAAGCTTAGAATATACCTCTAGTTGATACGGAAATTAGGATACTTGGCTACATATTTAGGTTCAAAGTTTGGAATTTATTTGTAGGGAGTGGAAATTCAGAATTATTGGTTTGGGTTAGGTTGAAAGAAACTCGTAGGATACCTACTACAGGGGTTGAAATTACCGTGAATATTTTGGAAATTAGAATGACCGACTTATATTGATGTTCAATAAAGAAACTGTAGGTGGGATACTAGGGAAGTTATCATTTTAAGGCTTATAGCCTTTTCACACTGCATCAAAATCTAGATTTCGAGCGAAAACCACGAAATCTCATCGAAATCAGCTATAGATTTGCCATACATTGTCAGATTTCATAATGTAGCATATTAATGCGAAATCTTCTCAAAAACTTGGAACAGTATGAATGTGAAACAAATACAATTAATTAGCTACTCATTTTTCTCTTCACTATAAAAGTTCAGTCACAAAAAAAGAGTCAATGATAAGAGAGTTTATTATATCGGATTGTGGGATTTCATTCCGTTTTGTGGGTATTTTAACAGAAAAAGAGAAAGAAAATCAAATATGTGTAATTTTTTGGACTTTTTTCCCTGATTGCAATGGATTTTCTTTTTCGGTGTTTCTATCAACACTGAGATTCGTTTGAAATACCACAAAAAATCTTTTTTATTTGTGGTGTGAACGATTCAACGAGGTTTAGTAATCTTACTGCCGAAAACCGAGATTTCGGCTACATTGTCAAAACCATATATTAGGTAGGTTACTGTGAGTAATGATAGTAGCGTTTGTAATCTTTTGTGAATGCAATCTTTTAATGACTTCAACAAAATGATTGCATTCATTGGCTTCAATTTGAGACTTCGACTTTGAGACCACTTGAATCTGCTAAACACATGGAAATTCGTTCAACTTTGAGTGGAAATATCTGTTCCATTTTTAAAAGTGGAATTAATTCCCACCTAGAGAGAAAATTCATTACGCCTTAAATATTCTGTAATAGATTGCCAACCGAGATTTGAGGGATTATCGATTCTCGTCGATCGTATAACCCAATAGAGACCTGTTGACATATGCGCCTGCCTGGTGACTGAACATATCGGAAGCGGAGGAACGGAATTGCGTGAGCAGAATAAGCATCCGAAAGAGGGAGTTGAAATACTTGGAGCCCGCCCAGTTGGGCCACCCAAGGTACTCTTGTCCAAGAAAACTGTCTTTCAACATAAAAATAAAGTAGTTTTTTCTCACACTAAGTGGAGAAAAGAAGTACAATTTTCAAAATTAAGTTCTACCTCACTAAAAAGTGCAATAAATTCTCTCTCTTGGTGAGAATGAACTCCACTTTGTGGAATAGATTCTCATCAAAAGTGGACAAAATTCCCTGCACCTATGCAATCACCATTTAGTTGACATCAAAATTATTGCAATAATTTTGTCCAATATTCGTTTTACAGCAATCAAGGAAGTATTGTTCACTTCGTAATAAAGTTACAGCCGAAATTCGCTCGGTTAAATCTCAAATGTACTTCAATCACCTAAGTACATCTTTAAGTGGACGTCAACTATATGGAATAACTTACGCAACATAGGTATTGGTAAGTCTAGAGGTGAATGTTTTGAGAACATTGATGGTAATATTCTTAACAAACAATTTATTTCCTCATCATTGCGACCATCGTTGAGCATACAATCTCTATCTTCGTCTGCGGATCAGTCGAATCGTCTAGATTTTGGTTTTCGTGCGGTGGATAGCGCCGATATTGTTGAAAGTGTTCTTTCCATTAAATCAAATGCTATTGGGCTTGATGAAATTCACCCCTCTTTCTTAAAGATGATTCTACCAATTATTCTACCTTACATCACATTCATATTAAACACAATTCTGATGTCAGGCGAGTTCCCCCATCGATGGAAATTGGCTAAAATTGTACCCATCTCTAAAAATGCAAGAGGTGATGAATTTAGACCAATCTCAATTTTGGCCTTTTTATCCAAAGTTTTTGAAAGAATTCTTCAAAATCAAATCAGTGCTTATCTTATGCGTCAAATAATATGCTCACTTCAAAGCAATCCGGATTTCGTGAAAAACATAGTTGTATTACAGCATTGTTGAGCGTAATTGACGACATAAGGCAGGCGGTGGATAGGGATGAAGTAACTTTTCTGGTGTTGCTTGATTTTTCAAAGGCTTTCGACACAGTCAATCATGTCAAATTATGTGAGAAGCTTATGCAGCAATTAAACTTTTCTACAGGCGCAGTAAAGTTACATTTTTCTTACCTCACTAAAAGAAAACAAGCGGTTCAATTTGGGGATAAGTTATCTGACTTTCTGCCAAATGCTTCCGGTGTCCCTCAAGGTTCAATTCTTATTCCTTTATTGTTTTCGATGTACGTTAATGAGCTACCAACTATAATAAGGAATTGTTCAATATGTATGCTGATGACGTACAATTGTACTTCAGCTGCCCTCTTGGGCTCATGGAGCATGGTGCTGTAAGTGTTAACGAAGATTTAGAGAAAATTGTAAATTGGTCCAATCTAAATGGCCTTATTTTCAACCCATTGAAGTCTAAATGTCTGGTTATGTCAAGAAATTATTTAGATCTATCTTATTTTCCTTCGATCGTGTTGAGCAACGCTCCTATAGAATATGTTGAAACACCAAAAAATCTTGGTGTGACCTTCAATCGCTATCTAACCTGGGATAACCATATTAATGCACTCGTCGGAAAAGTATATGGTGTGCGGGTATCTCAATCATTTACGCCTGTCAAAACACGTCTAATGCTTGCAAAGACCTTAGTTATACCTATATTGACTTACGGGTGTGAAATTTTTTGTAACTGCAACTATGTAAGCAAAAGAAAGTTAAATGTCGCCTTTAACATCACTGTACGCTATGTGTTTGGACTGCGTAGATATGACAGATTAACTGGCTATTCTCTTCGTTTGCTCGGTATGCCTTTAGATGATTATCTCCAGCTTCGCAGTTTAATCCTACTCTCTGACATATTGCTAACTCGCCAACCACAATATTGTTTCGAAAAATTAGAATAGCATCCTCGCACAGGTCTCGTCAATTAATTTATCCTCGATGTTCGTTTTTAACATCCGAGCGCCAATTTTTTGTCTATGCTGTTCGCTTGTGGAATTCCTTGCCGCGAAATATAACAAAAATACAGAATACATATTGCATAAAAAAAGTATTGAAACTCCACTTTTCAGTAGATTTAACCATGTAAATTTTCATTTTTCTTAGTATTCTTTCTTTTTTTATTATTGAAGATCTATAACTTATATCTGCTTACATATTATATTTATTTCTCTTTTCTGGATATATTAAATTATGTTAATTTTTATCTTGCTCTATTTTGTAAAATTAGCTTAAGACTAAATTATAAGATATTGTATCTTACAGTTTTTAAGCAATCACGAATAAATAAACAAAATAAATAAAAATAATTTGAATGCAATCTTTTGGGAATTCATTCATTCTCTTGTATTCTTTTGCCCTCCATAAACCATAAGTGCTCTGGCATTTGGCCCATTAAACTTTTTCAAAGTTACATGACAACATTTCATATGCAAAAGAGTGCACATTCCAGTGGCGTGTTGTTTGCTTGCAAGAATGGAGGGGACCATGTCCTCCAAAGTAAGGAACGTAAAACGGCGGGTATTTGAATGAGGTGACTATATACCTATACCTATAATACCATTCCAAAAAAAAAAATAGTTAAGTGGATATCTCACACTTAAATTGTTTTATTTATTAAATTCAGCATCTTTGTTGAAAAACCCTTTCGTATGAAATATTTAAATCCTACAAACAAAAATTAAATTTTAAGAAACTTCCAGTGGATGTTTTTTGGGGATATAAGGTATGCTGTGCAGTGGCGATTCCTCTCAGTTGGCTAGTTTGGCGGCGCCAAACCTAAAATTTCAACTTATATTCTTTTAAATACAAAAAACATAACATCCCTGTGCGTTTAAATCATTATAAACCAGCAAAACCTATTCAAATCACTACAACCCCTACGTGCTATATTAATCCCATAGTCCAATATGGAAACCGTCACGTCATACAAAGTATTTCAACTCCGGTGTTGATTTGGCAACAAAATTTGCGCCATCGAATCTCATACAAATTACACTATTATTCCCGATGTGCTGTCTCATTCTTTCTTTAAGAACAGACCGAACAAATATTCACAAAGGTTGGCTCTAATAAAAGAGCCAAACTAGGTAGAGAAACGCGAGACAAAATGTAGTATTTGATTTTTATCTTTTTAAGGGGTGGTGCTATAAAGCTGAAATTTTGGCAGATGGTAGAAATTACTGATCTTAATATGAATACCAAAAATTATAATCCTAGAATGCCCTTGAACGGTGATAACGGCAATTTTCGAGCGCACCCACATATGAACTCATATCTCTTGAGTGCATTAATGGATATCTTTGGTTTTTATTAACTTTGCATACAAATAAAATTACGGTTATTTCGATACCTCACTTATTATCCTACGTGGAATATAAGCATCACAATCTTGATCTTAAATTGATCGAAAAATCAAAAAAATTGCCTTGAAATTACCTGGTTGGAGCATTGCCGTTTAGTACCCACCAGTGGAGAATCTGAATCGAATGTTTTAATTCGAATTTGATATGGTTGGCTTTAAAAAATCATAACTCTCGTTTTACTTATTGGATATTCAATGTTAAGGCATCTGAGTAAAGCCAACATAACACGCTACATTATGTAAAAAAAATCATTGAAGTGGGGCAGCCATTTTTATACTAAAAAGGTGAAATAGTCACCCCTCGATTCGATTTGCAGTATTCTAAATTGAAAAGTTGATGAAAAAATTCACAATTTGAAAAAACAAAAAATGCTTATTTATTGCTTAATCACTCTTCTAAAATTATTTTTTACAATGTTTTACCATCAATCCCAGACGAGATATGCTAGAATTATTTTAAATGTTTTTTTTTTTTTGCAAATAAAATGCATTTTAATTAAAAAACAGATCGACATAGCTTCATTAATAAATTGATAACTCAAAAAGTTCTGCATTAATCTTTATGTTTAAGGTTTTGAAATACTATGATTAAGGAATGTTCGATTTGTGAAAAAAATTATCAATTTTTACATTGAAACTTTGAAAAAAAATCTGAAAACAATTTGAGTTAAAGTCGTTACTTTCGAGCCTCGAAAATAAATAAAAAACTTGAATATTAAGAAATAAAAGGTATATATAATACAGAGTTATGAATCCTTATTTATGCTTCAAATATCCAATAAATAGCATTTTAACTGAAAAATATAACTTTACTCCATACAAAGAGATGTTATTTATCACTCGGACGCTTTTTTCGTGGGTCGTTTGGGAGTATACTTAAAAAATGGCGCGACTTTAAGTGCTGTGCATCAGCTTATATCTCATGTATTTTGTAGCCAACCCAGAACTAATGACCAGAAATCGCCCCTGATGCTGTGGTACATATTAATGTCCCTTACTGCGAAGAATTTACTTTTGTTAAAATTTGTTCGATGTTAGCTTTATTGTTTCCGCTGATTCACCTGACTGTTTTATTCTTTTAAGTGGGCATTTGTGTTAAACAAGTATACCTACAACTCAATTGATTAAATACCAACACAACAACAATTGTAAAATCATCTGTCAAAGATAATTAAAACCTACTTGAAAAGCCATCGTTTACCCAACAAATATTGGAATTAAAACTTTCAATTCATTAATTCAAATTAATTTAAATGTTTAATAAGCACACAACAATTTTTTTTTTAATTCATGATGTTGGTATATTGAACAACAACAACTGATATTAACAACGATTAATATATTAAATTAAATTCATAAATTTAAGTTGATTCAGATCCATTAATAAATACACCAGAATTCTCCTATTAATTTGCCTAGGTATATAAATATATTGCTTGTGTATAAAGTAGAGGTTTAGTTCGTGCTACCAATATTTTTATGTAAACAACAACAATTATCATCACATTGCAAGAAATTATTGAATTATTATTTGCGTTTAAAGAAATTTTCAGATAACTTAATGTATGCAACCCGCACGGCCGCACCAACGTTTTTCACATTCAATTTCTCTTTTCATAAAAAATATGCTAGGAAGCGAGAATGTCGCAATTGAAGTATAAATAAAATACCCTCAATGTGTGAAATATGAATACGATGAATGAAGTTATGGTGTTTTAGTTAATTTCATTGAAGGAGTGAAATAACTCCAAATAAAATTTGTATTCCCTTGTTATTCTTAAAAAAATATTTTTTAATTTTTTGACTCTCATGAATAAACCTATACCTACAGAGCATTACCCATCCATCCACCATTTTGGTAATAGCCACAAATTAAAATTAAATACGAATAACTGCTGAAAGCTGACAATACGTCCAAACATTCACCCATCGAAAAGGGGTTGGGTACGAAATCCTGAATATTCAAAAATCCGGAATACCAAAATCCCGAATAGCTTAGTAATTTTTCCCTCCTACAGCGTGAAAAGTGCTGCGTCCGTCAAGTGTATTCACATTGTGGTCAGCATAATCTAAAACGAACAGTTCTTAAGCGTCATCGCTTACCATCGCATGTGTATTTCAGTTACTAATGTCTCGAAGTTTATCGCTTCCTTATAAAGGGTTTTTCAACAGGGACGCTACAAAAGTAGAGCAACAGTTACAGCAAACGACGCCATATTTCTTGCCGCTCTTTTGACATTTCTCTTCAGTAAGGTTTGCCATTTCATGATGGAACGATATACGAGCCAACAACGAGTCGAAATTATTAAAATTTACTACAGAAATTCGGAGTCAGTGGCCTCAACGTTAAGAGCGCTACGTCCAATTTATGGTCGTCATAATCGTCCTAGCAGATCAACAATGAGCGTCTAGTGGAATAATTTGAATCCACAGGCACAGTACAAAATGTTCCCGTGCCAGTGAGACAAAGAAGTGCCCGTAGTGTCGAGAATATTGCTGCCGCTGAGGCTTCAGTTGCAGAAAGCCCAAATGTGTCTCTCACACGTCGTTCTCAAGCGTTGGGCATCTCTGTGAGGAATTTTTCGAAAAGATCTTGGCCTACATCCTTACAAGATTAAATTGACGCAAGAACTGAAGCCGCTTGACCACCAGAAGCGTCGTATGTTCGTGAATTGGGCCGAGCAACAACTTGAAAATGATTCGGATTTTCATCGAAAAATCATCTTCAGCGATGAGGCTCATTTCTGGCTGAATGGCTTCGTCTATAAACAAAATATGCGGTATTGGTCAGGCAGCAATCCACACATTTACTCCATGAGTCATCATTGCATCCCGAAAAAATTACGGTTTGGTGTGGTTTATGGGCCGGCGGCGTCGTTGGGCCGTACTTCTTCCGTGATGATCAAGACCGGCACGTTACTGTGAATGGGGATCGCTACCATTCAATGATAACCGAATATTTTTGGCCCCAATTGGATGATATGGACTTTGGAGGACATGTGGTTCCAACAGGACGGCGCCACAACCCACACAGCGAATGTCACAATCAATTTATTGGAAACCAAGTTTGGAGAACGTGTTATCTCACGAAATGGTCCAGTCGCTTGGCCGCCTCGGTCGTGCGATTTGAAGCCGTTAGACTAATTTCTGTGGGACTACGTCAAGTCTATGGTCTATGCCAACAAGCCAGCGACGATTGATGAACTTCGTACGAATATCGAACGTGAAATTGCAGCAGTATCGGCCGATTTATGGTTGAAAACCGTCGAAAATTGGATTCAGCGTCTGGACTTCTGCAAGCGTGCTCGTGGTGGCCATGCAAAAGAAATCGAGTTCCATACATAATGGCATCGAACGTACTTTCACAGGAATAAAGATTTTCATTGATATCCGAAACCGTTGATGTTTTATTTAAAAAAACCTTTGTAGCGCTCTTATTGAAAACCCTGTACGTAGCTTTTTAGCTATTAAAATCGGTCAATTTAACACATAAATAACCTCTCTAGGGCAATTGGTTCCCAAAATACAGCCAAAACCCAAAAATCCAAGATAGTGACAGTTTTTTTTCAAGATGACAGTCAAACCTGATCTCAATATGTTTGGGAACTTCTGGATATAATTAAGAGCCTTAGAAATAAGTGCTCAACTTATGTGTAGGTATAGGAAATATTCAAATCCACTCTTTCGTTTCATTAATCATTAAAATCAACTCATCGAACGGTATTTAAGCGGGCAATACTGTATTTTTGTATATTCTTCTCATAAACTAAACTATTTAAGTAGTTACTTCGCTCTTAACAAAGTTTACCACCTGAAATACTTCACAGCCATTTATATTATCCGTTAAGCATGGCATTACCATAAGAACGCTTAAGGAAATAGTGAATACAAATTAAAACCTTACACGAAATCCGCTTAGCACAAATGGAAAAGAAAATCCTTTACTTTACCATCTGCAGTCGTTTGAAATATTTCTCTCTCTAGTGTAGGAAAGGTACAGATAGAGTATTTTTTTTCTTTCAGTTCAACTTGAAAATGTCACTAATACGCACGAGATCCCACAAAAAAAAAAATAAATGAAAAAAAAAAACTAAAAATGAAAAGTGAATCCAAAAACAAAGAAGCAAAGGGAAGCGAGGACTTCCTTGAACCAGAATCAGCAGAGCTGGGAGCGATTATAGCAACATCTCGCTTTTTTTAGTTCATATAGCACATCTTGGTTATACACATAGACCGTAATAACCCAGCTCAAGTTTATCACCAGGCAACATTCATTTCCCACTTCAAAATCTCCTTAATCCCATTTGCACATTTCCACACCACCTCATACAGATACATCCAACCAATATATGTATATATTTATAACAAATACTCTATCTCTAAATATGTACACGAAAAGCAACTCTGCGTCTGCACAAATTTACAAGGCAGCAGTTTTAACTCGTCATCGTATATTTTCCATTTTACAGATTATTGTGTCAAGAGATCAACCAGGATGATTCATTCCATTTGGAATACCGTGGCCCGGTGGTGATGAAGGGGAAGCCCACGCCCATGAAGTGCTGGTTCCTTTCGAGGAACACGAATGGAAGTGACCCGAATGCAGATTCGCCAGCAGTCACAGATAGCAATATTGTCGGTGACAGGACAACGTTGAGTCCTGATAATGTGTCAACATCCACTCAATCTGTAGCAAGCAACCAGGACCCCACATAGAAGAAAGATTCTTCCTGATGCTGAAGGACGCCACAGCCAGAAACAGAGACGGTGAATGGCGCACTGCTACTTAGCTACTTAGCTACTTGAGTAATTATGATGATTAAATTCGTTTTTCCTTCTTTTTTTCAAAGGTAATTAAAATGGATTAACTGATGGAAATGAGATTTTCTTCTCGCAGTTCGTGGTATTGCGCCAAGGAGCAAATATTTTTTCTTTCAATTTGTCTAAATGTGTTGAGTGTTGTAGGGACTAAATTTACGTGAATACAAATATTTTCTTCATCATCTTTAACTTCGAATTGTCATGGGAAATTATTTGCGTAGCAATGAATATTGAACTTCCTTCAGTCGAAGAGGATTCTATTTTAATTTTCTTGAGTAAGGGAAGCTATATACCTACCAACTGGTAGTATTCAGGGCATCTTTGAAGATCGTGGGATATATGTAAATATTTACTCTATGTATGTTTTTATTTGTGTCGGTGTGTTTTTTGTTGTTCTACATTGAAAACTGGTGTTCACTTAAAACTTATGATAATTTAATATCTTAATAAATATATTGGAGATGACGTCGCTGACGCGCCGCGCCACCTGGTGGGAGAAAAAGTTTTCCTTTAGCCCCAAATCCTTTAAGCAATGTTGCCTCCTGGGTGTTTGAGGAAAAGGGAAAATATCATGGAGACATAGGGTAAAGACAAAGGGCTCAATTTTTTTCAAAAATTCCTTAAAAATGTTGCTTTTAGAAAAATGTTATTGTTAATAACAATTTCAGTTTCATAGAAGAGCTTATGGAATACTTTCGGGAATTTGGGATTACGGATAATGTGCAAGCAGGGTTGGACCAACCATATGTGCAAGATGGGCAAATGCACAGGGCGCAAAATTCTGGGGGCGCATTACCAGGAGCAAGAAAATGTAATCTGATCTTGCGCAGTACTGCCATTTGCATTTTAACCACAAAACTTGTTCAAATAATCCCAAAATAACATCCATCACAACTCTGCGAAGTTATTTCTTGCACACTTTCATTGTTGCATTCAAGGAGAATTTAACTCAAAATATCACAAAATTAAAGATCCCACTAGAACTACGCATTAAAAGAATACCTCCTGGGTAAAAGTCATGTGGAAAAGTCTTATGCATGGTGTGTATCAGTGTATGTATTTATGGATGCAAATATAAAAAAGGGTGATCTCTACAAATCTTGCAGAGGGCGCAAATTTGGCTGGGGCTGGCCCTGTGTGCAAGAATAAATTGTTGCAAGAACGGTGTAAGGACGTCACACTGTGGGACGAATTGGGATTTTAGCGCATCAAAAGTCTTTTTGAAAATGGTCTCCGATACGCATGAAATTTTCAGGAATGATTCTCAATAACGGTTTTTGTTTAACTTCATGGATATTTTTGCAATTCGTCGTTTTTTACACGAGTATGAATAAATTGAATTTTAAGTGCATGCAAGTGAATTTAAGATATTCGACTAATTGTGTAACTAAACAAACACTAGCTTTGTAACAGGAAGTGCTTGTTCATTGCCTAATTTTTGAATTTTTTCTATAATTTTTTTAGAAGTGATTAATATTTTTTTTATAAAAAAGCAAAAGTTTCATAAACCATAAAGCGAAATTTATTTTGTTAACAATTCGGAAAATAAAAGTATTGGTATGTGGACACTGGACAGGTAAATTCTGCCATATTTGTTACAAGTATTTAATAAAACAACAGTAAAGTGCTGCCATCTGTGAGGTATATTAAGAATTATGTATAGGTATAATAGGTACAGTAGGTATAACAAAATGGCGGCAAACTAAAACAAATCTGCATTATTTGATACATTGAGGGAAAATTCCAACAGTACCGCCCGAAAAAGTGTGTTCCCAATAACATCTGAAGATCACACACGTATTTTCTCTGACCAACAAGAATCAAAACGTATCCGGTTTTTAAAATTTTGAAAAAATAAAATTAATTTTTTTTTTCAAAATTTTTAGTTTGAAAATTAATATTTCTTAAACAATGTTCTGAAACAACTTGGTTTGAAAAGCAAATTGAAGAATGGCATTCTGGCTTTAAAACAAAAATTGCCATAACGTTATAAGTCTTACCGTTGATTTGTAATATTTTTTTTTTTCAAATTTAAGTCATTTTTTTTCAAATTGCCCCTCCTGCCTAAACGGGGGGGAATAGACTCCCCTTCATGCACGACTTTTTTCTTATCTTGTGCCCACCTACAAAAATTCCTATATACCCGAATTTTGGCGCTCTAAAATCCCATTTCGTCCCACACTCTGCGTCATCTTGCCTAAGACCTTTTCCGATATCAAAGGGTTCGGGCTCCGGGATCTTAGCAACTTATATATGTGGGATAATCAGTCACCCATAGATTTTTTTAATGTATTTTTAAAAGGTTTTATCAAGGTCACAATCAAAACGACCTTGAAGAAACTTTTAAAAAAATCTGGTTTAACAATTTCTGAAACTAGTTGACATACTTTTTTTTGCAAATATCTCACATATAGGGTAGTAATATGTTTCAGCCAGGGTTCGGTGATGTTTTTTCCGGCTTTGACTGATCAACGAAATTTCTACATCGTCAACCTGCACGAGTCAACGAGTTTGGCGGTAATTCTGAAATACGAAATGGTTTTGTATAATTCCATCCATCCAAGTAGAAACACTTGACCCATATAATTATTTCGACACCTTTTCAAAAAATACAGGAAATGTTCCCGATAGTTTCCAAAAGAATACTATATTCCCAATTTTTAAAAAAAGGTGACCCGAGTGATCCAGGGAATTACAGAGGAATTTCATTCCTTAATTCATTATATTAGTTGCGTTGACACAAAGAGGCTTCTGAGCGACTTTTCAAGCTGGATTTGGGGTAAAATATTCAACAATGGACAACATTTTTGTGATAACAAATAATGGTCGAACATGTCGCTTGCTAGAAAATATGTACCTACCTATAAAAAAAAATAATCGAACTGCAGTATGATATGGAGATGTCAAATAGGTTCAACACTTCTTTTGGCGTTAAACAGGGTAACCAACTTAGCCCGCTTCTTTTTAGTGATATTTGTATAAAGTTCAGAGCATCTCCTTCTTTTTGAATGGGATACAGTATACCGTGAGGTTCCATTAATGGGACATACTTTCACCCACAACAAATTGAATTGATAAGTTGGGGAACGAGTATGCTTCCTACCTGGTTATCTCGTCCGGATGCTTTAAACAGTTCGCCTAGAAAGCCATCTGCACCAGCAGTCTTATCCGTCTTAAGTTTGGATATCGCTATGCTAACCGCACCAAATGTGGGTTGGGTGGACAAAAATTTTGACCATCATCCTCTTAACAGAATGTTGGCTATCTTCACCGTTTACTCTTCTCACTCTAATTTCGGCTTCTGTGATATTGTTTTGGGTACATCGTTGCACCCTTTGAAAGAACTTTCCATCATTACCCCAGCTGTTTTCCTCCTTTCTTTTTGGCCTGTAATAGAGCTCCTGGATTACGTGTTTGTGAGGACCAGTAGCTTATTAATAAACAAATAACGTGGAAGTAAGCTTCGTTGCCCGTAGCACTTGCACCGCAATTGAATTTTAAAAGTGTGAAATTTCAGGATTTTCTGAAGAAATTTGTCGAAACCTTTGCACCCACGAACGAATTCAACTATAGTTTTGCCCATTGGTCAATCCCCCAAGAAATCTATGTGAATAAAATTGCCGGTGCGGATTAACGTCAAAATTGCCGCCGCATTCTTAAAAACGTTTCGATGGCGAATGATTAGAAAGGAAGGATTCGTGTTTTTTTGAAATATGCCTTTCTTCCTCTCAAGCTCTCAACTCGAAAAGGTAGCTTAATGTTTAACTATTAGAGCAAGTACCTACTCCAACCGTGCGACCCAGTCGAGCATTTAATCTATACTAGCTGACCCGCCCGGCTTCGCATGGGTAGACAAACTTTTTGTAACCAAAAACCTTTCAAACAAAAAAAAGAATTTCTTAAATCGGACATTTTTTTATGTTTACCCCATTTCACCCTAACAAGTAGCAAAATTTAAAAAGAAGTTTCTCGAAGCCATTCCCTTAGAATAACCTTTTTAACACAGGTAGAGTTCGGGGCGGAGACGAATCAAAGATCATTCAAATCAGTCCAACCGTTCTTAAGTTATAAATGGTCTAACTAAACCGACTTTGTTTTATACATATATATTATGAAATTATGATATATGTATGCAGATTCACAAAACTTAAAGTTTTATCTTTAAAGTTTTGTAATGTAACTATTAAAAACCGGTACTCGAAACATATAACAGGTCAATTTCGTCCACCCACTTGCTCTTCCCTTTAATAAGATTGTGTATATGTAGCTAACGGAATTATGATATCATTTTTCATCTCAAGAGAATGTAAAGTTATTTCTATTTTATTTAAGTTAACGAGCAAAAAGGCATAAAGTCTTTCATTGCAAACATTCTACTCCTACTCACGCGAGCCACTCATCTTTAACACCACAAAATGTCCTTAACACTATGTATAATTGTATACGTGTACATCAGTATAGTGTTACACCTTACTTCAATAACAAAATCAACCAAACAACCATCATGCACAACAATAGAGCAATCCTCGAATTGGATTTCATTCCCAAGAGTTGTCTATTGTTGACACAGGAGGGTTTCCTTTTTATTTCTATTTGAAAAGTTATAAGGATTTTGGGGATACAGTCCAAGCAAGGACAATAACTTTTAATATTAGATTAAAGGTGTCGGAATAGGTACTATTCCCACACAAACACACACACACATAGCAATAGTCTTTTGACCCAAGGAAAAGGCGATCCGTTTGTGCCATCACGGGCCCCACGGGCCTCACGTTATTTCGCAGAACGACTTTGTACTTTTATACAAACATAAGTGTTTTGTATTAAATTTAATTCTTTCGTCTTCTTGTTTTTAGTGAAAAGTTTGAATCTCTATAGGATTTTCACTTTTGTTTTTTTTTTCGTGTATTTTGTGTGTGTCTTCGTTGAAGGCTTGACAAAAGTGTTTCGCAAGTTTTGCAACCAAAGTTAGGTAGATACATAGATACAATAAATTATTCGATTTCAAACCCTAGGAGTATTCATGTGATTGTCCCCTTTGAAGAGCAGCTCCCTTTGGGAGGGTTATGAAACTAATCGGAAAGTTATTTTATGGCTTATTGGATTTTGACATTAAATTAAGTGGTTAAGTTGGTTTAGGTATAAATGGAATAACTGGCACATAAGAGGTTTCATTCATAAAACTAGCTTAGCATTAGAACAATCAAGGAATATGAAAAGAAGATGACAACGAGACAAGAAAACTAATAAAAGAGTATAATGAGTCACAATGGATAAAGATAAAGAGTTTTCCAATAAGAGGTGTTATTTTGAATAGCCCGCTATTTCGGTAGCTGTCACTTTTGAAGCTGTCATTTTTTGACATTTGACAAGTAGAAACTACGCCATTAATAAAAATGGAACGATACACGCTTCAACAACGCTCTGAAATTATTAAAATTCACTATAAAAATGGTGAAAATTTGGCAGAGACGGTTCGTAAAACTAAAACATTTTTGGGTCGTCGTGAATCACCTTGTCGGACCGCAATACAGAAATTGGTGGACAAATTCGAGCTGTTGGGACAAGTTAGTGATGTGAAGAATAAAACCCGTGCACGTCGCTCAAGAACAACTGAGAATATTGCTGTTGTAGCCCAAAGTGTTGAAGAAAAACCAGGTTTGTCCATTCCTCGTCGTTCTTTGGAATTAGGCATTCCACAAACGTCATTACACCGTATTTTGCATAAAGACTTGGGTCTTAAGGCTTATAAAGTTCAGTTAACACAAGAACTCAAGCCGGCTGATCATCAACAACGTCGTGTCTTCGCTGATTGGGTCCTTGAAATGCATGAAAATGATCCGGAATTTCATCGAAAAATCTTCTTGACTGATGAGGCCCATTTCCACCTCGGAGGCTACGTCAACAAGCAAAACTGTCGCATCTGGGGCTCGGAAAACCCAAGAGTTATTGTTGAAAAGCCTCAACGCGTGACTGTTTGGTGCGGTTTATGGTCCGGCGGGGTCATTGGACCTTACTTTTTCGAAAATGAGGCTAGAGCAACAGTTACGGTCAATGGATTGCGCAATCGAGAGATGATTAATGATTTTTTATGGCCGGAATTGGATGGTATTGATCTAGACAACGTTTACTTTCAACAAGACGGCGCTACGTGCCACACAAGCAATGAAACCATCGATCTTTTACGGGAAAAGTTTCCGGACCGTGTTATCTCTCGAACAGGTGATCACAATTGGCCACCGAGATTTTGTGATTTAACACCTTGCGACTTCTTCCTTTGGGGCCACGTGAAAGATAAGGTCTACGCCAACAGCCCAGCGTCGATTCAAGACCTCAAAGATGGAATTCGTGAGGCTATCGAGGACATAGGGCAGCCACTTTGCGATTTGGTTATGGAAAATTTCATGAAAAGGATATGGTCCTGTAAGCGTGGTCGTGGCGGCCATTCTGCTAATGTTGTGTTTCATTATTAACGGCATACCTTCCTCTTTATAATGAAAAAAAAAGGTCATTTATCTCAAAAAATGCCATATTTCTTTGAATATCAAAATAACACCTCTTATTGGAAAACCCTTTACATTTAAATTAAAAAATATTTATATTTATTTTTTTTATAACATCAATTCCATATGTGTCAACGGTTTTGGTTCAAATTGAATTCAGACGGATTGATTCTTCTTTTCAAAACAATCCCAGTATTTCCGAAACCAATCGTGGTTAGTGTAGACTATCAAGTTATAAACTGTCAAATTTCATTGAAGGATGGCTACGAAGACGATGGATTAAAAATTCTCTTAAAAATTCTAAAAATTTGGAAAAATGCATTTTTAGGGCAATCGGTTGACATTTGGATCGAAATATTCTAGATAAGATCAAATATAATTTGTCCCCTATCTGTCAAACCATCAAATGTCAAATTCCATTGAAGGATGGCTACGATGACGATGGATTAAAAAACCTCTGAAAAATTCGAAAATTTTGAGATTTTATTTTTTTGAAAAGCGTAATTTTAGAGCTTTTTGGTCAATTTTTATTTCGAAATGGAATGCCTTAACGCATGTCTGAGAAAAAAGTATATACAGCCGACTTTTGGTGTGCAATGCACACCTTGCTCACCCTGACTAGACGCCACTGCTATAAAGCCATCGCCTGTAAAAAAAAACCTTTGATAAACAAAAAGAACTTTTTGAAATCGAATACAACATTTCATTTTTAACCCATTTCACCTTATAAGTACCAAATTTTTGAAAAAAAAAAAAACCCTAAAGCCATCCACTAAAAATGTCCTTTCAAACACCAAAAGATTTTCTAAAATATTTTTACCCCATTTTACCCTCCAAATAATTTAAATTTGAAAAAGAATATGCCTAAAGCCATTTCCAAAGAAAACCCTTAAAAAAAAAAAGAATTTTTAAAATCGGACATTTTGTTTATTGAAAAACGAAATATGCGCCTAAAGCGCCACTTGTTGAGAATTTTCTGACTAAACCTTTGCGTTAGCAATTACGAACAAAACCGCAGAAGCAAGTAGTGCTTTTGGTTCAGTCGTTTTCAAGTTTAAAGCATCCGAACACAACACGATCCATTTTATATACTCATGTTTATATATGTATAGAAGACATAGACATTGAATACACCGATGTTGCATTTGTTATGAGGTCCTTTTATGTCAAACCTGACATCAAGAGCTGAGTTAAACGAGAGTTAGTAATCCTGTGAACAAATTTAACCCGAGTTAACTAAGAAGTAATTTTTCAGTGAAGTATGAACTTAAACTCGTTGACACTTGAGTGTCATTTTGACACCTTTTCAGCACCCGAACACCAGGACACCTCTCCTCAAAAATACATCGATTTTTTACACTTTTTAGAAATCTAGCAACCCTTTGGACACCATTTAAAAAAAAAAAAAAACAAACAATTTGTTCGAAAAATTGGAGGGAACCCGTTGTCAACCAATCAAAAAATAAAATACTTACACCATACATATCTATTTCTTGTTCTATCTTTCATACTCTAAATTTCAAATTAAAGGCCATGAAGTACTTTTTAAAATATGTGATCAAGACACAGCTAGGATTAATATTAATGATAAGAAATTATCTGTGTAACGTGTTTCTTGGACCCAGAAATTATAAAATTGATTGATTGATTTGGTTTCTGAATTAAAAAAATGAATTTATAATTTCGAGAAAGAGTACAAAGCTTGGAAGTTAAACGCCAAAGACGTTGATTTTGAAAATTGTATCGAAATTAAAAATATAGAACAGTTTTAGTTCAAAAAAGAAATCTTAAGAAACTATACTAAAGAAATAATGTGATGAAATTTAAGACTTTTTTAGAACTTTTTACGCAATATCTGAAATGCTATAGTTTGTTTAATTTTCAATTTAATCTTGTGTTTTAATTGAAATTTCTAATGGACACCTTTTTTCCTATCCGACACCTTTTTTTGAGACTTAATGAAAATTTTCAAATTTTGAGGTTACACTGCTCGTAGGGGCGTATTCAGTCCTTTTTAAACTATTGCTAAGTAACCAGTAAGTTAAGGTAAATTTTTTGATATTAATTTTAATTCTTGTGCTTTGTTGTTTGAGTCATTCGGTAAACAATAAACTTATATGAATAATGTTGTCAAAAATCTATCGAAATCGAAGTGGGACACTATACAAATCAACTTTTCGCTAACGAATTCCAGCTGGCACTACTATACTATTAAAATTGTCCCTTCCACACTGTGACGTACCTCGATTTCAATAGAATTTTGAAACGCACCTGACAGAAAAGCAAACAAGTCGGATGAACATGAAATCAGTATGGAAATTAGAATCACTGCGGACCCCCTTATGCAAAATAAAGGGTCCGCCATCTAACGTTTTTTTTTTCATCTAGTGCTTATTTCGTGAATGGTAACACTTAGCTCATGTCTGATTTGACAGATGAATAGTTTTATCCTTCCGCTGAACGAATATGGTTGTGTATACGCTTCGCTAAGTGTGCCTGCGATCGATTTAGAGAAGATGCCGTTTTTGCCAAAAAAATCATCTTTTCAGATGAAGCTGATTTGGAACTTGGCGGGTAGTAAACAAGCAAAATTGTTGAATTTGGGGCACAGAAAACCCGCACGCATACATTGAAAAGCCGATACACCCAAAACGAGACACTGTTTGGTGCGGATTTTGGTCCAGAGGCATAATTGGGCCATTTTTTCGAAAATGAGCAAGGAGTGGCCGTTACAGTCAATGGCGATCGTTATCGGGCCATATTGAACGAATTTTTGTTCACAAAAATTGAAGAGGAGGATATTGGCAACATTTGGTTTCAACAGGACGGCGCTACGTGCCACACAGCTGAAGCTACACTCGATGTTTTGCGCCATTTTCAAAAAAAAAAAGTTATTTGGCGGACCCTTTATATTGTAAAAAAGAGGGCTCACCATACTCGGTGAAAGCCGAAACCAAAAAGGATCCAAAACTAATAAAAACATTTTTTTGTCGAATCGAGTTTTATATTACCCACCACAAACAAACAAAGCTTTTTTTTAATTTCAAGACAGTTTATTATGAAAACAAAAACATTTACATCATACATACATTACATCAACGACCGTTGATCGACTTACTGTGTAGTTCAAATTTTTTAATAATTTTCTCTGTCGGACGACCGCTGAACTAAATGTGAACTCCAGTCGAACGACCGATGATTTCAATTTTAGATCTTTTTTTCTATTTTGTATGTTAGATTTGAAGAAAATGGTTTACATTCGAAGTAAACAACAAAAAGAGAGCGAACAAAATGGAATAAATTCATTGGGGCATATTCATAGTCACTTTTAAACTCCAGTTTATCTTAGACCTCTGTTTATCCTATCTAAATAACATTGAATAAACCCCAGTCTATGATAAACTGGAGTTTAAAAGTGACTATGAATATGCCCCATTAGAATTGGTGAAAATAATGAAATCCGCAAAATGTTCTCTCTTTGAAAATTTTCTTGAAAATGATGTCGGTAAAACAGTCGTTGAATGTGAACGCTAGAAAAACCACTCGGGTCGAGCGACACGTCGTTTAATGTGAACCCCCCTATAGTAAAGATGAAATTAACGACAAACATAAATTTCATAAGAAACTAACTAAAAACATACATTATGTCTTCGCTACGCCACTTACAAAAATGAACTGAAAAAAGGCGTTAAGCAATAACGCCCAAGGAAATAACGCCCAAATCAATTTGGAAACATCGCCTAAAAAAATTCTGAACAATTGTTGTTGATTTTTTTTCTCGATTTGGGCGTTATTTGTTTTTTTTCAATTCTGAAAAAGTTTAATACTTCAAATTTGTTTTCGTTAGGTTACCTATTTGTTTTGATTCACTTTGAGATTTGTCACAAATTAGTGACAGTAAATAAATGTTGTGATGATGTGATGATTTTTGTAGACTCCAAGTCTCCAAGTGAACGTTCGATTTGCAAATCATAAAATGGCATTACTTTTTAGTATTAAAAAAAAAAAAAACAAATTTCCTTTTTGCATAATAGAATATGTCAAAAATAAGTACTTTTTGAAATAAAGTTAAGTGAAGGAAAATAAGAATTTATATAAAGTTTTTGAGTGTATAAATATTTTAGTAAGTATGTAGGTACACTTCAAATTGAAATATAGGTATTGGTACTCCGAATCCGAACGGCTAAGATAAAATGCTTCTTTTCATGATCCTCTTGGAGGATTTTTCTCTTCCTTACAAGAGGCAGTTGCAATAGATATATGGTATACACGGTCCTTGATGAGTTTGTGCGTACAATTTAGGAAATAATTAATTTTAATACGAAGGGTTTTTTCCTATCATACTAAATCTATATATGTAGGTAGGTAATACTGAAATAAATCAGCCAAGTAGAAGCTTTTCCTCTCGGCGATCTCACTTTATTGACTCTCATCAGTTAACTATTGAGTGCCTTATTGCTAATACGCAATTTTTGTTAAGTTCAGTTCAACTTACATGGACAACAAGATTGGAATTCCAAATCGTTAAGCTGGAAGTATTTTTGCCCGGGCTCTTGCAATGTTTTTATACGAAGTTTTTTTTTTACTTTAAAGAATTCACTCTTGCGCTACCTTCTTAGACTTAGAATGTGCTTTCAACAATGTGCTAACCGATTCTATTGTTGAATCCTTAGTTGATTTATGTATGTAGGTGTACTTGACCTCATCACGTTACGTTGTATAAATTCGACCAAGATCGTCAATTAGGGAACACCTCAGGGTGGTGCCCTGTCTCCATGGCTTTTAGCCATAAAGAAAATTCTCGTGAAGTTGGAGAGATATACTTAAGTTAAGGCGGTTTTGTATGCAACTTGATTCTATTGGTATTAGGTAAGACACATGTGATCAGCGAAACCACTTACTTTACGTACGGTGATAAACATCAACACTCAATTGTTTAAGTAGCATTTTTTGTATCCATTGGAAACTTCCTAATGAATATACATTTTGGAGACTTCAATACTGAATACTATAGTGTGACCTAGAAAACAACTTTAAAACATACCTATGGCTGACCAGAAACTGAAACTATACTCTGTTCAATTTGAATGTGCAGTACCAGGCCTTATAGGAGAGCTTTTTCAAAGACACTGGACATTGATGCCTGCTGCTGCTTGCACGGCACCTTAACTTAAGAAATTGCCACTGAAACAAGAAACAAAATCACTGGCTTACATTTAAATTGTTTGTGTAATCTTCTTTCAGCCCACGTACATTAGGGTGTCCCGACAAATTTTTTTTTGGATTTTCCGAACAAAAGACCTCTCAAAACTTGCGTAATTGGACTTAGATTACAAAAATATATAAAAAAAAAATATTAAAATTTGTCTAGGGGGTTGTACCGACCCTCAAAATTTTGACAAATTGATATTTTTATGCTTTTTTTTCCCTTCCTTAATTTCGGTTCCTGAGCTACTATTTATTATAAAATATTAACTTTTTGATCTTATTAGGTTAAGAACATATTTGAAGTTCTGATTTGCATGCAACAATACGTTTCCAGCGGTTTCAAATTTATAAGGCTTTAAGCTAAAAATACCCCCAATAGGTGACCAATATTGATTTTTTTTAATTTTTTATCATCATTTTCCTGGAACTTAAAACCACTGCTCTATAAATCTGACACAATTCGAATTAAAGTTTCTATACCTATCCGATTTTGAAGAAAAATTTGTTTATAAATTTGAGGCCTACCTGCACAAATGACTTAATTTATTGATGTCCTTTAAGGATATGGGTTTTTACCTGTTTCCTGCCTGTAAAATACACAACTCAATCCGGTAATAAAGTCGGATTTAAAACTGAAGGCTGTTTTCTACCTGACAAATATCTACACAATTCAATCCGGTAATAAAGTCGGATTTAAAGCGCAAGGATTTGAAAAGTGGGCGTTTTGTGGACAAATATGGGAAAAACGACATATGTGGTTTATTGAGGAAACGTAGAGGTTTTTCATTCACCATTTGTTTATGACTAAATGAGTTGTTGAACTCCATAATTTGTAGACCTGATCTTATAAAAAAGCCACACTTCGAAGTCCTTAGTATTCATTAGAGATCCTCAACGGGTTGTGTAAAGTGCGTTGTAACAGTTTTAAAAGCAATTTTTGTGATTTTTTTAAAATAATGAGTTCAAGACGTAGTGGGACTACTTGTGCTATATTGGGATCATACAAAAAACTTGACGATCGGCAGCTACCAACTACAACAGATGTCATTAAATTCATTTTGTTTGTAAGGAACAAACTAAAACTTAAATTCAACGGAAAGGATCCTTCCCATTCAGAAATAACTATATGCGATTGTTTTTGAAGAAATCGACAATATTTGGGCTAAAGCTTCGATTCCAATTGTAACTAAGGAAAGAGTTATTCAATTACTTAAATCCTGTTTCGAAAGGTACAATATTGTGAAGCGATACCCCAAAAGCAAACAAAATGCTAGTTTCGAAATCAAACTGAAGTGTTTTTTAGAGTCATCTAAGAAGCTTTTCGACGTTGCTGCTTGTAAATGCACTTCATTTGAAACTTATTGTTCGTGTTTAAAACCAAAGAAAGTTCCCATCCATGAGAGAAGTTTTTTGTTGGATCAAAGAAATGAAAGGAAAATGGTTATAAGCGGGGTTGACAAGAAAGAAACAAATATCTTGAAGAAACGACAGCAGAGGCAAATTGAAGAGTCAAAGAGGGAAGCAAAAAAATGGTCTACGCAGGAAACGGATATTGTCTCAGGAAACTGCAATGAAGAGTTGGTGCGTGAATCTTCCCCAGAAACACATTCGGTAACAGAGGCATCCCCAACAAACCCCCCTTTGACAGAGGCATCATCGACTTCAAGAGCTTATCGCAATAGATTGATGTTGCAAACAGTTGCCAAGGTATGTGATCGATACGGTTTATCGACGCGATCTGCTGCTGCTGTCGCTTCTGCTGTTTTGGCTGATGTCGGCTTGGTTTCTTCCAAAGATTCAACTCTTGTTATAGACAAAAATAAGATCCACCGATCGAAGTAACAGAGGCATCACAGAGTGTAACTGACCCTACTTCTAGAGATGGCTTTATTAAAAACAAGTTGAAATCTCGTGCAGAAATGCCAAATTTTGGACACAAAAATAAGTTTAAATTCTAAGGTTATGTCATTAATTAAAAATTATTTCTTGCTTATTTTGTTTTTATGTGATTTGTTTAAATAATATTAATAATAAAATACGTTTAAAACTTAATTTTTTTTATAGTTTTATTCAAACGGTTAAAGTATGTAAAAACATGAAATTTAAAAATCTTCAAAGCCCGGTACTACCCCCAAGATAACATGTTCTTTCAGTTTTTTTGACGTTTTCTTTATCTGTGTAAAATTACGCAAATTTTGATACCCCTTTTGATAGTGTAGCTCGAAAAAAAATTTTTCTCATACATCGACGGGACACCCTAACGTACATCCCACCATGACCTATCTGCTCCCCGGGTGAAAGGAGAGGGAGACTGAGACTGATCGCCAATTTGCAACCAACCCTTATCGACATTGTGTTGAATCAGAGTTACCATTGTCTAGTTGATGGGAATTCATATGGTATTTTCTTTGGTTTTTGCTTTGTAACTTTCAGGATTTAAGCTTTTTTAGAGCTTTCGAAAGCAATATTTTTGTGAGATTTGCGGCAATTTTAAATACTCACTACGGCAACCATGTGAGAGCTTTAAAATGGAGATCGCTTATTGAAATCGATAATAGTATGGGTGAAAGGCAAATATCCTATCTTCCCTGTACTCGTACTGCACATTCAACTTGAACAGAGTATAGTTGCCATCTGTTTGCATCAGCCCAAAGAATTCTCTTAATAACTTGAACAATTACCAGAGATAAACAATTTAATTCAGAAAATCAGACTAATGTCCAAAACATGTTATTCAAACTTCAAATGCCATGAATACTAAAGCCCCACTTGTTAGCTTTGGTACCATTATCGCCCTAACCCAAAACAATCCCTATTCCCAATCATCTTCGTATAGTGAAAACAGCAATTGTATTCATAATAATAATTGACGGCGAACAGTGTCAGCTGGAGTTCGCCCGATCCTCTACTCCACCCTCTTAGTTCACCATACAATTCAATTATTTCAATTTGCATAAATTAATTTGCATGAACGCTATGTTACGGGGGCAAATTCACTACCATACCCATTCCAACTTAACCCCCCCGCCCACATCGCCATCATAAACCTTTGTGCTCATGCTGGGATATGACTGAGACACAAACACAAAACAAGAAACAAGAAATAGAACTGGCAATTTTTATTTTATGTACTTGAAACAGACTTCCGGATGATTGTGATATGCATAAGCTATACGCATCACATCAATTAAGTAACAAACGTGAGGCTATTCGCCTTGAACCTTAATAAGAAGCTGAAAATGTTTGTTCATTAAATTTCCCAACAGGACACCATCCGCATTTCAGATACCATCAGGTTCAGGATACAACAAAAGCTGAATAATTATTCTTCCTGCGCTGAATCTTATGTTCTTTCTTGATGCTGCTGTGCTGAATTTTTTTTGTTCTTCCTTTTTTGTTTTGTTCAATGTTCATCCTCCAGACATTTAAAAAATTCGTTATGCTGTTGCAGAATTAAAGTCGCATATATTTTGTGGCAACGGGGCTCTTGGCATTTTAAGCAGAATCTTTGCTTTTATTTAGTTGTGCCAGCCAAGGCTTATTAGGGGAGAACTTATTCTTTATTTTTTTTATAATTTCATGGCCCAAACAAAAGATGTATGTGTTTTGTGTTTGATGTGCGAATAACGAACAATGTCTGTTCTGCTATGAGATGAATCGGCAAAATGGCCTCTTTTGTTATACGGAAAACGGAAGACGAATTAATGGAGATTTTTCGTTTAATGGGCTTCAAGAGCTTTAAGTGATGAGTATACAGACTTATGATGGAGATTGATAAAATTAAGTATTTAATGGAACTCAAGAGGAGTTCTATAAATTTATAATGTTTTATATACTATGTAGATTTTCAGCTCAACAAAATGACCATTCTGGTAGGTATATGGGGAATCATTTTTTAGAATGTAGGTTATGCGTGCAAAAGTATAGAACATAATCAACCCTGGGGAAGTAGAGCTTGATCATTAATAAGTTTTGAAATATGAAGAACTAAATTAGACAATTTATTTTTGCCTAAGTATTCGAGTTTTAAACACATCAGACAACTTTTGGTTGCACATTATTATTATAAGCTTTATTCATCCATTAATTTTACAAAAATATTCTTAAATATTTACTAATTAAATTCAAATATCGAAATATAAAATTATTATAATATTAAGTAGTTAACTATTTCAATGATTAATTTCAGTATTTTTAGGTTATAACTATAAATATTTAATTATGTGTGGATATAATTAAGCCTCCCCCAAGTTTTTCCAAGTTGTCTTGTCTTTGGCAATTCTTTCCCATCTACTACTTTGTCGGGCAAATGTCATCTCTCCAACGTTTCATTTGTCTTCCTTTTTTGCGTGAGCCTTCTCTAGGTATCCAACGCGAACTTCTGCAAGTCCAGCGGTTGTCATTCATTCTAGCTACATGTCCTGCCCAGTTCCATTTTTGCTGTTTCGCCTTCTCGATCACATCTCCAAAATCTGTCATGCTCCGTATTACTTGATTTCTGATTCGTTGTCTTTTGGAGATATTGAGAAGTGATCTTTCCGTGGCTCTTTGTGTGGTCAGAAGTTTTTGTATTGATGTGGCTGACAAGCTCCATGTTTGGGATTCATACGTCATTACTGGAAGGATAGCTCCATCAAAAAGATACTTTCTAGATCTTTGGCTCAAGTTTGAATCGAATATTTCTTTATGTTTCCAGAATTGTTTCCAGCTATTGGTTATTCTTCGATCTATCTCTTTATCTTCTCTATTTTCGAAGGAGGCCGTCTGCCCCAGGTAGATATAATTGTCGACAAATTCTATTTCTTTTCCGTCTTCAGAAATGTCCTTTTTTCGCCTTTGAACATCAGCTTTGTTTTTTCAGCATTCATTTCGAGTCCTGCCATTTTGCAATGACTTTGCAGCTCTAATATCATTTTTTCGAGATCTTGACAAGATGTTGATAATAAGACGATATCGTCCGCAAATCTTAAATTATTGAGAACCTCTCCATCTATTTTCAGCCCTAGAGAATCGCAGCTCATTTCTCGGAATATTTCCTCCAAAACAGCACAGAAAAATGCTGGTGATAATGGGTCTCCTTGCCTCACTCCCCTGCTAAGCTCAAACTGTCTGCCTTTATTTTCAAGAGAAATTTTCGACGTTGCGTTAGTGTATATGTTTTTTATTATTCTCAAAAATTTGCAATGCACTCCCTGGTTTTTAAGTGACTTCCAAATTGTTGCATGTTCGACCGTATCAAATGCCTTTGTAAAGTCGATAAAAGCTAATTTTAGGTCCAGTCGGTATTCATTACACTTTTCAATGACTTGATTCACGGTTTGCAGATGATCTGTTGTGCTAAAACCTTGCCGAAAACCAGCTTGTTCCCTTGGTTGCTGTTCATCAAGGGTATTGCGAATCCTTCTGTATAGACACTTGGCAAACACTTTGTATACCACTGATATAAGACTAATTGGTCTATAATTATTTAAATTTGTCGTATCTCCTTTTTTGTGCAACAGAATGATAGTTGATTCTTTCCATTGTTTTTGAATCTCTTCAAAATCTAGAATCCAATTAAACATGTTTGTAAGACTGCGAATGAGTTTGTTGCCTATTTGGAGCATTTCGCCTTTGATTCCATCTTGTCCACATGCTTTGCCTTTAGGTAGTTCTTTTATAGATAGTTCAATTTCAGAGGGTAAGAATGGTATAATCTGCCTTTCCTTCAATATTAACCGATTCATTTTGTAATTCCTCATATTTGAGCCTAGATTTGTACAAATTTTCATAAAACTCTGTTGCCGCATTGTTAATATCTGCCCGGTGTTTAATACTCTTTCTTTTTTCTGTAAGTTTAACTATCCACTCCTTTCCTACCGATAATTCCTTTTGTGTTTTTTTGATAGATTTTGTATCTTCTATAATTTGCTTTATAACCCTGTTATTGTAATCGAGTAAATCTTTATGTATTGTTTTTTTGCATTGCCAAGGTTTTCAACTCGTTCTTTTGAAAGTCTGTTAGGTGTGCTTTTTGTCGTAGTTTTTCTCTTTCTGTTATAAGATTCTTCGTTTCCGTTGTGAGTTTATCATCTTGTTGTTTTGAGCTTTTGAGAATGCTGTTCTCTGCCGCTTTCAAAATTCCATTTTCTAGTTGGTTGTATGCATCTTGTAGACAGGCCTTATTTATAATATCCCAACTGCATCTTCTATCTAATTCTTCGAAGTATTTATGCTTACTGTCTTCATCTAATGCTTGTGGAATTTCTCTTTTTAAAGATTTTTTAAAATAGATTTTAGTTTTGTGGTTTATTTGAAACGTCCCTCTTACTAGCCTGTGATCACTATCGAAATCGAAATTGTTAAGAACCGAAACATCTTTTAAGATTGATTTTTTGTTGACTATAATAAAGTCTATTTCATTTTTTATCAGCCCGTTTGGAGACTTCCAAGTCCACTTTCTGTTTTCAGTTTTTGGAAACAGGCTATTTCCGATGCACAGGCCATGTTGCCAGAGCCATGTTACAAGTCTTTCTCCTCTTTCATTTTTGTTTCCATATCAATAGTTTCCCATTATCAAATCTTCGTTGTCCTCTTTAAAGCCCACCTTGGCACTAAAATCTCCCATTACACACATAAATTCTGCTTTAAAATCTTAATAAACCTGGTCTACATCTTTATAGAACCTTCCGATTGTTTCATCTGATGCTACTTTTGTTGGCGCGTAGATTTGGATAATTGATAGTTTTGTGTTTGAAACTTTAATTTGAAGTACTGCTATCCTTTCATTGTAAAAATGTATTTGTTCAATATAGTGTCTCCATTTTTCTTTTATTAAAAATCCAACTCCATAGAGCCCCTTCGTTTCTCCTTTAAATCCAAATAGATTACCGTTTTCTTTTTCAATTAGTTTTTCACCAAATATCTTAGTTTCACAAAGACCGATAATGTCCATATGTACGAGCAAATGAAATATCTCAAACTTAAACCCGACATATGGCTGTTTTAAATCAGCCATAGGGAGTCGCCTGTTGCCGGCCGCCTCCAGTGGCCGGCCACCATCAAAGAAATGTGTTATCAATGGGCGCGTTCAACGTATATCTGAATTTTCAGAATTCTGAATTATTGGAGATTCTGATTGGCCAGCTGTCATAAAAAGTTCTGAAAATTCAGATGACATCTAACTTTTTATGACAGTTGGCCAATCAGAAGCTCCAATAATTCAGAATTCTGAAAATTCAGATATGCATTGAACGCGCACAATAACAAACCTATAGCCGCACTTCCCTGTTTAAAGTCTTCGAAGGATATATTTATAATATCTGCCTTATGATCTGTCAAAATATTTCGTAGATTTACCCAGTACTTTACAAATTATGAGTAAAAAAAAATGCGCGACCTCGTCAGGAAGCGTTTATAAGCATTTTAACTGTTGAAAAGAACAAGGAAATTTGTTTCAGAATTAGTGAATTGTAACGACAGTTTTAGGGTCAGTGGTTTTATATGCGGTTTTAATATTTAGTAAAAAACATTATATTTCAACTAAAACTTCTTTAAAATATGAAAATATGTTGAAATTGTGGTTGTTTTAAAGGCGGCCGGAGATAGGAAACAAAAATTTTAGGTGTTGCCTATATTCGGCCACCCGGCCGAATACTACTTTTTTTTGACAAAAATGCAAAATATGATTAACTGAGCTATTAAAACAATATTGCAGCAAAAATTGACGTCAAAAATCAATGAAATCCAGTCTTCGGCCCCCTCTTTTCAAGCAGAAACTAGGGGGCCGAATACTGGAGATGTGTGTCCTAAATACGGCCACGACGTAGGTATACAAAAAATAATTTTTGTTTCGATTGGGGTGGCCGAGCTCAAGAGCATCGGTGGTCGGTCTTAGGATACTAGGAGCCGGCCACTGGTAGAAATTGCCTTTTTCATTAAAACTAAATGAAACGTTTATTTCAAATTAATAACATAAATTTTAATGAATGCAGATCAGTAAAGAAAACTACAAAGAACACTTTGTTTTAAAAATAAATCAAAAACCTTGAAAGTTACAGATTTTATCTGATATTTTTTAGCAAAAATGTCTTTAGGGGCCGGCCACAGGCGACTCTACCCATTAATTTAAAAATGTATGGAAATTGAATTGAATTGAATTTTATTTGGTTTTCATAGACGTTAGTATTTTCCATAATATATAATATACATATAATAATATAATTGTATAATAATATCATCTACATATATAAATAAAAACGTTAATGTTGGTTTGTTCCTAATCGCTATAATCTCTGAAAGTTCTTAACCGATTGCTTCGAAATTTTGGCACACCATTCCATTCGAATACGCGCGTGTTTATATACCTAAACATCTTTTTTGAAAAATACAGTGTGATATGTTGGGCATAAAAACAACACCCGCTATTTTGATATATCGAATTTTTCAACAGGGACGCTACAAAAGTAGAGCAACAGGGACAGCAAACGACGCCATATTTCTTGCCGTTCTTTTAACATTTCTCTTCAGTAAGGTTTGCCATTTCATGATAGAAAGAAATACGAGCCAACAACGAGTCGAAATTATTAAAATTTACTGCCGAAATTCGGAGTCAGTGGCCTCAACGTTAAGAGCGCTACGTCCAATTTATGGTCGTCATAATCGTCCTAGCAGATCAACAATTGAGCGTCCAGTGGGAAAATTTGAATCCACAGGCACAGTACATAATGTTTCCGTGCCAGTGAGACAAAGAAGTGCCCGTAGTGTCGAGAATATTGCTGCCGCTGAGGCTTCAGTTGCAAAAAGCCCAAATGTGTCTCTCACACGTCGGCGTCGTTCTCAAGCGTTGGGCATCTCTGTGACGTCGTTGTTGCGAATTTTGCGAAAAGATCTTGGCCTACACCCTTACAAGATTAAATTTATGCAAGAACTGAAGCCGCTTGACCACCAGAAGCGTCGTATGTTCGTGAATTGGGCTGAGCAACAACTTGAAAATGATTCGGATTTTCATCGAAAAATCATCTTCAGCGATGAGGCTCATTTCTGGCTGAATGGCTTACTGTGAATGGGGATCGCTACCGTTCAATGATAACCGAATATTTTTGGCCCCAATTGGTTGATATGGACTTGGAGGACATGTTGTTCCAACAGGACGGCGCCACAAGCCACACAGCGAATGTCACAATCAATTTATTGGAAACCAAGTTTGGAGAACGTGTTATCTCACGAAATTGTCCAGTCGCTTGGCCGCCTCGGTCGTGCGATTTGACGCCGTTAGACTATTTCCTGTAGGGCTACGTCAAGTCTATGGTCTATGCCAACAAGCCAGCGACGATTGATGAACTTCGTACGAATATCGAACTTTAAATTGCAGCAGTATCCGCCGATTTATGCTTGAAAACCGTCAAAAATTGGGTTCAAAGCCTGGACTTCTGCAAGCGTGCCCGTAATGACCATCCAAAAGAAATCGAGTTCCATACATAATGGCATTGAACGGTATTTCACAGGAATAAAGAATTTCATTGATATCCAAAACCGTTTTTGTTTTATTTAAAAAAAAACTTTTGTAGCGCTCCGATATAAGGTGCAGTACAATTAAGGAAACTTCTAGTGTGCTCTTATTTACCCTTGATGGACAACCACGGAAAAATTGTTTCTTAGAGAGTATGCGTCGAATCTTCTGTAATTTATAATACCCCTCCCAATAAAGAAAATTTTGAGTGCTTTATAAATAAAGAGATACCGAAGTGGGAGTACTTCCAGAGATTGAAATAAGGGTAGTGAAGATTCAAATTTACTTCTATATAACATCAACCACATAATCATTTTTTGTGCAACAATAACAGGCTTCAGATTACTAATGTATGCAGAGCCCCAACAATCCAAACCATATTCTAATCTTGATTGAACAATTGCGTAATAAATAGTCAAAAGCAAGTTTTTGGGAACCACTTTTCGTAAGTGGTACAGTTTACTAATAGTGATATAAAGAATTTTTTTTACAGACAAGATATACGACTTGCAATTTAATTGATTATCAATAATGACTCCCAGATATTGGAATTCTTTAACCAAACTCTAAAACAAAACAACTATTTGAGCAGATTATTTGGTTGCAATCGGAATGATGAAAACAGATATTTTCAAATGGCATTAGACAATAAAAAAAAAACACATAGGGGCATATTCATAGTCACATTTAAACTACAGTTTATCTTAGACTGGGGTTTATTCAATGTTATTTAGATAGGATAAACAGAGGTCTAAGATAAACTGGAGTTTAAAAGTGACTATGAATATGCCCCATAGTCTTTTGACCATCTGATCAAAGTTGAACCAAACACCGAGCATAGATCAAATCTTATATTGAGGTTCACGTTTTCTAAAGATTTTTCAGCATAAGACAGTGCAAGGTCATGTGCGTATCCAATCATATTACCTTTAAGTGGCAAGTTAAAAATAGAGTTTATGTATACAAGAAACATGATCGGTCCAAGGACAGATCCTTGAGGTACACCTGTATCAGGACAAGACTCTGCTTTACTTAAGACCCCGTTCACTCTTACCTGTTGTTTTCTATTTAACAAAAATGACTTGAACCACTCATTAAGGGCCCTATTATGACTCGCGAGTCACATTAAAAAATCGGCGAATGTGACTGTTTGGTATTACTGTTTGCGAATCGCCAAGTTGAAGTTCGCCTTTAATGTCAAGATGTTGGCAGTTTTGTCTTCAAATGAGAACTTCGAAGTTCGTTATTCGTAATACCACGGAACTGATAATTCGGCAAATCGTTCGACATGAGTCGAACGTTCGACTCGCGAGTCATAATAGGGCCCTAATGCTGCCTCTAAAACCGGCGCGTTATACAGTTATTGCCTTTGTATTTCATGATTTACCAGATCAAAAGCTTTTGTTAAATCAAGAAACAAACCAGCTGATTTTAAGTTTCTATCCAGGCCATCATTTAATCTGCTCAGAAAGGCTATTATAGCGTCTTCGTTTGATTTTCCTTTCAAAAATCCAAACTGTGATTTATTGAAAAATTTAGTTCTTTCAAAGAATGTAAATATTTTATTCACTATAATCTTCAAATATTTTACAAAAGAACTGGGGGGTCATTCCGTAATTCGATTATCGCCACACGATATCGTTTTGACGACAGCCTTGCATCACGTAATAAGAATCACTATCGAATGAAAGATATCGTCTTGACGATCGAAAATTTGCTTTCCGTAAATCAAAAATCGTCAAAACGTGATCGTTAAATCGTTAGCATTTGAACGATACCTATTAAGCTATCGTCTTGTTTGATTTTGTAAGCAATTTGTTCATTTTATCATATGAAGAAACGAAATGTAGAGTTTTCAATAAGGGCGGATAGATGTTTTCGGTTGATCCTGGGCTTCGTTGAGGCAAGGCTCATTGTCCACTGAATTGGTCAACTCAAATTTGGGCACCAAACTTTGGATAATCGGCTTGGAAGGACAACAACGAGATCGGTCTATAGTTATTCGGGTTGCAAGAATCCCTTTTTTTAAGAGCCCGCACAATAATAATTGATGTTTTAAGATTATCAGGGAAGATCCCACTTTGGAAGCTATTAGGTATTTATGATATGTTTTAATGGGTTCAAAAATAAGTTTCCGATCTTCTTAACAATGACATTAGTAACACCGTCTATTCCGCTTGAATTCTTTGATTTAAAGCTATTTATAACAGAGAAAAGTTCAATATCGCTTACTTAAATAGAAGTTAAGCGATAGTGAGTAAGGAAAGTAATACCAGTGAGTACAGGTTTTCAATCACACACACCAACACCAGGGGCAGAAGTAATAGCAAAAGAATTTCCATTTTCCATCCAACCCATAACACCCATCACTAGGAATGAAAAGAATGGGTTCCCTTCCCTGTTCTCATTCCTTTATCATATCGTGCTCTGATATATAAATCTATAATTATATTAGACGATAAAACGTTTTCCGCAGAATAGCCCCGTAACGCGTTTTCATTTAACTTTTGCATTATGATGCGAAATTCAATTAAGTAAAATAATATTAAACGTGGATATGGAGAAGGATAGGTGCTCAACTCATCTCACCTCATCAGCAAGGATAATGGTGGTGGAGGAGGGTGGCTATAGAAATGGCACGGACAGTGATGGCGCGACCCCATTATATGACAAAGGTTAAATTCTTAATCCCGAGTGCCTGGCCCGATTTACATGGTTTGATGTGATGGGTGTCGCATACCTTTTTAAAGTGCAAAAGGAATGGAAAATAATAGAAAGTTTCTGGAATAAGTTACTCAGAGTTATTTTTGTAAAATATGCGAAGAATTAAACGCTCGAAAAGGCTTACGAATTGAGTTAACAGACTTAAACTTTTTCCATAGAAATAACTTTTATTGATAACTCAGAGTGTACTTACGAGTTACGTTATGACTAGGGAACGGATTTCAATGTAAATACATATTTTTTTTGGACAGCCGTGGAACCAAATGAATAATGTGGTTTTTCGAATTAAGAAATCTTGTGTTAAAATGGGATTCAATATTATATTATATTCTGGCATATTTTGCTATAAATGAATATTTAAACATATTAAGGACATTTTCACAATAAACGCATATTTTTCGTGCATATTTGTAAGAAAATTGAAAATGTTCATAAAAACGAAGGATTTTTTGAAAATTAAAAATACTTCCACCATGTTATCGTGCTTGGATATTCCATAAATAATATTGCTTGATTGAAAAATTATCCACTAACGTCTGTTGGCGTGGAGAGATCATTTTCGATGTACAAAAACTTTTTAATGCATACATACTAGAGATGAGCAAAAAATCACGACCTGTGATTTTCGAGCTGTGAGTCAAAAATCACAATCACTACCTGTGAGCGACTCTTTAGTAAACCTGTGAGGGCCCTAAATGTGATTGAAAATCACAACTGTAGTAAAATCACAACAAAAACAAACGATTCAAAAATCAAGACAATCGCACAATGAACTTTATGATGTGTGAACAAAATCACGTGATTTAGTTATTATTTTAACAACTGAACGAAATCACAATACAGAAAAACAAAATCTCAGGACTCATGATGAAAATATGAAGAACAGATTAATTCTTTTATTTTTAGTTTAGGATCTAGAAGGTAGAACCGAATTGTGAACTGAGGTCCTAGCCTGGTTGTGATTTTGTACACAAGGACAAGGAAAAGTGAAACTAAAATTTTGACATTGCAAATTTTCGGGTTTCCACTGGAGCTAGAGAGTTGGGCGAGACAAGGTAATTTCCACCTCTTCAATCGATTGGCATACTCCGTTTTTCGATCCGCCGTATGTATGTATTGGAAATTTTGGGCATTCGATATTTTAGACATTCGAGATTTTGCTATTCGATAATTTTGAATTCGGGACTTGAGATTTTTAGCATTTTTGTATTCATGGTTATGTCCTACGAGCTAATTTTAATTACTTATTTGTTGTCCTCATTTTATATTGAATTTTACTGAGAAGTTTTTGGCCTCAAAGATATTCCAAACTTGAAAATCACAATCACAGGTTAAACTCACAGTGATTCAGAAATCACAGTCACAGTTATACCTGTGATTGGAAAATCACAGTTTAGCTCATCTCTAATACATACCTACCTATTTAAATTTTTTTTTACAAACTTTGTGCTGTGAAAACTGTATAAATATATGACTGAATTATATTTGCTTTATTTCAATGTTTTTTCATCTACTTTTTGAATATTTTTGCAGCACATTTTTGATTTTTTTAGGCATATTTTCGATTTTTGAACGCATATTTTACAATTTTGTGTGCATATTTTAAGTACAGTCAACTCCGCTTAAATGATGAATTTCGTTTATATGCAACAATAAATTTATCACGGTTTTTTTCAGGGATTTTTCACACAAATTAGTACGGATAACTGCACTCCGCTTATTTGAAAACTCCCATTAATTGAAACATTTTTCTTACCCCCAAATAATTATTTAGTTCTGAAACAACTCCGCTGAAGTGAAACACTGAACGCGTCCATAAAGTTTTGAAGTTTAAACACACCTTAAAAGATGACATTTTAAGTTTCATTCCATTCTCATCGTTCTTATAATCCTTTCAACTGTCAAAAGTTATTTATGTTTTATTTTTCTATCGGTGGAAATATTTCACATCACATAGTTTAAAGGGGAAATAAAATTGCAGTTTTACGGAGTTTGGTTAAGTGCAACAAAGTTGCATATATCCGAAGTTCGTTTAAATGAAAACTCCGCTTAGTTACAACAAATTTTCTTCATTTTTCGTGTTGCAAATAAGCGGAGTCGAGTGTACATATTTTGTGTTTTTTAAGACATACAAATCCGGGCCCTAGTTATGACCATTGATACAGACTGCCATGAGATCACTTAAATACTCTGATTGCCTTCTTTTTTAAATAAAAAATTCATTAATTCTGTAATCTACTATGCCGATACACACAAAACATCTAATCTTGAAAATGTATTTATTTATTTTTGCGATAAAAGACTAAAAAACACATCAATTTTATATCAATAAAAACCGGGGTAAGTATTTTAAAATTGTCAAAAGTATCAGGAACGTAGCTAGAGAGGGGAGTATGAGTCAAATGTAAAAATAAACAAGAGTTAACCGGGTATAGGAATTTGGAAGTTTGTATTGCTCTTTGTCGGGCAGGTAATTGAATTTTGACAGAAAAACAGGCGCGTAAAATGGGAGGGGATGCAGTAGTGCGTATTAAAAATCGGAGTATTCTTATATAAAAAGTTGTACAGACCAGCTTGGCCTTGCGATTTCCTCTCGGTGAAATATCAGGAACAAAGTTTAGGGTGTGGGGAAATTGTAATGCTGCATTGCAAAATGTACTGTACTTTATATGATTCGCTAACATTGACAAAATATTTGCTTCTTATTTAATCTAAAAAAATGATAATATATTTCGAGCAGATACATGAGTTGCTCAGAAACCGATGTCATATATAGCCCATTCTTCTATATATTTTTTTTTGTGTAGTCTGAAAAGTATGCAACATTATTTTTCTCGATTTGGATTCATAATAACCTCTTAAAAATTATTTTAAAAAAAGTATATAAGACATCTGAGCGAATAATATACACTTTCTTTGTTGACAGAAACTATTTTAAAAAAAAAAAATATTATAACTAATTTTTTTAACTTTTCAGAATTCATAAAAATAGCTACATAATATACATACAACACCTAACTAGCTGCATTAAGCAACTGCCTTGGATAAAGTTTCTTCCCACTATAATATAATCATTTTAATTAAATTTTTTAAAAATAAAATCAACTTATTTTCCTTAGTTTGTTTTTTTTTTTTTTTATTTTCAAATAAACTAGCTATTAATATTTTATAAGTAGTTTAACTACATATTATATCTCTTCAAATCCAATCAACAAAACCATAGCAAAACGCACCAATTTTTTTCGCAACGAAAATCCTATAACAGAATTTTTATAAAGTTTTCTCCTTAAAACAAATAGTCCAATTGTTAAGCCTTTTTCATTAAAAAAAAAAAGAACTATTCTTGTACAAAAAATTAAAAAACCTAAAAGCTGAAATTCTAATATACACTTTAAGAAAAAAAAAAATACAAATATTGTGCAAATTGATAAACAAAAACAAAATGTTCTCATTAAATTATGCTCTTACAAAAAAAAAAAATATTAGAATAACAAAATATTTAAAATTTCGAGAGAAAAATTAATGTAAATACTATAAGGTAAAAATAAATTACCCAACTTCAATCAAATCAACTCTTATTCGTTACTATAACTATTTTAAATATAAACCCTAAAGTTTTTTTTGTATAAATATCTGTTACACAATGCTCTTAAACAAAACAAATAATAGCTTTACTAGATTAAAAAAATAAAAAAAAACTATATGAATACTACTTATCTAAGAAAATATTTAAGTAAAATCTAAAGTAAGTTTAAAATTAAATATTCTACGCAGATAATATCATTTAGCGATGCTTTGAGTGGACATGAGTACAGATAGATTAAAATAAGTTATAAAAAAATGAAAATTGACAACCAAAAAAGTATTCACATTATATAATAAAAAGGTACCTATAGATAACCATATTATTTCAACAAAAATTAAGTAAAAGATGCGATTAAAATGAATTTACCTTAAACGTGTGAGAAAAATTACCTATTGAGTAATGGGTTTTTTTTTTTTAATATGCACGCACCACTGACTTTTTTGGTTGAAATAAGAACACATGTAATAGTTAAAGACAAACAATAATTGTAATCGAATTTGAGACCGTTCTCGGATTATTGAACAAATAAAATGATTCCCTAAACAAAACTATGATTTTAATATTTCATTTTGTATTTTTCAACAAACACTACCATCGATAACTGTCGAATGCAATGGTAAGCAGCCAGGTATGCAGGATCGCAGATGTTTGATTGCAGGAAAATGTTATTATTCTTATAAAAAAAAATCCGCCAAAACCCATAATTTCCTTTATTTAAATTTTTAGGTGAAAACCTGAAACCCAGTTTTATAAAAATCTCCTAGAAAGCTTCATACACGAAGTTTAATTAAAATCCTTTATGTTGTTTTCGACAAAAACAATCGAAAACGTAAAAAAAATATTGCTTGGATAGTACCTGTAGGAATCCCTTCAAAATAAACAACTAAAACAAGAATTCCTTAAAGTTGAACGCAGCAACCTTGGACGGTCACTCAATTAGAGAACTTTCCGCAACTTAAATCATCTGCAATATGGACATATGGGACATTAGAAGATCATTGAGCCATTTTGTTGCGTTGGAAAGTTCGTTGAGTTTTTTTTTTTTTTTGTGAGGAATGCCTAGCTTCACCGTATGCTCGCCCAGTGAGAGTGACCCGGAACCTTAACTTTAAAATCCAGTGGAACAGTCTTATAATTAATTCTACTCATCTTTGAAATTTTGTCATTGTATTCGTGAATCGTCGTGTCGGTGAAATGCCCTTCGCCTGCCTGTTCATTATTTTGTATTTGACTGCAAGAGAAATATCTACCTATGTATATGTATACTCTATATAGCTACTGGCTTACGTATAAGGTATAAGATTTGTTTTAATCATTGAATAAACAAATATAGAAGGTGACACTCGGGGAAAACTCCACCAAATCGGGCCGCTGCGCTGCGGTCGCTTAAAATATATTTATAGGGTCGTGTATTCAATTTGAAATATTTCCCTAATTCTTTATAAGGGGGGTTCACATCAGTGTTCCCAGATTGGTGGTTTTTCCCACCAAAATGGGGGGAAAAATCTCTTTGGTGGGAATAATGGTGGTAAAAAATTGATGGTGGGATTTATGGTGGGAAAATATTTGAAATGCTTTTTTATGGGTGGAAAATAAATATTATTTTTAACATAACCGAAACTTTGTTTTTTCTTACTAAAAATTCATAACTCAAAAAAAAAATTATTTGGCCGAACCACCAATGACACAGAAAATGTCTCAATAAGAGAGGAACAATTTTTCGTTCTTCTTTCGCCACACAAAAAATAATGGGGCATATTCATAGTCAATTTTAAACTCCAGTTTATCTTAGACTGGGGTTTATTCAATGTTATTTAGATAGGATAAACCCAGGTCTTAGATAAACTGGAGTTTAAAAGTGACTATGAATATGCCCCAATATGTTTACAGTTTTCTGTTGCAATAGCGATCTTCTTTCTCGGCTAGCATTTGCATTTGCACCCTCGTTTTGGCACTTTTAAGTCTTCCCTTCTCCAATGCTTCAGTCGAGAGAGCGTTCTCAGTTGTTAAAATAGTAAAAAATAAACTCAGGAATCGACTTACTACCGAAACAGCAGATTCAGTTTTACGAGTTCGCTATAGCCTAGGAACTAAAGGCTGCATCGGTTTCGAACCTTCAAAGGCAATGCTGGCTAAATTCAATTCAGAGAACCTCTTTGTTTCGCATGACTGTAACCGTGATGATGAAAACGAAGAAACTCTTGAGGCATTTGCCTATGAATTAAACGTCAATAACAATTTGTAAATATGTGAATAATGTACATAAATACAAAATCATTTTACTTATTTATACTTTTAAGTTTATTTTTAAAATCAAATATTTTGAAGTCTTTTTTATTTATTTTTTTTTACAAAAAATATCCTTATTTTTTTTATAACAAAACTAAAAATATGTGTTCCTAGCTTTTTATTGAAATAAGATTTTTTTATATAAAAACTGTGAAAATGTACGAAAGTACAAATTTTACCTATAAGATTTGACTTAAGATACTGAATTCTTACAATGAAATCTAAGAAGTTTTTTTTTAATAAAAATGAAGTGAAATTAATTTTTATTTATTTAGAAAATAAAAAAAAATTATTTTAGAGTGTGTTTTTGTTATTCGGGAGCTTTTTTCTTAAAGGAGAAGCTCACATCTCACATTTAATTTTTTTTTTTCTTTCAGTACAAAAACAGTGGGATTTTTTTTCAAATACGGTGGGATTTTGCTGCGAATTTCGTTATTTTCACCAATTCTACGGCATCCATTTTATTTTTTTCCGCTTTATTTTTGTTGTTTTATTCGATTGATTGAGATGTAAAATTGAAATCATCGGTCCTTCGACTGGAGTTCACATTCACTACAGCGGTCGTCCGACCGAGCAAATTTTCAAAAAAAATTAACTACAGAGTAAGTCGATCGACGGTCGCTCGACTGGTGTTCACACTACAAAAATCTGACATAACGACACGTGTTGATGAACATGTCGTTGAATGTGAACCCCCCTGTTCAGAAAGTGTGTGTATTACTATGGAAACGAATGTTTTTGTGTTTTCTTTGAAATTAAGATTTTTTTGTAAATTAGCTATGTAACGGGTGATTTTTTAGCTGGTTTGGTTTTGGCAACACTGGTTTTGACAGCTGACGTGTGTTTAGTACCTTGTGTCACTGTCAAACAGCTTCAGTTTGGTTTGCAATTTAACCATGGATCGTCTTACAAATGAACAACGCTTGCAAATTATTGAATTTTACTATCAAAATTCGTGCTCGGTTCGAAATGTTCATCGCGCGCTGCTTGTGTTCAGCGATGAGGCTCATTTTTGGTTGAATGGGTACGTAAATAAGCAAAATTGCCGCATTTGGAGTGAAGATCAGCCAGAAGCATTGCAACAGCTACCAATGCATCCCGAAAAAGCCACTGTTTGGTGCGGTTTATGGGCCGGCGGCATTATTGGGCATATTTCTTCAAAGATGATGCGAATCGCAGCGTTACTGTCAATGGTGAACGCTACCGAGCGATGATAACAAACTTTTTTTTGCCCGAAATGGAAGTTCTTGACTTGCATGATATGTGGTTTCAACAAGACGGTGCCACATGCCACACAGCACGCGAAACAATGGCGCAATTGCGAGGCGAGTTTGGTGAACAGTTAATTTCACGTTTCGGGCCGGTCAATTGGCCGCCTAGATCGTGCGATTTGACACCATTAGATTATTTTTTGTGGGGGTATGTCAAGGCTAATGTCTATAGGGACAAGCCCGCTTCGATTGACGCGCTGGAAGCCAACATCCATGCATTCATTCGTGAGATACCGGCCGATATGTGTGAAAGAGTATGCCAAAATTGGACTCAGCGGATGGGCTACCTGAGACGCAGCCGCGGTCAACATTTGCATGAAATTATCTTTAAACATTAAATTGCAAGGTTCAAACTATCGATTTAAATAAATATTTCATTCATTTTTTCGAATTGTTTGTGTTTTTTTTTTAAAAAAAGTTCTAAACCTCTTAAAAAATCACCCATTACATAAAGTATGTATGCATAAATAGAATTATTTTCGTTACGATTTCAGTTGATAAGTGAAAATTCACCCCTATTCTGCTAAACGATTCGATCGAATCTTTCGATTCACGTGAATGTTTTATTCAATTTTCTTCAAATCATTTATTTAAAACTTATGTCTTTCGAATGCAAATCTTAACCAGTTATTTATTTTTGAAATTCTAAAGAGAATTTCATTGCATTCATTTTATTTTTATCGCAATAAATAGGCATTATGGAACAATCATTTCCTTCCCGCTGATAGCAGAATGCCAATGTTCACGCGAACGTTTAGCAGAATAGGGCTGATTATTCAAATCAAAAAAGGGGTTATAGTTTTTCATGATATGAAAGCTACATTGTTTAGATACAATTATAATTTTAGTTCTACTGATTTGATTATTAAGATAAAGATCTTAAAATGCAGGAAATAAAATAAGCTATATTCTAGTACCACTTTACTTAAGCTAAGGAAAAGAGTGGGATTGCGAAGTACACAGTATTTTCAAACTGTCGGCTGCAGGAGAAAAGGTTTGTATAACGAAATTATTATTTATTGATTCCTTAAAATCAAGTAAAATACTATATAGCCCCAAAAAAGTAAGAAAGCTAAAAAGTAAGTAATACAATAACTGTCATGCTTGCAATTATGTACATATAGTGTACCATTAAATTTAGTAAATGGATTAGAATGAAATGTTTTAGTTCGCTAAATTATATTTATGGATTTTAGGATAACGCTTATTTTGATTAGGTATAGATAAGTTTACAACCCAATGGGATAAAGTAAATACACATTTTTGATTTTTGCTTATACTTATTCTTAGCCAAATTTGAATGAAAGAGATCCTTTTCAATTGCTAAGGATTTTTATTTAACAATTCGCAAATAAAGAATTTATGAACCTATTTTTTTGACCAAATTGATGAATGAAACATTTTACAAATCAAGGCAGTTTTATTTAGATAATCAAATTTTAACCCACTTACGTCCTTTATTTTGTATTTAATTAAATGCTAATTTATTGGACAAACCAAAAATTTGTAGCTCGCATAGTTTCTTATAAAGGGTTTTCCAATAAGAGGTGTTATTTTGAATAGCCCGCTATTTCGGAAGCTGTCACTTTTGAAGCTGTCATTTTTTGACATTTGACAAGTAGAAACTACGCCATTAATAAAAATGGAACGATACACGCTTCAACAACGCATTGAAATTATTAAAATTCACTATAAAAATTGTGAAAATTTGGCAGAGACGGTTCGTAAAACTAAAACATTTTTGGGTCGTCGTGAAGCACCTTGTCGGACCGCAATACAGAAATTGGTGGACAAATTCGAGTTGTTGGGACAAGTTAGTGATGTGAAGAATAAAACCCGTGCACGTCGCTCAAGAACAACTGAGAATATTGCTGTTGTACCCCAAAGTGTTGAAGAAAACCCAGGTTTGTCCATTCCTCGTCGTTCTTTGGAATTAGGCATTCCACAAACGTCATTACACCGTATTTTGCATAAAGACTTGGGTCTTAAGGCTTTTAAAGTTCAGTTAACACAAGAACTCAAGCCGGCCGATCATCAACAACGTCGTGTCTTTGCTGATTGGGTCCTTGAAATGCATGAAAATGATCCGGAATTTCATCGAAAAATCATCTTGACTGATGAGGCCCATTTCCACCTCGGAGGCTACGTCAACAAGCAAAACTGTCGCATCTGGGGCTCAGAAAACCCAAGAGTTATTGTTGAAAAGCCTCTCCATCCCCAACGCGTGACTGTTTGGTGCAGTTTATGGTCCGGCGGGGTCATTGGACCTTACTTTTTCGAAAATGAGGCTGGAGCAACAGTTACGGTCAATGGATTGCGCTATCGAGAGATGATTAATGATTTTTTATGGCCGGAATTGGATGGTATTGATCTGGACAACGTTTACTTTCAACAAGACGGCGCTACGTGCCACACAAGCAATGAAACCATCGATCTTTTACGGGAAAAGTTTCCGGACCGTGTTATCTCTCGAAGAGGTGATCACAATTGGCCACCGAGATCTTGTGATTTAATACCTTGCGACTTCTTCCTTTGAGGCCACGTGAAAGATAAACTCTACGATAACAGCCCAGCGTCGATTCAAGACCTCAAAGATGGAATTCGTGAGGCTATCGAGGACATAGGGCAGCCACTTTGCGATTTGGTTATGGAAAATTTCATGAAAAGGATATGGTCCTGTAAGCGTGGTCGTGGCGGCCATTTGGCTGATGTTGTGTTTCATTATTAACGGCATACCTTCCTCTTTATAATCAAATAAACATCCGATCATTTATCTCAAAAAATGCCATTTTTCTTTGAATATCAAAATAACACCTCTTATTGGAAAACTCTTTAGTTATTAAAGTAAATACGAAAATAATAATAATAATGTAAATACGAAAATCATAATTCTCTTGGTGTCCAAAATTGTACCTTTTTAAATGCTCATTTGTTGCGCATAAATTATGTTTGTAACATTTATCTACATACATACATATGTATCATTTTTATTCGTGAATTAAAATAATAAAAAGGAAAATAAAATAAATGTTATTGAATTTGACAAAAGAATCTTAGTCTTCTGTTTTAATTCATCTTTAGCTGGACAGAATAATATGAAATTCGTAGAAACAATGGTTTATTTTGTACTCTTTTCCGCAGTAGAGTTTCAGGCGGTTTTTTTTAAACGTGGTTTCCGCAAGAGGGCTACTCGCTACCATTATCTTAAACATGGTTAAGTATATCAAACTTTTTTAGTTTCCTTTTTGCGTTTTTTGCATTCAAAATTTGTATTTTTGCTCTCAGAAGGACTTTCATGGAATGTGTCAAGAGATTATTTTTATGTTCCATTTGAGGACATGGCAGTAAAATGGTGCCAATGCACTCTTGTTTGAGTTTCTCAACTATTTCTGAATCATAATTTCCAAATTTTTGTCGAAACAGTATTTTATTTTGTCAATCATTTCCTTTAGCTCTTCTTTTGGAACTGTGAGTCCTCCTTGCGTTGTCCTCTCATATTGTCTTATTTCTATAAGGTTTTCGGTGTTCTTGTACATTTTTGTCTGATCTTTGCACATACAATTTTGACAAATTTTGCAGAATTTTTTTTTTAAAACCGATTGGGCAATGTAACCAGCAAAAAATGTCCTTACAAGGTCTTCCATTGTAAAATCTGTTTCAATCTCATTTGTGTCCTCAGTATCGGAATCTTCAAACTCACAAAAGTTTGAGGATAGATCATCAGTCATCACATAACTCCGAAGTAAAGTTAATTGATGACGTAGCTGCAAAATTGTATACTTACATATCTATACTATTATTCAATGTAGTTATATATATTATATTAAATACAGTTTTTCAGTGCGAGATAAAAGATAAACCCGAGTTAACTCATCAAATTTAGTGAGCACCTTCAGGATTAACTGATGAAGTTGCTTTTGTTGCTTTATCCGCACTGAGTGCATCCTCCACTGGAAAATTGCTTCCTCAGTTCAGTGTGGGTTAATTTACTTCTAGATTTAACTAGAAGAGATTTTAGCATCTGGTTTTTGGTGTTTGACTTAAAATTAATAAAGGCATTCAATATTATAAACAAAAATACTACTTAATAACGAAAAAAATTAGTTTGAACAAAATTTTTTCAATTTTGTTTTCGAAATTTTGAGTGTGAAAATTAATTTTTAAAAAAATATGCTCTAAAACAACGTTATTTAAAACAAAAGAAAAGATTTCTGGCTTTACAAAAAAGTGTATCATGACATTTTATGGTAACCGTTGTTTTTTAATATTTTTTTTTTTATTTTAAGTAATTTTTTTAGAAAATTGCCCCTCCTTGCTAAACGCTTCCCACTCTACGATTTTTTTTTTATCTTACCCCAACTTTCACGCTCTAGCTTTTTGTAACACCGTATGCGAATCACCCTGTATACATAGGTACATCTATGTACATATTTTTCTTATTAAAAAACTTTTAATGAACAATAAAAAACACTAAGTTCAGCCTGTTAAAATCAACAAATTATTATTAAGTCTCTAAATTGTCAACGAAATACAACATATAAAATAGTCAAACTATTCTCAAATAGTTTTTTTTTCTATTACAAATCTTCACGTTAGCTTCACATCTTCATGTAAACAAAAATTTATAAACAACTTATACCGATAAAGAAATATACATACATACATTTTCTTTCCTCAGGATTGAAAATTGTAAACAAATTTCAAAACAAAACAAAATATTGAAGCCTCATCGTCATGGATAACAATACAAAAGGGAACAATTAAATTTATAAATATCCCTTTGAAAATTGGTGTGTGTACACAAAAAACCCCACATCATCTATTTCGTTTCTCCTTTCCGCCGCAGCCTGGCCGCTTCGCTTTTAGTTGTGGAGTGTCACCTTCTATATAATGTTTATTCAATGGTTGTAATTCTTCGCAAAAAGTCGTACACCCTACCATGACCGTTCTATCCAGTGATGCCAGATCGTGGGCGATTCTCCTTTTCGTGGGCATTTGATAACAAAAAAATAAGCTAAAAGGGCATTTCCATGTCTCTTAGTTAAGAAAAGATGCATTTTAATTTTTCAAACTTTATATTAGTTTTATATTTTAATGCGGCCATTGAAATTCATACTTTGAAGCAATTCATTTATATTTTTGTTCTTTGAATGATTTAATTTTTAATTTTTCAAACGACGAATGTGAAAATGTCAAATATATTTATTCGTTGTTTCGATTGATTTTTTTTATCTCGCGGACGCTTAAATGCTTATGAGTTCTGCTTACTGGTAATTTATACTAAAATATATTCTTAATTATTATTTATGAAGTGTATTTTAAACTTTTTATTGATCTATTTAGTAAAATGTGCGAGATAAAGGGAAATAAAAAACAATTCCAGATGAGGTGGCAAGAGGATCCAAAAATTGCTACGTGTAGTTAATTCCAGTTGAAAATAATGATTTCACGGCATTCTGTAAAACGTGTGGCACATCTTTTTTTGTGTCGAAAAATTGAAATTATGTGGCATGACAATGACCCCAAACATTTATTGCATTTGAAGTCAACAAAAACAACACCTCCAGTCCAAACTTTTTTATTACTAATTTTTATTTTTATTATAATTATGTATTTTGTGTGTTTTTCTTCTAATTTTTTTCATTTTATTTTTGAGGGCAACATCTTGGACAACAAGGGCATTTTCCGTCCAAGTCATGGGTTAATCACTTGGAAAAGTCTGGCATCACTGGTTGTATCCCACTGCTGAAGGGACGGGACAAGGATACTGATGGATGATGAACGATCGTGCACTCGTCGTGGTCATCTACGATGTCTGTATTGAAATTGTCTTAATCCAAACAGAGTAACCTTTCCCAATTGTTAGTAAATTCAAGAGCTTTTTTTTTTAAATTTTACTATGGAACTTTAAGGATTTGAAGCTTTTGAGAACAGACTTATGAAGTTAAGTATTTGAATGGTGAAGGGTTATTTATAATTTAAACTACGGAAAACCTGTGAGAGCTTTAAAGAGGTGCAAGCCAATGTAACCAGACTGAGAGGCAAATGTCCTATCTTCCCTGTACTGACAATTTTTGTTGAACAGAGTATAATGGCCTCGATATTTGAGTGAGTATGTTCTGACGTTAGAGCTTAAATGTATTAGTATTAGTGCTTCTTGACCGAATTCTGATTTCAAATCGGGAAGTGAAATTTTCTTCTCAGAAGCGTCGGTTTTCTGTGTTTTTTTTTTTGAAAATGGAATGACTTCAGAAGAGTTCTTTTTGATTCGGAATTCTTTCAAGGCCCCTAATCCGATTCTATGATAAAATTCAATGGTAAAATTTTTATCACAAGAGTTTTCATACGACTATTTCATTTTATCATCAAAGTTGATTCTGTTTGCACCCATGGTAAAATCAGCTGATTTTGTGCTCAATGTGTGCTGAATGCGTGCTGACTAAATGAAAACAATATAATTTGACAGACACATCTTTTGATTATTTGTCAAAAACTTCGTTTGAAATCAAAAAGAACGAAATTAATTTTAAATGAAATAATAGTAAAATTAAAAAAAAAAAATAAAAAGCATTGAATTCTAGAATTACCTCCATTATAATCCACATTTTATTCGATGAAGAGCGCAGAAACTCTGAAAGGTTTGCGCGAGTAAATAAAATATGTAGGCTATGTAAGTATGTACATACATATGTATGTACATAGGTAAATAATTATGTTAATCTTTTAATTTCAGACTTAGAATCCATTTCCATTTGTTGACATCCTTCCTTGCTCCACCTAAGGTGTGTTTTTTCGTCATCAACGCACTCCAATTTTTAACAAATTCGATACATTCTAAGTGTGGTTAAAAAAGAAAACTTAAATAAAGGGTGTTTTTCAATCTGGCAATACTCTTTTCGGAGTAGGTCTTTTTGACAGCTGTCACTTGATTTATGCTCAGTTTGGTGTGTCATTACATAATTTAGATAAACTCCAAATGATTTTCTAAGAAATCGACCAAATAACTTTTTTTTCTTCACTGTTACTTTTAACACTGCTAATTTTTGTATTTTCCATTTCGTTTGTTGTTTCCCTAAAGTTTTAAAGTCATTTATCAGCGAAAATAATTTTTGATCTGATAAATTTTTGACAGAAGTTTCCATGTTTACACGGAACCAGAATCGCAAAATCATATGCATTTAGTTATCGATGAAAAGCTTTTTAATCGCGTTTATCATAGAACCGGAATAGCCCCGCACAGATGTCCAATGCAAAACGACATTATAGTGTCAATAGTAGGAGAGCAGTACAGTAAACTATTCAGAGGAAGACATTTCGACGTTGTGAGCTTCATTTTTATAGTAGGTGACACTATAACCACGAATCAAAGTCAAATTCATAAAAAATAGATTATTCGTCGCGAATTGTCCCTTTGCACAAAATACTTAATCCGTCCCTGACACGGTTCAGGCAGATACATAAAACTTAAAACCCATTTCATTTTACAATTTGTGTCCCGGAACAGTGAAAAATAAAAATAAATCTTTTCGTTCCATTCCATTCGAGTTTCAGTGGATTTTTTCCTATCAGTAAGCATATCTCCATCCTTCGTCCATATGGCAGTAGATCCAAGGGTCATTTAAATCAATTGCATCAGTAAAATTACATTTTTCCATTTTCGCAATCAATTTGTTTCCTACAGTCATTCTATCGTTTAATCGCCGCGGCCGCCCGTCAATCTAATTTTATTGATTCATAAAAACCGATTTCCTTCTTGCTACACATTCTCGCAGTAAAACTTCTTTGGTTCGCTGGTTTTATTGCCTTGGTCAACATTATTTGACTTTGGAAATGGATATTTTGAAACTTTACGAATATTTGATAAGCCGTTAAAATGTGTTTCTCTAAAATAAAATATTTATTACATAATTTAATTGTCATTATTTACTCAGCTCGGATATTATCACAATCATTTCCTCGCGCAAATATTCTTAAATCTATTTTCTATAAATAACTGACCGTACAGAGCTATCCTTATATTGTTCAAGTGGAGACCTCTGAGTGTCCTCTTAGAAGAACTTCTTTTGAGTTCCGCCACCGCCATTAAGGAGAGCAGCAGCAGCTTCCTCTTCTTGGGCAATTTTCGCCTTTATCCAATAGTGAGCAGCGCAAACGAGAAACAAAACAGACGGAATAATCACCAGCATAATCAACGCCACCGATACACTTGCAACACGTGCTGTGTGCTCTTCCTTACCTGTTCCGGAAGAACGATTAGAAAATCTCATTAGGCAAAAGCTCAAAACATTAAAAGCCTGAAATGTTTTTGAAGGAAAAAATAATGACGATGATGATGATGGAGAAATAAACAAATAAATGAAGGAAAAAGTTGTGACTTGTGATAAATGAACTTCAATCGCATCTTAAGGGTTTGAAAAGGGATACGGTAAGTAATTGGCTAAGTATATATGTAGATGGATACAATAGCTTTTTTTCCTTAAGATTAAGAAGTATATGTATAGGTATGCTTTCAACAAGGTGTTTCATAAATTGTAAGTTAGACACAAAACTGTTTTAATTTAATTTTGGGAATGCCTGTGATTTTAAATGAAAATGGTTTTGAAAAAAGGTATATGAAATAAGGATATTTTTTCGTTTATTGCTTGGAAACGTGTACGCAATCCTATATTGTACAATATATTATTTGGAAAAGCCGAGGCAAGAAGTAGGCTGTTAATAGTTTCGAAAATTCAAAGATTACATATTTTATTTTAAGTTTTAAGAGTAGGTGCTTATATTATTCAGTTCAAGTAATAAATATAATTTTATTATTATTATTTCATCTTCGTCTGTATTTCTACTCAAAAAAATTATTCTAATGAAATAAAGAAGAAACTAAAGCGTTTTCCAATAAGAGGTGTTATTTTGAATAGCCCGCTATTTCGGTAGCTGTCACTTTTGAAGCTGTCATTTTTTAACATTTGACAAGTAGAAACTACACCATTAATAAAAATGGAACGATACACGCTTCAACAACGCATTGAAATTATTAAAATTCACTATAAAAATTGTGAAAATTTGGCAGAGACGGTTCGTAAAACTAAAACATTTTTGGGTCGTCGTGAAGCACCTTGTCGGACCGCAATACAGAAATTGGTGGACAAATTCGAGCTGTTGGGACAAGTTAGTGATGTGAAGAATAAAACCCGTGCACGTCGCTCAAGAACAACTGAGAATATTGCTGTTGTAGCCCAAAGTGTTGAAGAAAACCCAGGTTTGTCCATTCCTCGTCGTTCTTTGGAATTAGGCATTCCACAAACGTCATTACACCGTATTTTGCATAAAGACTTGGGTCTTAAGGCTTTTAAAGTTCAGTTAACACAAGAACTCAAGCCGGCCGATCATCAACAACGTCGTGTCTTTGCTGATTGGGTCCTTGAAATGCATGAAAATGATCCGGAATTTCATCGAAAAATCATCTTGACTGATGAGGCCCATTTCCACCTCGGAGGCTAATTCAACAAGCAAAACTGTCGCATCTGGGGCTCGGAAAACCCAAGAGTTATTGTTGAAAAGCCTCTCCATCCTCAACGCGTGACTGTTTTGTGCGGTTTATGGTCCGGCGGGGTCATTGGACCTTACTTTTTCGAAAATGAGGCTGGAGCAACAGTTACGGTCAATGGATTGCGCTATCGAAAGATGATTAATGATTTTTTATGGCCGGAATTGGATGGTATTGATCTGGACAACTTTTACTTTCAACAAGACGGTGCTACGTGCCACACAAGCAATGAAACCATCGATCTTTTACGGGAAAAGTTTCCGGGCCGTGTTATCTCGCGAAGAGGTGATCACAATTGGCCACCGAGATCTTGTGATTTAACACCTTGCGACTTCTTCCTTTGGGGCCACGTGAAAGATAAGGTCTACGCCAACAGCCCAGCGTCGATTCAAGACCTCAAAGATGGAATTCGTGAGGCTATCGAGGACATAGGGCAGCCACTTTGCGATTTGGTTATGGAAAATTTCATGAAAAGGATATGGTCCTGTAAGCGTGGTCGTGGCGGCCATTTGGCTGATGTTGTGTTCCATTATTAACGGCATACCTTCCTCTTTATAATAAAATAAACACCCGATCATTGATCTCAAAAAATGCCATTTTTCTTTGAATATCAAAATAACACCTCTTATTGGAAAACCCTTTATCTATCTAGATAAATACAAAGGTTTATTAGTTGACATGAGCTTCAAGAAATATGTTAGCAATCTATACATACATAGTCATCAAACGTCGTTTCCATATACGGTGTTTACATTCATAATCAAGTTTAGGGTATATGTATTTATCCGCCCAATGTTAAAAACCGAAAAAAAAGTGTTTTAAATAAGTCTCAAATCGTAGGGAATCAAGAAATAAGTTAAACTTAATGGGGAATATTCATAGTCAATTTTAAACTCCAGTTTATCTTAGACTGGGGTTAATTCAATATTATTTAGATAGGATAAACCCAGGTCTAAGATAAACTGGAGTTATTACTTACTGTAGATAAATTTGTCGCTGTCGCTGATTTACCCGCAACAAAGCCAATAAATTGATATGTGGTTAAGGAATAAATGTAAAAAACCTTTTATAATACACTTAGTCTATAATTGGCAACATCCTGTTTCGACCCCGATTTAAAAATTGGTGACAAATAAGAAATTTTCCAGCAGTCCAAAAAGTTTCCTGAAGCTAAGGAAAGATTAAAAATTCACAAAAGTGGTTGAGCAATTGCGATAACACAATTTTTCAAGAGAACGGCAGAGATTCCATTAGGCCATTCACTTTTATTAACATCTAATTTAGATTTATTTGTTCAACTTCAAAAGACCTAATAACTATAGAACCAACATAAACAACTCTCTTTGTATGGGGTAATTCCTGTATAAAAAGAAGCCTGTTAATTTTTGCTTAACTATATTTATGAGCTCCAGATCTTCGTTGATTCGTTTTATAAGGTCTTCAGTCAAACCTAAAGGGCGGCTAAGATATAATTGTACGTCATCTGCATGCAGATGAATGTTTGCATTTAGTTTGATTATAGCCAAGTCGTTAATAAAAAGTGCAAATAACAAAGGACTCAATATTGATCCATGAGGAACACTCTGGTAAGCGGCAACTTGTTTGACAATGTATATTTTATTCTAAGACGCTTTTTTCGGAGGGGACTTGCTTCCAAGTCTTATGACAAACAAAAAAACATAAAAATATAAACATAATCCAAATCACTGATTTTTGTTAGTTTTTAATTCAATGTATTGTGTATGTTAAGTACATAACGTGCATATTAAAATTATTTTGTTTACAGCAGAAGATATCTTGGTTTTGTTTTTGATCATCAAAATCTGAATGAGAGGATATCATAGTAAGTGCGTTAAGTCTTGCATTGCCCATAACCCTTCGGGACACTGTTTTGATCCTTTTCATAATTCAAAAGGTTTTTTGGACACGCTGTTGTCACTGGAAGTGTGTCGTACACTTGCGACCGTATATCCTCTCGTTTGACTTCAGCAGCTGCCTTCACCAGGCATAGTCTTTCTGCTTGAGGATCTGAGCTTCTACCGTCATACCATGTACTGGTAAGAATTTTGTGACCTGTATTTTTAAAACAAATAGTCGTGTGTTTAAAGGTTCTCTCAAGGATCAAAATATCCTCCCCATACCTTTCAAACAAGCGATTTTTTACTGTTCGTGGTTGAAGTCGTTCTCCTTCTATCTGGTCCATGATTTCATCTAGAGAGAAGTGACACTCCTCAGCGTTCTCTTCCAGAAATGAATAGATCCTTTCTATGGCTTCATCAACTGTGGAGTGCTGACGATTCCCCCTGGACTTTCCTGTTTGGCATCAAAGGCTACCAAATCTGTGTTCTCAGATATACGCTCTTTAATTTTAAGAGCCCATTCATCAAGACGTTTCTCAGCTGCTTTCAAGATTGTTGTATTGAGAGACATCTCTTCCGCAGTAATGACATTGTTTCTATTTTCTGGCTTCGTCTTCCTTTCTGCCACAAGGAACTCTTCAGTTATTTTGTCTCCACATAGACAACAGTGTTCTCTGAAATTGAACTGCTCAGAGACTGATCTCGTGGCCCTTGATGGCGTAATATTTGATTTTCCACTGCAAACAGCTGCTTTGATCAACTTTGGGTTGTTGTATTTTATCTGACAAGCTCTGTGCACATATATCTCCTTCACACCTTTCAATAACCGCTCATTTTCTCGGTTTTTAAGAAAAACACTCGAAGCAATAAGGGTTTTTACACCTCTTTCCTTCACTAACCGCTCCTTCACTTAAAGTCTCCTTACATATAAAACACAAACCCACGCTGGGACTGGGACCCGACATTCTGTAGATTTTGAGTTAAAATGGCGCTCACGCCATGTGCAGCAGGCCAGACAAAAACTGAATTGAAAAAAAAAGATTAGGCTAGGTTATAAACGTCCTACAGGTGGGTAGCATTCGTGAATTCACACGAGCAATACTAGCACACTCCGTCGGAGGTAATTGCAACTACATCCCGCAAGAGTTGTTTGAGTGCCGAAGAAGTGCGAAGTTTGAAAAAAAATTATAAACTTTGAAAGGTTTTATTTCTGAAACTATTTCGTCTACAGAGACCATTTTAGTATCATTGTAGAAAATTGAGTCTTGAGAAGATACTATCAAAAACTCACAAACTTGGATCAGAACTACCGGATTTGACGCAAACTACCCCATACTTTCAGACGACAAGGCTACTGGACTATGTCTTTCAATCGGCCAGCTAACTGCAGCAATACCTGGGAAATGGGCTTGAAACGATTGATAGTAGAATGTCTTTGTTCAACCTTGACCATATATCTGTCCGCAAGATTTTGTATTAACGAATCAGTAAAGACACTCTAAAATAGACTTCAGGAGATGATGCTTCTGGATTGGTTGTTTGTTTCGATGAAGTTCTTGGAGCTCTTACTTCAACTTCAAATAACTCCCCAGTAAGTTTGGGATGCGGATTGAAAAGCCTTTTGAAATAATCTTCGGCATTTTCACTTATGTTCTTAAGAGTTAAAAGTTTTTCGCATACAGCGAGGCTTACCAAGAAATCACTTTTTTGGACGGCTGCCAAGAGATTTGATGCTTTTGAAGAAATCGCCCTCGTTCTGCCTGTTGTTTCTTCAAGACTTATTGCCATGCATTTGGAAAGGAAATAATGCTATCATGCCTTTCAATAAATCTTGTTACACAAAGGCGCAGAGAAGTCGTTTTTTTCTGCGCGTTGTTTATTACATTTTGGGAAGTTATATTTTCATTTTCTATTTGACTAATTACACGAAGACAGTTTTTGAAATTGCAGGAGTTATCATGGCATAAGAGAGAGCCAGGTTCAAGCGATGACCTGCACAGTGTACGTATACCTATAGCGCTTTTGCCTTATCCTGCACTGTACTCCACTTAAGTGAGCTGATAAAGGGTTTTCCAATAAGAGGTGTGATTTTGATATTCAAAGAAAAATGGCATTTTTTGAGATCAATGATCGGATGTTTATTTTATTATAAAGAGGAAGGTATGCCGTTAATAATGGAACACAACATCAGCCAAATGGCCGCCACGACCACGCTTACAGGACCATATCCTTTTCATGAAATTTTCCATAACCAAATCGCAAAGTGGCTGCCCTATGTGCTCGATAGCCTCACGAATTCCATCTTTGAGGTTTGAATCGACGCTGGACTGTTGGCGTAGACCTTATCTTTCACGTGGCCCCAAAGGAAGAAGTCGCAAGGTGTTAAATCACAAGATCTCGGTGGCCAATTGTGATCACCTCTTCGAGAGATAACACGGTCTGGAAACTTTTCCCGTAAAAGATCGATGGTTTCATTGCTTGTGTGGCACGTAGCGCCGTCTTGTTGAAATTAAACGTTGTCCAGATCAATACCATCCAATTCCGGCAATCCATTGACCGTAACTGTTGCTCCAGCCTTATTTTCGAAAAAGTAAGGGCACCAAACAGTCACGCGTTGAGGATGGAGAGGCTTTTCAACAATAACTCTTGGGTTTTCCGAGCCCCAGATGCGACAGTTTTGCTTGTTGACGTAGCCTCCGAGGTGGAAATGGGCCTCATCAGTCAAGATGATTTTTCGATGAAATTCTGGATCATTTTCATGCATTTCAAGGACCCAACCAGCAAAGACACGACGTTGTTGATGATCAGCCGGCTTGAGTTCTTGTGTTAACTGAACTTTATAAGCCTTAAGACCCAAGTCTTTATGCAAAATACGGTGTAATGACGTTTGTGGAATGCCTAATTCCAAAGAACGACGAGGAATGGACAAACCTGGGTTTTCTTCAACACTTTGGGCTACAACAGCAATATTCTCAGTTTTTCTTGAGCGACGTGCACGGGTTTTATTCTTCACATCACTAACTTGTCCCAACAGCTCGAATTTGTCCACCAATTGCTGTATTGCGGTCCGACAAGGTGCTGCACGACGACCCAATTTTAGTTTTACGAACCGTCTCTGCCAAATTTTCACCATTTTTATAGTGAATTTTAATAATTTCAATGCGTTGTTGAAGCGTGTATCGTTCCATTTTTATTAATGGCAAGTACTTTCTACTTGTCAAATGTCAAAAAATGACAGCTTCAAAAGTGACAGCTACCGAAATAGCGGGCTATTCAAAATAACACCTCTTATTGGAAAACCCTTATATTTGCGGCTCTGTCATAGCCTTGGCCAACACAATTGGTCATATCAAGATGTAGTTTTTTTTGGGAACGAGTTAGAGATAAAGCCCCACTATAAATAAAATAGACTGAATAATGGGACTTATTGCGGCTCTATTTTCTGCTATTGCTTTTGCACGCAGAGCATTCATCCACATTTTTTTTTCCAGCAGCAACGTTTAGGAATGATTTAGCGATGAGAATGAGAGACAGTTTTAGAATATGCTTATATTGAAACACGCCTTTGCTTTTTTCCAGTCAGGGAAGGCAATAAAATATGGGTTTTCTTGCAATCTGAAAGTAATTTTAAATCATAATTGTAACAGCCATATCAGTTTAGCCTCTCAACACCCCCCCCCTGGCTACGTTTCTAACTGAGCTCGATTAGTCACTAAACTGGGATTTATTCTCTTTAAGAATAATATGGTCAACATAGTCAAACGCCTTCGAGAAATCGTAAAAGGCTTTAATTGTGAGAAGATTGCGAGTTTCAATATGTTGCAGCATTTGGCTTTACACTATTTTTTTAAAGTTAAGATAAAATATAAAGGATACTTATTCCATGGATATCACACACACATTTTGACACATGTACTTTTATCTTTAATACGTTTGTATCTATAAATAATGGAAAAGAATGCAAGGAATTCATGAATTCAAAAAAGATTGCATTCAATTGATTGCTGTAAAATGAATGGGGAACAAAATGAATTCAATCTTTTCGATGTCAAATTATTGTTGATTGCATAGTTTGAAGTAGAAGTCAGAAGAAAGTGAACTCAATCAATGCAATCTTTTGATTGAATTCAACGAATGAATTGTAAAGACTGCTTTACAAAAGATTACATTCTTTTACAACCCTGTGAGGAACAATAATATGCCAAGTCTAGCCAATTCCACATTTGTCTATTTGTCGAATTTATGTATATGCTATAGTTTAGTTTTAGTTGTTTTCCTTGTTTATATGCAAAAACATTTATTACCAATAGATTTGTTAACGGAAGACACACCCTGTAACATATCACCTTCCAAATGATTTAACATTTTTTTTTTACAAATTCACTAAAAGTTCAAAAGGCCGCCGGTATTTTGTTTCCTTATGGATGAAACGATAGGAAGAAAAAAAGAAGAATATTCCTTTCAAATAGGATTTTCTTTTAATTTTTTTTTTTTTGTCAGTAGTCATCGTCAGTCAGTGCTGTTGGACTTGTTGTGGATCTTAGGAATATGCTTTTCGACCTTTTTTATTTTTTTTTTGTTTTTGGTAAAGCTAATAGGTACCTATACTTCTTAAGTAGAAAGGCAAATTTTTGTGATGTGATCGAAAAGGGATCAAATTGTGTGCAAAAAAGGGACTCATGTAATAAGCTACACGCCATCTACCATTCCTAAGTGTTTTTGTTTTTTTTTTTGATTTTTTAAGGGTTTCGGATTTTAAATTGAAATAGCAAATAATGGAAATACCTATCTAATTTGTTGAAATATTATTCTGTCATTCCTCATTGCCACTCTGGGGAAAGGTTTTTTTTTTTTTTGACTGGAATTCCGAAATACATTAGCCTCAAGTCCATAAATAGATTAGATGTAAATGTAAACTTTTGACTATGGTATGCATTCCTTTAACTCAAGTCCTCAAGAAATTTTGTTTTTCTTTGGTAGATTTTTAGGATTTGTATAAATGGGATTAAGATTTTGATTAAATTTGATCAAAATAGATTAAAATCTACACGTCTATTAACATCTTATTTAGTAGAACAAATAAATTTGGGTTTTTTTTTAAGGCGATTCAAATAAATTTGACAGTTGCCCTCAATATTCCAAAAATTAATATCAAATGGAATTTATTTAAACGTTTTGGTATGTTCATCATACAAGCCTTTCTTAAAGTTCTATAACATGTATCTAGTTGAATTTTATTTAAGTTGACAACATTAAAATATTACTTAACTTTTTTCTTAATAAATTAATAAAATAAACTCATCTCCATTTCGATTGATGACGGAATTGGATTTTTTTACAAACGGTACTATTTCTTATTCCAGCATGAAAATAACACGCACACAGGATTAGTTGGGATTAGTTGGGATTAGTTGTGAGCTTTAAGTCACCATAGGCCCTGGTTCTCCACGAGTTGGCACGTTAGTAATTAAATTTTTTTAAAACTTAAACATTTGAACTCTCATATTTCGGCGGATTAACTGATTAACAATCAAGGTTCAAGCATGTAATTGGCTTATGTCAGTTAATCGGCTGAAATAGATGGGTTAAAATTGCTGAACCACAGCGGTTTATTTATTTGTACTAGTGACCCTAAGATCTTTTTGCTGATATGAAACTTAAATATTTAACTTCCTTCTTTAGCTTTTAAACTGTCACTTCACTGCCAAAACTTTAGCTTTTAAACTGTCACTTCACTGCCAAAACTTGACATCAACGAAATTGCCTAACACAATTATGTAAATTGTATTTTGTTTTTGTTTCATAAAAAAATTTTCTGTACAATTTTGTTACAGAATTCAATTCTTTGAAAAAATTTTCACAATTTATTGTCCTGACAATTTTTTTATGAACTTGACACTTGTAGCATATTTTTCGACAATTCTTTAAAATTTTCAAATTATTTATGGGTCAGAAATTTGACAATTATTGTCAATCTGTTACAGTTTACTAATTGTCACCTGCCACACATGTTGATTTAAATGAAACAAGGCAGTGATACTTCTCTTAGGTCACGTCTGAAATGTATTTTTCTGCTACTGATACAGTCAAACCCACTTAAGTGAGATGACGAAAAATCTTTTTTCAACTAAGCAGATTTTTTACTTGCGAACCTCAGTTAACTGACAGAATTTTTCAGTCAAACGAATCTTGGAGATAAGTACAAAAAAAAACACTTAATCCCTAAAATTCACTTTGTAGGGTGAAATGGGGTAAAATGAAAAAGAAGTATCTGATTAAAAAAAAAACTCTACCTGCGTTTGAAAGATTATGCTTAATAAATGGCTACAAATATATTTTGTTTTTAAATTTGCAATTTTTAGGGTGAAATGGCGTAAAAATAAAAAAATGTCCTATTTAAGAAATTCTTTTTTCGTTTTAATTTTGTTATTTGTAGGGAGAAATGGGTGAAAACAACTTTTTTTTTTATTTAAGACATTGTTTTTGTGTTTGAAAGGTCATTTTTAGTGGGTAATTTTTTCCAAAAAATTGTTAGTTGAAGTGTGTAATGGGGTAAAAATGAAATGTTGCATTTGATTCCAAAAATTCTTTTTGTATATCAAAGATTTTTTCTAGGCGATGACTTAAGGATTTTTTTTTTTTTAATTTTATATTAGTAGGGTGATGTGGGCTATCCGATTTTAAATATTCTGTTTGGGTTGTAAAGGTTATTTTTTAATATTTGATATTTATAGAGTGAAATGGCATAGACACAAAAAAGTGGTTTTTAATTACAAAAATTCTTTCTTTGTTGGGAAAGTAATAAAGGTTGGACTTAGATGATCATATTCTTATGAATTTTGCCATTTATAACGTAAAGTAGGTTAAACCCCAGAAAGTAGTATTCAATTACAAAAAGTAGCTTCAATATTTATCCATGCATACGTGTATTTTCATTTATAATTTATATGGGAAGCTTAGGTATGTCTACCTATGCGAAGCCGGGCGGGCCAGCTAGTTTAAAATGAAGAGTACTGAATCAAATAAATAAATTTCACCCTTTATGGACTATTATTTTGAACAAAAACTGAAATCATAATTTTGCAATCGGCAACTTCAAGCCCGATTATCTCAACATTCCCATGAACAATTCTGAAGTTATTTTACATAATTATGTATCGGGCTTCACGTAACCTTTCATTTGATACCAAACTCGTACGTGTACACTCTGGGCCAAAGCTCCAAAGTGAAATGGACATTATCCTTGTGTATTTATCAGCAAATGCGCTCACATTGAAAATCAATTACATTTCTAAAATCGACAGTGCGAAATTGTTAAATCTACAGTCATTGCTCCGTGAAGGTTAATGAAAAAAGAAAAGTCGAAAAATTCTCAACAGGTGGCGATGTAGGCGCACATTGCTTTTTTGAGTTCAATTCAATTGCCGTTCAACCGGTGGCACTGAAGGCGATTATGAAATATGGCTTTTGGGATATTCTTTTTCAACTTTTGTTATTTGTAGGGTGAAATGGGGTAAAAATATATAAATTATTCGATTTAAAAATTTCTTTTGGTATTTGAAAGGTTGTTTTTTAGTAGATGAAAATGGAAAAAATGAAATTAGGGACTTTTTCAAAAATTTTAGTTTGTAGGGTGATATGGAGTAGAAACAAAAAAGGGAATCCGATTTTAAAAATTCAGTTTGTGTTGGAAAGATTATTTTTAAAAAAAATGTAACTATAGAATGAAATGGAATAAACACAAAAAGTGTTTTATGATTACAAAAATTCTTTCTGTGTTGGGAAATTACCTAATAAAGGTTGGACTTAGAGGATCGTTTTTTTTTACATACCTATTTAGCCATTTATAACGGGAGGTATGCTAAATCTCATAAAGTAGTGTTCGATTATAAAAATTAACTTAAAAATGTATTTATATTTTATTTATTTGTAATTTTCATGCGAAGCTTAGGTTTGTCTACCCATGTTAAGCCGGCTGGGCCAGCTAGTTTTCTGTATTAATTACAACAGATTGTAGAAACTACAGGAAGTTTATAGTCATTGTAGTAGCTGAAAACTATACATTGTAGTAGCTGTAGGACTGTAATGCCTGAGTTTTGGGTTCGAATCCCAGCCTCGTCCACATACATGAAATAAAAAATGGCATCTTGCGAGGAAGTGATAAATCCTCCAAGAGTGTCACTTGTCATGAACGAGTGCATCTCATCTTAGCCTTAGGCTCTCCATGAGCTATCGTGCCACCAATTTTCTTTTTTTTTTTTTAATGCTGTTCATTAAGCAATGCTGTTGTATCGACAACTTTTCTGACTGTAAAATTTACATGTTACTTGATGCCGTTATTTTCAAAATTCGATTATGGAATCCACAACCATGTCTCTGTTATATTGAAAATAGTGGTTGTTGGGTCGATGACAATTAATGCGTTTTTGAACATTTTTATAGCAAATTGTTTGGGTGTTTACTTAATCAATTCAGTATTTTTTTTATTTTTGTTTATAAATATAAGAAAACTACTTACCTTGCAAAAATTATAGTGGATGTCCAATACTTCTCAACGCCCTTCACTTAATCAAAGCAATAATGGGCATTATTCCATCTGTCAACAATAATTTAAAAAAAAAAATAATAAAACAATACACTTATATTTAGTTTATCTAATTTATTCTTAAAAACAAAAATGCTTTGCGCAACAATGTTCCATTGCATATTTTACAAAATGTTATGTTAATTTTACCTGAGACTACTAATTTGTTTACCAAAAAAAAAACAAACAAACAAACAAAATGGTGGCAGACCTTAAGTCATGGGTCGGTATGGTTAATTGTGATGGTTGTCGAACATAAATTTGTTAAATTATTGCAAAACAATGATATAGTGCCAAAACAAAGCAAACAAAAACTTAACTATTTAACATCTCTACTCTGCATCTATATGGAATGGAATGGATTTTGCTTGGACATTCGACGCTGTTTAAATTTCTACCTTAGTCTATAGATGATTTCTTTGTATTTAAAAAAAGATTAAAATTAAAACTTTTGAACTTCTTGGCTCAAAGCCAAACCGCTTTAGACCTCGGTGGACTTAGTGTTCTGGGCACTAGGAGTTGGTGATGGCAAACCAATATCTTGGGTCAGGCGATTCACGGGGCCATTCGGTGGTGATGGTGCAAGTCGGTTGAAAAATGTGGTTGGAGCCGCTGAAGGCAGTACGGGTACCCCACCGAATCGATTGCCAATGCCACTTGCACTGCTATTTCGATCGAGTCCACTGAAAGTTGGGCTATACTCGCCACTGTCAACTGCAGAACGAGGCTCCAAATCTTGCCTTTGATACGCCGGCACCGCTTGGTCTTCCTCTTCGATGGCATCGTCGGCACCGCCCGTTGATCGCAATGACCGACGCCCAGCCTGTTTTGGTCTCTCACCTAATTTATTAACGTATTGAATATCCTTAGCAATTTTGGAATCTTTAAACTCACTTCCTTCCGATGAGGTCACGTCTTCGTCATCCAGGTCCCATTTCTTGGCTGGAAAATCAATGTTTGGTTTACCGGCTAGGGGTTCATGCGTACGATAAACTTTTTCATACGACCTACTTTTTTTCATAGTGTCCGATGGCTCTGTGTCGCTGTCGTCGCCTTGTATGTTACGTAAATTGGTGCGAGAGCCGGCTCTGGAACGGGGTAGACTCATTTTCCATGACGGATCGTCTTTGAGTTGCTTCTGGCGATAGCGATAGACGCAGCATACTATGCACAGCATCATTGGTAGAATGACGAGGAGAATAATGCCAATTGCAATGAAAGCGATGCGACGTGAGTAGTAGACTTCCCCTGTGTATACATAATTAAAGGAAGATAATATTTGATTTGAAAGTAATAAAAAAATTATTTAAAATTAATAAAAATAAATAGTAAAAAGGAAAAAGGAAAAACAATGAACTCATTGAGGTTCTGTATAAAATATTCTTAACTGGCGCCCAATCTGGGATTTTTTCTTTAATATATTTAAATATTTAATTTGAAAAATAAAATTAAGTTGGAGGATATATATGCATATATGTACTGTGAATACATCAAATAATATTATCCGCTTTGAAAACATCGAACATAATAAAAGATCTGATTTGCAAGAGGCCATTTACTAAGTGATTTAAATCAGCGAATTGAATAAGTGATTTAAATTGAACGAAATTATTTTCACATACGTACGCAAAAAAAAAGGGTGCCTTTTCAAACGTGACGTGTGTTACATTATGTTGTGCTGTGCTGTGTTGTATTGTGAAACACAAATCATAAAAGGAAAGGAAAGGAAAAAGGGCTTATTTGTTATCCGCATATGGACGTTTTTTTTTTTTTTTTATTACGAAAAATTGATGGGGTTATAAAAGGAAGTTGATGTAATTTTTCGAATATGAGTAACTGTGACAGTTCTTAGAGTAAATGCATGAAAATATTAGGCTAGCAAAACGTGACCCATCAAAAAAAGAGTATCTGATGCGAATGAGTCCTTTAGGCTATATTTTTTATCGAAATCGAAGCTCTTCCAACGTAACGTAGGTATAGACATATATGTTTTTTTTGGGACTCATTCATTGAAAAGAAAACACGCATCAGCATGTGCGCTTTAAAAGATATTATTTTCTTAAAGTTGGGACGAATGAATACAAATAAAAAAAAAAAGATTTATAGGAACATGGTACACCTACACCTACATACATAACTTTAAGCACTCAATAAATTTTGAATTTAAATGGAAAAAAGCAAAAGCATTTTGTTTTTAAATTTAATTTTAAATTTGTAATTTATTGGAAACACGTGTCGGGATAAGTAAATATAGCATCGAACAAATGTTTCAAATATGGAAGTAAATTGAAGGTGAATTTTGTATTCAGTAATAAATTTAAACGAGATCAGGAAGTGAATTTTCGATTAAATGTTCAGCAATAAGATATCTGCTGAGCTCAATTTAAGATTGAGACTTATGCGATACTAAAAGAGAAGGTCTGCGGGAGAGTTTCGAAAGAGTGCGGTTGAATTCTTTAAAACTTTTTGGTGGATCTGATTAAAAATTCTTTAAATCAAGTCTTACACTCTTTACTAAAAAAAAAAACAAAGTGCGGAAGTTATGTCTACTGGTAAATATTAGCTTACAAAAGGATAACAGGGCAAAACGGTCTGCAAGACTTTAATATCGACGAGACATAATGTTGCTAGAAATCCATTTTTACATGAACTACAATTAGGGTTAACATCCATCCAATAAATCAGTACAAATTTGACATGTTTTTATTTTTAATTTAATTGATTGATCATTAAGGCCAAGTTTTTCAGTGATGAGTTAACCCAGAGTAAGCTTTACTCTGGTTAAATGAGTTAAATTAATCCACAGTTAAGTGAGGAAGCAGTTTTTTGTTGGAAAATGCATGCAGAATGACTCAACATACTCGGTGGAGATGACATCAAAAGCATCTGCTCACTTAATCCTGAGTTAACTCACCAAATTTGATGAGTTAACTCGGGTTTAACTTTAATATCGCAGTGAAAAACTGGACTTTAGTAACCAAAAGAACGAAGTCTGGCGTGAGCCTGACAGAAGGGTTAAAAGCCTGACGAGTACGGCTAAATTAGCCCCCAGCTTTATTTGAACATCAAAATAAATTTTTCATCTGAGTTTCTTGACATCTCAAATTTATAACGATTAAAACTTTAAATGATGCTTATCTCGAAAACGGCTTCAACGATTTTGATACACAATTTTTGATAGACTATTTCTTGCTATAAATTCATTTCGTCATGTCCTTAATGTTGGACTGATATTTCCAAGCCCACCCTTCGACACGCTCAATTAAGCCCAAATGTTTGTATTTGTCTGTTTTCCTATATGTATCTACAGTAAGGTACTCCTAGGTAGGAGCTACAATTTTCTAAAAAAAATTGACTCAAAATATTTAGGAAATTATTAAAAAAAAACAATGGCAGTAGTGGGACCTGGGGACACATGATCCCCTAGGAGACTTGATCCTTAAAAATTATCTGGGTTATCTAAGTTCTTTGTTTTAACTGCCAGAAAGTGAAAGAGCCAGCGATAAAGTTTTTTGAATTAAAATTAAAAATGATTTTCAAATGGATATAATGGGTTTTGCAATTAACTACAGATTTTGAGGTCTCATTTCTATGGTATAAAATGCGATTTGGGATTCAAACTTGGGCCCAACGTATGCGTTTGAACGATACAAAAAAAATCTCATACTTAAGTCATTTTTTTTTTTTTTTCAAAAGTGGATATAATGGATTCTGTTTCTGATCCACACAAATATCATTTACTTTTTGAGGTAATTGAAAATTTATAAATTGGGAACAAGTGCCTCCAGGTTCCCCTACTAACTATTGTATTCTATGGAAAGCTTTATTTTAACCCAGAAATGTAGTAATTATTTTTAGTATTAAATCAAGTAATTTCAATGAACATTTCCTTAAAAAAAAAAACTTCCAATAAATGGAAAAATAAAATGGACAACTTGCTCTTATGTGCGATCGCAATGCGCGTCTAAAGTATGAAATAAACCTTCCAAAAACGTAGTTAAGTTGAAGGTAGTATTAGTATTTCGGGCGGTATCTCGGCCTTTACTTGAGTAATGTTGGTTTTTAATGTGTCTAGAGTTGGGGGATTATTTGTGTAAACACGGTCTTTTGCGTAGTCTCACAGAAAAAAAATCTAACGGTGTCAAATCGAATGATCTTGAAGGCCAATTAACGTCGCAAAAACGTAAAATTACGCGACTAGGAAACTGCTCACGCAATAAAACCATAATTGGTCGTGTTGTGTCACTTGTTGCCCCTTCTTGTTGGAACCACATATCGTCCATGTCATGATCTTCATTTACGGCCCAAAACAAAATCGGTTATCATTCGACGAATTGCTGCGAACGCCGGGAAATCGATAAATTCGGATCATCAGCAACACTACTTGCTATTGCAGCAGCAATATTTTCGACTGAGCGTGTATAACCATGATGCACAGGCCTTACGGCATCAGTAAAGCTTCCACTCTCTTCAAATTTGTTTCTTAATTTTACCGATTGCTTGCGTAGTCGTTCGATTATGACGACCATAATCATCGCGTAATGCGTGAAATGTGGCTACGTTTAAATCACCGCTTTTGTAGAGTAATTAAGTTTTAGTAATTTTAACGCGTTGTTTGATTATTAAGGCAAACATTTAACTAATATTTTGACACTTCAAAGGACAACTGGAGTTTGACAAGACAAATTCCAGCGCTACCAACTTGAAACCACGAAATTAATGACCCTGTATATATTTAACGACGAGAAAATATTAAAAGAGTCAAAAGTAGGTACCTACCCTACAAGATGTGCTTGATTTTTTCGAAAAAAAACCTGAAACGCAGTTTTCTTACAATTGACTTGGTCATTACACGTACGAAGTTTAATCAAAATCGTTAAAGCCGTTTTCGATAAAATTTTTCGAGCTCGATTTTTTTTTATGAATCTTTAACTTGCCATTGTACTTAGTATCTATACAAGCAAAAATTAGGCAATTTTCTCCAAAAAAAAACATAAAAACACTTTTTCCGCAATGCGATTTTTTTGGCAAGAAACGGAAACTTAGTTTTCTCACTGTGGTCAAGTTTAATCAAAATCGTTGCAGACATTTTTGAGAAATTAACTGAAATAGTTTTATGGCAACTATACCAGTTCAAGATGAGCTAAAAAAATCGAAATTCTCTTCTAAAGAAACACATAAAATTGGTCCGTACCAAATTAGAAGCGAATCCAACTGTTTAGCCTCTCGCTTTGCCAGAGCTCAAATTATAGTGGAAGCACGGACGCAAAGACCAAAGCGTTAATTACGGATTTTTTTTTTTATAAAATATTAAAAAATACGCACCCCTGGGCAGCCGAACGCGTTTTTTCGGAAAAAGCAATTTAAGTTAGTTGTATATTTTTCTTACATTTATTACAATTTGTGTGATTTAGTTACGATTTTTTTTAATTTGTATAAAGCTATGATTAGACGGTCAATGTAAATGGTCAACGCATTGACCCTCTGACGTCACCAAAAAAATCACCATCACACTGCCAATGGACCGACAACGTTGACCATGTCAACGCATAACACATATGACTCTAGTCCGTCAATGTCACACGGAAGTCAACGCAGACTACGTTGACGTGGGAGAAATTTATGATATGGCAACGTTTGGATTAAGGTCAACGCTTTGCGTCAATGTGTCCTAACATTTTCTCTGGGTGATTACACTTTTAACGAACAAAGTCAATGCGTTGAAGGTAAAACATGTTAAAACAATGTCCACGTAGCGTCGGTGTCAACGCAGCCGTCCACGTAGCGTCGGTGTCAACGCAGCCGTCAACGCATGGACAATATTCTGCGTTGACGATCACATTACAAGACAACTTTGGGACGGAATTTGATGTCAAAGAGTCAATCGTTGACCATTTTCGTTGACCGTCTAATCGTAGCTTTACACTTTTGTACACTTTGATTCACACACTCATTAACTGCCTGTATTTTGTATTCTTAAAATGATCAAGAAGCAGTTATGAGTAAGAATTAAAAATGAAATGTAAATATTTATCAATTATCATCATTGATCAATGGAAAAATGGATTAAGGCAGTTTTCACTGACGTACCCAAAGAGAAAAGAGGAAGTTCTCTCACACCGTTGCTCGCCGTTTATTTATAAGCGAGCTGGTGCCTTAAAGGTGCTGCTTTAAATTTATTTGAAGTGATTGAAAGAAACAGGAAGACAGAGACTTCAAAAAAAATAAAATTATGACGAAGATGTGTATTATGTATCGAATAAATGTAATTTTTTTTCAAGAATGATAATTTCCCTAAAATTAATAAACTTAAAGAGAATAAGATAAAATAAAATAAAATAAAATAAAATAAAATAAAATAAAATAAAATAAAATAAAATAAAATAAAATAAAAACAACTCACGTAAACACTCTGTATATCCATACTCTGGCAAATTCCACAAGCCCATTGAGTTACACTCACGCCTCTGATCACCCATCAAAACGAAACCCTCGTTACACTCGAATGCCACTTTAGCTCCGGGTGTGAAATCAAAACTTAATTTCCTTCCGAAACGTGGTGTTTCAAGAACTCCACAAGACAGCACTCGACTATTAAACAAAAACAACAAAAACCAAATAAAAATCTCATTATTTCCAAATTCCTATTAATTCGACTTTATGCTTTAAGCATCCTTACTGTGCATTGAGTGTTTGAATGTTAATTATGCTGTCGTAGTAGTTCTTGGTGAAATGCGCCAAATCTCTATTCAAAGTCATTCCGTAGTCATAGCGACACTGATAGCTCTCACCACACAATTCAGTGGCTCGTTCCACATCATGGGACCGATTTGAGGGTAGAAAGTCAATCGGTTCTCTGATATAGTTCGGAACAAATGAGGTATTAGTGAAATAGCTAGCCGTTCTTCCGAATTCTCTCGTGAACAGAGCTGCCCCCACTCCCGGTGTATCCCTGTCGTACAGTATCCATTTCAATCCGAATTCCCTTTGAACAGCATCCATATTGTTAATATTCAAATTGAGCACCCTTCCATCGGGCAGAGTGAAATCGTCCTGTGGATCGAAACTCCAATTTCCAAAAAGTCCTGCGGTCTTATTCTAAAAAGGAGAGAAGGCGGGGGGAAAGGGGGTGTTAATGCAAATGTTAAAACGGAATAAAATACACAGAACAACGACGGACATACCACAAACGACCATGGCAGATAAACCCTGCCGGTCATGAATCCTTGATTCTCTATCACCTCCACTCCCACACCCGAGGAAAACATCACAACCACCTCAGACTGATTCAGGAGATATGTCGGCGTGTAGACCGTGACTCCGTGGAAATGCTGGAATTTTAAACTGGGACGGTCAAAGTAGATCCGCCGGCCATCGGCAAACACGTCCAAACGATATCGCCATTGCGCGTCTTGGGGCCGAATGCGGACCTCGATAGTCGTCGAAGTGTTGCCCCTCATAGCGACGGACGTAAGCTGAGTTGCCATTACCGCCCCGTATTGGTTCTTTGGCAATTGTTCGAAACGTCCTTGGACTTCGAATTTCTCATCGTGGTTGGATCCCTTGGCCAGAACGAATTCTCCCATGCCATTGAAGGTGTATTGCGTGCCATCGAATGTAATTAAATGCGGGTCGCCAAATACTCCGGCGACTCCTGGCGCCTGATATGCAACGCAATCTTGCGAAGGACGTCTCTCGAATCGATAAGTTTCACAGCCGACCGCTTGCTCCTCCTGCCAGAGGCAGCACGAGTAAAATGGACGCATATCATGGAACCATGACGACAGAGTTGGCACCTTGCTGGCCTCGTTCCATGGCATCTTGCCCATATTATGATTGCGCCGAGGCCGAGAGCCCCACATTTGATCGTATGACAACATAAGGTAGCCATATCGGTCATAGCAGCATTGTTGCTCTGCTCCTTGGTCCCTATGTAGGTGTAAACATAAAGAGGTGGAAGAGAAAATCACATTTATAAATTAATCTCTTCATCTGATGGCCCTTTTTGAAAAAAAGGTGAATTTCTCCAAGATGATAAAAGTTTTTAATATTTTTTTTTTTTTTGTAAATCGGAACAAAACTTCAATAGGTACTATTTATTTAATCCGGATATTTTATAAAAATAATAAAAAAGCCGGAAATCCAATTATTTAAGCCAGACTGAAAAAAATCACAATAAAATTGACTGACGCTTAACTCGACTCCAATTAGATTTGCTTTTTAAATCGAAAGAAAAGTCTCTCCCATTCATCCGGATTAAAATTTGACAATCATAGTTTTTTATTTTATTTTCTAAAGTTTTTCGGAACGATCTTATGTTATATCTTTGAAGTCTTCGCCATTTTTTCTTTAATAGTGAATCGTGATTTACTATTCCTTTAAATCTTCACGATCTAAAGCAATTTTTTAGAACAAGAAATCCAAACTTTATTTTTATTTTAATCCGGATTATTTTTTTCTTAAAATAAACCAATTACATATTAAAGTTTGTTGGATTGTCATTTTTATTGTTAATTTTATTTTATGTTTTCTTTGAAACTCCGACATTTCTTGTTTTTTTTTTTAACAAATTGCTTGCATGGTGAAATTCTCCTTAAATACAAACCAAATTTACTTACGTAGGAGTTCCACTGACAACACAATGGATTGCACCCTTATGCTTGGCACAAGTTGGATTAGAATCTTTGTCGCAATCCTGGTCGGGCATATATCGTCCTTTGTCATAGATGGCGTGTTCCAATGTGCACGGGCACAAAGGAAGACCGGCTGCAAAATTCCTGAAAATAATTTTAAAATCAATATTCATCTGGTTGGCGAGAAAATTGCATATGGCCAAGATGATGGCTTACCTTAAATATCTGTCTGTACGGAGCCAATTATCACACAAGGCCCTCGGCCAGAGAAGGCCGTGTTTTTGTTGCCATTGCGGTGCAAAATACCAAGCTAGTGGAATTGGTCTTGACCACAGGACCCTACAAGGCAGAGAAAATAGAATTATTTATTCAAAATGTTAACACAGGAACGAGAGCAAGAGTAAGGGTACATAATTATGGTATGGTGGGTAAGGTAAATCTAATATGTATTGGTGCGTGGTGCATATTGTCCCGTTATATGGGTCGATAAATGTTTGGAGGATAAGAATGATAATGGTTACTGTAAGTATACCCGGGTGTACACCAAAGGGCGGAGCACTCTTGTATGGGACAAACATAAAATGGAAATGTGAAAAACATACCCCTGCAAAAGTTGCATTGGGTCTTTTTAATAATTTTAAGAGTTTTTTTCAAAAATTTCTAAGATAACCGCTAGGGATCACGCATTGCAGTTAAAAATTAAAAACAAAAAAAACGACGAAGAATTTTAAAAACATAATTCCCTCGTAAAAATTGGGTATTTTCAAAAATATTTAGATATCTTTTCAGTTTCTTAAAAAACCCGCTAGGGGTCACTCATAGCTATTTTAAACTAAAAAAATTCGAGGAAGAATCTGGAAAATATAAAGTTTGTCTTATACGCATTGAAATAAAGGGTGTTTTTTTAGAGGTTTAGAGCTTTGAAATGGAATAAAACAAAGATGAATTTTTTTAAATTGACATGAAGTTTACTTTATGCAAAAGATAATCTTCTGGCATTATAATTTAAACATGATTTCTGGCATATGACCACCACGGCTGGCTCGAACTAAGTCTAATCTGTGGCCGTACATCGGCAATAACGCGACGAATGTTGTTCTCCAAGTGGTCAATCGTTTCGAGCTTATCGGCAGGGCCGGACCAACCATATGCGCAAGATGTCCAAATGAACGAGGCACAAAATTCTGGGGGCGCATTACCAGGAGCAAGAAAACAAATATGTACTGCCATTTGGATTTTAACCACAAAACTTGTTCAAATAATCCCAAAATAACATCCACCACAACTGTGCTAAGGTATTTCTTGCACATTCACTAACTTCACTTTCATTGTTGGAGAATTTACCTCAAAATATCGTTAAATTATAGATCCTACTAGACCTACGCATTGAAAGCCAACCGCCTCGGTAATGTGGAAAAGTCTTATGCATGGGTATCACTGTATGTTTGCAATTATAAAAAAGGGGCGCTTTCTACAAATCTTGCACAGGGTGCAAGTTTGGCTAGGGCCGGCCCTGCTTATCGGTATAGACTAGCGATTTCACATATCCCCACAGAAAATAGTCAAGCGGCGTTTAATCGCACGATACGATCTTGGAGGCCAATTCACGGGTCCGTTATGTGAAACTATGCGGTTACAAAACGTTTCCTTAAATAAATCAATTGTGGCAAGAGCTGTGTGACATGTTGCCCCGTCTTGTTGAAACCACAGCTCCTCTCCCTCATGGTTGTTCAATTGATGAACGAAAAAGTCAGTAATAATGGCTCTATAGCGGTCAGCATTGACTGTAACGTTCTGGCCAGCATCGTTTTTTAAAGAAGTACACCAAACAGTCAGTTTTTGTGGATGTTACGGTGTTTCAACATACACTTGAGGACTATCATGACGCCAAATATGGCACTTTTGTTTATTGACGTATCCATTCATCGCTTAACAAAATTAACTTATGAAAATTGGGATCAACGGCAATTTTGTTTCGGGCCCATTTGGACACAATTTGGAAGCGTTGTTCAGGCGTCAGTCTATTTATGTTGAAATGCAAAACCAAATACGAAACTAAAAATAAATCACTTGACAGCTGACAAAATGGCCTCCAGTTAAAATAGTGTTGCCAACTTAAAGTTCTATACCTCTAAATCCTTTACAATAAAAAAAAAGGATCTTTTCTCTCGAATTGCGCGATCCCAAGCGGTGAAAATGAAAATAATAAAATAAAACTCTCATACGCATCTTTAGCGGATGGCATGTTTTTGAATTTCCAAATAAATAAAATTCGCTCCACCCTACAAAGTACAAATTTGTTGGCGATGAGAACAAAAGTCTCTTTGATTTTTTAAAAAGAGAATTTTTTATTTAACTATACCTTGATAAATTTAAAAGGATGGCGAACGAAATTCTAATATTGCTAAAATAAGCTACACCCTACTATGTACTATGGTGGTAGTCGGGCCTACCATACTTATACGTCATACAATAAGATAGTGCACTTTAAATTTTGACGTACCTACAAACACTGAACATGGCGGATGCAAATAGGTTTCATTAGGTTTGTTCAGTGACAAAATAGTTAGATTAGAACAGAACAGAATAGAACAGAACAGCACAGATTCGTGGTAAACGTCAGAACAAGTTAGAACAGGAAATCTGTTCTAAGTTGTTCTACCTAAAAAGCTAGTACAGAAAATCCTGTTCGAAACTGTTCCAAAGTGTTCTAGACAGCCTCACTGAACAGCAACCCAGAACAGTTTAGAACAGAAATTTCCTCACTGAACAGCAAAAAGTTCTGTTCGAAACTGTTCTAAACTGTTCCGAACAGCCTCGCTGAACAAACCTATTGAGTTTCTATATTTTAAGGACCTTCAACTTTGACGTTTGAACTTCTTTTTTTCTTCTTCGTTTTTTCTTATGTTTACACTGATTTTTATAAATAAAGAAATTCATTCTAAAATTTACATAACTTTTGCATATTTATTCTATATTTTAAGAGCTCTCAATAATAAAGGAAAACAAATAAACTAATAACAGTATTGGTCGCCTTGAAACAAGAGTTTCCTTTAATTTAGTATCAAAAAAGGTTAAGGCGAATAAAAGGGTTAAAATGTTTTTATTTATTTTTGTATAACTACATTTTTTGTATTTGCTTGAGACGGAAATGTTTTTCACTTGCAATGCCTCATCTTTTCTTTTGTTGTGTTTTTTTTTTTTCAAAATCACTCAAGCACCCTAATTCAACTTGACTAAATACCAGTATAAATAATAATATATAAACTTGTTGGTGGAATATTCCTTTTTTTTTTAACTTTTGTTTTTATATTTCACTGAATTTTGTTTCTTTGAAAAAATTTAACTCGATTCAAGTTTATTGAATATTTACATTCTGTTTTCATTTTAATGAAGTCCTTTTTTACGATACAAATGTTTCTGAGTTTCAGTCATATAATTATTTCAAAAGAAGTACGAACAAAAAAAAATGTTTCCAAAGAATAAGGATCTAATGTTTTTGTTTAACCAACGAAATCGAACTGTTACAAAGCTTAAAACCCTTTACCTTTTCTGTTCATTAGGTAATGAGACAAGAATTGATATCCATTAGTCCAGTAGAAAGAAAATAGAAATATTTCAATCTCTAATCAAGTTGTTTTTTTTGTATAACATTTTTTTGTTTGTATTATAAAGAAATATCACTGATTTTAAGCAAGAAATTTAACCAGTTAGTTGTACATGAACCTTGTAAAGGGTTTTTCAACAGGGACGCTACAAAAGTAGAGCAACAGGAACAGCAAACGACGCCATAGTTTTTGCCGCTCTTTTGACATTTCTCTTCAATAAGGTTTGCCATTTCATGATGAAAAGATATACGAGCCAACAACGAGTCGAAATTATTAAAATTTACTACCGAAATTCGGAGTCAGTGGCCTCAACGTTAAGAGCGCTACGTCCAATTTATGGTCGTCATAATCGTCCTAGCAGATCAACAATTGAGCGTCTAGTGGAAAAATTTGAATCCACAAGCACAGTACAAAATGTTCCCGTGCCAGTGAGACAAAGAAGTGCCCGTAGTGTCGAGAATATTGCTGCCGCTGAGGCTTCAGTTGCAGAAAGCCCAAATGTGTCTCTCACACGTCGTTCTCAAGCGTTGGGCATCTCTGTGACTTCGTTGTGGCGAATTTTGCGAAAAGATCTTGGCCTAAATCCTTACAAGATTAAATTGACGCAAGAACTGAAGCCGCTTGACCACCAGAAGCGTCGTATGTTCGTGAATTGGGCTGAGCAACAACTTGAAAATGATTCGGATTTTCATCGAAAAATCATCTTCAGGATGAGGCTCATTTCTGGTTGAATGGCTTTGTCAATAAACAAAATATGCGGTATTGGTCAGGCAGCAATCCACACGTACTCCATGAGTCATCATTGCATCCCGAAAAAATTACGGTTTGGTGTGGTTTATGGGCCGGCGCGGCGGCGTCATTGGGCCGTACTTCTTCCGTGATGATCAAGACCGGCACGTTACTGTGAATGGGGATCGCTACCATTCAATGATAACCAAATATTTATGGCCCCAATTGGATGATATGGACTTGGAGGACATGTGGTTCCAACAGGACGGCGCCACAAGCCACACAGCGAATGTCGCAATCAATTTATTGGAAACCAAGTTTGCAGAATGTGTTTTTTCACGAAATCGTCCAGTCGCTTGGCCGCCTCGGTCGTGCGATTTGACGCCGTTAGACTATATTTCCTGTATGCCAACAAGCCAGCGACGATTGATGAACTTCGTACGAATATCGAACGTGAAATTGCAGCAGTATCGGCGGATTTATGCTTGAAAACCGTCGAAAATTGGGTTCAGCGTCTAGACTTCTGCAAGCGTGCCCGTGGTGGCCATGCAAAAGAAATCGAGTTAAATATATAATGGCATAGAACTTACTTTCACAAGAATAAAGAATTTCATTGATATTCAAAACCGTTTTGGTTTTATTTAAAAAAAAAACTTTTGTAGCGCTTTTATTGAAAAACCCGATATTTAGTGGGCAGGGTGATAATTTCAAGAAAACCAATCTAATTTAGATAATCGTTGGAGCTGAATTAAGATTAAAACAAACAGAATTAATGTTTTACTTTAAAAACAGTTCCATAAGTATTTCGGATCTTCTGAAGTAAATATAAGAATTATAATGTTAATAGAGTGTTTCAAAGGGAAATTGATCACAACAGTGGATTGGTAAAGTTAACGAACCAATTTTTAACATGTTTATTTAGAAATTATTTAGCTAGTATTTTGTTTTATTTTGTCGCGCATTAATGTTTTACTTTTTACTTTTGTGTTATGTCGTTTTTCACTCAACCAAATTTCGTTTTAATATTATTTGATCCTTTCCAAATTTCAGTTTATATTCTACCAAAAAAATCGATTTATTTCGGATTTTTTTTTATATGAGGTCGAGTCTTCTTTGATTTCAATTCAAACGGATTTGGACACCCACTAAATTCAAGTGCCATTTAACTTGATACACATTATAAGTTTAAATCAGGCAATTTGTAGCTTGTACTATCACTCACTCAACTACAAAAAAGAGCCAGTGCAGTACTTGTGACAGAAGTGAAACTTCTTTTGTCGCATCTGAATCTAGATTCTTAAGCATATTATGTATAGGTAGCAAGCGCAGAGGCGATAGACTCAGCTATATTGTATATACATATTTAAATAAATATTGGGTTTTATTTTGGGTATGAAATATGTAGGTAAATAGCGAAGGCGGCCCAGTGCAATCTAGCTCGGTGACCCAATTAGCGCTGGAGTGCGCCGTTTTGATACCATAACTCGTATTTATTTACCTGTTGGTTGAAAGTGGTTTTATTGGAGGGGTTTTCGTATACACCCTCTTACGGGTCCTTAGACTCTTACACGCTGTCTTAGGAGTCTAACAGATGTGGTGAAGGAATTAAAGTCGTAGTTAGACGTAGATCCACTTCGTCGCGTTGAGAAAAGCGATCAAATCTTTAATCTTTATCTCAGAATGTTCGTGTAAGTTTTCAAGAAAAGCCTTTTCAAATGATTTCGCTCTCAATCTGACCAGAGCATAGACAGATGAGCCATATCTTTCTGGATATGACGCAGTTCGTTAAACTTTCCCACCTGCGATTGGATTCAGTAAGAAAAATTGAGAATATTTTGCCCTTCATAACTCCAAGCGGAATGTTAACTATTTCCGCAAGTGAGCTATGAAAGGCTGATCCTTGCCTGGCCAGGTCGTCAGCCCACTCGTTTCCCTCAATTCCACAATGACCTCTCAAAACGAATGTCAAAGGAAGTGTAGTGCGGGTAGATTCTGACTCCACTTTAATTTCATTTAATTCTTGGTTAAAATTAATATTAATTGTAAAAAGTTGTTTCATTTCATTATTAAGTCATAACTGCATTAAAATTTATTTTTATCGACTTACAAACTCTAATAGATTTAATTAAATCGTGAAAACAAAAAATTCTTAAATAGTGAAATGTCTAATTCTAACATCAAAGATGTGCGAAAAATCTTACGCTCTAATCAAGTTGATGTCTCTGCTTCTGGTGGCTCTCCCTTGAGCTTTCCTTCAATTCCATCTGCTTGGTCAATACTTTGGGACAAAATAGAGACTCGTTTGAACGCTCTCACCAAATCACTGACCGACACAATTCAATCAACTCTAAGAAAAGAATTAAATGATATCACATGCACTTTTAATGATCGCTTTAAAGAAATAGAAAATAACTTTCAAATACAACTTAAACCACTCGAGAAGGACTTCAATGATAGATATGGCTCTATTAATAAGCTTGTTTTCAATTGTGAAAGCAAAATAGTTAGCTTCGAAAATCGCTGCCATAAAATGGACTCCATGCATGATGAACTTTCTAAATTTATAGCAAAAATACTCGAAAATGATAACACACGACTAAAATCACAAATTGATGAACTAGCCCAAAAAAATATCGCAGGGGATCTTGTTCTTGATCATAGTTCCGGTTTTGGTAAGAATCTTGTTCGAGTATCTTGCATGTTTTCCTGATTGCTAGCAACTCAGCTTGAAATACAAGGAAAAAATTCCTGAACCAACCAACCACCACTCCATTTTTGAACCATCAGTAGAAATAGTTGTGTCGAAGTCTCTCGTCACGACGTCATCCTTCCAGTCCTTTCTGGCTGGTACCTGCGTACGCCCTTGGGAATGACGAAATCCACTGTCGAAATGTATTTTCACACGAAACTAATTTTATCCTACCTTGTCTCTTTCAAACTCGAGAAAAAGAAACAGAAAGTTTCTTATGAAAATTTGTGAGTTAGAAGATGTTTCTATAGATTCTCTATAGGCATGTTTGTTAATTTTACAGAAAATAAAATTTTAATGTGTACTGATGCTGAGTATAAGTTTTAAATTTGAGCTTAAGCTTCTTAATAATTGGATTGAGAAGATTGTTTTCCATATTCGATATTTATCCTTGGTTTGGATATCTTTCAGTTTATGTCTTTAGAAGAACAGACATTTTGTTACTTTTGAAAAGCTACAAAAGACTACAGGTTGTGAAATGAACTGACTTCAATTTGTTAAAGCGTTATAGGCAGGGCCGGACCAACCATATGTGGCAAGATGTGCAAATGCACTGGGCGCAAAATTCTGGGGGCGCATTACCAGGAGCAAGAAAATGTAATCTGATCTTGCGCAAATCAATATATACTGCCATTTGCATTTTAACCAAAAAACGTGCTAATTTATTTCTTGCACACTAACTAACTTCACTTTTATTGTAGATCCCACTAGACCTACGCATTGAAAGTCTACCTCCTGGGTAATGTGGAAAAGTCTTATGCATGTGGATGTATGTACATATGTATGCAAATATAAAAAAAGGGCGGTTTCTACAAATCTTGCACAGGGCGCAAGTTTGGCTGGGGCCGGCCCTGGTTATAGGCCAGCTAATTTTAAAATATGGTTTAATGTCGCATGGCTGTATGGCAACACATTTTTCCATTACCGGAGAGCCTTCATAACTTCAAGACCCCCTATTGCTAAGTGTCTGTGTTACAGATAGGTGACACAAATATGTACATAGTTATAGAGTGTAATAGTGCATTAAGCACTAATACAAATTTCATACCCATTTTAAGTTCAGTACTATCCCTTCGACTCTTGACAAAGGGTTTCCATATAAAATATTAAAAGCTACTAATTACGCGCAAAGATTTCCATATATGTACTGCACTTCAATGGCAAAAAACTAGTTCTTAAATAATTAAATAACTCAGTCCTATTGAGCATAAACGGAAACAGAAACAGGACAAAAGTTCTTTCCTTTAAATTTCGCATACCTATAGAGTTGAGCGAACGATTCTTTATTTCCAGAGCTTTTAGATGCAGATATGGTTTCCGTTTGAGGTCGCATCCATACTGCAATTTATTTAAAACTTAAAATCATTTTTGTGTTCTTGTGATGAGAATTCCTCTTGGCATGTGGTATTCTGGTATATTTAATTAGAACACTGCAGCAGGATAAATAATTGTTTAAAATAGGTAAAAGGGAATTATATAATCTCTCGCACACCACTATAGATTTCTACCCTCACAAAGGATGATGGTACAAGTACGAGAGTATACTTGATGGATGGGACTCAAAGGGGCTCAAGTAGTTAATTAGTTTTCATTACTTACGGACTTATTGCTAGGCCAGAATATTGTTGTGGGTCTGTTAAATTAATTTGCAGGAAACCAAACTGCATGTCATTGTTCGAATTCCATCGAGTTTTGAAGTTTGCCGGAGATATTGTGTATACACCTGTGTTTGTGATGCCAGCTTCAATCATATCAATATATTCCAATTGAGGGCTGTATAAAAAGTACAAATTTTATTATTTATTTTTAATTATAATTATGTTCAATATAATTAATAGTAATGAATGAGCCTAATTGAAAATGTCTTCTCAAATATGTCTTGTTAAGGTAATTTTAATCCAATTTGTTTTGGTTATAAAGGGTGTTTTTTTTGTATACGTGTGTGTGTGTGTGAGTTTGCCATTATGTTTTAAAAATGATTTCGTGCAAGTAGCCGCCGCAACTGGCTCGAATAAATTCCAGCCGAGAGGCCCAATTTTCGACCACTTTTTGCAGCAATTGGGGCTATATGTCAGCAATAACTCGTCGAATATTCTCTTCCAAGACGTCAATCGTCTCGAGCTTATCTGCGTAGACAAGCCACTTCACATAACCCCACAAAAAATAGTCCAGCGGTGTTAAATCTCACGATCTTGGAGGTCACGCCACAGGGCCACGACGCGATATAATGCGCTCACCAAAAGTTTTCTTCAATAAATTGATTGTTTCTATTGGCTGTATCTCATGTAGCGCCGTCTTGTAGGAACCAAAGGTCGTCCACATCAACATCCTCCAATTCAGGCACGAAAAAGTCATTAATCATGGTTCTATAGCGTTCCCCATTGACTGTAACATTATGGCCGGCTGCATTTTTGAATAAATATGGACCAATGATTCCCTCTGCCCATAGAGCACACCAAACAGTGACTTTTCGAGGATGTAACGGCTTCTTAACAATGGCTCGTGGATTATGATCATTCCAAATATGACAATTTTGCTTATTAACGTACCCATTCGACCAAAAATGAGATTCATCGAATATTGGACACAGCGCCATTATTTTGGTAATAAATTTGCACGATTTGCAAACGTTGCTCAGGAGTTAGTCTATTAATTATGAAATGGCTAAACCAAATTGAGCATAAATCAAGTGACAGCTGTCAAAAAGACCAACTCCGAAAAAAGTATTGCCAGATTGAAAACCACACGTCTAATAAAACACCCTGTATTTGAATTTGATGTGAAAACCTATAAACTTACTAGATTGTCGTCTCCCGGTATCCCCACAAAGAAATTTGAATGTTGGCCCTCCAGTTAGTTGTCAAGTTATATTTATCCCACGAAATATTGATTTCCTTAGGGTTTTTCTTCTGCACAGCGTCGGTTTCAAAGAAAATTTTCTCAATAGCAGTAGCTGGTGTTTCTGTTTAAAATTAAATAAATATCACTTGAGACTTACTGTGTATTAAATTTTTGAAAAACTTGATTAATTTTATAAATTTAAAGTTTATAAATTAGAGTTTATATAAATCTTAGGCATACACTCCCTCCCACAGAGTTTTTTTTTTTCTCCTTACCAACAAAATATTTTCCCCTCCATTTGAAACGCTCGTTACCAACAGAAATCTCAAATCGAATATATCCCTGAGCCTTGAGGAATGGCTGTACACAAATGACACGATTCGTATCTATGAAATGGCCAACAACATCTTCCGTATCAAAGTGACATAGCACTCGTATATTCGGATCAAAGCACGGTCCTGTGATATTAACAACAGTTCCACCTAGCATATTACCAGATTCTGGGGCAAATGTCAATGGCAGATGTGAGGCATCTATAAATGTAAATAATATAGAAAAGGACATTTTAATTTCAAACAAAAATTTCATTTTCCTTAATTTCAGGGGCCAGGAGCAAAAATCTTACCAATGTCCTTGTTACATGATCCAATCAATATTCGTTCGTCTATTCTGAACAAATGTCGACCCGGGAATCCATTGCCCCATCCACGTCCAGTGAGGTCGCGAATCACCATCGATTGACTGTAGGGTTTGTATTCGTACGACTGTGTTCCATTTCCAGCATTGAATCCGACCTAAAAAAGAAGTAAATATAAGAGGGATATGCTTCCATTAATAAATAATCCAGACTGAATGTTTTCCAGGAGATAGGAATTTATAAGCAATGTCAGGGTCAAGATTCGCCAGCATTAAATGGGCTGTGAAGACAATAGATGATTGTACGTGTATAGGGAGCGGATTTTTAGGATTAAGATAAATTTATTTTACCAAGGTAAATATGTATATAATGCCTTCGTGCTGACATTGAAGTAAAATATCAAGAAAAGAAAATATTATGAATGGTATTAACTGCGTCATAAGTTCTCATTTTATGATATTTTGTCATTGATAGAAGTTTGAGAACTTTTTTGCGAATTTGCGAAATGGTGGGCCTTTATTGAAAATTCTTATATTTCGTTAAAATCTCATTCGTCGACATGTTCCTTCGAGTTTCACGCGGTGGAAGAATCGGTCAAGGTAAATACAGATAATGTATATGTTTCTGGAAAGCATTTCTTTGGCAGATGTCAGCACGAGTAAAGCAAAAAAAATCACAACCTGCGGGACCTGTTCTTTTCACTTTTCATTTTGCAACTTTTCACATTTACTTTGCAAATTTCGTTTGCAAAATGGAAATTATTGGAATGAAAAGTTGAAAAGTTTTTCCCTTTGCAAAAAAAAAACGTTTCATAAAACCCAAATTTGCAAAGTGAAAAATTTTTTTCTGCAAAATGAAAAGTCTTGTTAGTTTGCAAAATATTTGTTCTTTTCATTTCAACAAACAAATAAACTTAATAAAATTACATTTATTAGTTTTGATAAGCTTTTTGCACATAAACGTTTGTTGTGAAAAGTTGTCGAAAAATAATTTAAAAAAAAAGTAACCGTTTTAAAAACTTGACTTTTTGAAAACAAAGAAGCAAATAATAGTGGCCAAGGAGTAGTGAAGTTAAGATTTAGGCCGTTTTCTAAAACGTGAAATCACAGTCAAAATGACCGGCAAATGATCGTCATTTATGACGCAGAAGTTGCCATCGTGAAATATGCCATCGTCCTGCCTGCACGCATGTCTTTTGATGAACGTGAAATCATTTTTTTTGCAAGCGTATTTTCATTTTCGAACAAAAGTTTCTAAAAATTTTAAATAACTTTTGAATTTTGTGAAAAAGTTTGCTAACAATCTCTCAAACGACCACCATGGTTGTCTCTTTTTTCACCACTATATTTTTACTGAACAAACAGCTGTACCGCAGATGAGGTTTTCGAACATGTGAATTTTTTAGCAAACCTCATTATAGAACAAAATGCTTAGTCAGTAAAATTTGAATTTGAATTTGAGTTTTCGAACATAAGTCTCTTGCAGTTTGCGTTTGACACAAATGAAGTTTTCGAAAACGGCCTTTATATTGATATCAAAAATAATTCTCTACAAAAGAGAGGTTTCGATTAACAAAGAAAACCCTCGAATTTGTTTTGTCTAAATTTGGAAATTCAACAGTCAAAGGTAGATATATGTGTTTAAGTCCTTGCTTTGCAAAGTAGTTGATCGAGTGTCGAATGTAATGGTTGATGAATTTCTCCCAAACACCATTTGCTGGCCACAAAATTCTTTAGAAATAGCCTCGCAATTTTCTTCTCAAGGACTGGCCACCAGACCAGACAAAATTGGCCTTATTAAGGCTTTGTGGGTATATCCTTTTTCAAAAATAGTCTTAAAAACGGAAAAGTGAAAAGTCTTTTCATTTGTAAATTTTGTGAAACACTTCGCACTTTTACTTTGCAGGGAATTATTCTCTTTCAAATAGAAAATTAAAAAGGGTTTGGTTAAGAAGGCCCCAAGTTTGTATATAATTTTATTTATTATTTTTGTTTATTTCTTAAAGATGACCATTTTTGACCATCCATTAACACTTTCGAATATTTTTTTATTTTCGTATTTTGAAAGATGACAAACAAATACAATTATCATCCAATCGCTCTAACTTACCAAAAAATATATTTTTCCACGAGTGATTTGTTAGTAGAGGTTGTGATGTACCTTATGTCTGAGGGTGATTTTTCGCTCGCTGGTTTACCGGGGTTCTACCCAAAGTAGTGCGAACTTTAGACTTAAGTCTTTATTTCCTTCTATTAAAATCCAAAAACTGTTTAACATATAATTTTATTAACTAAAAAACTTAAATTAGTAAGAATTGGAGCCGAAACTGGTGAGAATCGCAGCCGAGGCTTTTAAGAATCGCAGCTGAATCTGGTACGAATCGCAGCCGAAGTGGGTAAGAATTGGAGCCTAAACTAGTGAGAATCGCAGCCGAAGCCGGTAAGAATCGCAGCCGAAGCTGGTAAGAATCGCAGCTGAAGCTGGTAAGAATCGCACCCGAAGTGGGTAAGAATTGGAGCCGAAACTAGTGAGAATCGCAGCCGAAGCCTGTAAGAATCGCAGCCGAAGCTGGTAAGAATCGCAGCTGAAGCTGGTAAGAATCGCACCCGAAGTGGGTAAGAATTGGAGCCGAAACTAGTGAGAATCGCAGCCGAAGCTGGTAAGAATCCTGGTCAAATGTTTGCTAAAGACCCCTTACCGCTGGTGGGGGGAAAGTCTATGAGTCGTGTTGGCTCTTGGTCTCATAAGTACTTTGATCTCATATCGGGGCCCGCTGGTTTGATAACTCTGAAACAGGTAACACTATTTAATATGTTTTTGTCTTTTGTATGGCCGCCTCTTATTCTTTTCTGCGGCCAAACTATGTGTAAGCCGTAAGACAATAAAATGTAAATTCCTATATTGTAATCTACTAAAGGGTCTGCCATCAACAAGTGCTTATTTCGTGAATGGTAACACTTAGCTCATGTCTGATTTGACAGATAATTAGTTTTATTCTTCCGCTGAACGAATATGGTTGTGTATATGCTTGAACAACGCTGGGAAATATTGCGACATTACTTTGAAAATCATGGTAATGTTGCAGAATGTGTGCGAAAATTGCGTACGGATTTTGGAAGAAGAGAAGCACCGTCAGCACCGTCAGCTCCGTATGTTCGTTATCTTGTGAAAAAAGTGAAAGAAACTGGCGTGAAAAGCGAAAAACAGTGCGTACACAAGAGAATATTGCTGCTGTGGCAGAAAGTGTGCGTGAAGCGCCATCAACATCAATTCACTGTCGTTCTCAACAATTGAACATTTCGGAGACATCATTGAGACGAATTTTGCATAAAGACCTTGGTAAAATTGGCGGGTAGTAAACAAGCAAAATTGTCGCATTTGGGGCACAGAAAACCCGAACGCATACATTGAAAAGCCAAACACCCAAAATGAGTCACTGTTTGGTGCGGATTTTGGTCCAGAGGCATAATTGGGCCATTTTTCGAAAATGAGCAAGGAGTGGCCGTTACAGTCAATGGCGATCGTTATCGGGCCATGTTGGGAGAATTTTTGTTCACAAAAATTGAAGAGGAGGATATTGGCAACATTTGGTTTCAACAGGACGGCGCTACGTGCCACACAGCCGAAGCTACACTCGATGTTTTGCGCCCTGTTTTTGAAGATCAAATTATCAGCCGCAGAGCTGATGCCATTTGGCCACCTCGGAGCTGCGATTTGACACCGTTGGACTATTATTTGTGGGGTGCCGTAAAAGATAAGTGTTACGCCGACAAGCCAGAGACAATTGACGCTTTAAAGGACAATATTCGTGAAGCCATTGGTGAAATACAGCTGCACACAATCGATAATGTGCTTAAAAATTGGACCGATCGTGTAGGCTACTGCATGGCCAGCCGAGGCAGCCATTTGAATGAAATTATTTTCCATTATTAACCGGAAGGACTGTACTTTCAAACAAAAAAAAGAAATTTGAGAAAATATTCAGTAGTTTTTTTTATAGCATTTTCAAAAAAAAAAAAGTTATTTGGCGGAACCTTTATTTACGACGTCATCATTGCTAGCAATACTGTTTTCTTATATCAGAGAACAAAGGGACGGGTATGGTGTTCTTTGCATATTCTGCTGCCAACTGAAGGAGGTTTGTTTGTTATCAATTGTATTGCTCACAGTCGGTGTTCTGGAACATCACCTTCTGTGCCGACTGCCGAATCTCTATAGCCTCCATGGCTTTGGAAAGGGGTCGGTAAGCGGTTAATAGATCTTGCTCTACGTGCGTCGTCAGATACTGCCCACAGCGGAGTTCTTCTTTCTCCTTTTCGGCTACTTTCTTATCAAACCTACCACACTCAGTTGTTATCATTGTTGTTTGTAGGTGGTCAGTGTGGTCAGTTTCTATGATCACACTGATTAAGCTATTTGTTATTGTTATCTTGCTAATCAGTTGTCGATCCCGATCGTAGTTGGTGAAGTGCACATGCTATGGGAGCATGTTGCTGGTCAGGTAAGTATTCTTTATTTGTTCTCAAGAGCAGGTGCGTAGTTAAGGTAGGGGTTATGTTTGGGAATGTAGGGTTTAGGCTAGAGTGGAATCTTTTCGGATAGTTAGGAAATTTAGGTACGGAAACAGGTAAGTAGATCCGGGGAGGGGTAGAAATTGTAATGTTTCATTATAAGGTACTTTTCTATGATTATAATATTCTATAGTTATTAATATAAACATATACTTTTCTAAAAGGACATTTTCGGTTGGCAAAATATTATGTTCCCTATGTGAAATAAAGCTTAAGCCATGCTTTAAACACAGATTTCATTGAATAGTTCAAAAATCATGGTTTTGTATACACATTAATATACCTTTTCAAAACCATCAAAGGATTTACTACCCTCGTTCGTTGGTTCGAAGGTATTATATGGGTACTATAAACGTCGAATAGATGTATACAGAGAAAATTTCTATAAAGGCAGAAAATAAAATTTGAAAGTTTAATGGTGCCGCAACGAGTGCAATAAGCTATTAAATTCCATCTTTTCTCCTGATGCCACAGACTAGATAAATAATAACAATAATAATAATTTAAAGAGCCCTGAAGGACGCGACACAATACCATAATTCTGGTGCGTGTTTAATATTTTATTTTTTTCTTTGTGATGCATAGATAGAGCTTTAGCTGAGTTGGTATAGAAGGTTGATTATAATGTTTATTGTTATACTTGGTTGCTAAAGCCTGCGGAACAACATTGCCATGGCTGCTAGTTTATTAAAATTACGTTCCTAGTGTGTTTTGTAATACAATTAAGAAGAAAGACACTGTTTTAAATTGATCCAGTTAAAAAATGCTTAGTTCAGTTCAACGGAAATAAATTTTAAAGGATGTGTCTGTGTCGTGATTTGATTTTTGATTATAATTGTATGGGATTAATATTTTATTCGTTTCAGCTGGAATTTATGAGTCAGGTCCATTTCAATTAATAGAATTTGCCTAAGTTGAGTCAAAATCAAAACTGGGGAAGTTTCCGGTGTTACGCTAAAACCGTTTTATAAGACTTTTGATTTAATAATGATCCCGCCAACGAGCAGCCACATCAAGTCCATATGATTGATGATCTGTACTTCAGCCCACCCGACCTGAGTGAGATGAAGGCAACCATCACCAGGCTGAAATCGAACAAAGCGGCCGGTGATGACGGTCTACAAGCGGAGCTTTTTAAGTACGCTGGAGCTGATCTGGTAAGGAGCATGCACCAACTCGTAACCAAAATTTGGTCGGATGAAAGCATTCCCGACGAGTGGGACTTAAGTACCATCTGCCCGATCCATAAAAAAGGTGATCGCCTTCTCTGCGCCAACTACAGAGGCATCAGACTTTTAAACATCGCCTACAAGATCTTGTCAAGCGTATAATGTGAACGCCTGAAGCCATTTACAGACGAACTGATCGGTCCTTACCAGTGTGGCTTCAGGCCTGGAAAATCAACCATTGACCAAATCTTCACTCTACTCCAAATCCTGGAGAAGACCCAAGAATATAACATCGATACGAGCCATCTTTTCATCGATTTCAAAGCAGCCTATGACAGTGTAAACAGAAACGAGCTTTACCGTGCCATGTCGAGTTTTGGTATCCCTGCCAAACTGATACGACTTATCAGGATGAAATTGGAGAATGCTCGCTGCTGCGTCAAAATTGGAAGAGACTCAACCGAAACCTTCGAAACCACCAGAGGACTTCGACAAGGCGATGCGCTGTCATGTAGCTGCTTCAATATTGTTCTTGAAAGAGTGGTGCGCAACACCAACACCAATACGAATGGCACCATCTTTCAAAAATCCACACAATATCTTGGATATGCCGATGACTTCGACATTATGGGAAGAACCAAACGAGCAGTGACGGGTGCATTTTCTTGTATCGAGTCTGAGGCGAACAAAATGGGTCTTGTCATTAACGAGGACAAAACGACGTATTTACTGTCATCAAATAGAGTCGATTCACACCGTAGACTTGGTCAAAACGTGACAATTGATAGGCATAACTTCGAGATGGTAAATGAATTTATCTATCTGGGTACTGCTGTTAACTCTGCAAATGACATCAGCGCTGAGATGAAACGTAGAATCACTCTTGCTAATCGCTGTTTCTTTGGCCTAAGCAAGCAGTTGAGGAGTAAGGCCCTATCGCGAAGTACCAAGGAGACACTGTATAAAACCCTAATCATCCCAGTCATGCTGTATGATGCAGAAGCATGGACTCTCTCCCAGGCGGATGAAGGATCTCTTGGTATCTTCGAGAGGAAGGTTCTGCGTGCGATCTATGGACCGGTTTGTGTCGACAGGCAAAGCAACAACTGGCGTAGGCGATACAACCACAAGCTATACGAGCTGTACAGCGACTTGCCACTGGTCAAAAAACTGCGAATTCAACGGTTAAGATGGCTAGGGCATGTTGAGCGAATGAACGTTGAAGCTCCAGCCCGAGTAAGCTGGCGAAATCTATTACTTGAGGCCCAGGAGCACAATGCGCTGTAGCGCCAACTAAAGTAAAGTAAAGTAAGTAATTATTTAGGAGATAAAATAGAGGTGATGAAGAAGAAAGAGCAATTGCATGTTAGATGATGAAGAGGGCGAGACTGATCCATTTGATGTTGGTGGCGATGACGAACAGAATGATCCAGATTATGTGAAAAATGACTCATTTGACGAAAGTCTATTTACATCATATGTTTTGTAATTATTAAAATATAATTTTATTTCTTAGCGGATTATGAAGACATTGGTGAAGCTGCAGCAGAGGCATTAGGACCGATGAAGTTGGGAGTGGTGAATCGATTGAGCATGACCAATAACCATCGACGTCGGCTTTAGCGTCGAATGAAGAGTTTTTTCTGGCCACTAGTGGTCGAAATTGGATGAAACAGCTGGAGGCAAGAGTTTTGTCTCGTATCCAAGGTGGTAATGTTTTCAAACCTAGTGGAACTATTGGCCCTGCGGCTAATTTGAAAAATGCATCTCTTCTCGCTATTTTAAATCACATTTTCAACAAGCAAATAAACTATGAGATCATCAAACAGACAAACGAAAAAGTCAAATTGAATGCGAATCGACAATCGCAACGCATCTGGAAGCCCTTGACAATGAACGAACTCCAGGCATATTTTGGAGTTTTATTGTACATTGTATAGCATTGAGAGATGGTCACCGTCGAGTATGTACTCTATGGGATCACATCAAGGGACATCCAATTCTTCGAGCCGTGGTAAATTGTATATGTTTTGAGGAGCTCAATATCTTCCTTCGTTTCGATGACTTAATTGGTCGCCGAGCCTAATCATCAGCCAGAACAAATATTCTCCAGCCTGTTGAAGTACCTTTGAAAATATTGAATCAGACCTTGTCAATAAATTAGAATCTGTCTGAAAATCTAACCATCGATGAGCAATTGAAAAGCTTCAGTGGTCGATGTAAGTTTCGGCAATATATGCCAAGCAAGCCTGCCAAATATGGAATGAAGTTCTTGTGGCTCAATGAGAGTACAACGGGATATCCTTTGAAATTTTCAATATATACTGGCAGTTGTGATGAAAGTGTCGGGCTTGGTCGTCGATACGACGCGACGTGGTGTTGTCTTTGATGCGAAGATATTTCCTCACTGGACGTTGAAATTGCTGGATAAAAAAATAACAATCCTTGGCACAATCCGAAAGAATAAATGAGATGCACCAAAACCATTTGTTGTCAAAGAGCTTCTATAGACAAAAATAACGATCCCATCAAATTAAATAATAAAAAACAGTACCTATCGTCCACTTCATTCATCTATTTTTGGATTTTCGCAGAGAATGGCATTGGTATCTTATGTTCCAAAACCAAATAAAAAAGACATTTTACAATCAAAACAGCACAAACTTAACAAGGCTTTTTCAGGTTGCATAACAAGCCGGACATGATACTGGATTACAGCCGGGCAAAAGGTGGAGTCGATGTATTCGATTAAATGGTGTCAATTTATCCCTGTTCACGCCAAACTAATCGCTGCTGGCGCATGGTTGTATTTTACAATTTATTAGATGTTGCAGCCTTAGCCACAGTCATTATTTTTCGCCATTTCAATCCGCCAACAAAGAACAAAAAATTATTTAGAAACGACAAACTAATTGAGCTGGAAGAGGAGCTTATGGAACTTGAATTAGATAACCTTCACACCCTTCGGTGCAAAATACAATCTTTAAATCTAGCTTGGATGCGCTTCGCATTATGGGAACGGGAAGGAATTTGCCGGTTATTGGAGTAGTTGGCGAGAGACTTCCTAGTAAACAGGTATTTTATAACGTGAATCCAATATTTTTTTCTGAAAGATCTTTTATTTTCAGACCAGGTGTCATATTTGTCCAAGAGCAACACCGCACAGTGTTGTATTAACGGGGGGGGGGGGGGGGGGCAAAGGGTGCAATTGTTTTTTTCAAAAACTTATTTTTAATTTGTAAACTATTTTTTTCAAAAACTGTTTACTAAATAAACGTTATATAAAAAGAAAATACAAGAGGAGATTTCAAGCTTTACAAAAAGGCATAGCATGGCACAGGGTTCAAAGATTGAGGGGAAAAGCACCATTTTTGCCGATTTTACAAAGCAAAAAGGGATAAGCCGAAAAAAGGGGAAACAAATCCAAAAAGGGGAAAAATACAAGTTCTGTTCTTTCAAGAATCAGCTGTACTATGTTTAAGAAACAAAAACTGGTGAACAGCCTCTTAGGAAATATTTACAAGTGTAAATCATGTTATAAAATACGACAATGGAACACGTCACTTGTGATTTTTGAGTATCTAAATGCTTTTATTTTTTTCACATTTATCGGAATTCTTGGAAGCTTGAAGCCTGATTCACAATGCGACAAGGAAACGAGACGTGAGCATGACGAGAACTCGTTGTAGTTGTTAAACCAATTTCAAGCAATTAAAGTTTACCAGAGTATACATAATAAAGCGTTTCTCGTTGTCACGCTGTGAGTTCGAAAATTGAAAAAAAAAACGCGACGCGATTAGACGACGATTTTCATTTTCAAAACTAATTGACAATATTTAATTTGCGACTCTTTAATTTCGTTTTCATTAACATACCATTTGAATATTTAAATATTTACTTTAACAAAAAGAAGAACCTTTACTGTTTCGCTTCACAGTAAAACAAACATATTATTATTTTTATTATTATTATGCGCCAAAAAACTCGTTGTAAAGAAACTCGCTGCATTGTGAATTGGAGAACAATTCTATTTCTCGTCTTGCTGACGGACGTCTCGTTTCGTCGTCACATTATGAAACAGGCTTTTTAAAATTCCTTATCAACGTTTTTTTTTGTTGATTTTCAATCAGTTATGTTATTTAATTGATACATGGATTTAAGAAAATTTTTGATTTAAAATTTTTTCTTAACAAATTTATACGTAGTTTACATAGGGGAAAAAAGTGATTTTTTTTTTAAATTAGGGGAAAAAAACATATTGGTGCAAAATAAAGGGGAAAAATGTTTTGGGAATCCTGGCATGGCATTGTTAGTATTACTGTTGTAATAATAATAATAATCTAATAATTTATTTTCAATTCTTTTTAGAAAATTGCCTCTCCTGACTATGCGCTGAAAGACCCCCCCTTCTATGTTATTTTTTTCTTGTCCCTACCCAACCTACACGCTCTTTTGTTATACCTTATGCGAATCACCTCATATAATGTTTTGTTTTTTATTTTGTTCCATTTAAAAAAAATGAATTTTCTTTCACTGAGTTTTCATCCCAGGTCGAAAATATGATTCAAACATGCGTTTGGGTTCGCGCGAATCATAAAAAAAAAATGATTACACCCTATAAGCAGCAATATTGATATAATGGTGCAAAAGCTTTGCAGCATAAACTGCACGAATGTTATCATACAAAATAACTTTCAATTATTTTATTTGGTTCAGCAAGAACAAGACTTTTTGATCTGTAAACATCTATGCTGGCGGTAGAGTGAACAAAAAACGTAAGCATTCGTGTGCAACGTTACGGTGTGCAACGTTACGTCGTGCAACGTTACGGTGTGCAACGTTACGATCTGCATACTAGGATAGGTGCGTTCAATGAAAAAATTCTTAATATCCCCTTCAAGCAAAAACAAGTCCGTTTTGGATCCGCGCACGTTGATGTTTACACAAATTAACTGTGAGCCCCGGCACTCACACAATTTTTTTGATGTGTAAACATCTATGCTGGCGGTAGAGTGAAAAAAAAAACGTGAACGTTCGTGTGCAACGTTACGTCATGCACTTTACGTTGTAGCACGTTACGTTACGAAATCTGATTTGCCCCGACCAAAACAAATTGATTTTAACGCGACCGACAATTAGATTATACTTTATCGTGACCACTCATTTATATTGTTTTTGCCAACGATGAAAGCAAATTGTTTTTAGCGCGACCGACGATTTTATCATTTTAACACTTAACTTTTTATATTTTTTTCTTTAATTTTTAGTCAGCTGTAGGGATTGACAATTGACTGTAGGTATGGTAGATCAATGGCTGTAGGTATGGTAGGATATCTGGTGCGTTCAGTGATACAAATCTGAACTTAAATTCTACGTTTACATTATACTGCTTTTAAACGATGCAATTTCATCTTGCAATTTGTAGGCTGGGATATACAAAATAGCTGAGGTTGAACAAAATGCAGAGTTATCGGCTACTTTTGTACTTGCACAAAGTTAACATTCATTAAAAATCACAGCGTCCAATTCCATAGGCGATTTATTGTGTCAATCGATTGAAACTGCGATCTTAGTGATTTCCACTGACAACAACTGCAACTAAATGTTCTAAAAACTCAAGATATATAATTCGCCGGCTATCTCATAGAGACATTCATTTGAGGTTCATTCAGTATAAAATTAAGACTGAACTTTTTGTAAGTTTTACTCGATGGAAAGATGGAGTTTCATAAGGGTTGCAATTTTGTCGACAGTTCTTACTTGATATTTTAATTAGGCCCCTGTCAGTCAAACCATTAAGTTCCTTTGGAATTTGGGTACGGTGTCATTTAATTGAAACCACGATTTTAGTGCTCTCCGCTGACAGTTGTTGTTTTTCGATGCTCAGAGAGTGATTACCATAAACAACAACCATTTACGTGTAATGTGAAGTCATCTTAAAGTTGAGAGTGAACTACGAAGCAGGACCTTTCAGTACCGAAGCTTCACCGTTCGTTGGACACTTCACCACCAGCCTTTTAGTGCTTGGAAATTTCGTTACAGCGGTTCCCCCACTGGGTATTTCGCTGCCGTTCTTTCAACACTAATGGTCGATTTCATAAAGCCCTTTTAACTGTTTAACAGGCTTTTAAATCTTTAAATGACGTTTGTTCCATACAAAATACGTCATTTAAAAATTTAAAATCCTGTTAAATATTTGTCAAACCGAACATAAGCTTTTTAAGCACTGCCTACAGATATGTAGGTAATGCAGTGTTAATTATTCAATATGTTTCTTTTGAATTTTTGATGACGTTCAGTTACAAAAATCAGGCACTTGGACAAACGTTGATGTTTACACATATTTAACCGTGAGTCCCGGCACTCACATATTTTTTTTTTATTATTTTTAAGTTTTGTTTAAATTAATCAATGCACCACCCAAAAACTGTTATCTTTTTAATTTTGTGAATTCTTTACATCTTCCTGTTTCTGTCATCAAGTGAGCTAGTAAACAGTGAAGGTTAAGGTACCATTTACTCTTCATACTTTTACTATTATATCTGTGCTATAGCGTATATAACTTAGAACATTGAATGGAACGGTCAAGTTCTATTAAATATTTGTTTTAATTTTAATCATTTTTTTTTTCATTAAACATTTAACATTAATCTAAATACATACCTACCTTACAAAATGAACATAATTTACCTTCCGAGCTATTATTTATTATTAAAAAAAATAACTGAAGGAGCAAAAAAAAATCTCGCTTTATGTTGGTCTTTTATCATTTCATAAAAATATTAATATTAACTGGATGGTGGTTGTCTTTCTTTTCACTATACAAACTTATAGTGCCTGTGCCAGCATGCCGGAGCCAATCTATCTAATTACCTCATCAGACGATCAGGAGGACCTATCCGGCTAATGGTTAATTAAATGATGCGGCCTTGGTACGGTATGTTGTTATTGTTATAATAAATGTATTCATCCACCATTATTGTAGCCATGGATAAATTTATTGATATTTAAATTAAAATCACACGAATTAAATTCTCCGCAGCATGGCAGCATCTTCGTGGAATTTAAATGCTTCTGCAAAAGTGACAGATGAAGCGAGAAGGGTTGCCGCAGTAATGATTTTCTTTAGAAATAAATTATAATCTTATTTAAGCAGCTGAATATGCCTTAAACAGTGACAGTTCATGCAAATAAGTAAGCGAACATACCTTTTTCACATTTGTAAGAATTATTGTCAAGGTGACATATGGAAAAATGATAGTACGATGCAGACTTGTTTAAAATTTGGAAAACCATCGTTCTAAATCGTCTTAAATTTTGCGCCATTGAGGTCCATTTCTTCAGTGCGAGATTAAAGTTAAACCCGAGTGATGAGTTACATCAAAGGGAATTGCCCATTTCTGGCCCAGAGCGTACACGAACGAGTTTGGTATCAAATGAAAGGTGACGTGAAATCCAATACATGAGCAAAATATTTTTTCAAAATCGTTCATGGGAAAGTCGAGATATTCGGGCTTGAAGTTGCCGATTGCAAAATAAGGATTTTAGATTTTGCTCCAAACAATTGTCCATAAAGGGCAAAATAATTGACGCAAAAAAATGATATTGATATGAAATAAAAGGTAATTTTTCTTGTCTTTAAAAGTTTAAGTTATTATTTATTTATTATTATTATTATTTTATTATTATATATTAAGTTATTTTGGTATGTTTAACACATTTTGAGATATTGTGTTTTGACTTCTATAAAAGCCACTTTTTTTGCACACTGCCTTTGCCATACCGATATTTCAAAAAATTCAGTGATGACATAAACTTTTTTTAGCACTAGTGAAAAGCTTATTTTACTGCCTTTAATTTTATATAAAGTAACTCAGGATTAACTGAACAGATGCGATTGATATTTTATCCACCGAGTTTTTTCAGTCGTTCCCAATGCATCCTCCGCCGAAAAACTGCTTTTTCCAGTCAACTGTGCAGGTTAATTTACCACTAGAGTTAACTAACTCTGGTTTAACTCACCACTAAAAAACTCTGGCCTGTGTCCTTCTAGGCATGACGAAATCAGTTAAAATGATAAGTCAGTTGTATAGGTACTTATGTTCTGTTGAATACAGTAACGGGACAATAAAGATTTTTTTCTCAATTAGTGCAGTTTTGTATTTTCTTTTAAAAAAATTAAATAAACTCCATTTCTTACTTATTTTTCACCTTCAATTTCAACTAATTTGTAAAACCTGCCGTTTCTTTTTATTTTGAGCATCTGGCAATACTGAACCCGATAGAACGAAGCCCAGAACACAATGACGCACCGCATCGCCCCACACCGTCAAACACAAAAACATTAAATAATTTATAAATTCAAATCTATCGGTGTAACGTTTGTGTTTTTGTTTGGCCATAAAATGGTTGTAAATTATAATTTATGATTCAACGGTGCGGTGCGGTGGTTGCATTAAGCGCTTGATTGCATCATCGCCCATCGCCCTTTGTTTGCACAAGCATATTTTTTCGTCCCTCTCATATAGTCATGGTAATATTTCTTCGATTCCTTCGACAAATCCTAGATGAAAGATTGAGAGTAAAGCTGCCAATGAGATGAGATAGCCAGAACGAAAGAAGACCGCACAACCACACAAAAGAATGTCCTTTTTTGTTGGTGGTGGTGGTGATGTGCTCGTGGTCGTGATGATGTGCTATCATTAATTTTCCGAGAAGAAATTCAAAAGGAAAGTTTTTTTACCATAACTAGCGGTACCTATATATGGAACAATGAACAACCACACCAAATCTATCTTCTATATCCTCCCAAGGACTTGTATCACGAATTTATCTTCATCGTCGGTGTCTTTTTTCCTCTGATGCTTGCCCAAAAGAGAGAGTTTCAATTGTTCTCCACGATACCACTCGTAACAGTATTATTATGGAGACAAAAAGACGGACGGTAATTGGAACTCATTTAGCGCAGGATAAATTTAAAGAGGATGGAGCCCTTTGGCCTTGATTCTCATCCTCATACCCTCCCATCCCACATCACCCTCTATATATAGCATGCTCACATGTCAGGAGCAGTAATCGGATAGATTTTATCGATAAATTGTACTTACAAATGCTGGTACACCACCCTCACCGTGAGTGGTATCTCCACCCGCTTCTGTGTGCGCTGACCAATTAATCGTTCCGTAATTGAAAATGGCATAGGTGAAGACTTCATCAGTTGCCAGGACCATCTGGAAGGTATTTGTCTGCAAAAAATAAAAAGAAAAAGGTTAAAGTACAATGTTGCTTTTTTGTAAGTACGGTTTTGCAGGGAGCTCGGAGCATTTTAGACGTCGCCGCCGTCGCGTCGTTGGATTTTTTTTTTTTTTTTTCATAACAAGTGGAATTATTTCTTAAGTATTCTATCTATGAGGAATTTTAGTTCGTCCTTCTTTACAACAGAGTTCGTTTTCTTACATCTTTTGTGTTACATTCTATGGAAGGATTGAAATCTGAGGTCAGTAAGCGTGAGATTTCCTCTTAAAGTTTTAAATCTCTATTTCCAAGGAATAAACTTCGATATAGAGTATTAAGGAATATATGGTAGGTATCACATCAGCTATATCACTGCATTTACAAACTAAACTGTAAAGATGAGGAGCTCTTGACTTTCAAAACCTCTCTGATGCAAAGTAATTGTACACTCTTGCTGGAGCTATCTCATTCCAAACAATTTAAATAAAAAAAAATGTAGAATTTTTATTGTGGCATTTACAACCCATAACCAGGGTTGTCACTTTGCTGCAATTGCAGTGAATCTACTGCACTTTTTTCGATAAATAAATCTACTGCCTTTATATCAAATCTACTGCACTTTTTGTTTTACGAAAAAAAAAAATTAAGAATAAAATATTCAATAAATAATCCATAAATCATTTTTCAATTTTGTCATTAAATGCAGCCATTCCTATACTTCATGAAATCCACCCTTTAATTTATGCATACAGCTTTCGCCTATCGGATTTGTTTTGATGACAATTGACAGCTGTCAAAACAAATCTGTCAACGCAATGTTTTTATTTATTTGAGTTTGCTTTTGGTTTTCATTGTCAGAAAAAGGGAAAGGTTAGATAAGTTTTTAATTTAATCTGCAAGCAAAAGGTAAAATTTTTTAAGTTGTTGAAAATTGATATTAATTTATGTAAGTTTGTTTGTATTTATTTGGTAGTGATTTACAAAAAAAAACGGGCTGCAGAATAGGAAAATCAATGTCTTGATCAAGTTTCTGGTCCCAGCAGAAGTTTGTAAGTTTATATTTCTAAGTAAACACTTTTAACAGGCAGGCAGATTTTCTTGGTTAGATTTTTAAAAATAAACGTTTTTTAAATGACAGAGTCGACGACACTGAGGAGAAACTTCAAGACCTAACCCATCAAAATTAGTTTCTTGAAAATATAAATCTACTACAAAAACATTGAATCTACATCACTTTTTTCGCAAATCTACTTCGGAATTTTTTTTTTAAAGGTGGCAACCCTGCCCATAACATCAGAGGAAAAAGATCTAAAGAAAATGTTTTTTTTTTATATAAAAAGGAAAGTCATTATGCAAACTTTGACTCGTACAGGTACCATATACCAACAATCTGTGCTCTTTGCTGCAAAAACAATTTGCACACAAAACTTGAGCTATGTAACCATAAGAAAATGCCTTTTAATATTGTACAAAGCTATTTGATTATTCTTTATGCAAATTATCAAACTTAAGGAAAGTTGTTCGTTAATGTGGAAGTACTTTTGAAAAGCCAAGCTTTATTGGTGTATGAGCTGATGCGCAACAAATGCTCAAGAAATCCAGTGATATTTTAGACAGTGACGTTAATTCGAAGGTGCACAGGGTACAGGTGTTCTCCGCACACCACTTAATTCATTTTCATTCAAAGCATAACTAAATATTCACGTGTGTCGAGTTAGCACTACACTTTTAGAAAATAAAAAAAAAAAAATTTCTGACGAAATTTTCAAACAAAAACTGGGTAGGTAGTGGTAAGTTGACACTCTGAGTCCCAGGCATTAGAAAAGGAAATAAGAAAATGTAAATACGGCATTAATTGTAGCTTTTTTGTTGTAAATTAGTTTTTTTTTTAAATTAATTTCTTTCTTTCCACAACTAATTTACAACTAAAAAGCTGCGATTATCTGTGTACTTAGTTTATAAATATAATTTCTAAAAGTGTAGTGCTAACTTGACACACGTTAAATATTCACTCAATGTGGTGGTCTCCCATTAATCAACAATCAAAGGTGTTCACCTAACTTCAGTGCACTGAGGAAGCGGTGATTTACAAAAAAAAAAAAAATCACGAAATTCATTCTCCCCATAAAATGTACAAGCCCGAGTCCAGGGGCCAAATTACCGCATCAGTGATTGATCGAGTGTGTGCCATATCAGTGATCGAATGAATGTGTAAGACCTATGGGGATGATGACTCCATAACGTGAGCGGTAATGCCAAACTAACATAATTCAGTCACGTATTACTCGATAACTGATCCGGTAATTCGGCCCCAGGTGTCCAGCTTCCTTAACTGCACCACCAGTGTTGCCAGATGAAAAAAAATCTCCCCCCAAAAAAAGTTAAAAACCCCCCAGATTACCACATTTTAACAACAAAAACCCCTAAATTTTTTTTCAACTTTTTTACAGCTCCCAAATTTGTTTTTAATTTTAAATTTAATTAATTCACACATTTGGAAAAAAGGTACTAAGTAATAAAAGAAGCAATTTGTTTAGGGTTTTCTTCTCAATATGTGAGTATAAAGTTCTGATTATTTACTCGACATTTTAACTATCCGCAAATTAAATCCTCCAAGTAAAAAACTTAGGGCCAGTTTCACAGTCGACACTAACCGAAATAAGTTTCACTTAAGTTTCCCAAATTAGGAATTTAAGCTGAATTTCATAGCTAGCGTAAGTGGAACTTAAGTCACCAACATCGGAGACTTAAGTGCCACTTATTCAGGTAACAGTGAACGGTGATATTGGGATTTAGGGCCAGTTTCACAGTCGACACTTACCGGAATAAGTGGCACTTAAGTTTCCCATATTAGGACTTTAGGCTTAGTTTTATAGCCAGCGAAAGTGGAACTTAAGTCACCATCATCGGAGACTTAAGTGCCACTTGTTTGGGTAAGTATGCACTGTGATATAACGCATTAATTTTTCACATTGCCCACTTAAGTGCCACTTTTCTGACTGTGAAACTGGCCCTTAATCTTTCAAATTCCCCACTTAAGTGTCTCTTTTCTGACTGTGAAACTGGCCCTTAGCGTTTCACATTTTTTCAAATGTATGTTTCAATAAGATGTTCTAGTTTTCTAGGCAAAATAGTTTTGACTGATGAAAACTGGAAAAAAATATTTAAATTGCCAAGTACATACACTTGCTAATCCTAATCCATTCTTAATCGGGCCATTAAAATACTTTGAACTTTAATTATAAGTTATAGGATATATACTATTCAGATATTGTGAAACATAAGGGAGGTAGATAATTGACTAAAACGTTCCAAATTGCTTATTTAGAACTTTAATCAGACATTGTGAAACAAGCCCTTAGGTCCAGTTTTTCAGTGCGCGATTAAAGTAAAACACGAGTTAAATCATCATATTTGGTGGGTTAACTCAGGATTAACTGAACATATGCTTTTCGCATACATTCTCCACCGAAAAACTTCTTCCTCAGTTTATTGTGGGTTAATTTAGTTCTAAAGGGTTTTCCAATAAGAGGTGTTATTTTGATATTCAAAGAAAAATGGCATTTTTTGAGATAAATGATCGGATGTTTATTTCAATATAAAGTGGAAGGTATGCCGTTAATAATGGAACACAACATCAGCCAAATGGCCGCCACGACCACGCTTACAGGACCATATCCTTTTCATGAAAGTTTCCATAACCAAATCGCAAAGTGGCTGCCTATGTCCTCGATAGCCTCACGAATTCCATCTTTGAGTTCTTGAATCGACGCTGGGCTGTTGGCGTAAACCTTATCTTTCACGTGGCCCCAAAAGAAGAAGTCGCAAGGTGTTAAATCACAAGATCTCGGTGGCCAATTGTGATCACCTCTTCGAGAGTTAACACGGTCCGGAAACTTTTCCCGTAAAAGATCGATGGTTTCATTGCTTGTGTGGCACGTAGCGCCGTCTTGTTTAAAGTAAACGTTGTCCAGATCAATACCATCCAATTCCGGCCATAAAAAATCATTAATCATCTCTCGATAGCGCAATCCATTGACCGTAACTGTTGCTCCAGCCTCATTTTCGAAAAAGTAAGGTCCAATGACCCCGCCGGACCATAAACCGCACCAAACAGTCACGCGTTGAGGATGGAGAGGCTTTTCAACAATAACTCTTGGGTTTTCCGAGCCCCAGATGCGACAGTTTTGCTTGTTGACGTAGCCTCCGAGGTGGAAATGGGCCTCATCAGTCAAGATGATTTTTCGATGAAATTCCGGATCATTTTCATGCATCTCAAGGACCCAATCAGCAAAGACACAACGTTGTTGATGATCAGCCGGCTTGAGTTCTTGTGTTAACTGAACTTTATAAGCCTTAAGACCCAAGTCTTTATGCAAAATACGGTGTAATGACGTTTGTGGAATGCCTAATTCCAAAGAACGACGAGGACTGTACAAACCTGGGTTTTCTTCAACACTTTGGGCTACAACAGCAATATTCTCAGTTGTTCTTGAGCGACGTGCACGGGTTTTATTTTTCACATCACTAACTTGTCCCAACAGCTCGAATTTGTCCACCAATTTCTGTATTGCGGTCCGACAAGGTGCTTCACGACGACCCAAAAATGTTTTAGTTTTACGAACCGTCTCTGCCAAATTTTCACCATTTTTATAGTGAATTTTAATAATTTCAATGCGTTGTTGAAGCGTGTATCGTTCCATTTTTATTAATGGCGTAGTTTCTACTTGTCAAATGTCAAAAAATGACAGCCTCAAAAGTGACAGATACCGAAATAGCGGGCTATTCAAAATAACACCTCTTATTGGAAAACCCTTTAGAATTATCTTACTCTGGTTTAACTCACCAGAAATAAATATGAAAATAAAAATATAAAGGAATAAAATTTTTTTTCACTTCTTTAAAAAAGTTCTAACACATTATCGTCATCTTCGTTTAGGCTGTCGCGTCGGTTTGATACATTGTCTCACTTATTAAAGTTTGCAGCATTTCTTCTGTTGGTATAAAATTCTGACACCCAGAATGTAAGGAATATCTAACTTAGAATACTGTCAGCTGTTTCAATACCTATACAATTTCTCAACCTCTTAGCTCTGAATTAATCCCCCCGATTTCCCCCTAAACAAAAAAAAACACAAAAACTTCCGATAAACTCTTATTAGATTATTTATAACTTTTGATAAAGTCTAAAGCACTCCATACACGGTTCAATTTGGTTTTCAACTCAGTTGTCAACTAAATTGATATCTCGCCACACACTTTATAAACTTAGTTGGGAGACTTTTGCTTCAACTGTCAAAAATATTAAACGACAGCGGCCGACCGACGAGACTATAGGTGTGTTCCTTTGGGCTCCAGTATCTACTGCCAAGTACTTCTGGCTACAGTCACTACTTCTACTCTGTGGTCGAAGTAGTTCATTAATCTAGTAACAGAATGTTTAAAAACAAGAAAAAGACATCACCAATCAAAATAAATTACGTAATAGATTATTGTTGTTGACATTTTTCTAATTTTAAAGTAAAATAAGAAAACAAAACCGAAATTAAATTGATATTGAGGTTAGATTTTTCTTTTGGCAAAATGAAAGCATTCCATTCATCGTCTACTGGGAAGTACTAAAAAGTACTTTGCAAGGCCCAATGGCACACGGCTTATGATCACAGACAACACAACACAGACTATTAACTTCCTCACATTGAATGAAGTTTGAAGTAAGGTTGAACTACATATATCGATCGCCTTGTAAATTTGTCGTTGAGTTAAAATGCCTTTAGCTTGACAGTTAATCAAATGATTTGTCTCCACACAGCTCAACAAAGTTGAAAACATTCACATCAACTTGAAAAAATTCAAAATCTTTTGATTTTCTTCCAACTCAATCGTCAATATTCAAATAAATCAAACGACAAGCCCACACAAGACTTGATTTGATGAACTTGCCATCAAATTGACAAAGAAGTTGAATAGTCTATGGAGTGCTTAAGAAGTTTTATCATAAAGGTAAGACACCATAGTGCATCTTTTGATGTAAAACTATGTACAAAAGTTGATATGAAAATATTTTTTGTAAATAAACGCTAAATGTGATAAAAAATTGAAAAATTTTCAAAAGTTTTGTAATACAATATTTTGCATCTATATGTTCTTTAAAAAAAAACTCACTAGTTTTAAAGCGGTAAATCCAAAAGCTTAGTGGAAAACTATGATTTTCAACGATTTAACAAATTTCATTAAATAAATCGCTCGACTTGAATAATCTTACTTACTTCTTACTTCCAAAGTAATTGTCCATTCTTTAAGAATGGAGTATCGCAAGAACGTAATTGAATTAAGAATTTTATTAATTTTAAAACATTACACCCACACCCATTCACACTCAAAATATTTTATTTTCATCTCTGTTTGACACTATTTTACGACTATTTAACACTATTTCCAAATCAATGCGGATAAAATCTTTGTATGACAGGACTCTTTATTGTATAAATATTTGGCAGACATTATATGCAGGGTGAATCGCATACGGTGAGACAAAAAGCTAGAGCGTATGTAGGTTGGGTTGAGACAAGAAAAAACAACAACAACAGTTTTTAAATAAAGCTGTTTTAGAGAATAGTTTTTGAAAAATTAATTTTCAAACTCAAAATTCCGACAAAAAAATTGAAAAAGTTTTTTCACACTAATTTTTTTCAAAATTTTACGTTATTTAGTAGAAGTTTTGTTTTTAAAATTCAATGCTTTTATTAATTTTTAGTCATACATCAAAACTTGGATTCTAAAATCTTTTCTATTTCTTTAGAAAATTCAAATAGTCAGGAGGGGCCATTTTCTAAAAAAATTGACTTAAAACAGAAAAAAAAATATTAAAAAACAACGGTTATACCTGAAATGCTATGTATTAAGTGACATTTCCAAAATTCTTCAGGAAACGAAAAAAAAACGTCTTATTCAGTTATTTATTTGTGTATTTTATTGGAAGAAACAGATTTCAAAATTGATTTTCAGCCTAAAAAGGTTAGGTTAGGTTAGGTTAGGTCAGGTTAGGTTAGGAGGGGCGTGCACAGTCCAAAGGCTGTTGCGTTCACGGGGGACTATTGGTCCATTGTGATCCCCTTAATATAAAAACCAGAGATGCTCCTAAATTAATGACTTGCATAGACTGGTTCATTTACGAACCAGCCTGTGCTCTCTATGCATATATTTTCTCATGTTTGCCATTGAGACCTGCGCTAGATCGTCCATAGTTCTTCAACAAATCTGTTTCCAAAATATCGGTGGTGAATTGTTTGAAGGTTTGGACAATCGCAGAGCAGGTGTTTAATGGCTTCAATTTTTTCTAGTTCGACCAGTGTTCTAAGCAACAATTTCGGTTAAACTAAGCGTCATGCATGCAACAAAATTTTTGTACGGAGATTTTGTTGCATATACGCGACAGTGAGCTTTACTCAACTGTCGCTTAGTATAATTATTTCGGCGGGTAGTACAAGTTTCATAAAGCAACATTATTCCAGTGAGCAAACTTGGCGGTTACTACAATTTTATTATCTCTCTGGTTTCCTTTGTACACATGATAGGGTAGCCGAACCAGTGTTGTCGTTTGGCAAATTCTGAGAGTAGCACTTGTCAGAAAATTTCGGGAGCATTTTGTAGAAGTTGAGGAGCCCTTCAAAAATTCAAAATATTCATACAACATAACAATTTTAATTCATCTTTAACAAAAAAATAATATAATACATTCATTGTTAATATTTGAAATATTTGTTAACATATGTTACATATGTTAATGTAAATAATTATTATTATTTTGAGAACAACCTAAAAGAATAGTCATAAAAAGTAAGATGTCTTTTCGTGACCTTCCATTCATTTCCATTTGAATTTTCAGACAGATATTCTCATCTGAAAATTCCGAATAAAGTGATTGTGGTGGGGGCTGGAGGAAATGTTGAAGTATTATACATAGAAGTTGAACTTTATGATTTTTGCACTGGACGGTGCTTGATTTGTGTTACTTAAATTGCATCACGAACAAATTAATACTTATTTATTTAAAAGAATTTATTGTTTATTATTAAGTGAGTTTTTCAATCAAAAGATTGACTATTCTTAGAATAATGTTGCGAGAATTCTCCATCGCAATGTTGTGTAACCTTTTTTTTTGTCATTGAACTTTACATAGCTTAGCTGTATTTTGGAGGCCATGCATCTCAATAAATAGATTTTAAAACAGAAACAGAATTTACTGCTTAATAGAAAACACTTTAAATAAATTTTAGAAAACCTGTTGCCGATTTATTTATTTATGATACCATCCCCAAAACTACTCACGCTGAATTTTTCATTTACGAATATAATTAAAGTAATCTGTTATTTCGTTTTAACGTAAATCCTAAGCTGAAACATTTTTTTTATAAATTCATATCTGAATGTTCAGATTTCTGATGGAACGTACCCATTATATCACTATCGTCTTCTGAAATTTAACAGAGATGTGCAATCTTTTGTTAAAACAGGGATGTGAAAAAATATAAATTTGTGTTTTTCATATCATTTTCATTTTTGTCCACATTTGTTTTATTGTTTTTAATGTGGTGACTTGGGGAGCCATTTTGAGGTATGGGTAGCACAGTAGCCCTTTCTGCAGCAAAGTAGCCAAATGCTACTATAGTAGCCATTACGACAACACTGAGCCGAACCCAGACCAAAACGTGGCGCTTATCACAAAGTACCTAATAATTTTACGTTTTTCGAATAAGTGTCGCTTAATACATTCTTATGGGAAAGTATCGAATCTCTTTTTGTAAAGCCAGACATTTTTTTTTTAATTAAGTTTTTAAATAAAGTTATTTTAAAGAAAGAAAGTTTTTGAAAAATAAATGTTCAAACAAGAAATTTTGAAAAAAATTTTTTTTTAAATTCAAATTAGTTTTTGTTCAAAATTTTACGTAATTAAGTACTTATTTTGTTTTCAAAATTCAATGCGTTTATTAGTTTTCAGTGAAAAAACAGGAAACCGGATGTTTAAATGTCTTGTACTTTTTGAGAAAATTAAAAATAACCAAATCTACTTTACTAGTGGAAATAGGATCTTTAGAGCAACTTAAGCAACGGATTGGAGTCAAATTAGGGAAATTTTATATCTGTTATTTTCAATTTGCTAAAGAACTATAGAAGCGAGATTTTAGCATTTGGTTTTTAGTGTTTGACTAAAAATTAATAAAGGTATTGAAAACTAAAAACAAAAATACTTAAAAACTTAACAACGTAAAGTTTTGAACAAATTTGTATCAATTTTTTGTTCAAAATTTTGAGTTTGAAAATAAATTTTTCAAAAAATATTCTATTAAACAACTTTATTTAAAAACACAATAAAAGGCGAGATTTTTGGCTTTACAAAAAGGTATATCATGGCATTGTATGTGTAACTATTGTTTTTTAATATTTTTTTTCTGTTTTAAGTCAATATTTTTTTTGAAAATTGACCCTTCTGTCTAAACGGAGGGGAATAGACCCCCCCCCTCCGATTATTTTTCTGCTCTCAAACCAACCTACACACTCTAGCTTTTTGTCACACCTTATGCGAATCACCCTGTATAAATATAATTTATAACAGTTATAACAGTTTTTTGCCATTTAAGGTGGGTGTGCGTTAACGCGCTTCGCGCGACTTGAAAAAAACTCTGGGTGACTGAAATATGCCCACTGGCGGAGGGCACTGGCCCTGCGGGGCCGCATAAACAGTACTTTTACTAACCAAAACTGTTATAATTAGCATGTCTAGAGTCACTTCCATAATAATTATAGATAAATGGTGAAAACTGGAAAATTTACGAACGAAATTCGGAAAACCTACATTCATACAGGTTTGGAATTCAATATTTCATTTTTATAATCCGTGAACGGATTTTTTGCATTTTGCGCATTTGCATGTTAAAAAGCTAACATGTACTTAAATATTTAACAGATATAGTTTTAGCCTTTCACCTGCGCTTTCTACCTATAGGTTCAGGTCACAAAGCTCACAAGTACTGAGTTGCACTGGCTCCTTTTTTGTAATTGAGTAAGTGGCATTTCTCTATTGAAGAACCGACTCAACACCACCTACTTATCAAAAGTATAAAAGACTACAAAATGCCTGATTCAAACATAGAAATTCTTGTAAATCTAGCTTGAAACCGAGATTTGAAGACTCGACCTCAAATCAATAAAACAAAATTCCGAAATATGTAAATCGATTTTTTTTTTGGTTGAATGAAAACTGACCTTTAGAAAAGATAAAAAATATTTTAAAAAAAATCGATATTTTTGGTTGAGTGGATAACGACATAAATACACAAGAATAGATATTATTACTGCAGAAAAATTTAGCGACCATCCTACTAAAATTACCACGGCAGGTCACTGATTTTAGAGCCATAAGACTGACGTATTGACATTTTGTATTGAGTTGATATTTCTTGATTGATATTTGTCTTATATATTCTTACAGCGTTATTAATAAAAATACACTACCTGCTCTTTAACACAAGTGTTAGCTGGTACACGGATAGGGAGCTTGTCCGCTTGATAACTACATATATTGTTATGAATAAACATATTTTTCCTCTATGATATCTTTACAGTCTTTATAAATGCAGCAAAATTCCTTAACGTGTGCCACAAATACACATGACTATATGAAAACTATGATTGTATTTAGTATTAAATGGTTCCATGAGATGAGTGTGTTAAGAAGTTATCCGTCGTTTAAGTTAAAAGTTAAAGTTATCCGCTCGCTATCATATGTCACAAACCATTCATTAATATAACAGATGTGAAAGTTCTATCACGCCGTTGTTCGCCGTTTTTTTAATAGAGAGGTAGCTAAATTAATTTGATACACAAGTGTCTTAAAACAAATGTGAAAAGTCCCCCACCCCGTGTGAAAAATGGTGCAAATTCAATAACCTCCATTAATTAGGTACGTTCGTGTCGTCTCGTAATAACTTACTCACCGTAAACAGAGAATTGTCAATTCCACCTGCGAAGGACATATTTTTCCATGTAACAATGACTGCGTGTTTGGGTACAAATGTCTCTGCCCCAACAACCCCTTCACGAATATCCCACATTACACGCTCACGTACTTCAGCTCCAAATCTATCTGTTCGAGTCATCAAATCACGTTCCATTCTGCAAAAAAAAAAAAAAAATATTAATAAAAAAATTTATAAAAAAAAAGATTTTCTTTAAAGTAAAAGCTTATGTACGTATATATCAACACAAACACACATTATCTCAAAATAATTTAATTATTTTTTTTTATATACTTTAAAGCAATATAAAAGCACCTTCAATTTTAACGACATCGTGATTCGTTTGCATCTTAAATTTTGGTATGGTTTTGAACCACTTAAAAATTGTGGTATGTTTCACTCAGAGTTGGCTTAATCATGTTAACCAAACCAAACGCCGCGGCGGCCGCCACCACCACCGCCTCACTAGGCTCTAGAAGTTAATGAGCTATTTAAACATAAAACGTGCAACTGCCTAATGAAAGCCTTTCTTATGAGTTCATAAATTGGTTAATTGTATTTTCCATTACTTTGCATAGTATCTACTTAAATTACTCGCTTTTAATGTAAAGCCATGTTTTTTTTTTTAAGATCCATCCATTATAGCTAGGTGGTGTATATTTTGTGGGATTTTATGGTTAAATGTAAAATCAGCTTACAATGACATTTATTTTTCACCAATATTGGATATTACAGGACTCAAATTGTGCTACTCGTACACCTAAAACTTTTAGCTTGATTTGCATTTAAATTGACTCTTAAATTAAAACGAAAATAAAAACTATAACTCTTTCTAAATCTTGCAAAAAAGAAGCACTCTCAATTTCAGAAACTCTGCTTTATCCCCAAGTAAAGATTGTTGGAAATAAACAACACACAAACATGCCTTGTTTTGTGGACTATTTTCATTAAAATAAAGAAAGTAAGATAAAAAATGTTAAACCTATTATGTAAATATAAATATAAATATAAATATAAATATAAATATAAATATAAATATAAATATAAATATAAATATAAATATAAATATAAATATAAATATAAATATAAATATAAATATAAATATAAATATAAATATAAATATAAATATAAATATAAATATAAATATAAATATAAATATAAATATAAATATAAATATAAATATAAATATAAATATAAATATAAATATAAATATAAATATAAATATAAATATAAATATAAATATAAATATAAATATAAATATAAATATAAATATAAATATAAATATAAATATAAATATAAATATAAATATAAATATAAATATAAATATAAATATAAATATAAATATAAATATAAATATAAATATAAATATAAATATAAATATAAATATAAATATAAATATAAATATAAATATAAATATAAATATAAATATAAATATAAATATAAATATAAATATAAATATAAATATAAATATAAATATAAATATAAATATAAATATAAATATAAATATAAATATAAATATAAATATAAATATAAATATAAATATAAATATAAATATAAATATAAATATAAATATAAATATAAATATAAATATAAATATAAATATAAATATAAATATAAATATAAATATAAATATAAATATAAATATAAATATAAATATAAATATAAATATAAATATAAATATAAATATAAATATAAATATAAATATAAATATAAATATAAATATAAATATAAATATAAATATAAATATAAATATAAATATAAATATAAATATAAATATAAATATAAATATAAATATAAATATAAATATAAATATAAATATAAATATAAATATAAATATAAATATAAATATAAATATAAATATAAATATAAATATAAATATAAATATAAATATAAATATAAATATAAATATAAATATAAATATATAACAGGTAAATTTTTTATATGCATAGATTACAACTAATCGAACTTGGAGTTTAACCACTTTGAAATGGCCTGAAATAAGATCTCCTTATTGACCCCAGGGTTTTTTGCCTATGCATTTACCACAAAAATTTAACACAAAACGGTTCTTACCAGAAAATAAACCATAATTGCTCAGTTATAATATTCATTAATAAAATTCAAAATAACGCTTAGTGTAGATGACTTTGACTACCTATTATTTGCCCTCACTCTTAGATTTATCTGAAGGAATTCGGAAGTATTTGCTTATTTTGTATACATTATTCTTGCTCGAAATAAATATTTAAATATTAAAAGACGTGTAAATAATGCAACCAGAACCCTCAAAATCCATTCCACAGTTTTAAGAACATTTATTGTTTATAGAAAATCTTTTTAACCACCAAACAGATTTGTTCAGGATAATCATATGAATTATTTGCATTTGAATTTTTTCCTCACAACCGCATTTATTGTTGGAAATCTGAATTCGAAATGAAAATTGATTTTGTTTTGTGTGATGGAATTGTTAAATGAATTCAAGTTGAGTTTGAAAACTCCCTCTATATATATGGGATTTAAATAATAAAACTGTCAACATTTTTATCAAAATACGAAAACTCAAGGTTGAATCTTCAAATTTATTCAAAAGTTATGCCACGACACGAGCTTTTTCTCGTAAATAGTTTAGTATGCATGCATGACTTTTATTTTTTTTACAATTTTTTTTACAATTTTTTTACTCTTCTGGTGGGCGAATCAGATCTGGGTTGTGTGCTTACATGAATTTTAAAACTTCTCCGGTAATCATCAGAATGATTTTTATTTCCCGTATTTTGCGTTAAAGTTGAATATTTTTTTGGTTAGTACACTCACATCACTTTTCTTGCCATCTTCATTAGATTGCTTATTTATTCTAACCAAGTAAAATTCTTTAAAAATTATGCTGTCAGATTTTGTATGTGTATGTTGTTTTATTTTTAAGGGTTAAAATAAAATATTAGAGAACACAAGATAAATATATTTTAAATTGCTGTACACCTTTATGAATCATGAGAATCAAGTTTAATCTGAGTCTTTTCGATTTCAACAAGATTAAAATAAGAAATGTAATTAAATTCGTTGCGGTTTTGACACAACAAGATAGATTCCTATATCAGGATTGAGGCCATATCCCTTTGGATCAGGGCTCTACCAATCAAGATTAAAGTTTTATTTTAACATAAAAATTAAGATCTGTCCCGAATTTATTTACTTAAAGTTTCAGAAGTTGTGGATTGCCCTTCCAAATCTGAGAAAATGGGTAATATGAATAAAACGAAGCACGTACTCAGAGCAGATGCTTCATAGGAATCAGAGAAGGTGCTCAAAATAAAAGTATACCTAATCCCGTTTCGTAGATATGAATAAAATTTCACTCCAACCAGTATTTATTTATATTTATTATTTCATTGCAATATGCCCTGTTTAGAAGGAATTTCGGATGAGGTTTTGTAATAAAAAGAGCCTAGGACTAAACGGAGAGAAAGGTTGTGATGCTTTTTTATCAAAGGTGAGGTAGACTCGTCGGGTGTCCAGGGTTTTACCCAAAGATTACAAAAAACTTGGGTTAAGAGTTTCCAAACTCCGAAATAAAATACCTTTTTTTTATTTATTTCTTTATAATAAGATTAAATCAACTAACATCGCATTTCTTATAATATTTTCAAAACGGATTATTTCAACATTAATAAACAGGATATTGTCATGCGTTATTCGAAAAATATCAAATTCTATTGGGATCTAATCCCCGCCTTTATCGGCAAGCTAAAGAAAAACACTTACAACATTCGTCTGCTGTGTAGGTAGAGAGATGGCGGCCCAGAGCAAACTCGCTCCGTGACCCAATTAGCGCTAGAGTGCGCCGTTTTGATAACGAAGTATCCAGCAGAATAAACAGGGTAGGATTCGCCTTTAGCAGGAAACTAAAGGATAAACAATCGCGGTAATTTAGCTTAATATTTAGCAAACGGAGGAGAAGCCTCAACAAAACAAATTGAGGTCTTAAACCCAAAAGAAACTTCTGACGGTATACTTTACCGCTCAGCGTGCCTCGGTTTGGCTTCTCAAAATATCCCGTTCCAGTGTTCCAGAATAATTTGATCCGCAGTGGTTTTCACCTTTGATACACTGAATTTGTATCATCAACAGTAAAGGCAGAAGACGATTTTGTTCGGAATTACCACCTATCCATATGTATATTTCAGACGAAAGAAAGTGTGAATTGATACAATACGAATGAAATGAAAAATGTCAACAAAAACATACGTACGTATATTCCATTGTCTGGTTGTATGTATACATACTAAGTGGAGTGGAGGTAGTTCGTCAATTAACGCAGTATTAAATTTCGTCTTCAATGAAAAATTTAGGTGAAAAGAACAATGAATTCATGAACTACTTTTAAAGGGGTACAGCATGTTATGATTTCATTAGGAAAAGGTATTGCCTTTTTCCTCAATTCGGTATTTTCATACCAACTACCCTTTCTTTTACTTCGTACAAAAATTCAATGCTTGCAGTTCAGCATACAAATTCACTAAACAAAATCATGCAATTGGCGTTTTTCTTTTTTAACTCTGAGTAGATCACGGAACTGTCAAAAAAAAAATTTATGTTTTTTTTTTAGCTCAGACATATCAGAGAAAAAGTGTTTTTCTTTTTTCCATCGGAGTTAGCTCAGAGCTTGTTTCATTAGCTCAGAATAAAATGACCGAGTAAATCGAGCGAAACGCTGAGCGAAGCCAACTTCACGGGTTGGGTACGAAATCCCTCATCACAAAATCCCGTATCACGAAATTCCGCATCTGGAACTTGGACAAAGGACAAATTTTTTTTTGAAACAAGGTTCTGGAGGTGGATATGAAATCAGGACAAAAGTTCTGGAGATGGGTCTGGAACTTGGACAACGAACAATTTGTTTTTTGAAAGAAGGTTCTGGAGGTGGATCTGGAACCGGGACAAAACTTCTGGAGGTGATTCTGGAACTTGGACAAAGGACAATTTTTTTTTGTTTTTCGAAACAACTTTTTTACAATTAAAAAAAAAATTCTGGAGGTGGGTCTGGAACTTGGACAAAGGAAACATTTTTTTTGGGAAATAAAATCATTTCCCAAGAGAAAAGTTAATTTTTTTAAAAATATTTTTTCCAAAAATAAGGCCCAGGTCCAGAACCACCTTTGTCCAGGTCCAGAAATCCAGAAAAATATTATATTCGAAATCACCAACATGCTGCGGGATTTCAATGGATTCCTTATGAAATGACAGTTAAGTGCTTAAGTGTGTTTCATAATTATATCTGAGGACCCTGATCATATCTGCTCAGATCGCTCAGCATCTGCTCAGGGCTAAAACAGAAAAACGCCAAATGATTTAACTGATGAAAATTAATGCATAGCTTCATGAGTTCGTGTACTAAGTTGGATCCTCTGTGTCGTCCAGACTTCTTCCCTCGAAAGAGAATAAAATAAGAATGTAAAATTGCCTTGTCTTTACCTGTCCCGAAAAATGCGAGGATTTCAATGACGAGGAGTAATGTACAGATTCATAAGTTTTCTTTGTTTTTTTAATTCTTATTACTCACATTCAGTATCAACACAATTAGTTACAAGTAAAAGTATGTACACTCACCTGCACAATTATCCGCCCACCCGTTTTTTTATTACTACCGCAGATTTTGTTAAATAATAAGGAAATTTTACATGGGGTATATTGTGAACAATGCTTTAGTAATAAAAATAGCCCTCTATAATTTTCAAAACATGGAATTAATCATGTTTATCACTACAAAATGGTATTTTCTAACTTTTGATGATATAAACTTTTTTCTTTTTTTTTTAATTTTGGTCTTTATTTAATCACATTTTTTTTGTTAATAATGAGTATTTCCTCCTCTAACTCTAATGACTTCCTGGAGCCTATTTGGTATTCCATCGATTATGTTTTGAATATCCGACTGAGGGATATGGTCCCATTCCTCTACCACAGCTATCTTGAGGTCCCCTATAGTGATGGGCGCTGGTATCCTTGCCCGAACCCGTCGTTTTAGATTGTCCCATATGTGCTCTGTAGGATTCAGATCAGGACTGCGAGCTAGCCATGGTAAAGTTTGAATACCGACCTCGTCAAGATATTCAGTGACAGATCTGGCGACATGGCATCGGACGTCATCTTGCATTAAGATGAAATTGTTACCAATAAATGGCGCAAACACAACGACGTGATCTTGGAGAACTTCTTTCACATATCTCTGATCAGTCACACTTCCTCTATCGAAGACCACGAGATCGGTACGAGCCTCATAACTGATGCCTCCCCATACCATTATCGAGCCTCGCCGCTGTGTTCACCATTGCACATGGACCAAACCTCTCATTTCGTCGTCTGTATACACGCTGACGACCATCTGGTCCTCTTAAGGCTACTCTGCTTTCATCTGAGAACAGTACGTTCTTCCACTGATCAGTCGTCCAATAAGCATATTCTCAGGCAAAACGAATTCTAGCTATACGGTGCTGTGTGAGGAGCTCAGGGTCCCGGGCTGGGCGAAATGATCTTAGATTCCCTTCTGCCAGCCTTCTGAACTAGAACAGCTACACTATACAAACAGACAAGCAATGGAGCGCTATACACCGCTGGCAAGCCATCCTCAATCTCAACAACGAAGAGGACGATTTTGTGTGGAAAATCATCATGAGGGACGAGGCGAATCTCCCCTTGAGCGGTTACGCTAATAAGCAAAATCTTCTGGGGCACTGAAAATCCATGTGTGATACACGAAGAGCCATTACATCCACTCAAAACCACTGTGTGGTGCGGCGTGCACGCGGGAGGAGTTATTGGGTGATTTTTGAAGACGCCATCGGCAATACATTCACTGTCAAGGTACATATTAAAGGTTATATCATTAGCGTTTAAATTTTTGTTCAGTTCTGCTCATCTGTGAAAATGGAGGATCCAGTGTCTATTTACTTGTCAAAATTCTTATATTTGTTGTTGTTTCTAGTAATGCAATGTCCAGTATTCGTGGACACTCGAGCCGCCATGTTTAATTTCTGACTGACAACCTGCGCAATATATTACCTAAGATTTGTGTATTGTGGGTCACTGTTACTGGCGAACGCAACAGGGCCATGATAAACGACTTCTTACTGCCGGAATTGGGTGAGCGGGGCTTGGTGAACATGTGGTTTCAAGTGCAACGGCACACAAAGCACGAACCACAATGGATATAGTGAGCGAAGCGTTTCCTGGTGGCGTTATCTCCCGTTTTGGCGATTTTGCATGGCCATCAAGTAGATCGCCTGATTTAACCATCCCAGACTTCTTTCTTTGTGGCTGTTTGAAGTCATGGGTTTATGCCAACAAGCCTCAGACAATCGCAGCCCTTAAGTAGAATATTCAACAGGAATGCGAAAAGTTATCACCGGAAATCTTTCGGAAAGTCATGGAAAATGCGATGAAATGGGCACAAATTCTTATCAACACTGGCGGAAGCCATTTGACGGATATCCTCTTTCCTAATTAACATACAAAATTGTAAAGCTCCAAAAAAAGATTCCCATCACTCAAAATCATTTTTTTTTATTTAGTAATAAGTAATTCAAAAACAAAATTGGATGGTTAATTTTGCGCCACCTTGTCTTTCTAGCTTGTTTCAACTTATTCCATTTTTCTTACTGTTATTTGCCTTAAGACACCGGACACTTGCAACTCAAATCTCAACGGAATAATATGTTTGTGTTCATACCTTAATTGGATTTTGTATGTTTTACTTTGCAATTGCTTTTTTCATAGACTTCAGTATTGTGTAACGAAAACGAAACTAGCTTATGAAAACCTGTACATTCAACTGTTGTTAGCCGTAAGGTAAGAACAATTGAATCAAAAGCCTTTTTCTCTGCACACGTAACACGCTCAGGTTAAAGCTATTTTATAGCCATTTTATCACTTGATCTACTTCATCCTCGTATTATAGTCAGATGAACAAATCTATACGTAGGTAAGCTAGGTATAGGTACCTATAGGTACAAAAGACGATAGATTTGTATGAATTTCAGTTTATTCAGGAACACAAAAGTTTTTTTTTTTCTTGTCTTCCCTCATGGTGTTTGGGGGTGTGAGTTTGGGTGTATTGGGTATAGTAGTTTTGTTTGGTTGAAAATATTTTCAAACTGATGATGTGTAGCGCGCGCGAATAGCGTGTGGGTGTGTACTCATCACACATATTGATATCGAAGTTGTGTACATTTTGTCCTGAATTCAATTTGCAGTCCTGACAGCGAATTTTATTCATATCGCGTTCAATGTCGGATGATGGGCTTATACGAATCGTCCGCTTCCGGGAGCGTACGTCCATGGATGATGTTAATAAAAGGAAATTGTGCACGAGTTTATTTGTTTTCATCAATTTGTTTTTTTTTTTGTTAATAAAAGTATGCATACAGTTTCTATTTATTGAATAGACTTGATTGAAAAAAAAGGTAAAAATATTGACTTAATCATATTTGAAATAGAAATAGAAATTGATTACTTCTTTCAAAGTAAATCGCAAATTGAATAATCCTATAGACTTTGAAATTTGAATATTGTTAACTTTTGGCCTTCGGAGTTTTAGCGCCTCATAAGTTGCATATTATCCCTCTAAAATGTCAATAGGTAATTGGTCAAAAACGGTCAAATAGATTCTGAAATTTGTCCGAGCTATAGAAAATTATTAATCAGTATGGTCATAGTTTTTCAAGGTCATACAGATTTTTAGCACCTCATTTTTAAGATATTCGAAAACACATATGTCTTCTGAAAAAGGTCAGAAAATTCTCACAAAATGTTGAGAAAATATGAAAAAATCTTTAAAAATTCATTAAAAATTCATTAAACAAATCTTTGACCGAACAAAATTACTAAAATTATTGACTTTATGGGATCACCAAGAGCTTTAAGATGGTATAATTTTCGTCATACATTTTGTGATAAGATCCCGGAGCCAAACTTTTTCCAATTTTACAACAAGAAAGCTTGTGTAGGTAGAATTTACCTAAACTTTTATTTTAAAGATTAAAAATGATATCTAGAGATTTTTGTGGCGGAGTTTCTGTATTATTTGTTAATTATGATAGCAAAGTCCCAGTCCCCGAAATTCAAGTGCCAGTTTATTTGTAGATACCTAGTTCGCCCACCCGCCTTCGCACAGGTAGACAAACCTAAGTTTCACATACACATAACAAAAGAAAATATTATTTTTTGACTTTTCACTTACGAAAGGCTAAATTTGTAAAAATATGATCCTTTAATTCCAACCTTTATTTTTTGCCCAACACAGTAAGAATTTTTGTATTCGAAAACTACTGTTTTGTTTTTATACCATTTTCACTCTTTTAGTAGGTAAAAACCATTTAAAAAAAAAAAAAACTATTAAACTTTTCGATTTTACACCTTTTCACCTTATAAATACCATTTAAAAAAAAAAAAAATATTCCTGAAGCCATACACATTCAAAATAACCTTTCAAACACAAAAAGAATTTCTTAAATCGGACATTTTTTATTTTTACCCTACTTCACCCTTCCAATAATAAATTTTGAAAAAAAAATGAAAAAGAATATCCCTAAAGCCATTTCCTTAAAAAAAAAAACCTTTCAAACAAAAGAAGAATTTCTTAAATTGGATAACTTTTTACCCCATTTCACCCTACAAATTGCAAATTTAAAAAAATATCCTTGAAGCCATTTCCAAAGAATAATCTTTTAAACGCAGGCAGAGTTTTTTTTCAATCGGATAATCCTTTTTCATTTTACCCCATTTCACCCTACAAAGTAAATTGTTCCGATACTTTTTATAGTTATTAAGTTAACAAATCAGATATCAATCAAATCGGTCCACCCATTCTTGAGTTATAAATGGTGTAACTACACCGACTTTGTTTTATATATTAACAACTGTCAGTTTCAACAAATAATGGTTGTCACTTTCCTCGTTTACAAACTGTTTCATTTTTTTTGACAGGGAAACAATGTAGCGAAATAGAAGTTTCACACAAGTCATCATTTATGAAGAAAAGGAAGAGAATCGATGACAAACCGAAGCTTGGGGCTCACCAGCATTTATTTTATGAATAGCTATCAGACTAAAAAACCGTACGAGAACAACTCGAATGAGCCAGGCGTGGATCCATGATTTTGTTCAAGAGGGGGGAGGTGCAGTTATTGTGAAGTTTTTCGATAACATTTTTGTTTCTTGTCTATGTGTATTTAATACTTAAGTTTTTTTTATAATTTTCTCTTTGTCTGTTTTTATTTGCCCTTTGACCCCCCTCCCCCCTATATGTGGCCCTGAACTGAACGGTAATTTCCAATCTTACGAATGCAATACTCATCGATACCAAATGTGTGCATTTTCAATAAGAGAGCTGAAAGACAAAGTCTATCAAAAGCTCCTTGGAATTTCAAGTGCAATTATCTTTGTTGCTATCCAAAATGATGTAAGGATTAGTTACACTTTTCTTCTTAAGGCTTAACTACGTACGCCAAAAAAGTGAAAAAAAAAACAAACGTGGAAATTTTCAAACTCATTTTGGAATAGTTTTTCTGACTGGAAAACTTATATAAATGATGCAGAAAGATTAAATTTTGTTTTAAAAAAAAATTTGTATATTCTTTTTCACAAAACAACTGCTCTAGCGGGAAAAAAAGTACTTTTTGGCTTATGTAGTTAAGCCTTTAGGCCTCTTGTTTAGAAAACCGTAATACCGGTTTCTTAAGAACTTTTGTTGTTCAAGATATTTCTTACGCTCAAAGTTGATCAGCCCTTACAAGATCTTGGAGTGAGGGCAGGTTTTTCATGCAATCGGAAGGATGGAAGATCTTATGTAATAGTTTTGTCAGCTTAGAAGAACAGCTCTTCAGTAGTAAAGGCTAAAAGCAATCTGAACCATTGTATTTGTGCGTGTATTCTTTTAGGACTCTAGCAACTGAACGAAGAACGAGTACGAAGGAAGGTTTGTCCTAATAATGGGTGATTTTTTAAGAGGCTTAGAACTTTTTTTTAAAAAAAAAACACAAAAAATTCAAAAATATGAATGAAATATTTATTTGAATCGATAGTTTGAACCTTGCAATTTAATGTTTAAAGATAATTTCATGCAAATGTTGACCGCGGCTGCGTCTCAGGTAGCCCATCCGCTGAGTCTAATTTTGGCATACTCTTTCACACATATCGGCCGGTATCTCACGAATGAATGCATGGATGTTGGCTTCCAGTGCGTCAATCGAAGCGGGCTTGTCCCTATAGACATTAGCCTTGACATACCCCCACAAAAAATAATCTAATGGTGTCAAATCGCACGATCTAGGCTGCCAATTGACCGGCCCGAAACGTGAAATTAACTGTTCACCAAACTCGCCTCGCAATTGCGCCATTGTTTCGCGTGCTGTGTGGCATGTGGCACCGTCTTGTTGAAACCACATATCATGCAAGTCAAGAACTTCCATTTCGGGCAAAAAAAAGTTTGTTATCATCGCTCGGTAGCGTTCACCATTGACAGTAACGCTGCGATTCGCATCATCTTTGAAGAAATAGGCCCAATAATGCCGCCGGCCCATAAACCGCACCAAACAGTGGCTTTTTCGGGATGCATTGGTAGCTGTCGCAATGCTTCTGGCTGATCTTCACTCCAAATGCGGCAATTTTGCTTATTTACGTACCCATCCAACCAAAAATGAGCCTCATCGCTGAACACAAGCAGCGCGCGATGAACATTTCGAACCGAGCACGAATTTTGATAGTAAAATTCAATAATTTGCAAGCGTTGTTCATTTGTAAGACGATCCATGGTTAAATTGCAAACCAAACTGAAGCTGTTTGACAGTGACACAAGGTACTAAACACACGTCAGCTGTCAAAACCAGTGTTGCCAAAACCAAACCAGCTTAAAAATCACCCGTTAGAACCATTATATCTTCTCAAGGACAGGAGTCAGAATCAGAACACAGAACTCAAAGTCGAATTTACAGAAGTGCGAAAAATGGAACTGAGGAAGAGTTTTATCTACAAATGAAAAGATTTCCAAACATTGCAGTATTTCTTGTGGTACATTTTCGTCATGTAAGGACTTTAGTTCTTTGAATATGCGAGCATTATACAGGTATTCCGGACTTTCCTGAATTTCAGTTTTTCTCCGTCTTGTAGCATCTGATAACCTCTTAACAGTCATAATCGTTATAAGAATTCGCTGTAGGCTTTACGACTACGGGCGTGTTGTTGGCAAAGTTGATTGTCAAGAACATCAATCATCTATGTTTGATCATTTAAACGCAAGAAACAGCCGCTCACGCCTCGTACGATGTTTCTCTTATGGTTAAACACTGTAATATAACCACAAATTGAAGATGCATCTTAATAGTTAATAATTAGATGAGAGATGACATCTTTAACTTAAAAAAAAAAAAACATTATTTAAACTATAAAGTCAAAAAAATTGTCAATACAAAAGCATCCAAAACAAAATAAATTTACTGCCACGATAGCACATGGAGAGCCTAAGATGAGGCGCAGTAGCGGATCCAGAGGGGTGGGGGTCCATTTAGCCCCTAAACTACCTAAACTCTTATTCGAAACAAAATCGTAATAAATTTTCTGTAGTTTCCTTATGAATGCTCTTGGTTGAACGCACACTACGTAGAGTAAAAAGCAATGTCAAAAAAATCCCTTTACTTCGTGCCCTTCTCTGCCAAAAACTGAAAGTTGCTGGAAACTTAGTTTCCTCGTGTGACAGGGGATATAGAATCCCACTAGGACTATAGTTAAGGTCATAAATACACAAATTTCGGAATTTTTCAACCTTCTGACTGACCAGCTGTCATAAAAAGACTTTTAGTGACGTTTAGTCACATGAAATTTTCACATAAAAATTCAGGTGACAACTTTAATGTAAAATCTATAGTTTTTATGCATACATAGTTGACATTCAATATTTTATTTGCGTATTGGGTTCAACGAAACAAATTCAGTAGGTACTTAATTTTAACTTCTTGAAAATCATGGCTTCAGAGATTTTGATTCGACTTTATTCGACTTTATTCGACAAAACATGAGTTAGACACAATAATTGAAGCTGCCCAAACATTTGAAATCGATCTTAATGGTTATACCAAAAGTGAGCTTAGACAAGAAATAATTATGTGATAAAAGTATTGCAAGAAAAATGAGTTATAAAAAGCTGAAACTGCACTGCAGTTCATCCAATCTAAAGGCAACAATACTTTTTTCAAATTTTGGCAACAATACGTGTCACGCCTGCAACAACACAGCGCACTTTCTCTCTTCTAAAAAGGTTAAATAGTTTGTTTCTTTTTGTATTTAAAAAAAAAAAATAATTAGAATGGAAAAATTTAATTATTATTTATGTAGGGGAGAGGGGGGCAAGAAGGACTACTTAAGCTTTACACACTTAAATTTTTTTATTTTTCGTAAAAACCAAACAGAATTCCTTGCAAATAAGAGTTTAATCATTAAACTGCACTTATAGTTAAGAATTAAAACAATTGAAGGAGGATATATAAAGCTATAACGAAATATACAACCTCATCTCGAAAGTCCGTTCTGCCCCACTAGCGGGGCAAAGAGGACCTTTAAATGGGGCAAAATGAACCATTAGTTTTGTTTTACCACTGAGAGACATAAAAGTTTACAATCGTTTTTTTTTAATAAATATATTTTATTGAAAGTATAAAAAAGTATCTTTCTTGGATATATGTATGTATTTAAAATATTAAATTGCATTAAAAACAACTTTTGTATTAATAAAAACATAGAATGTTACTGTGGTACAGTAACAAAAAAAAATAAATAAAAAAAAAACTACAACAAAAACAGTACTTCATATGTCATAATGTAGCTCGGAAACCGTCCAAGTTTTTTTTTTTGTCATTTGTGTCCAGTTTAACTATATTTGTATGATCGTAGTTTTTGGGATATTAAAAGTCTTACTCGCCTTGAGGTAGCCCATTTTGTTAATTTTTATAGCTACGATAGCTTTTCCCAGATCTTCTATGGTCCATGTAACACCTCTACAAGTTGTTCGAATGTAGGTGTGGAATGTTATGTGGGTGTTCAATGAATAAGCAGGCAGTCAATTTTTTTCCTGAACGTCGTGGGGCAAAACGGACTGGTAGTCCTTTTTCCCCATAGCGTTCTGTTCCATTTTACCCCACAAGCATTTTTTTATAATTTGTTTGTCTTTTTTTTAATATGATATTATTACCTTTATATTCTCTAATCCAGTTGAAGAGAATGATCATATACACAATAAAATTAACTTAATTGAAATTGGATGCAAACTCTATCACTTGTTTCGTTTTGCGAAGTGGAAGTTTTTTTTAGCAAATTGCTTGTTTTCATGGTTTCTCGAATTAAAATGAAACTATCTTCACTTTTTCAACGAAACAAGGGGATATGTTAAAAAAGTAGGTTTTTTATAAGTTCTTATCACTTGAATTCCATTGGAGGTAATAACTAAGCTAAAAACCGATTTGGTCCTTTTAGCCCCTCTCTCCCCTATCTAAGTGATGTCATTTATTTTGTAATTTTACAAATATTTTATCAAAAATCGATGTGATTCAAGCATTATTAATATTTAGAAAAAGAGCAATGAATTTAAGCACAAAAGTATTGAGTCAGTCAAAATTTTTGTCTCAAACTCCAGCAATCTTTAAATCTTTCTGTAGTTTCTACAACCTGTTGTAATTATTACAGAAATCGACTGTGGATTTAAAAAATTTCCGCTCTCGATTTTACAAATTTATATTTGTATCTTTGATGAAGCAAATTGACAAATTTGGAAGTAATTGTAAATTTGGCTTCCTCATTTTGCGCGTAGAGAATTCTCGAGGCTTAACTTAAGCACGGACAAAAACTGTGTTACCGTGGTGAATTGAATACTTGTTATCGATAGTTTGTATGGAAACTCCATTTTTTTCTGTTTTTTTTTCAACCAAATCCCTCTTGGCTTGCAAAAAAACACGGGAAAAAATATCATTTACAGTGTACCTATCACTGCTGCTAAATATATTTGTGTCGATAACTAGCTATCGACTAAAATCTTGCGTCTTAAAAGGGTACGACAGCATCTAACTGATAAGTCCAACTGTTGGAACGCTGTTTACTAATAACATTTCTGTCATTACATCAGATGTAAAGTTTAATTAAAATGGTTGGAACTGTTTTTGAAAAAAAATTAAAAAAAAACAAAATCATTGTATGACAGTTATACCCCAAAAACAGTTACCTCTAAAGCATAAAATTTAAATTTCTCCTCTAGGAAATCACATAAAAATGATCTGTACCAAATTTGAAGGAAATCAGTTTACCCGTTTAGGCTATAGGTCAAATTACAGTGGATGCATGATAGAACCCACTATTTTGGACTTCTCAATCATCGTTGTGTTAGTTTTGATTATATGCAACCTCGAAATTTTAAACATTTTTCTGTCGTTCATATATTTTTCATCATCAAACACACTGGACTCATATTATTTTGATGAATTTGAATTGTTTTATAATAAAGGGTTTTTCAACAGGGACGCTACAAAAGTAGAGCAACAGGGACAGCAAACGACGCCATATTTCTTGCCGCTCTTTTAACATTTCTCTTCAGTAAGGTTTGCCATTATAGAAAGATATACGAGCTATTAACGAGTCGAAATTATTAAAATTTACTACCGAAATTCGGAGTCAGTGGCCTCAACGTTAAGAGCGCAACGTCCAATTTATGGTCGTCATAATCGGAAAGTTCTTTGTGGTACATTCTATGGTAGACGACAGCGTGGTAGACCATGCTTGCGCTGGAGAGATGGCGTAGACCAGGACGCCCGGAGCCTTGGGGTGCGCAACTGGATGGCGGCGGCTCGAGACCGGGATGGGTGGAGAGACTTGTTGAAGGAGGCCAGGACCGGACCCCGGTTGTCGAGCCGACGATGATGATGATGATGATGATGATAATCGTCCTAGCAGATCAACAATTGAGAGTCTAGTGGAAAAATTTTAATCCACAGGCACAGTAGAAAATGTTCCCGTGCCAGTGAGACAAAGAAGTGCCCGTAGTGTCGATAATATTGCTGCCGCTGAGGCTTCAGTTGCAGAAAGGCCAAATGTGTCTCTCACACGTCGTTCTCAAGCGTTGGATATCTCTGTGACGTTGTTGTGGCGAATTTTGCGAAAAGATCTTGGCCTACATCCTTACAAGATTAAATTGACGCAAGAACTGAAGCCGCTTGACCACCAAAAGCATCGTATGTTCGTGAATTGGGCTGAGCAACAACTTGAAAATGATTCGGATTTTCATCGAAAAATCATCTTCAGCGATGAGGCTCATTTCTGGCTGAATGGCTTCGTCAATAAACAAAATATGCGTTATTGGTCAGGCAGCAATCCACACGTATACTCCATGAGTCATCATTGCATCCCGAAAAAAATACGGTTTGGTGTGGTTTATGGGCCGGCGGCGTCATTGGGCCGTACTTCTTCCGTGATGATCAAGACCGGCACGTTACTGTGAAAGGGGATCGCTACCGTTCAATGATAACCGAATATTTTTGGCCCCAATTGGATGATATGGACTTTGGAGGACATGTGGTTCCAACAGGACGGCGCCACAAGCCACACAGCGAATGTCACAATCAATTTATTGGAAACCAAGTTTGGGGAACGTGTTATCTCACGAAATGCTCCAGTCGCTTGGCCGCCTCGGTCGTGCGATTTGACGCCGTTAGACTATTTCATGTGAGGCTACGTCAAGTCTATGGTCTATGCCAACAAGCCAGTGACGATTGATGAACTTTCTACAAATATCGAACTTGAAATTGCAGCAGTATCGGCCGATTTATGCTTGAAAACTGTCGAAAATTGGGTTCAGCGTCTGGACTTCTGCAAGCGTGCCCGTGGCGGTCATGCAAAAGAAATCGAGTTCCATACATAATGGCATCAAACGTACTTTCACAGGAATAGAGAATTTCATTGATATCCAAAACTGTTTTTGTTTTATTTAAAAAAAACTTTTGTAGCGCTCTTATTGAAAAACCCGATATAAAATGATTATATCCAACTAACAAGAGTACCTACTATTTGTGGACATGTGGAATAAAAAAAAAAATCCCCTTAAAAGTATTGTATGTATATAGGATCAACAGACACATCCCTATTTGACAACTATGCAAACGAACAAACATTCGCAATTTTACTTATAGCAAAGTTATTTATGGTCCTTGGAGTGGAACCAATTTACTCTTGCTACATTTGGTATGTCAACAAAAAGTCACAAAAACAGACAAATTTAAACACCAACTAAATTTTAGCCGAATGTCCAGTTCATCCAGCTTTGTTTCACAAAAAAAAAACATACAATTCCTCGACTCCTTTTTCTCAACTGTAGGTACATATTGTATTTCAAAATGATTTCAATCAATTTACCGACTTCTCGCAGAAAACGCATTGCACTGTGACTTGCCGACTCAAATACTATATATACCTATGCAAATTCACTCTCAGTATTTTTTTTATTCCTTCTATTCCTTGACATATATTATGTTGGTGCTCCTGTTTGTGACTAGATAAGGACTATCATGTTAAATTTAGTTTCACTATTTTATTAGAAACGTATTTCCTCTCGTTGAAACCATCATAGAGGAGACAAAATGATACAAATAGAAAGGTCTTACAGCTTTGGGGGATTGAAGTGAACGTATTTGTTGAGTCTGAATCCTTAAATCCTAAATTCGTGTTCAGGATACATGTATGTCTATACGTATAGTATTTGCTTATAGCATCGTCGTCCTGGTCAGTCCTGTAACTTTAAGTATAGAGCTATACAAAAGTCAAATTCAGTTTAGTTGCTAATATGATGACCATGTTACACAGTTTGTTGTACATACTGCTATGTTGTATACAAATTACACTGCACACCATAAATTCTCGTCCTGCAGGATTTGGTGGTCAATTATGGCCAACTAAAAGGGAGAGACCACAAAGTTAGCTGCATTTTACATTTTGGATCCAAGCTCGTATGCGGAGTGTGATGATGGTGATTTGTTTGTGGTTTTGGGGATATATTCGGTGATGCTGGCAACGTATCGAAACACAAACTTTATCGTCCTTACACTCGACCATCGCACCGCAACGCCATCATGGACATTACAGTTTGGCAATGTGCAAAAACTGTTACACATTAGAACAGATTGTAAAATACCACGGGTGGTTAATTTTGTTTATTTGAGAACTGACAGTTAACGAAATACTTTGTAAATAATAAGGTCAACCTCAATATTGGTTTTACCGAATTTCGATCCCATTGAATTTAAATATAAAATTAAATTTAAATTAAATATAAAAAAAAATATGTATATTTGGTGGCGTAACAGCTCGTGGAGGACCAGGGCACTAACCATAATACCAAGGGCTTATTTATTAAAAGAAGCTTAGCTTACATACAACTAATGTTTTTAATAACTTACCTAAAGTAAACACCAGGTGTACGTTGATCAATATCAGTTGAATAAATACGTCCAATTCGACACTTTGAAAACCAAGGTGCAATAAATGACGGATCATTCTTTTTCGGCCAATCTTTAATAGGGAAAACCAAAGGGTATGTATAGTATTCTGGAGGATCAGAAAACTCTAAGTAACCGTTCATGGAGACCTACACAAAAAAAAAATTTACAATTATTATCAAAACCAAACAAAATCAAGCAAAAATTGTGAATTTCAAATTTACCCTTGTATAATTAAAACGAAAACCAAAAAATGGCAATTGGAAATTCAAATTCTTATGCAATTGTGGCATGGACGCATGAATATCGGTTTGATAATCCCCACGTCCACCATATCTATCCTGATCGAAGAACCAATAGAAAAATTGACTACGAATTTCCTGCAATCGCTGGGGGCTTATTACATAGCCATTGCTTGCATGCGAGGCTATGTCTGGTGGAGCCATTCTGTTGTTGGGATCTGAAAACCATATAAACAAAATGTTAATTAAGTAAAAATCAATATTAATCTTACTGAAAGGCTTAGAGTAGAGAATTCTTGATGTAATTTCTTAATATTCATTTCAATTATTTATTTATAAAGTAACTTACGAGTACATGCATATAGGTATACATATATATGCATACAGGATTTATACATTAAGATTGTTAAAGGATTCCAATTTTGAACTCTCAATAATCTTATGTTAAAGAGGAATTCATGCATCAAATGAATGAATTCTAATATCCATTAGAACTTGACTATATAGGTATTCTCAATTTCACACATTCTATTTATATTTAATTGAATTAAGGATAAATGGAGGAACAGAATTAATAAGTTGCAGGAGTAGAGGTATTTTATGAATTCAAGCACGGATCTGGGTGGGGTCTATGGGGAATTAATTTTCGCCACACCAAGTTAAGAATTGTAAGATATTGATTTAACAAAAATGTTGCCTACAAATATTTTTGTAGCAAAATTTACAGAAATTCGTCAAAAATGCGTTTTGAATCAGTTTAAGGATGAGTTATGGAGATTGGCATTCTTTATTTGTGATCGAAACCATGTCACCAAAGTGAGACTATGGCTTTGACATGATAACGTCTGTCTATTGAACCCGGAATAAAAGGAAACCTTTGGAAGCTAGGCGAAAAAGTTTTAAAAACTTCAGATAAGTCCAATTTATTACCTATGTTTCAAGGACTACATAGCAGTGTCGTGGAGTGCATATAACACGATTCATACCGTCTTCCCTTTTAAAATTTCTACTTAAAAATATAAATAACTTTTCATAAGAATGCAGCTTATTATTTCACCGTTATTTTAAGATCTCAATCTTAATGATCCGACTATCAGCAATCAAATTATAAGCGTCTAACTCGAAGCCTTTCACTTTTTACCAAAAAATTTGAATAAAATAAATTTGAATGTGACGAAAGGAAGCCGTCTTATACCATCTTATTATTTTAGTGTGTGTTGAGCAAAGACGGGATACATTTCAAAAGGTAAAGGGGATGCAAACAAAGATACTTTGCATAAGCATGTAAGCTTATAACTTATAGCTTTCATTGAAAACCAAATTTTACTTTCTAAACGTCTCAAAATGTATGTATTATTATTTTTATTTTGATTTTGTTAATAGTTAATTCGGGCCCAAACTTTGCATTAAAACGATGTTTAAGTTTTTTAATGATAAACATTGGCAAGGTAGTTCAATCATTGAAATAATAAAAGTAATTTTATGTGGACTGTGATTTTGCTTTTGAGCTCCTCAAAACTAAACATTACAATTTTCAAAGTTGAATTTCAATGAAAGCTATAACTGGCGCCTTTCTCTGTTTAAAAAACGAACAGGTATGTTATGGTATTAGTTAGAAAACTATAAATTGAGTTCGGATGCTCGGATTTTCAAGATTGAGATCTTAAAATAACGGTAAAATAATAAGATATATTTATGAGTTAAAATTATTCATACACAAATACTAAACTTTGAATTTTCGAACTACAGAGTTCTTGTCCTAACATTCCTTTAATATATTCTCATTACCAATAAAGATAGCATACTGGAAAAAAATTGTAGTTTTAAAAAAGACTGAGGATAAAAGCATTATAACATTAACATAAACATCAATAAAATATGCAACTATAATAAAGAAAAAAAAATCACTTTGAATTTTCCTTAAGTTGTTGCCTAATTTGTCTTTAAGAAAGAAATAAACTAGAGAAATACCAATTTATAATAGTTAAAGCAGTTTTTAATTTCAATTAATAGTCCTCAATGTGTGAAACTGTAATTCATTTCTTGAAAAGCCATATACCATCAGATAGTTCGTATACGATCTTACGAAGCTGTTACAAGCTAGGCCAATAACATTTAAGCAAGCTTCTGAATCCACTTATAAATTGACGAATGAACAAAAGTTATGATCGTCAAGCTTCACAAGAATGAAAATCTTGTACAGAGAAAAACCAAGAAAAAAAACCATCTCAGAAAGGTTTCCGCTAGGGATCTTTCCATAGATTATTATCATATAACCAACCATCAGTGCGATGCGTTAAATCACCATTTAACCCAGTGTTCATAGAACTGGCCAACAGACTGACTCTGAGAATGAGACTGAAACTGAGACGAAACAAAGCTGAAATTTACTTTTGAAAGACTCTTATGCATTTGGGGATCTCTTTATTTATAAACGCCTTGCAACACTTGTCTAAATATGACGCCGTAATTTGTCAATTTCTTAGATTTTTTGGATGCGGTCAATGAAGATTTCATTCATTTCAAGATATTTTTTTCAATTCTTTACTAGAAACTTGCCTTACCTTGTTCATATAGAAAGGTTTGGATTTGGACAACCAATAGCAGTGTCTAAGTTAGACAGTTGATGGAAAATGTTTTAAAATAAGATTTTAGAGATAGACAGCTATCTAAACTTACGAGTTATCAAGTGCTAACCCGACCTTATTTGGATAAGTTTATGGAAACAAATTATGAAAGTGAAAATTTATATGAAAATTTAGATGAGCAAAATGTGATTATGAGAATAAAAGTAAAACATGGTGTCATTCACGACTAGGTTTTAGTCATTACTTCTTTTGAACATAAAGAGGCGGTATGTAAATATATATAGAGAGCATTTAAAATTTCAATAACCAATCAAACTAAATGAAATTCCAAATTTGAGTCAAGATTTAAAAATCAATGTGTAACAGCGCACGACTCACAAGATGAATTTTCAAAAAAAAAAATTAATTAGGTTTCATCGCGCCAAAGTCGTAGTATAATAGCGGACTTAGCATCATTAAATTTGTGTTTCTTTCAACACAACCCGATATCCCACCTTACATCCCCCATTTTCATGGTGAAAAGCTGGTGAGTTGGAATTTTTTTAAAGATGGCTGCGTCATTTGCTCATACAAAATGGTCGATCTAGCAAAACAGAACAAACCCACCCCATTAAATTGTTGTTGCAATTCACATCTTTTCATCGACACGGGATGAAATTACAAATACAACAATGTAAACAAATGGGTTTTGGAGGGTGAAACGTACGAAAGATTGTCATCTTTATATGGTGTATCTATGGCTGGCTGGGACTTTGTTTTTCAGAAAACAAATTTTATTGTTGGTGTTTGTTTCCCACTGGTGTTTTAATTATTTGGAAGTTCTCGTTGAAAGTTTTGTATCGCATTCTGCCCTTGAATCAATTTAACCGTAATTCTCACGCTTTCAGGAACGCCTATCTATTTACTCTTGAGTCCAATTTTGGACGTACAGTTAAGTACAGAGATTCTTTCTTTAACTGTACTACAAGAGTGTGAAACATTAAACGCCTTTCTCTTTTTTTCCCTCTCATTGTGATATTCAGAAATTCAAAACCAATGTGTGTCGGTATCACCTTTGTTGGAATTTGAAAATAACACTTGTTGACAATTTAAATCTATTACTTTCTATAAAAAAAAACATTTTAGTAGTCATTGACTTTTATATGTAACTGAAAATTTTATTAAAAATTCGTTCTGTTTTTTGAAGCTAGTTGGTTCATTATTTACAAATAAATTTAGATTACTTTCACAGAACTCAGTTTTCATCATCCTTTCGTATCGTATCTCCCTCAAGCCAATGGGATGATAGAAAGATGGCAGCAGACTCTTAAAGCCGCAATTATGTGATATCAAGACCAGCAATGGTCTAAAACCTTGCCATATGTTTTGTTATAGTAAGGTTTGAGAACCTCGCTTTGTGAAGATCTCAAGACTTCGGCAGGCGAATTGGTATTCGGAAAACGCTTAGGTTACCACATGAATATTTTCATTCAGGCAAAGTTGAATTACAATCCGAACTTGTGAACCGTTTGGGGCAAGATTTCAAAGAAGTGCGGCCAATCCCTTCATCCAATAACGCCGTCTCGAAACCCTTCATCTTTAAAGACATTATGTCTTGTGAGTACGTCTTTCTACGCAATGATATAGTTCTAGCTTCTCTTCAGCAGCCTTATGATGGGCCTTTTAAAGTAGTAGGTAAAACAATAAGGATTCTTAGAAAATCCCAAACAACGGTACCAATTAAAAGTTCCAACCAGGCTAGTATTCCTAAAAAGAGGGTACGTAGTTCTTGCCGAAGGTGATCTGCCTAAAGAAAAGACAAAGCAATCTCAACCAATTCGAATGAAACTCAGCGAAATGGGGTTTAGCCATTAATACAGTGAAATCTAAAGTAATGCTATTCGCACGATCTTCACATAGCCAGTGTTTGCAAAGATGGTACTAAAACGGAATTCTTTTGGAAGCATCCAACGAAATTTAATATTTAGGAGTCAAACTAAATAAATCCTGCAATACGTCACAAAGCTTACTGAATTTTGAATGGAAAAATGTATTTTCAAACAACAGAACAGTTCTGTCTGCCAAATATAAGATTTTTGATGGAGTAGTGAAATCAACACTTTGTTACGCTTCGCAGGTTTGGGGTGCAGATGAGTATGAGGTAATCGCTAAACACACCAAGTTACGCAATTTACACAGGAAACAGGATTACCCAATCTCCTAACAGGCACTCTGAAGACACATGCTGACTTTTTTAACCAAAACACTTTCCCACGAGGACTCTAGATTGGCGAAAAAAATGCTTTTGTACGAACTACGGAATAATGACTGGTGTAGCTAGCTAAATGGCAAAGTATTGGTAGAGAGTGTGGCGAGATTATTGATCTGAGCAGCTCAAGTAAATTAAAAGTGCAATTTCACCGAATAATCAAGGAAAGACGAGGACTCTATCAGGAATACATTTATTGAGCAGGCGCGCAATTCTGAGAGCAGACTGTTATATTCACAGCTCAACTATAATCTTAATGATAGAAACTATACTTTCACGATTTACTAAGCTACAAAGAGCTATCTATTATTTTCAAAGCAAGATGTGAAATCCTCAACTTGAACGGTAACCCTTACAACGGCAGTTTCAATCAATTTTGTACTAACTATATGCAATTTAAAATCAAAAGAGGATTGTTTTCATTTTAATATTTTGTTGTTTCTTAAAATCTTTTTTTCCTAACACTCGCTCTGTGTTCTTTCAATATGTTAAGGGTAGTCATAACCCCTCGCGTAATTTATAAAAAAAAACACTAAAATATAGATTTGCATCGGAATTTTTATGAAGTTTACCTTTTTTTGGACTAAAACGTTTAACAATGAATCTGAAAACTTAAATAAGAGAGCATGTTATAGAGAGCTTGAGGAGTATGGAAGACTCAAGATACAAAAGTAAACAATCTAATTTGTAAATAATTGGTTTCTGGTTTTTTTTTTGAAGTGAAGCTTCTTGACGCCTCGTGCGTGCGTCGATCGGTCGGCACCGGTTTGGGGATACATAGAAAAGCGGATGTATAGACACTTAATACTTTGTAATAAATTCACACCATATTATAGAAAATAAGGGATTACAAAAAATCGAAATGAATTGTTTGCTTGATCAATTCTTGATGACGAGCCTCAAAAGAGAGAGCTATGCAAAATCTCAGAAAACCATACTATACAAAGCTTATAAATTGACTTTTAACTATCGGATCTTCTATGTTAAGCTTTTCAGATAAAGGTAAAATAAAATCAAACTATATTTTGCTTACAATTTATTGGGATATTTTATAAAAAAGCACAATCTTCTTCACTTGTCAAATTGCAAAAGTAGAAGAAATATTTCAACATTTTGAAAAATAAAATGAGAAGTCTTAAAAAGGCTCGTGAAGCAGGGGAAAAAATGATGACAGATTGTTTTAATTTTAAAACAAATCAAAATCTTTGAAAAAAAAACATCCTGTATACAGCTGTATTATAAAGCTTTTAGCTTGAATTTAAATAATTGGATCCTCCATAGATTTATAAATTCAATAAGTTTGTTGGTAAGAGCTAGGACTTTAAATTGCCCTGGATCGACTGCTATTAAAATTACTTGAAATATATTATCTGATGAGCACAATCTGTCTCCCAACTTTGAATGGTATTAGGTGCATATGACATTTAATTTCTCATTGTTATTACATACTATATAACATCATCGTAAAAGGTTTTAAGTATGTTTCGTTCCATTAACAGCTAACGAGAAGCACTTAATTTATTTTCAATTAAAGCTAAATATTTAATTCTACCTCCAATATTCATAGCTTTTTACCTCAACACCATATTCGCATATCGCAAAAGCCGCACCCGCCACTGCACGCCGCGCCGGTTGCGTCACCGTGCTTAAAAAATCCAAAATATGAAAATTACAAACAATGAGACACGAATTAAGTTTCCTTTTGTTTAAAATTTCAATTAATTTTAATATTCATGAGGAAAATCTGTCTTTGGATTTTCAATTAATGTTTGCATGAGAAAATATTAAATGAAATATTTATACTGACATTTTGATCGCCACACCATAAAGCGCTGCGCAGGCTGGCTATGTTTACTTGTCGGAAGGCACAAGGTATTTAATTTGAAGTTTATCCACATTAAGGATATTCGCAACCAAGTTGTGCATCACGATAATGTGCATATTGTTCATCCTTCGTTTTTAATAATATGTTTTAATTTTTTTTGTAATTACATAGTATTAAAGGGATTTAAAAGGGGTATATCCTTTTCCTGCTGGTCCCCACAACTTCGACAATGAGTATTATAACATTATTAGGCATGCTCAGCTTAGCCGCATGCTCTCCGATTGGTCAGGGATTAGAACAGATCACAACGTTCCGTATAAGTGAGTTATGAAGGGCTAATCCTTGCCTGGGTCAGTTTGTCGCTTGTATCTCTAAATGCCACGGTGACCTCTGGGCCCTATTTCATAAAAATTGACAGGTGACAATTCTAAAAATTTGTCACACTTGTCTGACAAATTTGTATTTCATAAAATATTGACAGTTGACAAATTTGTCAGAAAAATACAATGACAAATTTGTCATATGACAATTTTGTCATATTGTATGATCTTGAAGTTTGTCATGGCCTACATAACGTTATTCAGTGCCCACGTCGAAAAACAATGAAAAATAGAACAAAACCTATGCATTTTGCTCCAATTCTCATCGTTTCTCGACCGATTTTCTCGATGTCAGAAGTTACAGAACACAGGCACACTTTCAAATTTAAAATGTCACATTTGCCGAAGTTCTGTTTTATTATTAAAAATCATTATTTATTCTCTGTTTAAAATTTCGAGGGCGTCGGCATAATACACGGAGTTCCAACAGGAAATCGTCAAAACTTTCAGTTGAACAAATATAATTTAGCATTTTAGATCAACTTCTGTCTTTTCATTGTCAACACTTGACCGTAACTGAGTTTCCTGTCACAATTGTCATTTAAATACTGACAAATATGTAAATTGTATTTTTTTTTTTCATTTCATAAAAGAATTGTCAGTACAAATTTGTCAGAAAATTCCTGACAATTATAGAAAAATACAATTCATTGTCATGACAATTATTTTAAGTACCGAAGAGTTGACAATCGTCGGGTATTTTACGACAATTCTATAAAATTGTCAAATTGTTTATGGAACAGATCTTGACAATTGTCGAGTTGTAAATTAACAAATTGTCACCTGTCACCTATCTCAATTGTCAATGAGGATGATACAGCGGAATCAATGGCTTCATCAGCTGCTTGACTGTCTGTGTGGATAGCGGTATTTCAGTTTTAGTTAGGGTCTGGTTTGAGTAACTTGTAAGCTTCCCCAATAGCCAGTAATTCAGCTTGATATACACTACCAAAGTTGATTAGCCGAAAATACTAGGCGGGAGTCAAGAAAAATTAGACACACACACGTAAAATGGTGCATAATGTCAAATCAACTTCTCAGTCCAAGTTTTTTAGCTCAAATTTCGACTCGACTCCGCCCCTCAAGTGGAGTCGAGTCGGTTTAAGAGCTCATTTCATCTTAATGCAAGTTTACAAAGGGTCGTTTTCTTTTTTAATTACTGTTGTCCAAGAAACCTGTTGATATAGGCGCATGTCTGACGATTGAACATTAGGCTGTCCCGTCAAATTTTTTTTCGAAATATCTTAACGAAAGACCAGTCAAAAGTTGTGAGTAGCATATTACAGGAGAAATAATAAAATAAAAATTGGAGTGTACTTTTGGGGCTCTACCGCTCGTTGAAGTTCTGAAAACTAAACAAATGTTCCTTGTTTTTTTGTGTTCCTCATTACGTCTAACAACAATTCTTTAAACCTGTCAACTTAACTTCTTTTAGTAATTTAAATGTTTTATTTGCATTTGAGAACTTATTTTTATATCATTTGAAGGAATATGTTTGCCGCAAGCGGATCAAAGATATTTCAGTAAAACTGTGATCGGTTTTGTTTAAAAAACGGAGGCCATTAAATTCAAAAGACTGTAGATCGAAAAGAAAGCAGTGCAATCTGTATAATCCAAGGGCTGACGGTAAAAGTCAATTCATTCGATAAAGTGGAGTGAATCGAAACCATAAAGTTAGTCAATATTAAACAACTAGTCGAGACATAAGAACCACTGATATATTTATCAGCCATCTTAATTTCTTCAACGTCGGTCACCGTAATCAAGTTAGCGAAATTCTACTTGTTCTATACAGTCTCTATCTGTATCAAGAGTTTGTAATAGGTATTCATTTTCATTTCAATTTCGATCTCCTGCAGCAGTTGCTACTGCAGTCCTGTAGGAGAATGGAATAGTAAATAACATTAATACGAGAATCATCCCTTGTAATTTATAAATAAATTAATTTGTCTCACGACAGCTCGTGTAGAAACAGGAGACCAGCCAGCAGAAATAGAGGGAACCAACGATTTTTTGCCGAATACGAAAGACTAAGATGAAGCGCACTTTATCATGACATGAGATACTTTTGAAGGACCGAGAATCAGATTATAACATTTTTGATGTGTAAACATCTATGCTGGCGGTAGAGTGAAAAAAAACGTGAACGTTCGTGTGCAACGTTACGTCGTGCACTTTACGTTGTAGCACGTTACGTTACGAAATCTGATTCCGACGAAATCTGACCCCGACCAAAACAAATTGATTTTAACGCGACCGACAATTAGATTATACTCTATCGCGACCACTCATTTATATTGTTTTTGCCAACGACGAAAGCAAATTGTTTTTAGCGCGACCGACGATTTTATCATTTTAACACTTATATTTTTATATTTTTTTCTTTAATTTTTAATTATTCCCCGAACAAAATGGACGCGACACTAGTAATTAAAATGAAAACAAGATCAAAACAAAAATAATAATAGTCAGCTGTAGGGATTGACAATTGGCTGTAGGTATGGTAGGCCAATGGCTTTAGGTATGGTAGGATATCGGGTGCGTTCTGCTTTTAAACGATGCAATTTCTTCTTGCAATTTTTAGGCACGTAGGCGAGGGACGTAGGTGGCTGGGATATACAAAATAGCTGAGGTTGAACAAATTGCAGAGTTATCGGCTACTTTTGTACTTGCACGAAGTTAACATTCATTAAAAATCACAGCGTCCAATTCCATAGGCGATTGATGGTGTCAATCGATTGAAACTGCGATTTTAGTGATTTCCACTGACAACAACTGCAACTAAATGTTCTAAAAACTCAAGATATATAATTCGCCGGCTATCTCATAGAGACATTCATTTGAGGTTCATTCAGTATAAAATTAAGACTGAACTTTTTGTAAGTTTTACTCGATGGAAAGATGGAGTTTCATAAGGGTTGCAATTTTGTCGACAGTTCTTACTTGATATTTTAATTAGGCCCCTGTCAGTCAAACCATTAAGTTCCTTTGGAATTTGGGTACGGTGTCATTTAATTGAAACCACGATTTTAGTGCTCTCCGCTGACAGTTGTTGTTTGTCGATGCTCAGAGAGTGATTACCATAAACAATAACCATGTGTAATGTGAAGTCATCTTAAAGTTGAGAGTGAACTACGAAGCAGGACCTTTCAGTACCGAACCTTCACCGTTCGTTGGACACTTCACCACCAGCCTTTTAGTGCTTGGAAATTTCGTTACAGCGGTTCCCCCACTGGGTATGTTTCTTTTGATGACGTTCAGTAACAAAAATTGGGGCAAGTATTGGTTTCGTGTAAAAAAAAAATTTCGAGGTTATAATCAAAACTAACACTACGATAATCGAGAAGTCCGAAAAAGTGGGTTGCGTCATGCCGTGCGTTGGTCTGTGCGTCTGTGCGTCTGTGCGTCTGTACGTCTGTACGTCTGTACGTCTGTGCGTCGTCGGTGCGTCCACTGTAATTTGAGCTAGAGCCTTAACGGGTGAACCGATTTGCATGAAATTTGGTACAGAGCATTTTCATGTGATTCCCTAGAAGAGAAATTCGAATGTTTGTTTTAGCTCATCTAGAACGGGTAGCTGCCATACAAATATTTTGGTTTCTTCAAATTTTCTCAAAAAGGGCTCTAACGATTTTAATTAAACTTCGTACCTGTAATAAACAAGTCAATTGTAAGAAAATTGCATTTCAGTTTTTTCTTAAAAAAAAACACATTACGGAATTAGGTATTCAACGTTTTTTGAGAAAATGGTCTTATTTTTGGGTTATTAGCGTTTATCTTTGCCATGGTTGAACCGATTTTGTTATAATTTTGCAATCTGATGCTTCTTAATAATTAAAACAATAATGCACTTAAAAATTTTTGAAAACATTATTTTATAAACAAAAAACAAAACAATTTGACTATTTTAATATTTACTCGTTAAGTATATACATCATGCATCTTCTATGTTGGGTTACATACAGTATTTAACCACAAGAGCAAGTTCGTGCGATCAAGTCGTGCATATTTTTTATCTTGAATCAATAAAATATCTTTTAACAGAGTCAGTTTAGTTAGACCATTTATAACTCAAGAACGGCTGGACCGATTTTAATGATCTCATATTTGTTGGATTCGTCTCCACTCCAAATAGCAGAACAACTAATAAAATATCCCAAAAATTCACTTTGTAGAGTGAAATGGGGTAAAATGAAAAAGATGTATCCTATTGAAAAAAACTGTTCCTGCGTTCAAAATGTTATTTCTTGAAAATAGCATTAAAGTTATTTTTTTATTATTTGTAGGGTGAAATGGGGTAGAAATAAAAAAAAAATCCTTTTTAAAAAAATCTTCTTTTCTTTGAAATATTTTTCTTAGGAAATGGCTCTAGGGAAACTAATTCTTTTTCAAAATTTTAATATTTCTAAATAGAACTAGTTCAGGTTTTATGAGGTCACTAAATCCTTTCAAAAGGTATGCATATTTTTGTGAATATCCCACAAATGAGGTGCTAAAAATCGTGGATGACTTGCAAAACTTTATCCACTGATTAAAAATTTTCTATGGCTGACCAATGTCTTTAATTAGTTAACCTTTCTTGGCAAAACTACCAGCCATTAAGATGGCATACTTTTTGTTTGAATATCCCTCATATATAGGGTACTAAGATCTAGGAGGCAATTTATCCACCTTTCCCTTAATTTCGAATAATAAGAAACTTTTTCTTTGTTCCTTTTATCAAAGACCCGAAGGCTGCACTATTTTTTCCCTTTGTAATAAGCTTATTTATCTGGTAAATATGTATCAATCCAGATATAAAAATACCTACCTATTGATTTGGTAAAGAATGACTCAATCTAAATTGCAATTTGATTTCGATAAATTAGGCGTTTTATTATTTGAAAGTTAAACAAGTCGCTTGAAAATAAAATTCAACTGCATTTTTCTGTTACAAAAAAATAAAAAAAAAAAAAAAAAACGATGATATCATTAAAGTTTCAACCTGCTATCAATTTAATTGTGAAATTATCGCTTATCTCACTGATATTGCTAATCGATATCTCCATTAGTCACAAATATTGACTCTGTTGACTCAAATCAATAGCAAACAGTTTTATTTCTTTTTTCAAAAGCTTCTTATTCTAGTATCTTTTAAAATCACCTATCTACATATTACAATTTGTACATTGCTATCAAAACCTTTAATTTTGCTAAACCTAAAAAACAAATATTACCTACTATCAAAAGATACAATAAGAATAAAGTACCTATACACAAGTTGTGTAGGTTTTTTTACGTTAAAAAAAAAGTGACGCACCTGTCCGTTCCGTTTTTAAGTTCCACAACTTTTTTTTGTTTTTCTTATCTTATCTTATATTTTTATGCTGTTGTTAACTTTGCTATCAAATTATCTTGTAATGAAATGAGCTGTTCAAACTTATTCAACCTAATTTACAAAATTTTCTACATTTTCGTTCTATTTGCTTACCCCAGTCATATCCATCTGTACTGTCAAAATAATCCGAATAGCCCATCATCATTTTTCCAGATCGTGGCATAGGCAAACTCATGTTTTTCAGGCTATCGGGCAGTTGAGGTCCAATCGTTGGTTTTTCTACGGAAATGTTAACCTCTTTTGGAAGATCTTTGGGAAGAGTTTTCTTGGGTGTTTCCGTTGGTTTAACTGTGGATGGCACTTTTGGCGGAACAGTTACCGTAGTTTTTTTTTCTAAAACCGATTTTGATCCAATATCTCCAAAATCTTCTACATCTACATCTTCGAATAATTCACTGTTTGTATTAAGAGATTTGGCCACGCTAAGATCTAATTTTTCGTTAGGTTTCGTTAAGTTTTCGCCTCGCGTCAGAGCGAATACGCATAGGAGAATCGCAAGGAATTGCACTTTTAGTCGCATGGCGACTTTTTATTAATTTATTTTTATTGTTAATCAAATTGAATCGAATTATTTTATATTACTTTTGTTTGAATTTATTCACTTTTTTTTCACTGACCTATTTTAAGACGGCGGATAAGTCGGTCGCGGTACCGTCTTGGGCAAAATTTCGTTCGTTACTCAGGGCGTTGGTGTGGTTTTTCTAAATGTTCACCTGCTGAATACGGTTTACTGTATCTCTGGCATGTAATCTTATCAGTTCTTTGAAATTGATAATGGCAAGTTATGAGCTTTTACGAATAGTTTCAGGTGTATTATAGAATGTCAAACACATTAATATTATGGTGACACACATTTATTAAACAATGGGAAGTTAAAGGGTGGCATCTTTACACACATCATTGAAATCAAATTGATATGTGCATGTATGAGTGCCATCACACAGCAGGTTGCGTTGCACCTCTGAATCATGGGATTGATTCTGGGAAATGGAACTTCCGGACTAAAGGGAACAATGTTGAACTTTAATGATTCACTGGTGAGTTTAAAAACCGTGATTAAATCATCATCAATCGTTTACACAAACACTTAATTAAAACGTCTCTGTGTCATGTGAACTGTGGTAGAGATTTAAACAAAATTGAGCACCCTGAAAGAAGCTCTTCCAATCCACTGCTCAAAGGCTTTTGGTAACAACGTACATGTTTTCTTTTTATAATTTGATAATTTTTGAAGAATAAACTGGACAATTTTCTATAGTTCATTAATTCTTTGTATTTTTTTTTTCTGCATGAAAAAAATATTTTGATAAGACCTGCCAAAGTAAAATAATCGCAAATATTTATTATTGTCAACAAAAGTATGTTGATTAGATTATGTAATTGGTGATTCAATGTTTTAAGGCATCATTTTTGTATATATAAAAGTTCATAGACAAAAGTTCATTTGCCAAAATTATACCTATCTCTGATTGAAAGCTTTCGAAGTGGCAAGAAAATAATGTATTAAAGAAAATTCACGACTGAATCGCACGTACTTGATCTTTTGTACCACACTTTGGTTTTACAGTTTGAGAACAACCATATTCACATGATTTTAAAAGAAATAAATTAGTTATGGTAGCCGATATTGTATGCCACTTACCATAACAGTATTAATGTTTAGGGTATAGTAGTTAGTATTATGTGAGTATATAGGGTTATTCATTTCGTGGTTGCAAGTTGGTAGCGCTGGCATTTGACACCTGTCAAACTCAGCTGTCATTTTAAGTGTCATAATATTAGTTGAATGTTTGTCATTTATGATAATTGATCGCTTAATAATCGAACAGGGCGTTAAAATTGAAACGTAGAAACTTTTGATGCACTACGCGATGATTACATAGTCATCATAATCGGCCAATCGGTAAAATTGTGAAGAAATTTGAAGAGAATGGAAGCGTTACTGATGTAACTGATGTCGTGAGGCCTGTGCATCATCTTAAGGCGTGCTCAGTTGAAAATATTGCTGCTGGAAGTGCAAGTGTTGCTGAATGATCCGAATTTATCGATTTCCCGGCGTTCGCAGCAATTGAACGTGTCGTAGACCCAGCGATGCCAACTGAGGTTATTTCATGCACTTTAGGTATTATTTGACTGTCTGAGGCTTTTATTCTTCTAATTCTTCTTCTAATTTATTTAATTTTTTAAACATTCTAAAAAAAACATTGCCCACGCGAAGACGCTTTTCAAAAATAAAAATTGCTATGATGTGGGATTTAAGCAAACCCACTTATCTTTGTTTCAAAAAAAATATGTATGATTTTAAGGAATAGGACGACCTTTGTAATTTAGCGTAACTTCACGATTTTTCGACGTCAATTGGCCACCAAGATCATGCGATTTGACACCGTTAGATTTTTTTTCTGTGGGGCTACGCAAAAGACCATGATTGCGCGATTAATCTCTAGACGCCTTCAAAACCAACATTATTCAAGTTATATGGCCAAGATACCGCCCGAAATGTGCCAAAAAGTGGTGAAAAATTACCTCAAAATTTGAACGTTGACGTCAAACTTCATACATAAATGTTTGGATTGTACTTCAAACCAATAATAAAACTTTCGAGACATCCCAATTAAGTTGTGTTTTGTTAAAACAAAAAAGTTGTCAATTCCCTATTGGAAAACCCGATAGATGAGCTTAAACGAAAATTCGAATTTCTCTTCTAGGGAATCACATATAGAAATGCTCTATACCGAATTTGAGGAATATCAGTAGGTAAGCCCGTTCAGGCTCTAGCTCAAAATATAATGAACGCCCAGACGCGCAGGCCGACGGATCATCGTAGTGATAGTGTTGATTACAACCTCGATTTTTTTTCTACACGAAACAAATACTAACGCTGCGCTGTAGGTACGGTGACCATCCGTCCTCTTTTTGAGAAGACAGTCTTCTTTTGCGGTACCGTGTCCTCTCTGATGTTTGTTTTTCTTATAGAGGACCGTACTTTGACCTCTTTGTAAAGGGTCCGCCATCTAACGTTATTTTTTAACTAGTGCTTATTTCGTGAATGGTAACACTTACATAGCTCATGTCTGATTTGACAGATAATTAGTTTAATCCTTCCGCTGAACGAATATGGTTAAGTATACGCTTCGCTAAGTGGGCCTGCGATCGACTTAGAGAAGATGCCGATTTTGCCAAAAAAAATCATCTTTTGAGATGAAGCTCAATTTGAGCTTGGCCGGTAGTAAACAAGCAAAATTGTTGCATTTGGGGCACAGAAAACCCGCACGCATACATTGAAAAGCCGATACACCCAAAACGAGTCACTGTTTGGTGCGGATTTTGGTCCAGAGGCATAATTGGGCCATTTTTCTTCGAAAATGAGCAAAGAGTGGCCATTACAGTCAATGGCGATCGTTATCGGGCCATGTTGAACGAATTTTTATTCACAAAAATTGAAGAGGAGGATATTGGCAACATTTGGTTTCAACAGGACGGCCGGCGCGGCGCTACGTGCCACACAGCCGAAGCTACACTCGATGTTTTGCGCCATTTTCAAAAAAAAAAAAAGTTATTTGGCGGACTCTTTATAATTTTTCCTTCCTCCGTCCGACGTAATTTTAAAAATAAAATTAGTTTGAAATTTTTTGTTTTCATTTGTTGTTTTAAATTTTAAGTTTGAAAATTATTTTTTTAAAAACTGTTGTCTGAAACAACTTTGTTTTAAAACACAATAAAAGAAGAGATTTCTGGCCTTACAACAAGGTATATCATGGCATTGTAAGTGTAACGGTTGTTTTTTAATAATTTTTTTTTTCCGTTTTAAGTATTTTTTTTAGTAAATTGCCACTCCTGGCTGAATGGGCGGGAATACAACCCTCCCCCCCCCCTCTTATACGATCTTTTTCTTGTCTTAACCCAACCTACACGCTTTGGCTTTTTGTCACACCTTATGTGAATAACCCTGTATCTATCTTCATCATTTTTTTTTTTATTTTATTTTATGAAATTTGATATCCGGCTGACGGCAGAATTATTGTCATGTTTGTATACTTAATGGAAAATATAGTAATATTTTTATATAAAATTAAAAAATCTAACCTAATTTAGAGGGTGGTGCAACGAAAACGCACGATGGTTTTCAGAGAATTATCTTACAACTTTTTATTATGATAGAAGGATCTATGACAATTATGTGTGAAACAAAATATCGGCCAAAATCTCGCCACGATCTTAGGTGGCATACCTCTATCCGATGGTCTATATTTTCAATGACTCTGAGATATAATTGAGGTTCAATGCCGTTAATGTTCCGAATTATCTCATCCTTTAGCTCTTGAATTGTTCTTGGCTTATTGACGTATACACTTTTTCTTTTAAATATCCCCAAAGATAGAAGTCCAACGGTGTCAAATCACATGATGGTGGCGGCCAATTAACATCGCCACGACGTGAGATAACACGGCTATTGAATATCTCACGCAAAAGAGCTATTGCTTCGTTGGCTGTGTGCCAAGTGGCATCATTCTGTCGAAAGCACATATCGTCCAGGTTCATATGTATGCTAAATTTCTGGCCACAAGAAATTCACGGTAACTTCTTGGCCGACCTCATTTTCAAAGAAGTACGGCCCCATAAACCGCACCAAACAGTCACTCATTGTGGATGCATCGATGTTTTCACATTTCCTACAGACCCGGTTTGCTGAAATTTGCGCACCATTCTACCGATTGTGGACATATTTGGTTGATTATGCTGACCAAAAAAATCGCGAAGTGCAAGAAATGCATTTTGATTTGTACGCCCATTTTCGTAAAAGGCTTCAACAATCTTAACGCCCTGCTCAATTGTGTACCTCTTCATGGTTGAATTTGACAAACACTGAAACAAAGAAATGTCAAATTAAATTGGGCAAAAAACTTGACGTTAAGGTGTGACTCACGTTTAACATCGTGCAGTATGGTTGGACCACCCTTTAGTTTGGTACTTGAACCCAATAGCACCAGCAATAATATGGACTGCGAATCCTTAAATATAAAATTTATGAAAATAGTCACAAATTATAATTTTTGCTTTCCTCGCTTTTGAATGAATTTTATTCAACAGCATAGATGCAGAATTTCATTGAAGTTTATGCAAAAGAAAAATCACTTATCTCCTTTGTTTATTCAATGAATTTTAAAACAAATTATGTTAATCTATAAAGGAAGTTTTGCGAGGTTGTTAAATGGAATAAGGCAATTTTTGTTTGGTGCTTTTTTTATATTTCCACAATGTCGGCATTTTTTGCCCTCTGGTGAATTCAAATTATTTCCTCTATTGATCGGGCTTTGCACCTTACAACTTTTGCGTGACAAGAAGACAAGAGAGCACATAGAAGAAGAAAGTTTAAAAAGATTTTCTAAAACCGATTTCCTAAGGATTTCTTTCTGTTCAACTGGTTTTATTTTGTTGTAAATTTCTTTTTGTGGCAATGATACTAATGGCTTCCTGTCTGAAGGGAATATAAAAATGAAATGTAATTGGAAATAGAGATAAGTAGAGAATTTTAAACATTCCACTAAATGAATCCTTAACAAATAATTAGTATTCAAACTCTATAGAGTTCAGCAAAAGAAGAATAAAAATATAAATTTATTCTTGTCACTGGTAATTTTCGGAACTTATGCTAGTTTGATGTGTAATCGCAATAGCAGCAAGGTTTCGTATACAAATTCAGCAAAACGAAAGTGGAAAATTAGGTTCCTAATAGATACCAACATCACCAAATTTGAATGGATTACTATGAGTGGGGTGTTAAATACCCTCATACTATGGTTACATCCATACAAAATCAAACGAAGGCATATATTATGTAGGTATGTACTCGTTAAAGCTGGTCTTCAGTGACTTAAGGACGCAGGGAAAATTAAAAGAGAAAGCTGTATTTATCGGAGAATTCAAATATGCTAAAAAGAACTTTAAGATGGCAACACTATTTTAACTAGCGGCCATTTTGTCAGCTGTCAAATGATATATTTTTAGTTTGGTTTGGCATTTCAACATGCATAGACTGACGCCTGAACAACGCTTCCAAATTGTGCAAATTGGGCCCAAAACAAGATTGCCGTTTGTTACGCTTTTAATTCGCGAAAACGAAACGATATTATTGTAATTATTAATATATTAAAACAAACAAGAACACGACGCGTACCGAACCGACGAACAATAATTTATCTTTGGTAAACGTTTACCTAAGGGCGAAAGATCGACTGTCAAAACAGCCGGGAGAAGCAATAGAGCGAATTAAAAAAAAAGTGCAACAGGCAGCAACAAAAGTGCTGCCACCACGGCTATGCTCAGCAAAGGGGTGGGTTCACTTTTTAACACTTTTATAATGATAAACAGTTAATTGAATTGATTGACGATGTTGATCAAGAAATATTAATTGATATGTTTATGGCCACAGGAGCGTAGCTGAAAAAGAAAATAAGGGCGCCAGTAATTTTTTTTTAATAAGGAAATTACAAACCTCCGAAGCGAAACCGACGGTGAAAGTGTTTGAAATGAAAGAAGTTATTTATGATTCCGAATGGGAATTTAAATATTATTTATTAAATTGCTTGGGAAACCTTGCAATTAAGTAGGGCTTAAATCCAAGATCTTTTATACAAAGAGAACAACGAAATTCGAGTTAACTAAGAAGATGGACCGGTAACACTTGGTCCCGAAAGAACAAACGGAAAGTGGAAAACGGGTCACGAGTTCCGCTTTATCGGAAAACTTCGGAACAAAAGCCAAACGGAAAATTAAAAATGAGTAAAAAAAATAACTCTGGCAAACGAATTAATATAATCAAAGAAAACAAATTTCAACACAACACTATACTTAGCTTTTATAACTCCTGCTAATATCCTCCCTGGCGACAACTTATCTGGACTTTCTTTCCACCAATTTTTTAGACTTTTAAGTCCGAATCTCCACAAAATTCGGCACTCGACTTTTAAGTCACTCCACAACAATTATCTTCCTTGCTAAATATATAAAAAAATCGCAACCGGAAAAAAATTGAATTTCTTTTTGACTTTAGAAACTTGCTTTTTTTGCCTTTTTTAAGAACCTCTCAATACGGTAAGAAGTGTTCATCCAGGCTTTCACCTTGCGTGGACGACCTCTTCTTTTTTCCAATGCCCCAGTGCTTTCGGCCCATCAGTGACGTGGGTTTCGGTCACGTCATTACTCAGCAATACTCAGCATATTGGCGTGAGTGAGCCAACGTAGTTGAAACCCAGCAGCCTTTCCTACTCGCACTTTACACCCCAGCTTCGTACACCGTCACCATTGAATTCTCCGACCACTTGTACGACTTCCAGTGGGCAGCAATTCAATTTGTGCATTCAGCCACCTATTCTCACCCACTAAACTATTTTTGAAAGGAAGTTTCCAAAAACCAAAAAGAAACTCAACTTCATCCCTCGTGCATTTTTCCCCTTTCATTTAAAAAAACTAGCAACTAGCAACAAATTGGTGGAAAGCAAAATTCAATTATACACATTTTTCAGGATAGGAGATGCAGGCAGTTATTCCCTATTTCGCGAAGTTACTCTACGTGCGTCGTTGGGATTTTGCGCAGATTTGGGGGATGAGGACTAGTAGTTAACGTTCCATCTTTTACAAAAACAAATAAAAATGGTTTAGTGGGTGAGAATAGGTTGGGCAAACAGCCATTCTCACCAGGAGTAACATCGGCATCAGAGACCAACTGTATTCCGTGCTTTTTGTATCTAAAGTTTGTACAGACCGCCCGTCTGTCAAGAATTATGAGCGTTCGGGGACCAACTGTCACCCGCGCTTGGAATTAGTGGTTCAGAACAGACCACCCGTCTGTCAAATATGATGCTGTGGATCAACCATCCACGAAAGTGTCAAAATTGACAACTTCGATAAGTTTTTTCTTCAAGGTACTGAGAGAGTGATCCAATGGCTGATGGACCATGGCTGCCCTTCTCTCTCTCAGAGAGAAGAACGAAACAACTGTAAAAGAAAGTTGGAAAGAAAGGAACCTAGGATGGGGAAGCACAAGAGTAATTCTTGTTACGGCAAAATTTTACCGTAACACGTTGATCCCAATTTTCGAATGCAAATTTTGTTTAGCGATGAAGCTCACTCTTGGTTGAATGCGGATGCGTCAATAAACAAAAATGCCGTATTTGGAGTGGTGATAATCCTCAAGTGTATGCTAAGCCACCGTTACATCCACAAAACTATCTGTTTCGTGGGCTTTATGGTTTGGTGGAATAATGGGTCCGTAATTCTTTAAAAACGTACTTCTAGCCAGAACGTTGCAGTCAATGGTGACCGCTGTAGAGCCATGATTAGATACTGACTTTTCTTTCATCAATTGAACAACCATGATGTGCAGGAGCTGTGGTTTCAAAAAGACGGAGCAACATGTTACACAGCTCGTGCCACAATTGATTTATTGAAGGAAACGTTTGGTAACCGCAGAGTTTCACGTTACGGACCTGTGAATAGGCCTCCAAGATCGTGCGATTTAACGCCGCTTGACTATTAACGCCGATAAGCCTGAAACGATTGACCACTTGGAGGACAACATTTGCCGCGTTATTGCCGATATACGACCAAAAATGTTGGAAAAAGTCATCGAAAATTGAACCTCCAGATTAGACTACGTCCTAGTCAGCTGTGGCGGTAATATGCCAGAAAGCATATTTAAATTATAATGAAGATTATCTTTCGAATAAAGTCAATTTCATGTCAATTTAAAAAAAATCATCTTTGTTTTATTCTATTTCAAAGTTCTATATCTCTAAGAAAAACACCCTTTATAAATTGTATATATTTTAACATTTGTGAAATAAATCATTTAAATCAGTTTTTATTGAAAAACCAAGCCTTTTTTCGCCGCACCTCTCCCACATATAAAGGGTTTTAAATTAAGTGCGGGTCGATTTTAAAATTGAATAAAACAAGTTGTATAGGAGATATCAATAAGGTTTTATCTTTATTTGAGAGCCCTACCAATGACATTATGTGTGAAATATAAGATCGTTCAAATGGCCGCCGCGGCTTAGCTGGGTGGCGCGGATTCGAAAGGTCCACTTTTCGATGACTTTGGCGCATAAATCAGGGTGAATTTGACCGATGGCATTGATTATGTTGTCTTTGAGGGTCGCGGTGGCTTATGGCATATTCGCATAGACCTGCGACTTAAGAAAGTCCCACAATAAAAAGTCCAAAGGGGTCAAATCACACGATCTTGGTGGCCAATTCACGTCGCCTCGGCTGCCGCGGCGCAGGATAACCATGAAATGAAACCACTCGTGCAGAATATCGATTGTGTCTTGAGCTGTGTGGCACGTAGCGCCATGCTGTTGAAACCATATGACTTCAGTGTCCATATAATCCAATTCAGGCCGCAAGACGTTGATGATCATCGACCTTTAGCAATCGCCGTTGACGGTGATGGCCTGGCAAGCATCATTTTCGAAGAAGTACGGACCGATGACGCCTCCAGCCCAAAATCCACACCAAACAGTAATTTGGCACCTTGTGAATCTCGCGTGGATTGGTGATGTCGTCCCAAACCCATTCACCCAAAAATGGGCCTCATCGCTGAAGATGATTTTTCGACCAAAATTGGGATCAACTTCCAACTGCTCCAAAACCAAAAAGTTTTATCATTTGCACGTGTTGCTCGACGCTGTAACTTGCCACGATGATTTGTCTTTAGTAACTGATTATAAGACGATACTTTGACAGAAAGTAAAAGAAACAATATGGCCGCTAAGAGCTGTCAAAATCAACCCTATCCCTATTGGAAAACCCTTTAAGTTAAAAGAATTTCAGAAAAATATTATTAAATTGCACTTACGGTAGAACCATTTTTGTCACTTTTCTCGAAAATGATTCAACCGATCTTGATCAAATTTTGAATGGAGAATTAAAAAAAAAAAAGTTTTAAAAACATTGTACATAAAATTTTAAAAATAAAAAAAAAATCTTTTGGATTTTTAAAAATGTTTCAAAACTATTTTTTTGAAAATTCGATATTCCAAATATTGAAATATTTTATGACAATAATTTTTTGATGAAAAACAAAAAAAAAACGTTTAAGAAATTTTTCCCTACATGTACCATCACTGGATGTAGGTGATTTGATATTCGAAAGCTAAATAAAATGTCAATTTAATAAATTTGATAAAATTTTGTAAATATGAGCAATCAGCATGGAGCTGCAACCTTTGTATGAAACAGAAATTAGATATACATAATTATGTTCTTATGCGTATTGCAATTTGTATACAAAGTTAAAACTAATATTGGAAGGTGTTTCAGGGTTTGTTTTTGGAATGCACAATGCACCTCAGTTTATTTATTGCTGAGTTTTTTGTTCCTGATATAAGAAATTTAATTCATAATTCCGTTGTCCTATAATAATAAAAAAATAAAATGTTTCAATAAATTAAACATTTTGCCAAATGTTAAATGTGTTAAATTCCCATGCTAAATGCCCGAAATGACAACTCGAAACAAGGGGAATTTTTCGAACATTTAAAGTTTTCGGGTGCAAGTTGCAATAGCGAATGTTGTGGTGGAATGTTGTTCGGATGAAACCCACAATAAGGCTGATTGCATCCTAAATTAAATTTCTCCTATTCAAATATAAAAATTATTGACTCCAAAAAGTATGCAGAACTTTATTTACTAGTTTTGCTCAATGATTAGTTGCATCATATATCTGGCAATTTAGCTGACATAATCATGGTTGCCGTTTTGGTGAGTTTGTTAGCGATAAATTTTAATCTTGCGGAATGAAAAAAATATTAAAAGTATGAATGCATGGTTATCTTTAAAAAGTCGAGCTTTTACTGATAGCTAAAAGTTTACGTTATCATAGGTACACATTGAAATAATTTTATAGTTGGGAATGAAGAAATAAAAAAATATATAAACACACACATAGGTGTTAGTAGGTAGTACGTATAATTGATATGAATTGGCTTTGGTAAAGTGGGATCCCTTGAAGCAAGAAATGATTTTTGCGCTGGTGTTGGTGTTCTACTACTTCTCTGTGCTTATCAATTATGAATGGCACGGCGCACAGTGGTGCGAGAGCGGAAAAAAGTCTTTTGAAAAAGTCATGTCTATCGTTTTAAACTTTATGTTTAAGTACTCTTAGATAACCCGAGCGTATGATTTAAAAGAATTTTTTAACATATATATTGTATGTTCTGATTTACAAGCCCTCAAAGTTGAAAAATAATTTTACTCAAATCGCGAACCGTATTTTCAACAAATTTTGAGATGTTTTTTTCCGAAGTTCCTGTAGATAAATTCTCTAGCTTCTTAAATAATTTAATTGGTCTATTTTCGATTATCTAAAAATAAAAAAAAATATTGATTATTTATAAAAGATATCCTCTATAAGTAGCCTGAAGCTTTAGTACTAAGAAAAAATGCTTTTTTTTAAAACTTTTTGATTTAAAAAAACAGCTCCAAAAGATACCAAGAAAGTTAGTATGCCACCATATGCTCCAGCTGCAGATACGTGCAGATGTGGAAGTTATGCTCAAAAATGTTTCACTTAATCGGATTTCAAAAAACTCCGTCTTGACGGTGGTGTTTACCAAAAAGTTTGATTACTTCGGTATTAATTGTCAGAATGAACTAGTTAAGCCCATTATTTTAAGAAAAAATGTCAAACTTTATTTTAAAAATAAAACAAAATTAATACATTGACCCAGGGCTGAGAATTTCGATTTTTGCGAAACCATTTATTTCTGCCTGGAAAATTTTTCAACTTTCAACTCAATTTTCTTGAAAACAACACACGAAAAACAATAATGTTTTATGATATTTTGAATTATATGATAGAGCTTAATACAAAATAAAGAAAAGGATTAGGGATAATCCTTTATTTTTTTTTTATTTTTCGCTAAAAGTAGGGCAGGTAATAATAAAAAAAGGTGTTTTTTTTTTAAGTTTTATTGCTTTGTTTTTGTTGTGTATTGCGTAATTTTGTATTACCTGTAAGGATTAGTAATGGCTTATTAGAATATAATCTCTTACTTAAATCTATATATATAAAGGATTAATGAAAAAAAGTCAGTATTGAGTTATTGAGCATTTATGCAAGGTGTGTAAGAAAAATGTGTACTCTTTGATCAACCAATAAGTGAAAGTGAAGTGAAATATAATAACAAACATATAAAGTGAATTCAATACATTAAAATATACATAGTTAATAATAATATTTTATTCAAAATAAAAAGTTAAGATTTTACTAAAAAAAACTTTTATTTAAATATAACATCAAAACCCTCAAATTTTATAAAAATGTCAATAACTTTTTTTTACTAACTTTTTCTTGACCAAATTTCGACCAAGCATGTATAAGACTAATCTTAACATGTGTGTCAAATTTCATTAAAATTCGTTTAATAGTTCAGATTTTACAGACTTTTTTCCGCTCTCCCATACAAACATCAAAACACTCAAATTTTAGAAAAAAAGTCAATAACTGTTTTTCTAATGATTTTTTCTTAGCCAAATTTTGACAAAATGTGTATAAGACTAATTTTAAAATGCGAATCAAGTTTCATCTTAATCCGTTAAGCAGTTCAGATGTTACAGATTTTTTTTCCGCTCTCCCATACAAACATCAAAACCCTCAAATTTTAGAAAAATGTCAATAACTTTGTTTCTAATTATTTTTTTTTCAACCAAATTTTGACCAAATATGTATAAGACTAATCTAAACGCGTTTGCCAAATTTCATTTAAATCCGTGGAACCGTTCAGATAAAACAGACTTTTTTCCGCTCTAACATACAAACCGAACCACTGTGCGGCGTGGCGTTGCCGGTGTGCCACGATCGTATTTTCATAACATATTATTTTCATAATATTGGCAAATTGGCTCTCAAAAATAAATTATTGCTCGTTTTTTTTTTATTCTAAATAAATTACATTTTTTAACATTGGCTGATCCATATCATTTTTTTCACTCTAATATTGGTTCTTATAAATATTCAAATTATAAAAGTGAATTACTTTAACTGGAATTAAAAAAATTAAACGAGATTGAACTCAATGAAATGATTTTGCATTGTAGATCAATACTTCTACTGTCTGAATTCAGTTGATATTAAATAAATAAAGAAACTTCTCAACAAAAAAAAGTCAAAAAAGAATTTTTTGTATTTTTGTCTTTCTTATTTTTTTCAGTTATCTATGCCATTTTGTGAATAAACCAACATCTTTCATCTTTAATGCTTTATTATTTCGTTACCTAGCATCATTAAAACAAGAGTTGTAAGTTATATTTTGCTACAGTTAAAAATAACGTCTGTCCAAAATCTATTGCTTCAGTATTAGTCCTTCCACACTTACCCATTGAGTACTAACAATGTCAAAAAAGTGGGAATTCAAGTTAAAAGTTCAAGTGAGCTCAACTCCATAAATGCGTTTTGCCCAGGTACGATAGTTGGGCTCATCATATTTAAATAAATTCCCTATAGAATAATAAAATTCACAGTATCTCAATGCTGTGATGTTTATATTTATTAGTCGGTGAACATCGATACAAATATGCGTCTTAGAAGGGAACGATAGCCATCTAACTGATGAGCCCAACTATCGGTCCTGGGCGAAACGCATTTATGGAGTTGAGCTCACCTGAACTTTTAACTTGAATTTTATTCAGTCACTCCACTTAAACAGAAGAATTTTTCTTTTCAAATTTCCTTCATATTGTATTAAAAAAGTGGGAAGTAGGTACAATATTGTGAAAACAAATTATGACAGATCATTACAAAATATGTGACAGTTCGTCATACTCAACTTGACAGTCTATCCCACACGATTTGACATGTCTTAATAGGTACTCTGGGAAATAGTGTGGACAATTTTACGTGAATTACCAGAAATTAGGATATTAATTTTTTTACCTCTCAATGCTAAAAAAAAAATAGAAAAACTATTGCAACCTTTTTTTTTTCTTCAAGGGGTAACACTGATTATGATTATTTGTAAATTATATTATATTATCTCCGTTCGGTGATGAGAGAGAGAGAGAGGGAGAGAGCCAGAGCAGTTCCCCATAAAAATAAAAATAAAGTAATGAAAAGCTATGCACCGAATGGATTTAATTTTTCCATTTAGTATTTTTTGTGACGCGAATTGTAAATGTGATTGCCGTTGGTTAACCGAAGCTATAGGTTGTGTAGAAGTTAGCATTTGATATTAATAAATACCACAAAAATATTAAGAATGTTGAAATTCGCGGTATTCAAACAAATAGCTTGTCAAAGAGGAGGCCTGTCATTTGCTCAATACCAAAGTTATCACACAGTAAAGGGTGTTTATGGATATAAACCTAAACCAAAAAAGGTTTTCAAAGGTAACCAGGATCATAATTATGTGTACATATATGTACCTATCAAAGGTCGCCATAACATCATCTTCTACAGATAATGCCGGAGAGGATGGATTATTATTATTATTTTAAATACCTATATTGAACCAGTTTTTCTTTTAATCAGTTTTAAGATAACAGATATTTTATTTATAAAAAAAATCTGAATTAGTATCTATCGTAATTCTGAACATTTTTCAACTGAACGCATAGATACAACTTTTGAAAGATTAGAAATTATTCCTCTTGTTATTATTATCAGTAAAGTTGTTTATTTGTTGAATGTGAGTGCGAGATCGGTTTTCTAATTCTGTGTGTTTTGCATGACGTTGATCGCTGTACGTTTCATTTTATCTTTATGATGATTAAACAAACTTATTGTAAAAGGCTAAACATTAACATTAACACTTTCTTGGTAATAAAAGAAAAATATTAATTTACTTTCCTAAGTTACCTATTCTTAGAGACTAATTCTATATACACGTACATTTTTTAGGTAAGTTTATATTTAGAACTCTTGTTATAACTTTCGATTATTTTATGGTGCCTACCTTTATTGATGTTTAAACTGTTAAAGTATTTTGTAATTTAAAAATAATCTTCACAGTGATGCCACTATTGATAAATAAGTGAACAATGTTTGGAGCTTACCCATTTTTTATCATATCATGATAATAAATCAAACATTGAAAATCTTCAATGTTTAGGAAAATTAGTCTTACACGAAATTATTTTGAAGAAATTGGCCTGCGTCAAAAATGAATTTGCAGAATGTTCTTAAACGCAAACTGCAAAAGTCTTCTTTTTGAAAACGAAAATACAATTTTTACTCCATTAGCGTTGTGTTTGATAATGCAAGGCCGTGACCAGGGTGGGGGGTCACAGGGGTTTGACCCCCCCCCCCCCCCCTACTACTACTAAACACTATTTTTTAAACATAATTAAGTATATTTTTCGGAAAAATTAGTCTGAGCATAAATTAAAAATTTAATATTTCAAAATTATCTCTTAAACTTATTCGCAAGCATATAATCCCACTCAAACACCCACTTAGTCGTTACTATAAGAAACAAACCAAACTAAAGGGTGATTTTTTAGCTGGTTTGGTTTTGGCAACACTGGTTTTGACAGCTGACGTGTGTTTAGTACCTTGTGTCACTGTCAAACAGCTTCAGTTTGGTTTGCAATTTAACCATGGATCGTCTTACAAATGAACAACGCTTGCAAATTATTGAATTTTACTATCAAAATTCGTGCTCGGTTCGAAATGTTCATCGCGCGCTGCTTCCATTTTATGATCGGCATTCTCGACCTTCTGAGCAGTCTATTCGGAAGATTGTGACCAAATTTCGCATCAAATTTACTTTGTTGGACATTAAACCACCAACACGTTTACGTACTGTGCGTAGTGAAGAAAATATTGCGGCCGTATCAGCTAGTGTGACAGAAGACCGCGAAATGTCTATTCGGCGCCGTTCCCAGCAGTTAGGCCTTTGTTACAGCACTACGTGGAAAATTTTGCGGAAGGATTTGGGCGTAAAGCCTTTTAAGATACAGCTGGTGCAAGAACTAAAGCCAGCCGACCTACCACAACGCCGAATTTTTGGTGAATGGGCTCTTGGAAAGCTGGCCGAGGATCCGCTTTTTTATCGAAAAATTGTGTTCAGCGATGAGGCTCATTTTTGGTTGAATGGGTACGTAAATAAGCAAAATTGCCGCATTTGGAGTGAAGATCAGCCAGAAGCATTGCAACAGCTACCAATGCATCCCGAAAAAGTCACTGTTTGGTGCGGTTTATGGGCCGGCGGCATTATTGGGCCATATTTCTTCAAAGATGATGCGAATCGCAGCGTTACTGTCAATGGTGAACGCTACCGAGCGATGATAACAAACTTTTTTTTTTGCCCGAAATGGAAGTTCTTGACTTGCATGATATGTGGTTTCAACAAGACGGTGCCACATGCCACACAGCACGCGAAACAATGGCGCAATTGCGAGGCGAGTTTGGTGAACAGTTAATTTCACGTTTCGGGCCGGTCAATTGGCCGCCTAGATCGTGCGATTTGACACCATTAGATAATTTTTTGTGGGGGTATGTCAAGGCTAATGTCTATAGGGACAAGCCCGCTTCGATTGACGCACTGGAAGCCAACATCCATGCATTCATTCGTGAGATACCGGCCGATATGTGTGAAAGAGTATGCCAAAATTGGACTCAGCGGATGGGCTACCTGAGACGCAGCCGCGGTCAACATTTGCATGAAATTATCTTTAAACATTAAATTGCAAGGTTCAAACTATCGATTCAAATAAATATTTCATTCATTTTTTCGAATTTTTTGTGTTTTTTTTTTAAAAAGTTCTAAACCTCTTAAAAAATCACCCATTATATCCCCAATTTTACTTAAAAAAAGGTCAAACTTATAAGAAAAAGTAAGACAAGATTATCACATTTGTTAATTGTCAAGCATTTCACATTGGGGCCAAATTACGGCATCAGTGACTGATCGAGTGAGTGCCATCAGTGATCGAATGAACGAGTAAAACCTATGGGGATGATGACTCCATAACGTGAGCGGTAATTTCAAACTCACATAATTCAGTCACGTATTACTCGATAACTGATGCGGTAATTCGGCCCCTGATTTCTTACAAAATTTAACTTATTTTGGTATTCCTAACTTGGTTAACGGCATGTTTTTATGAAATTAAAGACAAATGCAGTAAATATAATTGTCTTGTTTTAACATTCCAGAACATTGATAATTAATTTTCAAGAACAAACCACATTAATTTTAATTTAATTAGCATATTTTTGTTTCTTCTAAACTATAAATTTGGCTGAATAAAAAACCTAAGGCCCAATGAATTTAAAAATTAGACGAAAAACTGCACTTAATAAATTCATCAGAAGATAGGCAGGTGGTAAATTTAAAACGTTTCAAGTCTCAGCTAAATCGGATTATTATTTCTTGATTATTAGCTAATTTTTTATATTTTAATATTCAGCTCAATTTATAGGAAAGTTTAAAAAAAATATTTACGTGAACTTCTAATTCATCAACAAATGCATTGTCGTAAGTTTCAGCTCAATCTGTTGGTTAGTTTTTGAATTTTACAACATAACGAACAATCATATGTCAATACCTACATAGGTATATAGATATAAATAAATACCTACATAATCAAAACTAATGTATGGAATTTAACTTGATTTCACAAAAAAAACTTAAATATAGCCATTCTAATATTGGATGTATTTACTTAACTTTAATTTCCACGAAAACCCTACCTACAAAAGCGTATAACATCCTTCGCTATACAATTCAGTCAAAAAGTATTTATTCAAAACAAAATTATTTTTCTCAGTGGTAACCGAGTTTGAATAATTTACATGCATATTATACATTTGTGGGCATTCTCAGTCATACGTCACAGCATGCACATACCTACATATATGCATATTATACATTTGCTCTATTCCCAAACATACGTCACAGCAAAGACAAAAATTCCAGCCTTCTTTCGAACAATATATTATTTTCGTTCTTTCTATACCCAAAAAAACAACAACAAAAAAACATTTTCTCCTTTCTATAAAAAAATGATAAAAGCAAAAAGAAAAAATTAGCTTTTTTCCTGTCCCCCTTGAACTCCCATACATTTTGCACAGGTTCTTCTCTATTGTCAATATTCCCTTAGCCTTCATAATAATTCTCTTATTTATCTCCTACTCTGCCTACTCTTAAAACTGGACACCTAATGCTGGATTTACACGACTGACAAATTGGCATTTTTTGTCATTATACTGCCAAAAGAATGAATTTTTCCATTGTTCTGTCATTTTTTTGACAGTTAAATGCCAGAATACTGCCAATTTGTCAGTCGTGTAAGTCCAGCATAAGTCTGCACAAATCTTAGTTAGGCCGCGGTTGCCCAGGTGGCGTCGCGTTCGTTCCTCTTCATGATAGTACTATAAAAATCTATATACAATGGTTTATTTGCTTTATGCGGTAACTGAATCGTAAACGACTTTTGTCAAAATAAAATATTTTGGAATAAGTCGTGACTCGTGAACGTCCGCACAATTACGGCGGAATTCGATCGAATTTGAAAACGGAAACGAAAATTGAATCCGTGCGGATTGAAAACGATTGTTCTGACTTCCAGTCGGATTTACTTTTAAGTTTAACCAACTTGATCAACAAAACATTTCGAAATCCGCTGTTATTATGCAAGACCTGTCAAAAACGAAATTGTAATCCGGCAACAAAAGGATAACCGAATTTAAAACGTCAATTTGGCGGATTGTAGATCCGTTCGTTTTGCCGAATCCGCAAAACGTTTTCGAATACGGAATTCGGAACAGCGAAAATTCGAATACGTGAGGATATAGAATTCGAATGGAAATTAGAACAGCAGTGAATGTCTGCCTTTGAGGTCATAAATTCAACCAGCCGGTCGTATTGCACCTGGTTTGTTTTACTTACTTACGCTTACTTTACGAATCTTTTTGTTGCTGAGCGTCCATTTCAGTCTTTAATTTTGTTGCGTTAAATTTTCCACTTCTAATTTTCTGTCGGGGAAATCGGAAAGCAAATATCTTCATACATCGCATGAATTCGTGATGCGTTGCTGCCACTTTGACATTTCATCGGCATGCAACGCACGAATTTGATATTTTTAACGCACATTAAATTTCTTTTCGAAGATCTGTCCGATTGGTCTACCGTAACGGCTATAATGATACAAAATTCGTACATTTCTTAAAAATCAGAGAAAATTTTCTTCCGATCGGATACGATGATAAGGGTGATAGTTTTGTAAAAATATGCAACATCGGTTGGATAACTTCCCAGTACTGCAAATTTCTACCAATTTTAGTCCAAAGTTCATAAATAAAACAAATAAAATTGGACTGATATTGGTAGTTTTGGGAAATAAACGAACACACATAATTGTTGTACGTACTAGAAATTTCTGGTACCTCCCCTTGCACCTATACAACATGACAACGGTTTAACCCACTTCCAATTTGACCTTTTTGTTGGTCGTGTTCATCGAAAACTGGGATTTTTTTTAAAATAAATTTTGACATGTTCTCAGTCAGTTAAATTTCAAAAAACACAACAATCGTAAATTAAAAAAAATTTTGAAAAAATATTAAATCGATTTCTACCCAGAAATAATAATGCAACCAATTTTTTGTTAAAACTGATTTCTGAAAATTTAAGTAATTTTTATTGTTGGGTCTAAAAGATTTATATTTTTAAGCTTAAATCATATTAGCTGTGAAAATGTTCTCTTATTACCCATCCTGTTGTAATTGCCCCTAAAAAGATTTTGGGAAGAAACCAATTTAACAAAAGTGGTTAAAAATTTTCCACAACTTTGGTTAGGTATATTTTATAACAATTTTATAGTGCAAAATCTGAAAATTAAATTTTGAAAAAAATTTAGTTTGTTCCCGTATGCCCCAAGGTTCTGTCCTTGGTCCAGCCTTAGGTTAACTTAGGAGCGGCGTCCACAGCCAGAGGATGTTGTGTACACGGGGGCTATTGGTCCATTGTGATCCCCTTAACAAAAGAAGGCAGAGTTGATCCTAAACTAATGGTTGACATAGACTGGTTAATTTGCGAACCAGCCTGTGCTTTCTATGTATTTTCTCATGTTTGCCATTGAGACCTGTGTATGATAAAACTCAATTCAGTTTCAATTTTCATCGTTTCTTGACTGATTCTATTGATGCGAGAGTAGCAGAACGTAAGCACTGGGCTAGATCGTCCAGTTCTCCAACAATCCTGTCTCCAAAGTAACGGAGGCGATTTGTTTGGTGGCAGAAAGTGCTTAATAGTTTCTATTTCTTGGACATCCTGATAGCTCCTACAGAAATCGGATGCGAATACACCCATTCTAGTGGCCATTGTGCCAATGGCGCAATGATCCGTTAGTACACCCATTAGGATCATAATATTCTTTTTACTCAGCGATAAATATACTGAGTTTTCCTTTCATTAATTCTAGGCCATAAACTTCTTGAAATAGCGCAGTCGTTCCTTGATATCTAGGAGTTATTTATATTTGCTCTTTCGTTATAAGGTCTATCTTTCTTTTAATCAAGCCAATCGGGACGCCTGGTCCCATATCTAATTGGCTACTACGTACTGTTTCTATTTCAATCTGACCCTTTCCTTGCCAGTTGATCTTTGCTATATATCATTCCTTTCTATATTGCTATGTCCAGGAACCCAGCAGAGTTTGGCTAGGTTGGATTTGCAAATATTGTTCAGTAAGCCTCGGCATTTTGCTACTGCCTTGGATCATATAGTCTCACTGGATATTTCTTTGACGCCTGCTTGGCTGTCCACGAAAAATGTGATCTCCGAACTATGTGAACTATTTCCGCCGATTTTTTGATAGCGTAAATCTCAGCTTGAAAGACATTACACTCAAGTGGGAGTTTATATGATTGTCTAATATTAAGAGCTTCACAGAACACCCCAGCTTCTGTTCCTTCTTCCATATTTGACTCATCAGTGTAGAAGGGGATACACTGTTCACTGAGTAGTGAGTTGGGATCCCATTCCCATCCATGCCTTTCGGTTATTAAAATAGAGAAGTCTATTACAGGTGGTACGTAGTCAGCGGTCACATCAAGTTCATACCTTTGCAAGATAGACCCATGACGATAGGTGCTGTGCTTCCAAGAGCCCATTTCTTCAAGTCGAAGTGCACTCTTGGCTGCTGTGCATCTAATGTACCTACTCGTCCAGGACTGGAAGATTGAGAATAATTTTCAGCCCTGCTTGTGGTGTAGATCTCTGTTCCACAGTTATTCCCATACAGGCTAGTCTCTGTATAATGCTCAGATTTTTGAGATAGCTATCCTTTTCTACAGCCTTTCACCAAACGATCGAACCATAGTCAAGTATGGGTCGAACAATCGTGGTGTACATCCAATGAATGACTTGCGGTCGCATGGCCTATTGTGTAACGAAGTTCTTTTTGCATGTGTAGAAGCCACAATCTATTCTTTTCATTCTTTCCTCTGTCTTCCGTTTCCAGGTTAGCTTTGAATCAAGGATTCCATCAAGATATTTTGCTTCTTTGGAAAGTTTCAGAGGAATTTCGTTTAGATTGGGAGGAGGAAAGTCCTTTAATTTCTTTTTCTTCGTAAATAGAGCTAATTCAAATTTTTGTAGGGTTGACCCCGAGACCGTTTTGTCCTACCCAAGAAGATAGTTCTTTAAGCCCAAATTTCATAATATCTTTGATTGTGGTAACTGGTAAGATACCGATAACAAAATTACTATGTCCACTACATAGCACACATTTTGAATGCCCTTATTCCTAAGTCTTGTAAGAATTTTTTTAACAACGAGGAACCAGAGGAGATGTGAGAGTATCCCTCCCTAATGTGGTGTGCCTTTTGAAACTGTTTTCTCGACAATAGTATTTCCAACCATATACAAAATCTTAACTTCGATATTTTTACGTAAGTAAAAGTAGTGTTTGATTTGCATAAATTTGTTCTTACCATCGAGGCAAATCTAAAAACTGCAATCCAAATAAATAATGTACTAGGAAACAATATATATAAAAATTAGTACAAATTCAAGTCATAATTTAACATGAAAATGAAATCCAATCAGCAGTCAGCCGAAAAAAAATGAGGTAATGCTACAAGATCCAATTTAACGAACTTGCCGATAACAATACAAAGTTCTGAAAACGATGCTTAAACTTCCTTGGCCTATTATTCAACCTTACATCTCCACTGAAAAGTGGGCATTCAATGGATTTTTAAAAGGATTCGAAAACTTACAACTAATTATATCAACAGTCAATTTTGAGTTGGATAGTTATACAAAGTACAGCTACGCGTGAATACAAAATACCTATGGGAGGAAAGGTAAACCTTAAAAAAATATGCATTGTATATATTTAACGAGAAAATATTAAAAGAGTCAAATGTGCTAAAAAATCCACTTTTTGTTTGATTTTTTTTTTTTTTTTTTATAAAAAATGTTTTTTTTTTTTTAATTTTTAAATGTATTATTGTTTAAACTATTGAGAAACATCAGACTGCAAAATTAAAACAAAATCGGTCTAACCATGGCAAATATATACTTGAATAACCCAAAAATAAGACCATTTTCTCAAAAAAAGTGAAGTACTTATTTAATTCCGTTATGTGAATTTTTTGAGAAAAACCTGAAACGCAGTTTTCTTAAAATTAACTTAGTTATTACAGGTAGGTACGAAGTTTAATCAAAATCGTTAGGGCCGTTTTCGAGAAAATTTGAAGAAACCAAAATATTTGTATGGCAGCTGCCCGTTCTAGATGAGCTAAAACAAAAATTCGAATTTCTCCTCTAGGGAATCACATAAAAATGCTCTGTACCAAATTTCATGCAAATCGGTGCACCCAATTAGGCACAAGCTCAAATTATAGTGGACGCACCGACGCACAGACGTACAGACGCACAGACGTACAGACGCATAGACGACGTACGGCATGACGAAACCCACTTTTTTGGACTTCTTGATTATACTTTCCGGGTGGTGCTACCTCACCTCAAAAAAGATTTGATTTAAATAACGACTTACGGAAACTAGTTAATTCCAACGATGTTTTTCTAGTTGGTGGCGATTTGAATTGCAAGCATAGGAATTGGGGTTGTCTAAGGGCAAATGCATGGGGAAATATACTTGCAAATCTTAATACAAGACACGCATTTGACATTTTGTTTCCACCTTAACCCACTTATTATTATTCTGCAAATAACAGAGCTAGTCCTTCAACTATAGATTTATTCCTTACAAATATGCCGGGTTTATTTACTGAACCTATGGTTGTAAATGAATTGAGTTCTGATCACTTTCCGGTGGCTATCTGCACCTTTTCTTCGCCTTTAAGTGGGAGAAGTGAAACTCTTGATTTTAAAAATGCTAACTGGGAATCTTTTAAGAGTCAAATGAGAACAAAATTGAGAAATTTCCCTGACATTTTCAATGAAGATTTGAATCAATTTCAAACTGATCAAGCTGTCGAATCTTTTACATCTGAAATATTTGAAAGAATTGAACATTCAGTTCCAAAAAAGAAAATTAAGCTTTGTAGCACAAATAAGCTGCCCAATTATTTACTAGAACTAATTAAGATAAGGAACAGTTACAGAACCAGGTGGATAAGAACAAGAAATTGTTTTTATTTAACGGAAATGAAGGTTCTAAACGCTTTAATCAAGGATAGTGTTGCGACTTTTAGAAATAATTCCTGGAATCAAAAATTTTTAGGATTGGAGAAAGCAAGCAAACCCTTTTGGAATCAAGTAAAAGTAATTAAAAAGCGCAATGCCCATATTCCCGCATTGAAGGTAGGAGATCAACTTATGATGTCGGGTTCCGAAAAGTCAAATTCGTTGGCGGAAACGTTTTGTGGAAACCAACAATCTTCCACTGCTATAGGTAATATCGCTGTTGAATCCTTAATTTCAAACTCCATCTATTTAATTGACACTAATGCTATTAAAAGTGAAATAGACTTCGTCACAGCTGAAGACATAAAAGATGTTTTGTTTACTTTAAACCCACGAAAGTCTGCAGGATTTTACAACATAAAAAACATCTATTTGAAACATCTTCCAAAGTCAGGTTCAAAATTTTTACAGTTTCTGTTCAATTCTTGTCTTCAGCTTGGTTATTTCCCAACCGTATGGAAAACTGCAAAAGTTATTCCTATTTTAAAACCTGGCAAGACTGCCAGCAATCCTGCTCACTACAGACCAATAAGTCTACTTAGTTCCCTAAGCAAGTGTTTTGAAAAAATTATAAAAAAAAATAGTAGCGTACATTGAAACGAATAATATTTTGCCCCCAGAACAATTTGGCTTTCGTCTATTTCATAGTACTACTTATCAAGTACATCGTATTTCTAACCATATCAAAAGAAACTTTCAGATTGGAAAAAGCACAGGTATGATATTGCTTGACGTAGAAAAAGCCTTCGATGACGGACTTCTGCATAAAATGTATTTGCTGAATTTTCCCATGTACTTAATAAAAATTATTAAGTCATTTTTGTCTTCAAGAAAGTGTATTGTGTCTATCAACAACTTCGTATCTGAAATGTTTACTTGTGTTACTGGTGTTCCCCAGGGCTCGGTTCTTGGGCCGATTCTCTACAATGTTTTTAATCACGACTTTCCTAGTCTACAAAATTGCGAGACAGCTATTTTTGCTGACGATACTTGTATATTTTCTACAGATTCAATTGCTTCCACTATAGGAACTAATCTGCTCTAAATGTAACTCAACATTATTTTGTTGATTGGAAAATTAAAATAAATGCTTCTAAGACCCAGGCTATCTTTTTTACTCGAAAAAGAAAAGCCTGTTCTATTATATTTGTTAATGGTGTCGGAATTGATTGGCAAAGATCTGCCAAATACCTAGGGGTACATTTGGATACAAAATTAACATTCGGTCTACATGTGCAAGAAGTAATTAAGAAGATATATCTAACAATTAATATATTATACCCTTTCACTAACCCAAAATCGAAGTTGAGTACAGCAAACAAACTTTTAATCTACAAAGCAATTTTCCAGGCAATAATGTTTTATGGATCACCTGTTTGGGGTAATTGTGCAAACAGTCACATTCGCAGACTTCAAATATCGCAAAACAAGATTTTAAAAATGATGCTTAACCTCCCTTGGTATTTTTCAATGAGTGAATTGCACACATTAGCTAATATTGAAATGGTATCTAATAGAATTTCTAAATTAAACGAGCGATACAATGTTTCTTGTATATCTTCCGACAATGCTTTAGTATCAAATCTAGCTTCTTTAATAAAATATTTTCTTTTTGTTACTTAGTTCCATTTATTTGTTAAATAATTTGTTACATAAAATTCATGTATTTTTATTTATTAATTTATTTTCATCAAATCTATTTATTAATTTTTTGATTTTTTATATTTAGTTATTTATTTATTTATTTACTTATTTATCTATTTATTTATACATATATTTTTATTTCCACTTATTTATTTATTTATTTATTTTATGTATGTTTATATTTATTTATTTAATTATTTGTTTAGTTACTTATTTATTAATATATTTATTTATGTGTTCAGTTAGTTATATATGTACTTATTTATTTATTTATTCATATAAAGGGTCCGCCACCTAACGTTTTTTTCAACTAGTGCTTATTTCGTGAATGGTAACACTAAGCTCATGTCTGATTTGACAGATAATTAGTTTTATCCTTCCGCTGAACGAATATGCTTGTGTATACGCTTCGCTAAGTGGGCCTGCGATCGACTTAGAGAAGATGCCGATTTTGCCAAAAAAAATCATCTTTTCAGATGAAGCTCATTTTGATCTTGGCGGGTAGTAAACAAGCAAAATTGTCGCATTTGGGGCACAGAAAACCCGCACGCATACATTGAAAAGTCGATACACCCAAAACGAGTCACTTTTTGGTGCGGATTTTGGTCCAGAGGCATAATTGGGCCATTTTTCGAAAATGAGCAAGGAGTGGCCGTTACAGTCAATGGCGATCGTTATCGGGCCATGTTGAATGAATTTTTGTTCATAAAAATTGAAGAGGAGGATATTGGCAACATTTAGTTTCGACAGGGCGGCGGCGCTACGTGCCACACAGCCAAAGCCAAAAAAAAAAGAAGTTATTTGGCGGACCCTTTATTTATTCTTATTTCATAAATATATTTATAAATTATTAAGACTGATTTATGTCTCAGTATTGACTTTGTTAAAGCTGTTTTGAGCAATGCATTGCTCGTCTACTTTTGTTTTCCGTGAGTCCACCCCTTCTCTCTCGCTGTATACTAATCAAACAGGATATTATTATTAGTAACTATTTTGTTCTTCTTTTCTTTTCTTTTTTATTTTTGTTTAATGAAGGTTTTTTATTCGTAGCTTTTCCTTCAATTCAAGACTATTTTACCAACTTTATGTATTGATTAAAAAGAAACTTTCCTTACTTGGCAGTAGTAAGGTAGTGTATATACCAATCTCTGTAAATTGTGCAATGTTAGTAGGTTTAGAAAACAAATTTGATATTTTGGCTAAAATAAAATATATATATAAATACTTTCCCTATAGAGCAAGTACAAACTTTACCCCACAGTTCATGGTACATACTTACAAGCAAATAGACAGACATACAGATATTATGACAAATAGGACTGATACATTTAGAGGACCTATATCAGTAGGAAAATATCCACCGCAGAGAAAGGCTATTGAATTCTGAAATAAAAGCAATATTTCACAATGTAGATATCAAATGTGTACTTATTGCTCGAGAAACAGCAGCAAGAGCGATATAAATTCTGTGCAATTTATCAAGAATATTTTATCAAAAAACTCAAGCAGATAAACTTTACTAATAATAATAACATCAGACTCGCGCCGGCAATATTTTTATTGAATAACTCAATTTTGTTCACACTCATAATAATAACTCAACAAGAAAATTATATTTGGTCAGTTTAGCAATCAACAAACACTTGTTTCCCTCAGCCATAACTATAAGTAGCTATCTATAACCGAGAAGAAAAATTAGATTAGTGTTTTGTGTGCCATCCAACAATTTATTTAATCCTAATTCCTTCTTACAGTATCAGAGGATATCCTTCAATCAAGAAACTCGCAGCCCAACGTCTTCCGTTGGGTAGAGGCTTACAGGAAGCATGGACACAAATTGGCATCAATAAATCCTGTGGCATTCCAACCGAACTCAAGGTAATTTTATATCTATACCTTCTAAGAGTTAGAAAAGTAAAAGTCACCCTTAGCCCTTCTTTAAGTTCAATGGATGAACTAACACCAGAGTACTATGGACTTACATCTGACGACAGAATAACACCAGGGGGAATATTGAATGTTTCAGGCGCTGCTGACACTACAACCGTGGAAGAGCTTCAAAAAGTCCTTAGCGATATTTATTGCAACTCTGGAGCTAGCGCCGAGTTTGCTTACATCGAAGTATGTGGCGATGAGTCCTTTAAACTTAAATCACTCCTTTCAATCTCTGTTTTTGTTTTTGGTCTTTTTTCCCTCTTTTGAATAAAATATATCAAGAATCAAGAAGAACGCGAATGGCTTGCGGAGAATTTCGAAAAACTAGGAACACAAAGTGTCAGCAGAGAGGGGCGGAGAGAAATTGCAAAACTCCTTATCAAATCTCAGGCATGGGACAATTTTCTGGCTGCGAAATTTCCCACCGTCAAGCGGTATGGTGGTGAGGGTGCCGAAAGCCTTTTGGCCTTCTTCTGGCAGTTATTTGCGAGTGGTGTTGAAGGTGAGTGTTTTTTGTTGTTCTTCTCTCCCCTCCCCTCCCATCACAAGTCAATGGTAATAAAATTCCCACATCCGCAGAGGAGCTGCAGCATATCGTTGTGGCTATGCCACATCGTGGCCGGGGGAATTTACTAACAACCATGTTGAATCTGCGACCGGCAAAAGTTTTTCGGAAATTCAAAGGCGACTCGGAGTTTGCCGATGGTGTAAATGCAATGAGCGATGTCGTTAGTCATTTTCGTAAGTTTGCAAGTTTACAAAAGCGAAGTGAAAAGTTTTCTTGATTTTAATTATTTTATTATCTACTTTCTTTTTCTTATGTTTTCTTCTATGAATTTTAATTTCGCTAACCAAAGATGCTGCTGAAGAGTTGGATATTGGTGGGAAGAAAATTCGAGTTAGCATCTTAAGAAATCCATCTCATTTAGAGGTTTGTATTGATTATTCTTCTGAATATATAATTAGAATAGTTTCTTTCAAAGAGTTAAATTAGATCTGTATGCATACATTTTTAAGACACCTATAAGGCAAACTGTAGTTATTAAAAGATTGCAAAGACCCCATTTTTTGTTTATTTCATTAAAAAAAAGTTTATAACACAGACTTGTTAGTTGCTCGAATCGACGACTGAATAGTTTTTGAATGTGAGTGCACTCTCATACAGGTGCATGGTAGTCACTTTAGCAACCAAACTGTTGCGAAACTGAATGCTGCATGTGCGCGCCTAGCCTAGTGTTAAACCTGCAAACACATTAAGTCCGAGTTAACTCCAAACTGTTTTTCAGTGGAGTAAACTGTATCTCCTTGTTGTCAGAAATCAATCAAAATCGATATGCGACACTATAGAAAAAAAGTTTCGCTTCAGAAGTCGAGATGGCGCCACTATAGTCCAGTCAACGAAGGAAAAATAAATGCGAAAAATCATGTAGTCTGGGTCATTGTTTTAGAGGGTAGGGGTGTACCTCAGGTACAACATACCAAAAGTCCCCAGCCCAACCCCGCTAGCTTTAGACAGGAGGGGAGGTAAATGTCCCCTTTTCTAGTCTTTCGCAAATATTTTGAAACCAAGGGTTTAAGCGGAAAAATATACATCAAAAAATTAAAGTATATTAAATATGCTACACAAAAAGTCTTATTCATATTTTCGGTAGGAGCAATGCTAATGGAGATGCGGGGGCTAGAAATGTCAATAAATCTGAAAAATCATGTTATTGCGTTACAAATTTAATATATTAATATATTAGAAAAAGTAAATGCATGTTCATTCATGATAATTCCATTAACGTGATGGGAGAGATGGTATGTAATAAAAGAAAGTGGTGGGGGTTAAAATATCCTTATTTCATTTATTTGATACAGTGTTTGTTATCAAATGAAATACAATGTACTTTTCAAAGGTTAGATCCTTACAGCTTATTTCCAAGTTATTGATGTGTAAACATCTATGCTGGCGGTAAAGTGAAAAAAAAACGTGAACGTTCGTGTGCAACGTTACTTCGTGCACTTTACGTTGTAGCACGTTACGTTACGAAATCTGATTTGCCCCGACCAAAACAAATTGATTTTAACGCGACCGACAATTAGATTATACTTTATCGCGACCACTCATTTATATTGTTTTTGCCAACGACGAAAGCAAATTGTTTTTAACGCGACCGACATTCATTCATTTTAACACTTATATTTTTAAATTTTTTCTATAATTTTTAATTATTCCCCGAACAAAATGGACACGAAACTAGTAATTAAAAAGAAAACAAAATCAAAACAAAAATAATAATAGTCAGCTGTAGGGATTGAAAATTGACTGTAGGTATGGTAGGTCAATGGCTGTAGGTATGGTAGGATATCGGGTGCGTTTAGTGATACAAATCTGAACTTAAATTCTACGTTTACATTATACTGCTTTTGAACGATGCAATTTTTTCTTACAATTTGTAGGCTGGGATACACAAAATAGCTGATTTTGAACAAATTGTAGAGTTATCGGCTACTTTTGTACTTGCACAAAGTTAACATTCATTAAAAAATCACAGCGTCCAATTCCATAGGCGATTGATGGTGTCAATCGATTGAAACTGCGATTTTAGTGATTTCCACTGACAACAACTGCAACTAAATATTCTAAGAACTCAAGATATATAATTCGCCGGCTATCTTATAGTGACATTCATTTGAGGTTCGTTCAGTATAAAATTAAGATTGAATTTTTTGTAAGTTTTACTCGATGGAAAGATGGAGTTTCATAAGGGTTCCAAGTTCGTTGACAGTTCTAACTGGATATTTTAATTCGGCCCCTGTCAGTCAAACCATTAGGTTCCTTTGGAATTTGGGTACGGTGTCATTTAATTGAAACCACGATTTTAGTGCTCTCCGCTGACAGTTGTTGTTTGTCGATGCTCAGAGAGTGATTACTAGTGGTGGAAGGAATCGTTAGTAATCGTTACTTTGTAACGATTACTTGAAGTAATCAAAGTAATCGAGTACATTTCTGAGTAACGATTACCAGTTTTTGTACCGATTACCAGTAACGATTACTAACGATTACCAGGAACGATTACTTTGAGTACTTTGATTACTTTGATTACTTTGATTACTTTGATTACTTTGATTACTTTGAGTACTTTGATTACTTTGATTACTTTGATTAATTTGATTACTTTCATTACTTTGAGTTCTTTGATTGCTTGATTACTTTGATTACTTCGATTACTTTTCGTTTCTATTGGATTCGATTACTTTTGATTACTTTGGTTTTTGGATCAGGATTGGATTGCAGGAGGGAACAAAATATTCTCAGCACAGGGTGGTCCCAAAAAATGTCACTTTCTTATTCTCTGAGCGATTTCAATGAAATTGACACAGGTAATAGCTGAGGCAGAATTATGAACGAAAAAAATATTTCCAGCACAGGGTGGTCCCAAAAAATGTCACTTTCTTATTCTTTCACCGATTTCGATGAAATTGACACAGGTTATAGCTGAGGCAGAATTATGAACGAACCAAATATTTTCAGCACAGGGTGGTCCCAAAAAATGTCATTTTTTTATTCTTTGACCGATTTCGATGAAATTGACACAGGTTTTAGCTGAGGCAGAATTATGAACGAAAAATATATTTTCAGCACAGGGTGGTCCCAAAAAATGTCACTTTCTTATTCTTTGATCGATTTCGATGAAATTGACACAGGTTATAGCTGAGGCAGAATTATGAACTAACAAAACATTTTCAGCACAGGGTAGTCTCAAAAAATGTCACTTTCTTATTCTTTGAGCGATTTTGATGAAATTGACACAGGTTATATTTAGTTGAGGCAGAATTATGAACGAAAAAAATGTTTTCAGCACAGTGGTAAAAAAAAATGTCACTTTCTTATTCTTTGAGCGATTTCGATGAAATTGACACAGGTTAAAGCTGAGGCAGAATAGAATCGAAAAAAATATTTTCAACACAGGGTGATTGCAAAAAATGTCACTTTCGTTGTTCTTTGAGCTATTTCAATGAAATTGACACAGGTTATAGTTTCCGAAAATTCTGTTTAAAAAACTGATATTATAAAAGTGAATCGGGATAAAATCAAACAATTCTTTTTGTGATTAAAAGGTTATTTCTCGGGGATGGCTTAAAAGATATTTTTTCTTCAAGAAGTTGCTATTTATAGGGTGAATTGGGGTAAAAGCAAAAAATGATATTCGATTTAAGAAATAATTTTTGTGATTGAAATGTAATTTCACCGTATAAATGGAAATATTTTTGAAAAAATATCCATCAGTTCACTTCTAAAAAATGACCTTTCAAACAGACCTTAAATTTTTAACATCACCTACCACTTAACGTCTTTCCCCACAGCACCCTATAAATTTAAATTTTTTAAATAAAATTGTTCTGAAGCAATCCCCGATAAATACCTTTTCAATCACAAAAAAAAATTTTAAATAGAATATAATTTTTTTGATTCCAATTCTCCCTATAAATAGCAACTTCTTGAAGAAAAAATATCTTTTAAGCCATCCCCGAGAAATAACCTTTTAATTGATTGATTTTATCCCGCTTCACCTTTATATTATCAGTTTTTTTAAACAAAATTTTCGCGAACTATAACCTGTGTCAATTTCATTGAAATAGCTCAAAGAACAACGAACGTGACATTTTTTGGAATCACCCTGTGTTGAAAATATTTTTTTCGATCCCAATTCTGCCTCAGCTATAACCTGTGTCAATTTCATCGAAATCGCTCAAAGAATAAGAAAGTGAAATTTTTTGGGACCACCCTGTGCTGAAAATATTTTGTTCCTTCGGAATTCTGATTCAGCTATTACCTGTGTCAATTGCATCGAAATCGCTCAAAGAATAAGAAAGTGACATTTTTTGGGACCACCCTGTGTTGAAAATTTTTTTTTCATTCATAATTCTATCTCAGATATTACCTGTGTCAATTTCATCGAAATCGCTCAAAGAATAAGAAAGTGACATTGTTTGGGACCACTCTGTGTTGAAAACATTTTGTTCGTTCATAATTCTGCCTCAACTATAACCTGTGTCCATTTCATCAAAATAGCTCAAAGAATAAGAAAGTGACATTTTTTGGGACCACTCTGTGCTGAAAACATTTTTTTCGTTCATAATTCTGCCTCAACTATAACCTGTGTCAATTTCATCAAAATCGCTCAAAGAATAAGAAAGTGACATTTTTTGGGACCACTCTGTGCTGAAAACATTTTTTTCGTTCATAATTCTGCCTCAACTATAACCTGTGTCAATTTCATCAAAATCGCTCAAAGAATAAGAAAGTGACATTTTTTGGGACCACGCTGTGCTGAAAATATTTTGTTCGTTCATAATTCTGCCTCAGCTATTACCTGTGTCAATTTCATCGAAATCGCTCAAAGAGTAAGAAAGTGACATTTTTTGGGACCACCCTGTGTTGAAAAAATTTTTTCGTTCATAATTCTGCCTCAGCTATTACCTGTGTCAATTTCATCGAAATCGCTCAAAGAATAAGAAAGTGAAATTTTTTGGGACCACCCTGTGCTGAAAATATTTTGTTAGTTCATAATTCTGCCTCAGCTATTACCTGTGTCAATTTCATCGAAATCGCTCAAAGAATAAGAAAGTGACATTTTTTGGGACCACCCTGTGCTGAAAATATTTTTTTCGTTCATAATTCTGCCTCAGCTATAACCTGTGTCAATTTCATCGAAATCGGTCAAAGAATAAGAAAGTGACATTTTTTGGGACCACCCTGTGCTGAGAATATTTTGTTCCCTCCTGCAATCCAATCCTGATCCAAAATCCAAGGGTGATCAAATCCGAAAGTAATCAAAAGTAATCGAATCCAATAGAAACGAAAAGTAATCGTAGTAATCAAAGTAATCAAAGTACTCAAAGTAATCAAAGTAATCAAAGTAATCAAAGTAATCAAAGTAATCAAAGTAATCAAAGTAATCAAAGTAATCGTTTGGCAGACCGAGTCCGGGTACCGGGTCCGAGATTCGAGTATAAAATGCTCGGTATGGATAATTTATTAAAGATATAGTTGTTGTCGTTGGAAGCCTATATCTTTGGTTTTAGTTGTCCGATCTTCAAGGTGATTACCATAAACAATAAGCATGTGGAATGTGAAGTCATCTTAAAGTTGAGAGTGAAGTACGAAGCAGGACTTTTCAGTACCGAACCTTCACCGTTCGTTGGACACTTCACTACCAGCCTTTTAGTGCTTGGAAGTTTCGTTACAGCGGTTCCCCCACTGGGTATTTCGCTGCCGTTCTTTCAACACTAAGCTTTTTAAGCACTGCCTACAGATAGGTAATGTAGTGTTAATTATTCAATATGTTTCTTTTGATGACGTTCAGTAACAAAAATCAGGCACTTGGACAAACGTTGATGTTTACACATATTTAACCGTGAGTCCCGGCACTCACATATTTTTGACCAGTACTATGTGAAATGATTTTGGGGGTTGCCCTAAGAAAAAAATCACTTAGAAGAGGGGGGCCTATTTGCCCCCGTTTATAAGAGAGAGATCATTTTCTAAAACATTGGTTTAAAGTGCAAATGCAATCATTTAAAAACAACGGAAACAATTACAATACTATACTATAGCTTTTTGAAAATCCAAAAACCTAATTTATTATTTTATTGTTAATCCAAGTTATCTTAGTCAACAGTTTAAAAATTTGAATTAAAATTTTTTTAATTTTTAAGTGATTTTTTTTAACTTCGTAGAAGTTAACGAAACCGAAATAAAAAAATTGTCTTAGTTTGAAAGGTGTCAAAATATGCCAAAATTTTTGTTAGGGCGGATCGAAAAACGGAGTACGCCAATCGATTTAGGACGTGGGTATAACCCAAGTCTCGCGGCCGACGTTCTGGGACCACTAGAACACTTAGTTTGACAAAACGGAGTACGTCAATTTAGGAGGTGGAAATTACCTGAAGTCACGCCAGTTCTCTGGGTCCTTTAGAACACTTTTAATTTGACAGGTGTCCAAATGTCAATTCATTTCAAGAATACGCGCTACGTAACTTTGTAAATCGTAACGACGCGTCGCACAGAGGAAAGGCCACGTTTTTATTTCACTCTACCGCCGACATATAGATGTTTACACATCAAAAATCGAATCGGAACAGTATGAAATAATGATTTGAGTGGAATGAAAATGATCGAATGATCGATTGATTAAAATAATCGATTCTTGACCGAACCCACGATCTTGGAGGCCAATTCACAGGTCCGTAACGTGAAACTTTGCGGTTACCAAACGTTTCCTTCAATAAATCAATTGTGGCACGAGCCTGGGTTACATGTTGCGCCGTCTTGTTGAAACCACAGCTCCTGCACGTCATGGTTGTTCAATTGGTGAACGAAAAAGTCAATAATCATGGCTCTATAGCGGTCACCATTGACTGTAACGTTCTGGCCAGCAACTTTTTTAAACAAGTACGAACCAATTATTCCACCAAACCATAAAGCACACCAAACAGTCAGTTTTGTGGATGTAACGGTGTCTCAACATTGGGGAAAATTGGGATCAACGGCAATCTTGTTTTGGACCCATTTGGCCACAATTTGGAAGCGTTGCTCAGGCGTCAGTCTATTCATGTTGAAATGCCAAACCAAACTTAAAATTAATCACTTGACAGCTGATTAAATGGCCACCAGTTAAAATAGTGTTGCCAACTTAAAGTTCTATACCTTTTTAAAAAAAACCCTTTATATTGTAATGATCCACACAACTGATACATCCAATTTTTAAACAAATTTTTTTTTAAGTGAAAATTGATTTCCTTGAAATACACCTCTTTTTTAATTTAAAACTTAATAATTGAGAGATTAAGGTCCAGTTTTTCAGAACGAGATTAAAGTTAAGCCCGAGTTAACTCGCAAAATTTGGTGAGTTAACTCAGAATATTAACCAAACAGCCGCTCTTGATTTTTATCCACCGAGTTTGTTGAGTTATTCCGCATACATTCTCCACCAAAAAACTGCTTCCTCAGTTCACTGTGGATTAATTTACTTCTAAAGTTAGCTTACTCTGGTTTAACCCACCACTGAAAAACTGGGTCTATAAGTATTTAATCTTGAAAATTTAAAACAAAGCGCACTTATTTCTATATTATGCTAAGAAAATGGAAAAGAAGCATGAAACTCGTTCTTTAAATGTTTTCTAAAATATTTTAATCTCGAAAAGAAGTTTAAAAAAAAATTCTGAAATTGGTATTTAAAATTAAATTCTAATATCTAGTATTCAATAATACACCTAAAATCCTGATTTCCAAAAAAAACATGATTAAAAAACCTTAAGTTCCTTCAATTTCAAGAAATTAGATTCCGTCCTTCATAGACATACAGACAGGCAGAATTTCCGGAACCACTTTGTTTGTGTAATGTCAGGTTTGATTACCATCTATGGCGGCGCACGTTAGAGTGAAAAAAACGTGGACTTTCCTCTGTGCGACGTTACGAGGTCCTTTTTTACGATGTATCACATTACGTTACAAAAATCTTCTTGGAGGATATTGGGTACGTTCAGTGACAAAAATCTTGAGATTCCCTTTAGGCAAACTACTCCGTTTTGGATCCGTGCACGTAGTAAACAACGTATACGGATCCAAATATGGATCCTAAACACTGCGCTTGGACAAAAGTTGATGTTTACACATATTAACCGTGAGTCCCCGCATTCACACAATTTTTTTTTATACGAATCCTTAAATTGCCCTATAGTACCTACATGCGAGTATATCGCAATTAAAAATTATGGATAAAGCATCACTCACTAACTCAAGTTACAATTATTTGAATTTTCAGGCAGCTAATCCAGTCTCAATGGGCAAAACAAGATCCAAGCAACAAACAACTGGCGATGGTGCATTTGGAGATGAATCCGAGAAACCCTTCTCTACATCCGTCCTCAATGTAATTATTCACGGAGATGCTGCTCTTCCCGGTCAAGGTGTCAACCAAGAATGTCTCAACATGGCTTATGTGCCACATTTCGATGTTGGCGGAACCATTCACATGGTTGTCAACAATCAAGTAGGTTTCACCACCCCAGCCGATAAAGCCCGCTCCACCGACTATGCCACAGATTTGGCCAAAACCATACAAGCACCAGTATTTCACGTTAACGGTGATAACCCCGAGCAAGTTGCCATTGTGACACAGCTAGCATTCAACTACCAACGAAAATTCCGCAAAGACGTGTTCGTCGATATGAATTGTTTCCGCCGTTGGGGGCACAATGAGCTGGACGATCCAACATTCACCAATCCAGCTCTGTACTCGGTCATAGAAAATCGCAAGTATAGGAAATTAAGTTAAGTGAAAACACTTAACACAAAACTCCCAATACAGATCCGTTCCAGATACCTACGCTGAGCAGTTGGCCAGTGCGGAAATTTTAAGTTCCAACGAAGCCAATGAAGTGCGCAGCAATTTTATGACCTATCTTACCGATGAGCTGGCCAATGTCAACTCCTACCAACCCGAACCCACGTATTTCCAAAGGCAGTGGACTGGATTGCAATCGGCACCCAATGCAATAACCTACTGGGACACTGGCCTGGATTATTCGCTGCTTTATTACGTTGGCACCAGAAGTGTCCAATATCCAGGCGGCTTTGTAGGTTCTAGCTTACTATATTAAAATACAATTCCAGGGTAATCCTATAAATCGATTCATTATCTCTCTACCTCTCCTTCTCTTTCGTAGAATATACACCCACATTTGCTGAAAACCCATGTCAACGGGAGGTTGAGGAAATTAAATTCGGGCCAGAAAATTGATTGGGCCACTGCCGAAGCCCTTGCCATTGGTAGCCTCATGTACCAGGGACGCAATGTTCGGCTAAGTGGTGAGGATGTTGGTCGGGGTACGTTCTCCCATCGACATGTTATGCTGGTCGACCAGAAAACAAACGAAATGTTCATTCCCCTCAACAGCATGGAACAAGGACAGGGTGGCAAACTCGAAGTGGCTCATAGCATCCTTTCCGAAGAAGCAGTGCTGGGCTTCGAGTACGGCATGGCCATAGATAACCCGAGTAATTTGATCATATGGGAGGCCCAGTTTGGGGATTTTGCCAATGGTGCCCAAATCATTTTCGATAACTTCATATTCACCGGCGAGAGTAAGTGTACCCATACATACATAGATAAGATAATTGTAATTCATGCATGTGACCTTTGCTCTTTGTCACCAATTTCAGCCAAATGGATGGACTCGAATGGACTTGTCGTCCTTTTGCCACATGGCTACGATGGTGCCGCATCCGAGCATAGCAGTTGCCGCATGGAGAGATTCTTGCAACTGACCGATTCCAAGGAAACCAGTCCGGACGGCGATGATGTGAATGTGCACATCGCAAATCCAACCACACCGGCCCAATACTACCACTTACTGCGGAGACAAATTGTGAGGAATTTTCGAAAACCACTTGTCGTTGTGGCACCAAAAACCCTCCTGCGGCTATCAGCTGCCACCTCGGTGCACACCGATTTTCAGCCGGGAACGTTTTTCAAAAATGTATTAGGTGAGGATAAATGGGATATAAAAGGGTGTTTTGTTAATTTGCGATTTGATGTGATTTAATGTTTCAGGGGACACCAGCGATGTGGAGCCTAGTAAGGTTAATAGAGTTATTTTGTGCTCTGGTAGACATTACTACACATTGAACGATGAACGGGTTGCAAAGAAGATTGGGGACACTGCTATTGTTAGGCTGGAAGCATTGTGTCCGTTTCCGTTGTATGAGATCCAAGAAGAGTTGGCCAAGTATAAAAATGTCAAATGTAAGTACATTAAGTTCTTTTATGTTGGTTTTTCTTTGCTATTGGGCACGTTCAATGTTGTTGGACGCACAAAAAATCTGAATTTATTTATGTTATTGTGTCAAATGCTAGCATTTACCTAAAGGATTTACATTAAAATGAAATAAAATTGAACTTTAATTATATTCTTAAACTAAAAATTAAGCGTCAGTAGTTGTGGTGATTATATATGAAACTAAACCAGCAACAAAATACAGCAAGACTGTGCAAAGTTCAATGAAAAATAATTCCACAATATTGCGATGGAGAATTCTGGGAACATTTTTCTAAGAATAGTCAATCTTTTAACTTAAAAACTCACTCATCAATAAAAAATAAGTTCTTTTGCGTAAAAAAAAGTATTAATTTGTTCGTGATTGAAAATTAATCATCACAAATCAACCACTAACCAGAGCGAAAATCATAAAGTTAAACTTCTATGTATAGTATTTCAACATTTCCCCCACCACGTAAAACGTAAGCAGACGTAACTTAAAGTCACTAAAAGTCATCTAACTTTTTATAGCAGATGGCCAATCAGAAGCTCCAAAAATTCAAAAATCTAAAAATTCAGATGTAAAACGTAATGCGTTGAACGCACCCATTTTCAACCATCGTTTTCTTGGGAAGGCAGTTTCATTTAAATGTGCAAGATTTTGTTTCATAATTCGAAAAATAAGTACGGGTAGGGTAAACAAGTGTTAATAATGGAGAAGGGCCAATAACCTGTGTTCTTAAGACAAGAGGTGCTTGTGAATTTATAAATTCTATATTCGATAGATTTGTACTTTGACTATAGGGTTGGTATTGGTTTCGTGCAATGACAGCTACTGAGTAGCCTTCGAGTGTGGCACAGAGTTTACTATGTAAAATTGATGAATTCTGTTACATTTTCGAAGAATCAGTTGTTGACGCTATCTGTGCATACGAACTTGGTTCACGGTCGAGCAAAATAATCAATTGTGTGCGCTTAGTGGATATAAAGTATTTCGATCAGATATTAGGAAACGGTTTAGGGGTGGAGGTGTGGCAATCTTTATTAGAGAAGTACTACAGTGTAGGATTAAGAAGTGTTCAACCAATAATAATGAAATCGAATATATTTTTGTGGAGTTGCAAATTGGGATTAACAAGCTTCGTCTGAGCACTGCAGTCTGCATTAAGACTTTCCAGAATCGTTTGTACTCAGACAACGAAACCAGTGCTGATATCAAACGGAGAATAACTCATGCCAATCGCTGCTTCTTTGGACTAAGAAGGCAATTGAATAGAAAAGTACTCTCTCAAGCAACTTAAGTGTCGCTTGACAAGACACTTATTATCCCGATCCTTATGTATGGCGTAGAGGCATGGACCTTGTCAAAACAGAATGAGAACGCTTTAGGATGTTTTGAGAGGAAAATTCTTCGGGTGATTTTTGGTCCCATATAGATAGAAATGGTAAGTGGAGGAGAAGATACAATCACGAACTGTACGGGCTGTACAGCGAGACTGATCTGGTCAAACGAGTCAAGGTCCAACGACTTAGATGGCTGGGTCATGTAGAGCGAATTTATCCCAACGGGACTGCGCAGTAGAGGAAGAACGTGACTCAGGTGGCGCATACAGGTGGAAGAGGATTGCAACCAACTTGGCGTGCAAAACTAGAGACAGCTTGCTAGGGACCGAGCTGGCTGGAGAGGTATGTTGGTTGAGGCCCTGGTCCATCTCGAACTGTATAACGCCACCTTCTATTCTTCGACTAATTTCTACATTAGAACAAATTTCAGTTTCATATCCAGTCTTGTGTGGAGATTTCAGTTGCAACCTGCTTAGTGAAAATACATTTATTGAAGAATTTAACTCTCTTAACCTTCACCTAGTAAACGCACTTATTCTGACTCATTTTTCAAATTTCAAGCCTACATTGCTGGATTTGTTTCTTGATAGTAACATAAGTAAAGTTACTTTTATGTACAATTATTGGTGTCAGTTTTCTCAAGGCATGAGCTTACTTTCTTAACATTTGGTTGTCAAGTAGATTTTCGCACTAATTCTTTTGAATATTTCAATATGGGCGTATTGTTTGCATCCCCACACTTGCGCGCAGTAGAGCAATATTGATTATGTGGCTGCGTCAGGACCTTTATATTTTGCAGAGTGTGTAACCATAATTTATTTTGCACAAATTTAGACCATGTCGAGTTTAAAGATTTTTTTTGATGTAGCAAGACGTTTTTTTAAGTCTTCTGACCAAGACTTATTACACGTGAAGATAACGCCAAGATATTTATATTGGTTTGATATTTTTATTTCATTATTGTTGAAGTACCATTTTCCAGCTGCCCTTCTTCTACCGCCATTCCTGACAATTACGATTTCAGACTTTTCTAGATTGACATCTAGGCTCCATTTACTGCAGTATTTGCTGACGCTGTCAATAGTCGAGGGTATTAGGATTATCAGAAAGAAGAACAATGTCATCGGCGTATAAAAGAACATTTATTTCCAAATCATTTAAGATGAGACCAATTGGGAGTTCGTAGTGAAGGTCATCTAGGAATAGGAGAAAGAGTGAAGCACTCAGTACACATCCTTGTTTTACTCATTTGGTTGTCCATCCTATACTGATACAGAAGTATCTTTGTTCAGAGGTCTTATAATGGAAACCATTTTTGCTGAGACACCTAGTCTAATAGTTTGTAAAACAACGCATCTCTATTAATAAAGGGTCCGCCAAATAACTTCTTTTTCTTTTAAAATGGCGCAAAACATCGAGTGTAGCTTCGGCTGGGTGGCACGTAGCGCCCTCCTGTTGAAACCAAATGTTGCCAATATCCTCCTCTTCAATTTTTGTGAACAAAAATTCGTTCAACAAGGCCCGATAACGATCGCCATTGACTGTAACGGCCACTCCTTGCTCATTTTCGAAAAATGGCCCAATTATGCCTATGGACCAAAATCCGCACCAAACAGTGACTCGTTTTGGGTGTATCGGCTTTTCAATGTATGCGTGCTGGTTTTCTGTGCCCCAAATGCGACAATTTTGCTTGTTTTCTACCCGCCAAGATCAAAATGAGCTTCATCTGAAAAGATGATTTTTTTGGCAAAATCGGCATTTTCTCTAAGTCGATCGCAGGCCCACTTAGCGAAGCGTATACACAACCATATTCGTTCAGCGGAAGGATAAAACTAATTATCTGTCATATCAGACATGAGCTAAGTGTTACCATTCACGAAATAAGAACAAGTTGAAAAAAAAAACGTAAGATGGCGGACCCTTTATTATCAAAAGCTGCTGACAAATCAACTAAGAAAGCAAAAAGCTTTTTTTCTGACTGAGTTGAAGTCGAATGATACACAATAGAGTGTTAACTTGGTCAACTGTACTGTACTGACTTCTGGATGCAGCCTGGCATTCGTTCAGTATATTGGGTGATATGAATAAAACGGAGAATGTACTCAGAAGCAGGTGGTCCATAATCAGAAAAGGTGCTAAAAAAAAAGTACCTGCTCCCATTTCATATGAATAAAATTATACTACAATTAGTGAGAACCTCCTCCTTCACATGGAGTAGGTGCTCTCATACCCCGACTCAAATTCAATTGTTTTTTTGTATTTGAAAATCATTTCTATGATTTAATAAAAAAAAGACAACTTAAACTTTTATTTCATTCGGTATTATTTTTGATTGATGGATTATTGCCGCACTTACAAGGGAAACAGTTTTAGAGACCGTGGACTGGTCTATACTCCAATGTCTTCTCCAACTCCAGTTTTAAAACCTGGATCACCTATGAAGCGGAAGAAAATTCGTATTATTTTTTATTGTTTGTTAAGGCACCACCCCTTGTTTCCGAACTATTCCCAAGAAAATTATTTTCCAAGATATCCACACTTCGTTTGTTTAATCTGTATAGAACGCGATAATCATTTGAAAATCCTTCTCTTCTTCTTTTATAAAATTTGATCTTGTGGTTTTTTTATGGAAAAAAAATATAAAGAGCTATTTACTTAACGTCGAGCAATCAAATGACCTAACTCACAAATAGGAGCAGGTGTTACTCTCGATGGAGTACGTGCTTTTGCTTTATTCATACCTTATATTGTATATTGGAGCAGGTGCTTATTTTGAGGAGGTGCTCATCAAACACGTAGATGCTCAATTTTTGAGCACCTTCTCAAGTGTTTTATTCATACCAATTGGAGCACCTCCTCTTAAAAGTTGAGTTTTGAGGAGATGCTTCTTTTTATTCATACGACCCATTGTTTTCTTCAATTCAACTAGTAAGTCTTTTCAGCAAAATTGTTGTAAATGTTTTGTAAATTGTGTCGAGAAAAGAAAGCCGGCGGTAATTTGATGCGAAACTTGAGTCACCTTTTTTTTAAACAGAAAAAATTATCGATCTCTTGAAAAATAATGGTATAGTTTCTGTATCGAAGATATTACTGAGTAAAATATGTACCTATTTCTTCAATAAATGTGTCACTTACTGGCGTTTTTGTTCAACTTGTTTGGAATACCGTCAATACCGGGTGCTTTGTTTTCCTGGTAATCAAGTATTGTATTGTATTTGGTTATCAAGTTTTTGATGTTGAATGGTTTCGGAAACTGGTATGTGGTATGGATTCTATGAATTGTGACGAGGCTGGATTCAATTTGGCTATGAAGTGATTCATAAGCTCGTTAGCATTAGCAGTGATTTGCCCTACACCAATTTTGGATTTATCACCACAAATTTCCTTTCCAATTCTCCGCCAGTCTCTTGCCGAGGTAACAGATGCAAGTCGACTTGAGATAGTTGGTAGTATTCGGACTGTTTTGATTTTAAAAGGATTTTATATTTTTTTTATTGCTGCAGTATATTTTTTTCTGCTTACTTCCAGGTTATATTTTTTTAAACGTTCTCAGGACACTTAATGAATCTGTGTGTGTGTATTTAGATATAAATGAGTTGAACCAAAAATTCGTTTGTAACTCTATCTCGTTAACTGATTATAATAGATCGACATCAGGTTTACGTCCGCTTAAATTTTCTGACATATCTTTCAAAGTTGAGGTCGAAGGTGTCTTCTCTATTAAGTCAAAAGCAGTGAGGCTAGATGAAATGCATCCGACATTTATAACACTTTTATTGCCTTTAAGCTTTAATATTACCTTACATAACACAATGGAAAATGGTGAAAATTGCACATGTTCCTAAACTATTAGATGTGATGATTTCAGACCAATTTCTATACTATCAGTTTTGTTAAAAGTATTTGAAAAAATTTCATTAAAAAACAAATACTATGGTAGTTTTACTTACTTAAAAACAATGCGGTTTTTGAGAGAAAAATAGTTGTATTGCGGCGATATTAAGTGTTACAGAAGGTATCCAGAAAGCTATTGACCTTGAAAATATACCTTTTTTATATTTCTGTACTTTTTCAAGGCCTTCGAAATGGTTAACCATTCTGTACTCTCCGAAAAACTTTTGTATTTTTATAACTTTTCTCCCAGCGCACTTCGACTGCTGTATTCTTACTTAACCGATAGATTTCGGATTTTATATTGAACCCTATCGGTGTACCTCAGGGATCTATTCTTGGGCCCCTACTTTTTTCTATCTATGTAAATGAGCCTCCTAAAATAGTAAAACATAGTTCAATTCGCTTGAACGCTGACAATGCTCAATTATACATTAGCTGTAGTAGAGTAGAGGGCTTATTGAACATACTGCAGCTTGTATTAATGAGGACCTGGAAGAAATTAAGCATTGGTCGAACAAAAATGGTTTAATGCTCAATTCGAAGAAATCATAATGTGTTCTTATTTCAAAATGTTAGTTAGACTTTTCTTATATTCCCCCTATAAAGTTAGATTCTTTACATATTGAGTGAAACTGCAAACAACCTAGGTGTTTTTTTTCAACCGAAGCCTACTTGGGAAAACCACGTTATCTATATCGTTGGCAAAACGTATGGTGTTCTCCATACACTTTGGTCTACACAGTACTTTACACCCGTTAAAATACGGAGATTAATAGTAAAAACGCTTGTGTGGTATATTGCGTTTACGGGCTGCGGTGACGCGGTGTCTTGACCCAGTTTCACAGCATACAACTCTCCTTTTGGGAATGTCCTTAGAAAACCTTTTAAGTTTTCGAACCTTTACCTTATTTTCGGATATATTTACTTTTAACACATCAACCTGCTGATCTTTATGTAAAGCTTCAGTTATAGCTTTCATTGAAACTCATCATTGAACATTTTAATGATTGGTTTTGAGGCACTTAAAAGACCATATTAGTAATTATTTTGATGCCAATATATAGGTAGTGACTTAATTATTAATATTTGCAAAAAAAAAATTCCATTTTGGACCAGCCGTTCACATAAAATGACTTTTATTATTTCAATGATTAAACTACCTTACCAATGATCATTGAAAAATTAAACTTAATTTTAAGGCGAAGTTTGGGATCGAATTGATTTTTTTTTTTCACTAAAGTAAAATTTCAATTCATCAGCTTTATTTTTGGATCAAAATAATTACTGATTTAACTTTCTAAACGTCTCAAATTCAGTCATTAAAGTTTCCAATGATGGTTTTTAATGATAGCTATAACTGGGGCCTAAGGAAATAAAATAACATAATCTTAATTGAAACAGATCCTGTCTTTTAGTTATACCTCGGTTCAAGTGTTTAACCCCTGAACGACAGTTTTTCGGTAACTCTGCACGTTTATGGAACTCATTGCCGCTACAAATAAGAAGAATTAGTAGTTCATTAAAAATAAAAAAGCCACTTAAACTTCATTTCATGCATTAATAATGATTTTATAATTTTACAAAAATAAAAAAATAATGAGAGATTCAAATACAGTGGTTTTAGGCTTGCCATCTGTCAGCGTGCGTGTCGGTCGGTCGTCCCGTTTGTTTTTACATCTGCTCGTCCGAGCGTCTTAGTGTAGATCGAGATAGAGCCTAAACGGATGGGCGTGTGTATTTGCTCGAAATTTGATACAGATCCATACAGGCGAAATTAAAAATATTGTTTGAGCTCTCGAAAACGGATTTAAAGATTTTGATGAATATACGTTATGTGTTAGTCAAGGTTTTTTCTAAAATATTAGTTTAACGGAAATAAGGTTTTGACGTTTTTTTAAGAAAACTGACTACTTTTGAATTATCCACATTTTTAGTGACTAGACTATCAACATTTTTGTTTTTAACGTTTTCTCGTAAAAGACATCATTACAATATAAAACCATTAACATTATAGTTTTAAACCAAAAGAGCAAGTTTGTACGATCCAGTGGGGCATTTTATTTAATATTAAACATAAGGGAAGTAATGACCAATAAGTCTTGCCGTCAGATTAAATCTATAGATGCCTGTAAGTAAGCTAAGTTACAAATTCAACTTTATTAGGGCTTCGTTTGTGTCCTTAACAATATTTTGCGTCAAAACAATATCTCTCTCTTTTATCACCTTTTATAAAGAATTTATATCCGAAGTTTCTATAAGTTCCCCTTATTTATTTGGTAGCTATAATTTGGAGCCAAGAGGAGTCACGAAACGCTGGTGCTTGGAGCTTTGTTCGCCCTCGCTTTGAACACATGATTGGAAAACAGGTATAGCGTTCGTTCGAAAAAAAATTGATTATTTTCGTAAAAAAAAAAATCGAATGGAAAAATATCGTTTCTCTTATTTTAACAAGAACTCAGCTAATCAACTCATTCTATTGATTTTCAGTTGAAATACTGCGGACGTGCCGAAGCTGCAACAACAGCAACTGGAATTGGTAAAATTCACAAAAAGGAACTCGAAGATATCGTTCTGAATCCATTTAGAGCCTAAGACGTGTGCTTGATGTTGTATCTTAAGAATATTGTGTTCTCTTAGTTTATGTAGCTAAGTATGTTGAATTTAGTTCTTCATTTTTGTTCTGCTCAATTCTATCAAGTTATGGCAAGTGTAATATAGCTATATGTAGGTAGGTACCTATGTATAATAAAATGAATTTTTTACTTATTTATTTTATTCTTGTTTTTTTTTTCTCCAAATTGAGAAGTCTTGTTTTCCTGCTTATAACAACATGGCTTGTCTATATAGCAAATAAAAAATAATGCGAAGCAAAATAAGTGTTTAAACTCAAATCCAATCTTCTGATGAAAGTTCATTACTTAATTTAAAGGAAAGTACCCGAGGACAAAAAGGAGGGAAGTGCTATGCTATGCGTTGGAAAGTTTTAAATGATAATAAACTTTTTGTCGCCGGTAGGCGTGAAAAAGTTTTTGGTAAATGAAAAAAGGCACAGAAGAAACAGAATGTTTAGGGAAAACAGTTTAAGCTCTTTCATAAGAAATAGATTAAAATTTGATCCTTAGAAACATCGAAACGGATGTAACAAATAATTGGTTTTAAGCAAAAAATGTAATAAGGATATGTCTGTTTATATAAAGAAGTATAGAATTAAGGTAATTTATGTAAATTGGTCTGTTTTGTTTGTACATATATTTATTCATTTGACAATTTGCATGTAAATTTAAGTTTGAAAAAATTAGAATGAAACAAAATTATGCAGTACTATACGAACAAAACATCAGGTAAGTTAAATGCAACAACAACTAAGCCCCTATACGAGCTTAGCTTGTAGAAAAACTTTCTTACCGGAGTGAATTGTATACTTGTTATTGACAATTTGTATGAAAATTATAGGCAGCGCAGTAATGAATTATGAGTAAAACGATAATAGTCACTGTACATCTACTTTTCTTTTGTAATTTTAAAGTTGGTAATCGTGCCAAATTTAATGACATTCGATGTCAAAATAAATTTCTTATTTTTCACCAACAGTAATCAGTGACAATTATAAAATTAACAAACCTTAATAATTGATATGATGGATAACGAAACAAAAGAGGTCACACCATACACTTTTTGATGTGTAAACATCTATGCGGGCGGTAGAGTGAAAAAAAACGTGAACGTTCGTGTGCAACGTTACGTCGTGCAACGTTACGGTTTGCAACGTTACGATCTGCATACTAGGATGGGTGCGTTCAGTGAAAAAAATCTTAAGATCCCCTTCAAGCAAAAACAAGTCCGTTTTGGATCCGCGCACATTGATGTTTACACATATTAACCGTGAGTCCCGGCACTCACATAATTTTTTTTTTATGTACCTATACCTAAAAATAAACTTTTTAATTATAGGTCTTATTACTACTCCCATTGATTAAAATTTATATTCACATGAAACCAATATTCGTTTTATGTTTTGAAATGTGTTCGGGCGCGTTCGAAGGTACCTTTTTGCATTTGGCTTACACGGGGAATACTTAGGGCCAGTTTCACAGTCGACACTTACCGAAATAAGTGGCACTTAAGTTTCCCATCTTAGGAAATTAAGCTAAATTTCATAGCTAGCGTAAGTGGAACTTAAGTCACCAACATCGGAGACTTAAGTGCCACTTATTCAGGGAACAGTGAACGGTGATATTGGGAATTAATCTTTCAAATTCCCCACTTAAGTGTCACTCTTCTGACTGTGAAACTGGCCCTTAATGTCTAGTCTAGAACATCAATTCTATATATGTCAACGGTTTTGGTTCAAATTGAATTCAGACGGATTGATTCTTCTTTTCAAAACAATCCCAGTATTTCCGAAACCAATCGTGATGGTTAATGTAGACTATCAAGTAATAAACTGTCAAATTTCATTGAAGGATGGCTACGATGACGATGGATTAAAAAAACATTTGAAAAATTTGAAAATTTTTCCATTTTATTTTCTGCTCCGGAAAAATGCATTTTCAGGGCAATCCGGGTACATTTGGAACGAAATATTCTCGATACGATCGAATATTATTTGTCCCCTAGCTGTCAAGCCATTAACTTGCAAATTCCATTAAAGTATGGCTACGATGTCAATGGATTAAAAAACCTCTAAAAATCCGAATTTTTGCATTTTTTTTTTGGTTTCGGGAAAATGAAATTTTATAACTTGCTGGTGTTTTTTGTATCGAAAAATATTCCACAGACGTCAAAATACAGTTTGTTGCATATCAGTCTTCGATGTCAATAGATTAAAAAAAACTCAAAAAATTACAAAAAAAATTGAGGTTTAATTTTTTGAAAAGGTCAATTTTAGAGCTGTCTGGTGACTTTCGTAACGAAATATTCGTCGAAATAAATGTTGTCCCCTATCTGTCAAACAAATGCAAGTTTCGTATAAAATTGAATTTTTATTTCGAAATGAAATGCTTTAACATAATATGCATGTCTGAAAAAAAGTATATACAGACAACTTTTTTTGCATTGCGGGATGCATTTAAGAACACATACAATTGTAAGTCAAAAAATCTATGGCTACCAACAATTCGGAAACGAATATAGCTCCATCTAAACATCTCAAGATTTCAACAATTTATATCCACTATATGTATGTTCACTCTGATTACTGACCAAAATTATGTTCACTGTTAATTGTAGCTGTGTTTTATTGGTAATTTATAGCTAGCGCAATAATCAAGTACCAATAAAACGCTTTGGCTGTGTTAATAAAACGCTTTAGCAACTTTAGGCTGTGTTCGCTACAAATATCATAGTTCACATCCATTTTGCCTCCACCAAACTACAAATATCATAGATCACATCCATTTTGTGAGGAAAAAACAACATTAAGGTTCAAGTCATGAATACTTTTCAAGAGCGCCATCTTCATCTTCAAAGTTCTAACTATGTATAACCACTTTTATATCCACTCTTCTACTGGCTAATTTATCGACACTCTTTGTGTTTGTTTTTGTTTGCCAATTGAAATTTTACTGCGCTGGTTATAAAATTACCAATAAAACACGGCTTGTGTTGTTGTTTATGTGTAAAAATCAGCTGAGCTCTGCCTATTCACTCTTTCAAAAAACAAGACTAGAGTTAATTTTGTACTTAAATTATGCTTCGAATATCAAAACATTAGACAACCATATTATTTTCCTTTGTAATCTTGCATCTGTCAGATTCTTGTTTGACGTTGAAATTTCCCTATATATCTTAAATAGATATTGGAGTCACTGCTCCGACTTTATTTAATGTTTTTGATCTTTATTGGTAGGTAACGTAAAATTTCTTGCGAATTTGCACAAATTTTCACTGGAATTCGCACAAGTTAACTCGAAAAAGTTGAAACGAGCGAGCACATCGAACATTTCTCAAGTTATCTATTATTTAGATTGTTAATTTTCAAATAGGTACCAGACACCACAATTTCAAAATAAAAGCAAAAGATGCTAACAGCTATCTACGCGATTTGACAGTCCTTACTCTTCTTGTACCCAGAAAAGTATGTGGCACAACTTCTCAAGTTATCCAATGGAGGGGAAATTATTTCCAATCTCGATATGATTTTTCAGTTAACAATCACCAATTTTTGACATTTTGTGCAAATTTGTGAAAATTTGTGCAAATTCGGATGAAATTTCACGTTGACAAAAAGCCCTAATGTTTGTCTGCGAAATATAACAATTTAAGCAATTTGACGTTATGTACACAAAAGTTGTTCAATGCGTTTGTTAAATTTCTTGTTAGTTTCTCCATTTTTGAGAAATTCCGTCTCACTTTGGTGTTTTGACAGGTTTTACACATTTTACTGAAAAAGGATACCAAATAGACCTTATGTATACCACTTCATGCTGAGAAAGAGATGGAAAAGTCAGGGAAATTTTTTAATTTTTGTAAAAAAAAATTGGATTTTTATTGAGGTTTTCTTTTGTGATATCTTTTTTCTCAGGCTGTAGATACTTTACTTTTTCTTTGGTACTTACAAGAATTAGAGGTTTTGATTAAACCGCGATGATTGGGAAGACGCAAAGATGAGGGTCTCGCAAAAACGCCCGTCTGTCTGTCTGTCTGCCCAACTACAGCCTAAACGTATGGCTCCATTTTTATAAAACTTCGTACCAATCGTTTTTTGAACATTCTCCCCCCCCCCCCATTTTTCTCATTTTTTTAAGACCAAAAATAACGGTAGCTACCGGTCATATAATTTTTTTTTGGTCCAAAAAGGAATGTTTATTTTTCTCAAAATCACCTCGACAGATTAAATTTTAAAAAAATCTGTAAAATTTAATAGGTACCATTTTAGTAAAAAATGGTTAATTTCGTTAGGGAAATTTCTAATTAATCCTTCAACGATCACATCACATCACATTCGAGTTTTGTTTTGAATCACGTCAAAATAAATCACTTGAACAGGTCCAATGTCTATGTGAACATCGTCATAGAGAAAAAGAGAGCGTTAAGAATTCTACATCCGTCAGGTTCAACCGCTGTTTGTTTACTTCCCAAACTGTTATTTTAGTTAAAAGTTTATTCAATGTTCGTACAAAGAATATACAAATTAGGCTAAAATTGGCAGAAATGTGGAGTTTTTTAAAAGTTAATGATCAGACCTTGACCAAACTGCCAAATGTAACTAACATTTTTTGCCAAATCTTGTTCCACACAAATTGGGAAAATTTAGGCAGAAGAGAGCGCTCACGAGAGAGAAAAACATTTCCCCTAACTGAAAATTTGTGGCCAAGACCTTGACAGCAGGCTTTTGCTCTGGTAGATCAGCAGGTACTACGCCTCTGGTGGCACTATTCGGCAGGTACTACGCCCCTCGTGACACTCGACACAGCAGGATTTCACTCTGGTAGATCCGCAGGTACCGAAGCCCCTGGTGGCAATTAGGACGTTTGACTTCGAACTAAAACTCCTTACCACTGGTGGGGGAAGCCTTAACAAGAAAAAGAAATAACTGGAAATTTTGACAGTTAGGGCCAGTTTCACAGTCGACACTTACCGGAATAAGTGGCACTTAAGTTTCCCATATTTATGTGGAATTTTAGCTGAATTTCATAGCCAGCGTAAGTGGAAAGAAAGATTAATTCCCAATATCACCGTTCACTTTTACTTGAATAAGTGGCACTTAAGTCTCCGATGTTGCTGACTTAAGTTCCACTTACGCTGGCTATGAAATTCAGCTAAAATTCCTAATGTGGGAAATTTAAGTGCCACTTGTTTCGGTAAGTGTAGACTGTGAAACTGGCCCAGTCTCTCAGATTTTTAAACTCTCCTCTTGAGCAGCCATGTAACACTAGTATTTTGTTATTGTAAATTCTGACAGCGGGTCTCTGAGAATCACAAAGAGATGCGCAATGTATTACCTTAGTTATGTGGCCATTGACATTCTTTTGAAGGAGAAAATTCCATAATATCATTAAAACAAAGAAAACAAAATTATTCATTTAAATTACTGTTTATTTGATTTTATACATAAAGGTAACATACTACATACTTTAAGTTAGTAAGTTAAAGTTTTTATTTTCTTGACTTTATCTATTGAACAGTGAAAAAAGTTGTTATCCTTAAAACTCTAATGCTATTCTTAAAAATATACCTACAAAAAAAGTGTTAATTTATGGTGTGATTTTTATTTTTTTTTTTTTTTTATGAATAGCAGTCCTTTAAAAGGTTTTTCTTAAAACTTATATTAAGCCTTAAAACTAAAATGGCATTAAAATGAATCGAAATCTGGCAGAGATTTTGTTATAATTTAGAAGCATTTATTTATATAATTTGAATTTTGTTTGTTTATCACCCCTAGTATGACTATCAATTATCAATTGATAGTTGATAAATATTTACATTTGATACATTAAAACTCAAATTTTTTATAAAACTGAACAGCTATTCGGTGATAATTATAAATTTTGTTGTAATTCACAACGGCCTGCACCATTCTCAATTATCAAAACTTTTTATCGATTGGGTGTTTAAATATCAATTTTGAATATTTATCAACTATCAATTGATAATTGATAGCCGTAATAGGGGTGTTTTTTTTACATCCGAATAGTATATGACACCGAATTGGGTTTGGCCGAAATTCTTTTGTATTTTATTCTAACTACGGGAGTTTAAGTCTAAATTAATTGTTTTCCATAAACTTCTCCTATAATATCATAAAACTCTACAGAAAAGTCATACACAAATTTTAGAAATCATATCCATAGAAGCAGACCCACCAATAGGGTCATTACCACCATCATTGTTTCAAGGCGATTCCCTGAATCCCATCCACATTCAAGTTCAGATTTCAGTATCTAAGAAAAATAAAGTATGTTATAAGTAAAAGGCCTTTTTATTATATTCGTGTGTGTTTCATTTACCTCCATCAATTGCGCTGAGTTCTTATTTGCACAACGTGTTTCTCTCAGATCGTCGTCGTGATCATCGCAATTATGTCTTCCATAAATTTGACAAGGCGAGTTCATAAATGTTCGGAAAACTGTGTCTGTCCATATTTGAGAAGAACAAATATATTGCCTTCGTTTCCGTTGCCAAAATTCCACCCAACTATTAGTAAGAAATTTAGTTTGAATTTTTATTTATTTTTTTAATTTGGTAAAAACAACACTTACCCTAAACTACAATCACAGTTGAGATCACTTCCTGACATTTTTAAATCAGTTAGGAATACACTATTTGGTAGATATGGTACAGATCCGGTGTTAGGATTTGGAATCTGTTTTAGCATAAGATTATGGTATCGAATGTCTAGGGAAATATTTCGAACCCGACCCATATATTTAAAGAAATTCGGTGGAAATCCTGGCAGTGATGTGTTAAAGAGCTGAATATAAATGTACGGTGATCGCATTCCCTGAAAGAAAAGAAAATTGTAGACATATTATTTACTGTTTCCGTTTTATCTACTATTTATCGGAAGGTTCGTACTTCACTTCAATCGAAGTAGATTTACATTGGTGTTGAGAATAAAATAGAATCTTCTTCCCTACTTCACTTTTTCATAATCTACTTCTATATTTTCCAATATTCCAATCAATAAATGAAAAGACAGCACTGATCACCACGCACTACATCGATTTATTAAGAGACAGCACTGTTGTTTTCCTATAAACTCAAGATGTCAAAATGATGCTTAGCATCTAAAGACGATTAACTCAATTTTATATAGTTTTTAAACCCAAAACAAATTCGATAAGGGGATTTAACTTCATTTTTAAAACTGGTCGAGGCATCTCCTCTTTACAGAAGCTCCATTTATATCCTTAATGATGAATAGAGGTCATTTTGGATTCAGGATACAAGTAAAATAAAGGGTTTTCCAATAAGAGGTGTTATTTTGAATAGCCCGCTATTTCGGTAGCTGTCACTTTTGAAGCTATCATTTTGACATTTGACAAGTAGAAACTACGCCATAATAAAAATGGAACAATACACGCTTCAACAACGCATTGAAAATATTAAAATTCACTATAAAAATGGTGAAAATTTGGCAGAGACGGTTCGTAAAACTAAAACATTTTTGGGTCGTCGTGAAGCACCTTGTCGGACCGCAATACAGAAATTGGTGGACAAATTCGAGCTGTTGGGACAAGTTAGTGATGTGAAGAATAAAACCCGTGCACGTCGCTCAAGAACAACTGAGAATATTGCTGTTGTAGCCCAAAGTGTTGAAGAAAACCCAGGTTTGTCCATTCCTCATCGTTCTTTGGAATTAGGCATTCCACAAACGTCATTACACCGTATTTTGCATAAAGACTTGGGTCTTAAGGCTTATTAAGTTCAGTTAACACAAGAACTCAAGCCGGCTGATCATCAACAACGTCGTGTCTTTGCTGATTGGGTCCTTGAAATGCATGAAGCATGATAATCATCCGGAATTTCATCGAAAAATCATCTTGACTGATGAGGCCCATTTCCACCTCGGAGGCTACGTCAACAAGCAAAACTGTCGCATCTGGGGCTCGGAAAACCCAAGAGTTATTGTTGAAAAGCCTCTCCATCCTCAACGCGTGACTGTTTGGTGCGGTTTATGGTCCGGCGGGGTCATTGGGCCTTACTTTTTCGAAAATGAGGCTGGAGCAACAGTTACGGTCAATGGATTGCGCTATCGAGAGATGATTAATGATTTTTTATGGCCGGAATTGGATGGTATTGATCTGGACAGCGTTTACTTTCAACAAGACGGCGCTACGTGCCACACAAGCAATGAAACCATCGATCTTTTACGGGAAAAGTTTCCGGGCCGTGTTATCTCGCGAAGAGGTGATCACAATTGGCCACCGAGATCTTGTGATTTAACACCTTGCGATTTCTTCCTTTGGGGCCACGTGAAAGATAAGGTCTACGCCAACAGCCCAGCGTCGATTCAAGACCTCAAAGATGGAATTCGTGAGGCTATCGAGGACATAGGGCAGCCACTTTTTGATTTGGTTATGGAAAATTTCATGAAAAGGATTTATGGTCCTGTAAGCGTGGTCGTGGCGGCCATTTGGCTGATGTTGTGTTCTATTATTAACGGCATACCTTCTTCTTTATAATGAAATAAACATCCGATCATTTATCTCAAAAAATGCCATTTTTCTTTGAATATCAAAATAACACCTCTTATTGGAAAACTTTAGATTTTGTAACTCTATAATGACAACAAATAATATGGAAAAACTAATGTTCAAAAATTTGTCAGATTATACATATTGTATATTGAGAAGCGTCGCAGCTGAGAGGAAGTTTTCGGAAATTAATTTTAATAGAAATCGTTTAAATGTAAAAACTGAGTTTTTGTTTAATTTCTAAATCTACTTCGGAAATTTTGATTTTACTTCGCTTTTTTCACGGAGCCATATAACATCGCACATAGAAAACAAAAATATCACTAAACAAAAGACCTTGTTTTTGAATACGGCCGTTTAAAGTCTTGGACTTACTTCAATGGTCGATAGCTCTTTGAAAAAAAATTAAAATGTTATGTTACTTTGCCAAAATATAGTTTCACTATCTTTCAATAAATTGGCATTTTAAGATGACAAAAAAAATAATAGGGGTATTCATGCAATGTCGTATTTGCCTCGTAAACCTAGTAAACTGCATAAGTTTATCACCTCGTAAATCAAATGTCAAAATTTTTATTGAAAATTATATACGCAGGGCAATGTAATAAGAATATACACAGATTGCTTTATAGGTGCGTACATGCAAAGTGAAGCAAATACGAAGTTCGTAAGTATATGTCATTGCATGAATACCCCTAACGGGTATTTAAGAAATAAAGGGTTTTTTTTTTGAAAAAGTTCGGTTTAGTGCCAGTTTTTTTTTTTACTACTTTTGCGTATTTTCTAAAAAAGCCGTAAAATTGTTTAGATTTTAAAAGAAAAAACGAAGGAGTGAAAATCTTAGAAAAAGAAGAAAAAGTCATTTTTACTAATTAGGTATAACACCTTTTGTGTATTTGATAGTGAATTTTAGTCACAAACAAGAAAATAGTCAGTAAACTCTAAGCTTAACAAAACCGACACTAAACGAATTATGACATTTATAAATTCACTTTTATCTATAATAAGAACTATAAGCTTAAAATTTAATCGACATTATGCAAAAAGTGCGACTTATGTCGTTTTCCATTCGACGTCCGGAAGCATCGGGAACTCTTCTGAAACCATTCCATTGGCAAAAATAACTGTCAACCAACGCTTCTCAGAAGAGAATTTCGCTTCTCGATTTGAAATCAGAATCCACTCAAGAAGAACATTTCAGCTCTAACGTCAGAACAAACTCACTCAAAATAACTTTATTCACCACTCAATTACTCAACTTCATAAATCTGTTCTCAAAAGCTTCAAATCCTAAAAGTTCCATAACTAAATCCAAATAAAAAGCTCTTGAATTTGCTTACAACTGAGAAAGGTAACTCTGTTTGGATGAGCAAAATTTAAATGCACACATCGTAGATGAGGACGACGAGCGCACGATCGTTCATCGTCAGTAATCATCCCTTCAGTAGTGGGATACAGCGGTCATGGTAGGGTGTACGACATTTTTCGAAAAATTACAACAAATCTTATAACTTATAAATACGTAAGTCAGTGGCAATAGAGGATATTTAGATATTTCTCTTGCAGGCAAATACAAAATAATGAACTGGCAGAGGGCATTTCACCGACACGACGATTCACGAATACAATGATAAAATTTCAAAGTTGAGTAAAATTAGTCAGCACTGTACACTGTTCCATTGGGTTTCAGAATGAGTGAATGCCCGAGTGAAACCAATGGAAAACGACATTAATCATTAACCTCGATATGGATTCCCTCCAAAGACTTGACTTGAACTGAAAATGAAGTGTCATTTGATCTATTACCCATTAAGTGATTTACGCCAAACTCTTAAGTGACACTAGCGATCGCTTGCTGAAATTAGAGGAGGTAACAGAACGGGGATCTTCGTAAAAGATGCGTGGTATATATCGGAACCTAGATGTTGCTTCAACTCGAAAGTGAACATTTTTGTATAGTGCCACTTTTGTTTTCAATGTGCGACATGTGAAAATAAATAAAGACGAAGCGAGGACAATGTGCGCGTTCACCGCATATCTGAATTTTCACAATTAAAATTTTTTGGGGCTTCTGATTGGCCAGCTGTCATAAAAAATTAGATGCCATCTGAATTTTCAGAACTAGTTATGACAGCTGGCCAATCGGAAGCTTCAACAATACCATACCGAATAGCCAGAAGATAATTAATATATATTTTGGAGTAGAATGAATAAAATGCAGTTCAACAAACCAACAAAGGCCCTGGAGTTTTTCAGTCCTAGATCATCCTAGTTTCGGGGTTAAACATGCGTTAACTACTAAAACATATTTTTCAGTCAAGTAATAAGATCTCGGGTTAACTCATCAAATTAGGTTAGTTAACTCTGTAGTAACTGAGCAGATCAGCGGCGAACGGTCCATATAACTCGATTATTACCGTCTCACCTCTTGAAATTTTCAAGATCAATAACTTAAACTTCTGGCAACATGAATATAATTTAATCCGCTACACCTGGAAAATTTGTGTGTATCTCTCAACCGCTACGCTGATGAACCGAAATGTATTGCGTAGGTTGAGGTAGGTTTCTGCAATCTGCTTAAAAAAAATCAGTTTATTCAAAGAAAAAAATAGGTATAGAACAAGAAAATATACCGCTTCTTTCCGACTTATTTTATGAATTTGTATGTACATATGTATGTATCTCTACGCTGGGCTGAGGTTTCTCTTCAACACCTTGACGTTCTAGCACTTCATAAGCATTTTAAAAATGAAATATTACGTGACACATTCCCGTTTATTTTTAACACTTTCGATAACTGTTGCTTCCATCGAGAGATCTTTTTCAGTTCTAAAGCTTAAATCCACACGTATTTAAGAAATTCTCAAGGAGAAAATTTAGCACTTATGTACATATGTATATCTATAGAAAAACAACTTCTTCTAAATATTAAAAGTAGGCCTGACTTTAACGAAAGAGTTATTGCAGAATTTAATAGAAAAGATCGTAGAAGAGCCCTGAAATACAAATAAGAAAAAATGAGTTTAGATTTCCAAAGTGGCGGCATCTAGATTTCGATCAAGATAGTCGATTTCCATACTGACTCACTTCGATTTCGATAGATAAAATTGACAAATAGGAGTTGTTTTTTTTATGTGGAAACAAGTTTTTTTTTTTATTTCACTTAAATTTTTCTTTATAAAAATGAACACACTGCACAGCAACCCCAGTGACGTTGTTTAATGTCATAGCTCCCGTTAGAATCGATATTAGTTGGTCTCTATCGAAGTCTTTTGGCTCTCTTTCAGATTCGAGGAGGGTTAAAATATCGCCTTCACGAACGGGTCCCTTGACGTTGCGGATGTTTTGACGGTTTTTTTCACCAAGGAATTCAACCTTAACTTGGCTACATTGTCCCTGGGAACCGGTACGACCGAGACCTTTAATAAAACGAGCCCAAACGATTGGTTTATACATATGTAGCTATTCATTTAATATTCATTTATTAAATTTTCTGCAGAGAAATTCACGTGTGCCAAACACTCAAAGTGAAAGCCGGAAGAAGAAAGAAGTTAAAATTAACACTCCACTGAAAAAAAAATTGTGTGAGTGCTGGGACTCAAGGTTAATATGTGTAAACATCAACGTGCGCGGATCCAAAACGGACTTGTTTTTGCTTGAAGGGGATCTTAAGATTTTTTTCACTGAACGCACCCATCCTAGTATGCAGATCGTAACGTTGCACACCGTAACGTTGCACGACGTAACGTTGCACACCAACGCTTACGTTTTTTTTCACTATACCGCCAGCATAGATGTTTACACATCAACAACTTCTGAGTTAACAGGGGGACAGAGCAGCTTTCTGAGTTCAATCAGAGTTATGTATATTACGTTTTCAGAAGAGCAGAGATATTTCAAATTAAAGAATAAGTATTTTCATCTTACATTTGTTAATTTATTTTGAAACTTCATTTCATTTTGAATTTGATTTGGCAGTTAACCACTTGTTTTTGTTGTTTTCTTCTCCTGTTTTGTATATATCGAGTTTTGACATTTTCAATAGATTCTTATTGAGTGGCCTACATTTGGGTGTGTTCGTAGATAAACTGTGCACGTAATTTCCTACCGAGAATTTCTTGCACATTCGGTGGAAATTACCAAATGTCGAAATGTGAAATTGTGTGGTAAATGAGATGATTTGGAATCGAATTGGGAATTTTTCAAGGAAATTACCTCATTTGCTCTAATGAAAAGGTAACTCAGTAGTAGTTTTTAGATATTTTTTTTTTTCACTCGTTGTTGTCAAAAATTTATTGAAATGAAAGTGCAAGTGGTATCAAAATCTAGATGCTGCCACTCAGAAATAACACTTTCCGCAGTATCGCGGTTTGTCAGAGTTTGTCAGCAATTTTGTTAATTTAACTCGGAATTTATATTGACTGAAAATTATGTTTAAAGAGTTATTTCAATATTAACTCATAAAATAAAATGATTACGCACTGAAAAATTAGGCCTAAGTGAGCATGGGCCGGGGAAAAAAAATAATTATACTTAAAACTTTATGGGGACTTGGGAATTATACTCCTGTAGTAAGTTTCAGTTGTTTAAATGCGCGCCTGTTCAAATACTTAACAGTATATAAAACTATATATTATGTATAAATCAACTGATTCCGGTGTCCAACGCAACGGCGCACAGTGGTGCGAGAGCGGAAAAAAGTCTTTTGAAAAAGTCATGTCTATCGTTTTAAACTTTATGTTTAAGTACTCTTAGATAACCCGAGCGTATGATTTAAAAGTATTTTTTAACATATATATTGTATGTTCTGATTTACAAGCCCTCAAAGTTGAAAAATAATTTTACTCAAATCGCGAACCGTATTTTCAACAAATTTTGAGATGTTTTTTTCCGAAGTTCCTGTAGATAAATTCGCTAGCTTCTTAAATAACTTAATTGGTCTATTTTCGATTATCTAAAAATAAAAAAAAATATTGATTATTTATAAAAGATACCTTCTATAAGTAGCCTGAAGCTTTTGTACTAAGAAAAAATGCTTTTTTTTAAAACTTTTTGATTTAAAAAAACAGCTCCAAAAGATACCAAGAAAGTAAGTATGCCACCATATGCTCCATACATTCATGTTAAAGCACAGAAAAAATCAGCTGCAGATACGTGCAGATGTGGAAGTTATGCTCAAAAATGTTTCACTTAATCGGATTTCAAAAAACTCCGTCTTGACGGTGGTGTTTACCAAAAAGTTTGATTACTTCGGTATTAATTGTCAGAATGAACTGGTTAAGCCCATTATTTTAAGAAAAAATGTCAAACTTTATTTTAAAAATAAAACAAAATTAATACATTGACCCAGGGCTGAGAATTTCGATTTTTGCGAAAGCATTTATTTTTGCCTGGAAAATTTTTCAACTTTCAACTCAATTTTCTTGAAAGCAACACACGAAAAATAATATAGTTTTATGATATTTTGAATTATATGATAGAGCTTAATACAAAATAAAGAAAAGGATTAGGGATAATTCATTATTTTTTTTAATCTTTCGCTAAAAGTAGGGCAGGTAAAATAAAAAAAAGTGTTTTTTTTAAGTTTTATTGCTTTGTTTTTGTTGTATATGCTTAGAAGAAGAAAATTCAGCAGGAGTTTCGTGAAAAACTGGGCATCATTGTCGATCTTGTAAGACAAGGTACGGGGACAAGTAATGACGGCAACACCTCCAGAAGATTTTTTGCAAATCCAACCATGACTTCAGAAATCACTGGAGTTAGTGAATCCCTAATTTGGCAGTTTACTGTTATCCTTGAAGTAATAACGTCAAATGAAAGATTAGACTTAAAAAAATATGCAGCTTAAACGTGGGAAACTGCTGAACTGTTTGTGGAGAAATATAAATAATACAATATGCCAGCAACCGTACATAAGGTTTTGATCCATAGAGAAGAAATAATCAAAAGCTGTGCATTCCTTCCTCTCCGAGGAAGCCCAAGAATGCCGAAATAAGGATTATAAAGCCTACCGCAGGTTTCATTCGAGAAAATGCAGCCGAATTGCGACGAATGAAGATGTGATGCATCATATACTCATATCCTCAGATCCAATAATACAGGTTTAAGGCCACAGGCAAAAAAGAAAATACTTCCAATCAGCGCAGACGCTAAAAACCTCATTTTAGCATTATAAAATTACTACTTCATAATTGTTTTTTATTTATTTTTTATGTATTTATCTATTTATTTATTTAATTTGATAATATACATAGTTAATAATAATATTTTATTCAAAATAAAAAATTAAGATTTTACTAAAAAAAACTTTTATTTAAATATAACATCAAAACCCTCAAATTTTATAAAAATGTCAATAACTTTTTTTCTAATAATTTTTTCTTGACCAAATTTTGACCAAGCATGTATAAGACTAATCTTGACATGTGTGTCAAATTTCATTAAAATTCGGAAAATAGTTCAGATTTTACAGACTTTTTTCCGCTCTCCCATACAAACATCAAAACACTCAAATTTTAGAAAAAATGTCAATAACTTTTTTACTAATGATTTTTTCTTAGCCAAATTTTGAAAAAATGTGTAAAAGACTAATTTTAAAATGCGAATCAAATTTCATCTTAATCCATTAAACAGTTCAGATGTTACAGATTTGTTTTCCGCTCTCCCATACAAACATCAAAACCCTCAAATTTTAGAAAAATGTCAATAACTTTGTTTCTAATTGTTTTTTTTCAACCAAATTTTGATCAAATATGTACAAGGCTAATTTTAACACGTTTGCCAAATTTCATTTAAATCCGTTGAACCGTTCAGATAAAACAGACTTTTTTCCGCTCTCCCATACAAACCGAACCACTGTGCGGCGTTTTAAGTTGCCTGATCCACTCGCTGCTTCCATATATTAGTGCGTACTTGTGACGCAGAATTTTTGAAGAAATTTTCAACTAAAAATGTTATCGGTATCGACTTATGTATACCTACCTTTAAAATTGTCTCTCCCAACGCTGAAAACTGTGGTCCACTAAATGTGATATTTTTCAGTTTTGATGGCAAATGTCCAGTCATTTCCTTCATCAAGTCCGTCGGTGATCCCATTTGAACAACTTTTGGCTCTTGACCTTGACTTTGAGGTATTATTCGCATGAAAGGCTGAGGTGCTTCAATCCATAGCTCTCGAATATTATGATGATTTTGCAATAAAGCCGGAATGTTGAATTCTTTCAAATGTGAATAGGCTGTTATTTTTAATGACCTCAGATGTGGTAAATTCTCCAGTGAACCATACTATATAGACATACAAATATACAAAACAAAAACAATAAATATTTTGATTATTTAAAACTTATATGTTGCTTTTACCTCAAAATAGTGAAGTCTAAAGTTCGATATATCTAACATTTCCAAGTCTTCATTTACTCCATCGAAGCTGTTGTTATTCAGTGATGTTATCGGATTCCCAGAGAGCTTTAGAGTTCTCAAATGTGGCAGGGATTGTGTCATTAGCGGTACATTCGTCAAATCGTTATTTGATAAATCTAACATTCTTAAATTCGTCATGTTGTGTGCCAATTCTTGTGGAATTGATGGTAGGTTGTTGTAGCCTAGACGGAACTCTCGCAAGTGCTTTAATCGGATTTCCGGAACCATACTTAAGGATACATTTTCGAGACCAAGTTTAATGAGAGAATTTTCCAAGCCCATAAATGATTTATCCATAACTTTTAAATCACGGTTATGTGATAGATCAAGAACAGCCAGCCTTGGCATAGTTGCAAATACTGCATCGTCGATTCGTAGAAGGTAGTTGTATGAAATGTCCAGATACCTGAGGGACTAAAAATGTACACAGAAAGAAAAACTATAAACTATATTGGAAACAATTTTTTTAAGTTGTTACCCTAAATTTATTTGACAAATCCATGCTGTGAATTGTGGCAATATAGTTGTTGGATAAATGAAGTTCACACAGGGTTAGTGCAGCTAAACTTGACAGTGACGATGATGGTATCTTCAGCAATTGATTGTGTGATACGTCTAATCTATAAATCAAACAAAGGATATGGTGTTTAAGAAAATCAGAAATTTTAATATAAAAACGAATGAATATTTGCAGTGTGCCAGTTTTATTTTTATCCACCAAAAGAAATACACTGACCTCTGGAGTACCAAGTTGAAATCACCAATTCAAAATATTGTATTTCAACAGCAAAAATATACTAATTTTAGGCAAAGAACAGATGTTTGTTTGTTACGGAATTAAATATAAAATCTTAATTTTAAAAAAACTTTTTAAACAAAACAGAATGTTTCAATAGCCGTATTTTTTTTGGATTGGATTTGCATACGAAATACATGTACGATGTACCTATTAGAAAAACAATACTAGATCCAGCTTTGCTATTGAATGTAAATTTGCAAATCTGTTTCGAATACATACTCTTAGAACTTCGTTACAAAAATTAGTTTTTACTCTCATTGGTAGATGGCTCTTTTTTCCAAATGCTGTCTGTAGTATATCTGATCCGGATCAGATCTGGTGGATAATATAATGCAGCAAATATTTCTCTACAAAAACATTAAAGAATAAGGATTTTTCTCCTTTTAGGTGCGTCCTAAGCCTAACACGCTGCTGATGCGAAACGAAATTTTTCGGTGGTCTCCAACACGACAGCGAAATGCTTGCGGAAACCACAACGAAAAAATGACAACTGAAAGCGTCACACCAATAACAAAAAAAAATCAAACACAAACGCAAAAAAATCACAGAAAGCCATTCTGCAATGAAAGAACAAAAAAACCTCAAATGTCACTCTTCCGCACACAATTAATTATCCGGACAATTAATTGAGTGCGAAAAAAGACGGGAGTCCTCTCCAAATAATCTGCTACAATTATTATCAATTTCGCTTATTGAACAGCGTAATGCATAACGAAAAGGAAGACGAGTGAGTTTACTCTCGACTAGTTGAACAAATATTTCTGACAGATGCGTGTCAAAAATCCATGAAAATTGTCGAATGACAATATGGAAATAGCAATTAACTAAGTAGAGCCATCTTTATTTGAAACAGTGATTTCTTTAGATTATTACTTCGATATCAGTAAGTTTTTGACAGTTGGGGTCCAGTTTTTCAGTGTGAGATAAAAGTTAAACCCTGAACTGAACAGATGCTTTTGATGCTTTATGCATCGAATTTGTTCAATCTTTCCGCATGTATTCTCCACCAAAAAACTGCTTTCTCAGTTTACTGTAGGCTATTTCTAGAATTAGCGAACTCTGGTTTAACTCACCACTGAAAAGCTGGGCCTAAAAGTTAAAGTTACTCCTCCACTGAAAAGCTTCTTTTGAATTATGTCTGGTTTAATTTATCTGCGGAAGTAACTAATTATGGTGTTAATCGCAGAGTTAAGGTTTTACTCAGAATTAACTCAGCACTAAGAAACTGGTCCGTAGTGTTCTAAGTTCCCGTCGGGGTTTTATTTCACTGCATCTTTTAACAAACCAAATTTGGTTGTTTTTAATTATTGAATAAAATTGTTGGAATGCCATTCAATTCAGCCTAGTCGTTTCTTTTGAAAATTTTCGTTGACTGAAAGTGGTTTGCACTTATTATATTAAAACAGTCATTAATCTGATTTAGTTTCAGGACTTTTGGAAATGAAAAGTGAGTTATTGGCCCTCCTGAGCAAAATCCTGCATACGCTCTTGCTAGGATCTTAAATCCTAGTTTGACTTCAGAGGAGAGGGGAACAGAAGGGACAGCAAGTTGCTGTGCTTGCAGCCATCTTATTTTTTAATGATAATCACAGTTTAAAATCATGAAACAATAAAAACCGACAGTTTGCGCATCCAACTGGCGGCGGGCGCACGTCGCGTTGCGTCGAGTGGTTTATTATTTTTGTAACTCAAGTGTTTCCTATTGTTTTTTTTTTTGTGCGAAGTATAAACGGCTGAAAAAGGTACTCATGGAGGATTTGTCGATTCTTCTTAAGAGTCTACAAACTCTTATAAAGGGTCCGGCATCTAACGTTTTTTTTCAACTAGTGCTTATTTCGTGAATGGTAACACTAAGCTCATGTCTGATTTGACAGATAATTAGTTTTATTCTTCCGCTGAACGAATATGGTTGTGTATACGCTTGAACAACGCTGGGAAATATTGCGACATTACTTTGAAAATCATGGTAATGTTGCAGAATGTGTGCGAAAATTGCGTACGGATTTTGGAAGAAGAGAAGCACTGTCAGCTCCGTATGTTCGTTATCTTCACTGATGCCAGATGAGATTTTTAAAATCCCACCGTATTTGAAAAAAAATCCCACTGTTTTTGTACTGGAAGAAAAAAAAACACCATACTTCTCTGCCACAATCCTTTCCTAGATATTAAACAAAAAAAAAAAATTAAATATGAGATGTGAACTTCTCCTTTAAGAAAAAAGCTCCCGAATAAACAAAACACACTCTAAAAATATTTTTTTTTATTTTCTAAATAAATAAAAATTAATTTCACTTCATATTTATTAAAAAAAACTTCTTAGATTTCATTGTAAGAATTCAGTATTTTAAGTCAAATCTTATAGGTAAAATTTGTACTTTCGTACATTTTCACATTTTTAATATAAAAAAAATCTTATTTCAATAAAAAGCTAGGAACACGTATTTTTAGTTTTGTTATAAAAAAAAATAAAGATATTTTTTGTAAAAAAAATAAATAAAAAAGACTTCAAAATATTTGATTTAAAAAATTAATTTAAAAGTATAAATAAGTAAAATGATTTTGTATTTATGTACATTATTTACATATTTACAAATTGTTATTGACGTTTAATTCATAGGCAAATGCCTCAAGAGTTTCTTCGTTTTCATCATCATGGTTACTGCCATGCGAAACAAAGAGGTTCTCTGAATTGAATTTAGACAGCATTGCCTTTGAAGGTTCGAAACCCATGCAGCCTTTAGTTCCTAGGCTATAGCGAACTCGTAAAACTGAATCTGCTGTATCGATACTAAGTCGATTCCTGAGTTTATTTTTTACTATATTAAAAACAACTGAGAACGCTCTCTCGACTGAAGCATTGGAGAAGGGAAGACTTAAAAGTGCCAAAACGAGGGTGCAAATGCAAATGCTAGCCGAGAAAGAAGATCGCTATTGCAACAGAAAACTGTAAACATATTGGGGCATATTCATAGTCACTCTTAAACTCCAGTTTATCTAAGACCTGGGTTTATCCTATCTAAATAACATTGAATAAACCCCAGTCTAAGATAAACTGGAGTTTAAAAGTGACTATGAATATGCCCCATTATTTTTTGTGTGGCGAAAGAAGAATGAAAAATTGTTCCTCTCTTATTCAGACATTTTCTGTGTCATTGGTGGTTCGGCCAAATAGTTTTTTTTTTTTGAGTTATGAATTTTTAGTAAGAAAAAAAAAAGTTTCGGTTATGTTAAAAATAATATTTTCCCCCCATAAAAAAGCATTTCAAATATTTTCCCACCATAAATCCCACCATCAATTTTTTCCCACCATTATTCCCACCAAAGAGATTTTTTCCCACCATTTTGGTGGGAAAAACCACCAATCTGGGAACACTGGTTATCTTATGAACAAAGTGAAAGAAACTGGCATCCTCATCGATAAACCAAAGCGTGAAAAGCCAAAAACAGTGCGTACACCCGAGAATATTGCTGCTGTGGCAGAAAGTGTGCGTGAAGCGCCATTAACATCAATTCACCGTCGTTCTCAACAATTGAACATTTCGGAGACATCATTGAGACGAATTTTGCATCAAGACCTTGGTATGACGCCATACAAAGTCCAATTGGTTCAGGAGTTGAAGCCAACTGACCATCCAATGCGTTTTCGCTTCGCTAAGTGGGCCTGCGATCGACTTAGAGAAGATGCCGATTTTGCCAAAAAATCATCTTTTCAGATGAAGCTGATTTTGATCTTGGCGGGTATGTAAACAAGCAAAATTGTCGCATTTGGGGCACCGAAAACCCGCACGAATTTTGTATTTTGATCCTCCGGGATCTTTTTTTAAAAAGATTTTAAAATAAAACACAATATTACATTTAACACAAGTATTTTATTTCTTGATTCGAGCATCGGATCCCTTACCTCTGGTGGGGGGAAATCTTCTGCTATACGTAGGAGTGTCAAGATGTGACTAACTTTATCTGCCAGGCAAAGCCCTTTTTATATGCAGTAATTTTATATTGGTATTCTTCTTACTGACTATATATATATATGTGGATACATGCATATCATCATTTTTGATGATGTTTCAATTTTATTGGAATGAAAGAAGTTCGATCATTGACGATCTTTGTTTACATTAGTTTTGTATTTGGAAGAAGATACTTTGTTGAACGATCATTGTTTACATTAGTTTTTATGACATCCTGTTGGTGTCGATTCATATGGATTGTAATTAACCAAATATGCTTGGTGTGCATTTGTACATTTAATATCAAAGTGATTCTTATGAAGCGATATGAAATACGCTTGGTATGGTTTTATTGTTATTTAGATTGGGAAGCAATTCTATAACTCAAAGTGATTCTTATGAAGCGATATGAAATACGCTTGGTATGGTTTTATTGTTATTTAGATTGGGAAGCAATTCTATAACTCCTCCCCCCTTTGATTTTTGTTTCTCCTGGAACAATTTTTTGTATAAAATTATAAGTATAATACAAATTATAACAATTACAAATATATTTACACCAAAGTGAATAAAGGATTGGTCAGAAACTTTTTCTACTATTTCTTTAATATTTTCAATGTTTGTTATATTATAATCACCTATTTTTAGATCAATTTCTGTCAAATTAAATGTATCTTCTACATAAATATTTATTGGTTGATTTACAACTGCATTTTTGTTTACATATTCTTTGTCATTTATTTTAATATTACAGTTTTCAAAATTAATCAATACATTTCTTTTTATTTGAATTATTTTTCTTTCATCACAATTACTTTTTATTTTATAATCACTATTTTTAACAATTAATATTCCATTTTTAAGTTCTTTTACAATATTTATTTCTTCGTTCTTTTTTTTCATGCAATTGTTTTTATGTATACAATTAATATATGGCTTTAAATGTTTTAATTCTTTATTTTCAAGATATTTATAAAAAGAATCATTTATTTTTATAATTTTTTCATCATCTATTTCTAATTCAATATTTTCCTCGTTAGGAATAGAAGTTATAAAATATTTATCAGAACTATAAATTGTGTCTGGAATTTGAATTATAAAAATTAAAATATCATTATCATATTCACTTATAGAGAGTTTAATGTTTTTTAGTTTGAACAAATCAATATCATAATATTCTATTTCTTCAGCCGTTAATAAGCTATTTGTCATTATTTGTAATCTACTTGCTAAAATGATATTTTGTATTTTTTCAATAATTTTTTTCAACTTGTCTATTCTTGTAGTATATTCTAAGACTATTATTCTTTTTTCTATTAGCTTTAATTCATTTCCAAGACCGGAATTATTTTTAATTTTAATATCAATTAATCTTTTTATTGTGTCTATTTCTTGTTGAAGTTGATTATTAATGTCTACCTGTTTATTATTATTGATAACCAATTCATGATTATTTAAAGTTAGTGTTTCTAATCGTTTTTCTATTTCAATTTTGTCTTCATCATCCATTGTACCGAAAATAAAGTTTAATGCTCTTCCTCCTATATTCATAAGACTTCTTGTTTTTCTTGAATGAGTTTTATGACCCTTAATACTTTTTAATTCTTCTTGAATTAAATTTAGTTCGTTGTCTATATGTGTTGTCAATATAATATCAGCAGGAGTTTTCACTATAAAATTCTTTTGTTCTAACCACTGATTGATTGTTTTCGTTAATAACACATTTATTTTCGTTAAATTTACTATGTGTAAGATTGAGTTAAAATTGTTAACTATGTTAACTTCATCATATTTTATTATCGCGTAACCGTTATTGTTTATTATTTCTTCCGCAATTAATTTACTGTCTACTAAGCTAATAATAGCCACTATAACCACGAGACTTTTCATTTTTCGACTTCTTCAATCTGTATCTGAATCTAAACTAAAGCTCTTCTCTGAGATTTTCTATTGACTTGACTTGCTTTGATTAGATTGTCTTGGTTTATATGCCTACTCTTTCTTTCTTTCTGAATATTTCTTGTATGCTGATTTTCGAGTTTATCATGCTTATATCTTGGTGCTGTCTTATGACGGTCCGTTCTAGAATTTTTAACAAAACCTTCCGTTCTATTTTCACTGTATTCCTCTCGATTTATATTTAATTTATCAATAAGTTTCGTTTTATTTTTGATCATGACATCATGAAGTTTATTTTTATCTACATTTCCTTTCTGTATATCATATGGTTTTTGTTTAGTAGTAGAATGTATCGAAGTATTATAAAAAAGATTAGCTTTGTGAACAGCTACTCGAATTTCATGTATATTCGGGTTAGTTTTTCCGTTCAAGAGTGCTCTTACTTTTTCAGCTAATGTTCTATGAAAGACTTCAATGTCTGAATTTCCTGTATGACTATTAGGTTTAGTAAAATGTATTTCTATATCAAGGTCTTCTAATAATTTTATTATTCTTGGAAAGTTAAATTCGTTGTCCATTACAAGTCTTTTTGGTTTACCGTTGGTTGCTAATAATTGTAAGATAGTTTCTTCTAAAGTTTCATGAGAAACATTTGGAACATATGTAGCAGTAGTTAGCTTACTAAATTTATCTATTGAAGTTAAGTATTTTGTTTTATTAATACAATAAATATCTAAGTGAACTATCTCATTAATATCTTTTGGGGTTTCTGTCAAATGAAATTTTTCTTTGACTGGTCGTCTATCATACTTTGATTGTTTGCATATGTTGCAACTATTGATTACGTCATTAATTAATTCTTTTAATTTCTTAAAATAGATTTTTATTCTAAGTCCTCTATAGTTTTCTTCAATTCCTGAGTGACCTGTTTCTTTTTCATGATACAGTTTTATTTGTTTAATGGCTTCTTCTTCTGTCTCTAAGTCTTTAGCAAAATGTTCACATTTATAAAATTTTATTCTTGTTCCAAATAACTCTATCAATTTTTGTTGAAGAATATTATATTCACTGTCTGTTAAATCAGTATAAATTCCTGTACTAACTTGTTCTATTAATGGTATTATTAAATCATTAAAATTATCTTTATATAATTCATTTATTCTAATATGTATTCTTTTATATTTAGGGCTTTTGTTCAATCCATTTCCTGCTTTTAATATGATTTGTTGCTTAAAAATATTCACTGCACTATCTTTTATTGGAAAGTGATCATTCATTTCTTCATGTTGTGAGTGTACTGTAGGTCTGACTGAATCCTGTTCTAACATGTTAATTTCTTGCGTGTCTTTAATTTCTCTACTCAAAAAATCTGCTACAGTATTACATGTACCTTTTAAATATTCGATTTGCATATCGTATTCTCCTAATTGGAGTACCCATCTTTGTAATCTAGGTGAAATATCTCTGCCTAAATTTTTTGTCTGAAGCCATTTTAAAGGCTGATGATCTGTTTTAAGGTCAAACCGTCTCCCATATAAATACGGTCGTAAATATTTAACTGACCAAACTATAGCTAGTAACTCTTTTTCTGTTGTACTGTAATTCCTTTCATGTTCGTTAAGAGTTCTACTTATAAACGTAATTGGGTGACCCTTTTGCATGAGCACTGCTCCAATTGCATAATTTGATGCATCTGTCGTTAAGACAAATTTTTCATTGAAATCAGGATATGTAAGTACTGGATCTGTTTGAAGTGCGTTTTTTAGTTCTTGATGCGCTTTAATATAATTTATATCATTTTTGTTAATTTTTGTATCCTTTTTTAAATATTTAGTTATTGGTTGTGCAATTTTCGCATAATCTTTAATAAATTTTCTATAATAACCTGTTATACCCAAAAATGATTTAATTTCTTTAGCTGTAGTAGGAAGTTGTATTTTGTCTATAGCTTCTATTTTGTCTGAAATAGGTTTCACGCCTTTGTCTGTAATTGTGTGTCCTAAAAATTTAGTTTCTCTCTTAAGAAAATTGCATTTGTCTACCTGTACTTTAAGGTTATATTTTTTCAATTGTTGAAAGACTAATCGAAGATTAATCATGTGCTCTTGCAATGAAGTGCTAAAAATCAGTATATCATCAAGGTATACTACACAAATTTTATTTATAAGTCCATCTAAAACCTCATTCATCATTCGTTGGAATGTGGCTGGTGCATTTTTTAAACCAAATGGCATTCGTAGCCATTCGTAGTGACCATATGGAGTTGAAAAAGCTGTTTTTTCAGAATCAGCGGGATTCATTTTAATTTGATGAAAACCTTTTGCAAGGTCAAGGGTTGAAAAATATTGAGCTCGTCCTAATTTATCTAATATTTCATCGATATTAGGTATAGGATGCTTAAATTCGATTGTTTTTTCATTTAATTTTCTATAATCGACCACCATGCGCCATTTTTGCTCACCAGAATTGTCTATTTTCTTCGGCACTACCCAAATGGGTGCATTGTAAGGTGAAACACTTTTTCTTATTATACCTTGTTCTAATAAATCTTTAACTTGACGTTCAATTTCTTGTTCGTGAATTTTAGGATATCTATATATCTTACTTAATATTGGGCTATCATGCTCAGTCCTAATACTATGCATGGTTTGTGTTGTTGAAGTAAGTTTATCACCTTCTTTGTAAAATACATATTTATATTCGTCAATAAATTTTTTTAATTCCTGCTTTTCCTCAAAATTTAAACTTTCATCTACTAATTGGCTCATATGCGTTGAGTTACAATATTCTAGATTTTGAATTTCTTCATATTCATATAAACATGCTATTTCTGTACTTTCTTTATGATAATTTTCAAAAAATATTTTCCTTCTGTTTATTTCCATAAATCCTTCTTCTAAATTTAATTTTGCTCCTATAGGTTTTAATAAGTTTTGGCCTATTATTCCCACAAATTTGTTATTTCGTATTTTCATCAACTTCCATGCCATTGTAGCCTCATCTTCGTTGAACTCTACTGGCACTTCAGTTATAATTTCATTTTTTATAATATTTTCATAATTCAAGGATTTTATTCTTATTGGAACCTTCATTAAAGTTTTCGGAATTTCTAATAGTTGTGACTCATCAAGTATACTTGTTGTTGAACCACTATCTATTAGAATTTTAAATTGTTTATTATGAATTGTTATTTTTATTATGGGAAGTGTTTCTTCTTCCCGGTTATGGTAAAATTTACCTCTTCATGTTTAATTTCTGTATTGTTTACGTCCATATCTTCTTGTCTGGGATTCTTATTATTGTCATAATTGTTATTCCTATACTGTCCTGAATTTTGGGGTCTTTGATTATTATTATTAAAATTTGCCTGATGGTTATTTCTATTAAATCCGAATCTAAAATTATTTGGATTTGCGTTTCCAAATATTCTGTGATTATTTTGTCTAACTTGTTCTGAAGATATTCTATCATGTTGCGGCCTAAAATGGTTATTGACATTATTTTGTCTAAATGAGTTGTTGGGATGCAAATTATTTCTAAAAGGATTCCGATTTAGATTTTGATTAAAATTATTTTGATTTGATTTTGGTATATTTTGATATTTTATTTGTTCAGGGATTTTTCTTATCATATTATTACTCTCTAACAGGTCAAAAGCCTCCATAATATTATTTGGTTGGCTTGCAATTACTATTGCCTTTTGGCTAGGTGACAATGTATTTTTAAAGGATTCTAAAGCTATACATTCATTATTTTTCTGAGTATAAACATTATCGGGTTCAAGTTGAGTTTTTGTTTGTAACTCTTGCAACAAATTGTCAATTTTATTATAATTCCTAATTGTGTCGTTCTCATTGACACTATTTATTTCTGTCACTAACTTAAGATATGATTTTTTAACACCAAATTGTCTTACCAGCTGTCCTTTTACGTCTATCCAAGGTGCAAGATGTTGTAGACTATTTATTGCTCTCAAAGCCTCGCCTTGAATTTTCTGATGCACCACAAAAACTGCTTGTTCCATGTAAATTGGATCCTGGATTCTCCCGAGTAGATATTCCATCGATGAAATAAAGAGAGCCAGATTATCCGATGATCCTTTAAATGGGTTAATCATCCTTAATTCTTTTAAATAGAATTTTTGCTTTTCTGCCCAAACTGTATGTTGAATTGGATCCATCGGAGCTTGTGCTCTTGCTTGAGCTTGTGCTTGCACTTCGGCTAAGTGCAGCTTGTTGAGCTTGTTGATCTGCGGCGTTCATTTTATTTATTTTTTCCTTTTGTATTTTAAAAATTCTTTCTTTTAATTTCCACAAGTTTTTCATTCACTTATATTTTTATTTAAAAGTTATTATTTTTTTTTTTTTTTTTTTTTTTAATGAAATTTTTAATTTATTTATTTTTTTTTTTTTTTTTTTTTCACCTGCTTGTCTTTTGCATAGACACTTTGTCTTTTTCGTAGACACTATGTTTTCCGTTGACACTTAATTATTGTTTTGTTTACTTATCTCTCTACGAGAATGCGTGTATTAAAAAATTTTATGAACACTTAAGTATACAATAATTTTGTTTTTCTGGTACGAAATTGTTTTGCCCACTAAAACACTTCAGTGTTATTAATTTTCACAAAACACAATTTAATTTCGATCGTTGAATAATGTTTTAGATAATGTACGTTGTACTTTAATCCGCACCAAAATTCTACCGGTTAAAAAAACTTTTTATTTTCTTTTCGGTCCGATCACTGAATCTCATCTATCCATTAATTTTCATTTAACTTCTTAGTGAGATCCTACCGACTGCGCCAATTTTGTATTTTGATCCTCCGGGATCTTTTTTTAAAAAGATTTTAAAATAAAACACAATATTACATTTAACACAAGTATTTTATTTCTTGATTCGAGCTTCGGATCCCTTACCTCTGGTGGGGGGAAATTTTCTGCTATACGTAGGAGTGTCAAGATGTGACTAACTTTATCTGCCAGGCAAAGCCCTTTTTATATGCAGTAATTTTATATTGGTATTCTTCTTACTGACTATATATATATATGTGGATACATGCATATCATCATTTTTGATGATGTTTCAATTTTATTGGAATGAAAGAAGTTCGATCATTGACGATCTTTGTTTACATTAGTTTTGTATTTGGAAGAAGATACTTTGTTGAACGATCATTGTTTACATTAGTTTTTATGACATCCTGTTGGTGTCGATTCATATGGATTGTAATTAACCAAATATGCTTGGTGTGCATTTGTACATTTAATATCAAAGTGATTCTTATGAAGCGATATGAAATACGCTTGGTATGGTTTTATTGTTATTTAGATTGGGAAGCAATTCTATAACTCACGCATACATTGAAAAGCCGATACACCCAAAACGAGTCACTGTTTGGTGCGGATTTTGGTCGAGAGGCATAATTGGGCCATTTTTCTTTTGCCGTTACAGTCAATGGCGATCGTTATCGGGCCATGTTGAACGAATTTTTGTTCACAAAAATTGAAGAGGAGGATATTGGCAACATTTGGTTTCAACAGGACGGCGCTACGTGCCACACAGCCGAAGCTACACTCGATGTTTTGCGCCATTTTCAAAAAAAAAAATTATTTATATCTCTTCATATAAAACCAAAAACTCAGCTGCATAAAGTTGCTTAGAGCTGAGCTAGAGCGATTTGATTTAATGAAGTCAGTAATTTTTTCTAAGTTTTTTTTTTGTCAGGTGCAGAAAAAAATCATGGAAAATATTTTTCCTCTGTTTTGCAGGTATGAAATAAAATAGTTTTGTAATTTAGAAGGAAAAACCTACCTATGTACATTTTTTAAACCGGTTTTATAGCTTTATTTCTTGTGACCCCTAATAAATCTTTTAATTATGAATGTTTTTGATTTCGGGTATGATTAATTATTGTCAGATAGTTTGATGGATAAGAGTTTTTAACTGGATTGGAATTTTTTGTAAGGATTTAAATCTTATAGGTAAGCAGATTACCTTATTAGGATGTTAAAAAATTGAATATTTTTAGTGCATGTATTTAGTTTTATGGTATAAAAAGATGAAACATTGGGATGAAATTATCATTGAAAACTTGAAAGAGCGATCGAGCAGTTGTATAAGGAAAAATTATTTAAAATGGATATACCATACAATATTTTGTTTGAACTTTTTGTCAAATTTGAGAGTCTTGAAGAGTTCTTTTTTTCCGTAATAAGTGAATACCAACCATCCGGTGAAAATTTACCGGAAAATGAAGCAAAATTAAAAAGCTTTTATTACAACATTAATAAAAAATGAATAGAGATTATATTTCATAAACAAAAATGAGGAATGGCTTTCTTCATCTCTCCATATCAAAACTGGACAAATGAGATTGGACTTGATGTAGATAAACCAAAGCAAGGATTTGGAAATAGCAATGATGTAAACACTTCTAGGAGATTGTTGAACAATCTGAGTCAACCGCTCGATTAACTGGAGTCACAAAATTTTTTTTAATTTTAGTGGGGGCTTAAGCCCCATTTATTCCGCTTAATTCAAGCTACAAGTATAACTAAAAAAGAGGTTATAACCAGGATCAAAATAATACTTAATGTTTTGAATAGCGGGGAAGTAGTGAATATACAGTTAAACTTGGAGAGTACACCAAAAAAACCGCAGAGTTATTGAAACAGAAGTACCCTGAAAATCAACTCACACCTACTCTTCATAAAATTTTAGTTCATAGTCAAAATATCATCGAATACCAATCACTACCACTTGGAGAATTGTCAAAAGAAGCCCAGGAGTCCAAAATAAAGACTACAAGATATACAGACATCAAAATACGAGCAAAGTTTTAAGAATTCGGCAGAATGAAGACCTATTTCACATGCAAGCAATCTGATCCGATCCACTTATTTCTTTCCTTAAGGAATGTAAGAAACCAAAAAGATCCGAAAGCACAATACTAACCGGAAATTATAAGTTTATTACGCATTACCCAGGACTTAAATGATAGTTTCCAAGAAATTTAATGTTGGTAAGTAAATTTTTGTTCCTTTTATTTTGTTTTTCTACTTTTTGAATTCTAATCTATCAATAAAATACTTTATAAATTCTGAAACACCCTGTAAATATTTTTTCTTAAAATTCACAAACTTCATAGCCTAGGAAAATTTCCTTCAAAACCAAAAAAAAAAGGTTGGCGATATCTTTATTCGTTTAAGAGATATGATTTTTGCAACCAAAAAAGGCAATACGGGCCACTGTGCGACGGGGGTTACCACTAACAAAAAAAAAACTATTATCTTGTTTTTTTTTTTTTTTTTTTTAATTTAGCGCGCACTAAAGGGGTTGTGACTACCCTTAATATGATATACACAGCACGAGCGATTAGGTAGATTGGAGGGGATTGAAAAGGAGATACCGATGCACATTGGTTTTAAATGTCTGAAGATCACAATGGGAGGGGATAATCGGGCTGTGTAGAGCATTCCACATTCGTGTAGTGCGACTAAGGAAAGAATCTCTGTACTTAACAGTACGTCCAAAGTTGGGCTCAAGGGTAAACTGATGGGCATTCCTAGAAGCGCGAGTATTACGGTTGAATTGTTTAAGGGGAGGAATGCAACTGGCTATTTCACTAGAACACTGTTTATAGAAATAGCGGTAAAATAATGATAGACATGAAACATTGCGACGGTGCTCAAGAGATGTAAATGATAGTTCTTTCACCTATCATTTTCAGAGCTCTCTTTTGTATTCTATCCAATAGGCTCAAGTGAGTTTTTGGTGCACCTGCCCAAATATGGGAGTTGTACTCAAGTTTTGGACGAATAAAGGCTTTGTAGATCACAGCCAGATCAGAAGGGGAGAAAAATTTCTTGCATCGACGGAGGAAACCTAAACACTTAGCAGCGTTTTTGGCTATGTCAAATATGTGGTCGTTCCACAAAAGGTGATCTGTGACACACATATCGAGTATTGAAAGCTGTTCAGTTTCCTCTATGCAAGTACCGCTCATGGATAGCGGCATGGGGGGCGGGTTCCGCTTTAACGACAGGAGACAGCATTGAGTTTTAGAAGCATTAAATTCTACACTGTTTTTGATTCCCCATTGGACAATGCTGTCGAGATCAGAATTTAATGAGCTTATCATACGCTGCCGTTGAAGTTCCACATCTGAAGAACATGGATGTAAATCTAGAAACGGATATGAAAAGCTGAGAGTACTGTCGTCAGCAAAACAGTTTAATGGATTAGAAGTTTCAGATAACAGATCATTTATGAATATTAGGAAGAGGGTCGGGGACAAAACGGAGCCCTGGGGCACACCAGCATTTATATTGTAAATACCAGACTTGAAACCGTCCAATACAACTTGTATTGATCGGTCCGAAAGGTAATTTCTAATCCAACGAAGAAGAGATTCATCAATACCAAATGCACGCATTTTCGATAAGAGAGCTTGATGCCAAACTCTATCAAACGCTTTTGAAATATCAAGTGCAATAATCTTACTTTCGCCAAAACGATGTAAAGATTTGTTCCACTGTTCGGTGAGATAAACCATCAGATCACCAGTGGACCTATTGCTACGAAAGCCATACTGCCGGTCATTTATAAGCTTTCGTTCTTCAAGATATTTCTTAAGCTGATGATTAATCAGCGTTTCCATGACCTTGGAAAGAAGGGACGTAAGTGCAATTGGACGATAGTTAGAGGGTGAAGAAGATTCGCCTTTTTTAGGGACAGGCTGGACAAATGCTGTTTTCCATCCACTCGGAAAGAGACCAGTAGAGTAGGACAGATGGAAAAGCTTACGCAGTGGTTTTGCCAGCGTTGAAGAACACCTCTTCAGAACAATGGGAGGGATACTATCCGGGCCAGCGGATTTGTGAATGTCGAGATCTTTCAGAACTCTAGCAACTGCACGAGTGCGAAAGAAGATTTGCCCCATAAAATCGTTTACGCTCTCAAGAACAGGTGGAGTCATATCTTCTTCTGGCAACGTCGAATTAACAGCAAACTGTGCTGCAAGCAAATTGGCTTTATCGATTGAGCTGACAAAAGGAGTATCATTGAAGACGAGCGTTGGAACCGAGGACGAGGTGGTATTTCGTACGTGTTTTACAAATGACCAAAAATGTTTACTACCTTTGGGACATTGTAGTATTTTTTGCCGTAATTTTTGATCATGTAAAAATTTGGTTCGTCGAATGTGAACGTTGCAGGTCTTTCTAGCTTGTTGAAACTTTTTCCGGTTTTCCTCACTAGGGTTCGCTTTATAACAACGGAAGCTTACTTCTCTGATCCTAATAACCTCTTTGCAGCTCGAATCAAACCATGAGTTTTCTTTGGGTTTGATAGATTTTACCCTATTCGGGATAAAATTTCTCATTCCACAAAGAATTAAGTTTGCAACCATATCTGCGCTGGAATCTACGTCACTATCGAGGAAGCATAGTGACCAGTTAAAGTTCCTGAAGAAAACATTTAGACTGTCCCAGTTGGCTTTCTCGTACTGCCAAACGGTTCTCTTTGGAGTTTTTTCTTTAACTGGGTTTTGTTGACACGAGAAATTAGCAGATATCATGCAATGGTCTGATGTGCCTAGAGGCGATAATACACTAATAGTGTATTTATCAGGGTCAGAAGTAAGGAACAAGTCTAGAGTGTTGGCGGATTGACTTGCAACGTCAGGAATCCGAGTGGGCTCGTCAACAAGCTGAGTCAGGTTGTTTAACTCAGCAAAAATCTCGGCATACCTTCCTTCGGGTGTTGTCTGACCCGAATAGCGTAGCCACGAAGAATTATGTACATTGAAATCGCCCGTTCATGCTGAAAAAGATAAAATTAATTTATTTCGTTCAGTACCTACGCATTGTTATATGATTTGGGGCAATTTACGGTGCGATAGGTTTATGCAAAACCAATGTATTTAGACTGATAGAAATACACGTCGTATCTTCCCTGTACTGAAAATTTTTGTTGAACAGAGTATAAGATATTACAATTTGTTGATAATTTATAAAACGCAAGGAACTCCGAATAAATGTCTATAACTTACTTCAGAAAATCACAATTAATTTACATACATACAAACATAGGTTGTATTTATTATAAAATTCAAGTAAAATGAACAGCCGAAAGTTTCTACTCGTATGTCACAAATGATTAACGACCACAACAAAAACAAAAGGACAAAGATGTGACATGTTTACCAAGCTACCAAAAAATATAATCATATGTACAGCCTAATGCATGTCTATTATTTCAAAACCAAAATTTCTATACCAACTACAGGAGCATTCCTTATAAGTTATAACTATTCCAGTCATGACCACAAATACCTGCCATGGCGATGGCATTAACTTTAATTAAAACTAAAACTGCTAACAGCATTATTCATACTCACTTCTCCATTCCTCCGTTGTAAAAGATATTATCTGGCAGCGACCGCAAATGATTATATGACAGGTCCATCACCCTTAACGCATAAATGGGTTTAAACATATCCTGTGGCATGTCAGCCAACCTGTTGTGTGAAAGATACAAAACCTGTAGGCCATATTGAATTAGTTAAAGATTCACTTGATATGCTCAATTGATGGTAAATATTAGTTTATTTAAATTGTGGTGATGGTTTAAGACCTAACCTGAAGTTTCTTTGTGTTCTTGAAGGCATCAAAGTCAACTTCTCGTATTAAGTTGTGCGATATGTCCAGCCAATGCAGATGTGGCATGTTACCAAAAACGTCTCTTGTTGCATTCTATACATAAAACAATTATCCAAAGCAATCACACATATCGTACAAACACAGATATAAAATTAAAATCAATATTTAGCCCGAGGCCAATAATCGGAACGGCCGGCATTCAAAGACAGATATACTCACCATAAGAGAATTGTAGCCCAAATGCAGATGAGTCAAGGATATTTCCGCTGGCCTGAAATATCCAGGATGAATAATTGATATGTTGTTGTGTGATAAATCGAGAATTTTAATATTCGAATGGTAAACCGATCCTGTAAATGAAAAAAAAAAATAAATGAAATTAAATTAAATTAAATCAAAACGAATCGAATCGAATTAAATCAAAGGCGGTGATTTTGCATTGCAATTTCAGCAAGGATGTTGTAGAGCATACCATGTTCGGACCGGGTCACCCATGATGAATTATACATTAACATTTTTATCATGTTATGGCTGACGTTCACATTTAAATTTGACAGTGTGCCAACCTGTTAATATGTGATTGTTGTTTTAAGCTACATAATTCGGGGTGTTTTAACATTTAACGGAATACCTGATCAAAGTAATCGAAGTTGAAATTGGGCAGGGAATTAAATGCCATGTCCAACACTTCCAGTTTTGGCAGATTCTGAAAATAAAAAAAGAATTTATTTTAATAATTACATGTAACATGTGTGTGATATTTCGCTTTTAAAAATGAACGGCATAATTTAAACAAAAAATGCACGACTGAGTCGCATGATCAATAATAATTTGACATTTGACATAAATTTTTGGATGATTTTTTTTTGTTCAACAAATTGCAAATAATAACAAAATCGGTCTAACAATTGAAAAGATATACGCATGAGTGTCAACTTAGCGAAACAACTTTCATGGATCGAAAAGTGGTTAGGTGGATAATTTGCCGTTAATTAGTTGTGATAATTTCGAATTTGTCGTTCCATGTTTTCTATGTTTTGTTTGCTGCTTCAATAAGTTAATATCCCCTTAGCGAAGCACCCTCTCAAAAATGGGTAAAAGCTTCTTAAATTGAACGGTTTTCTACTTAATAATTTGCCGTTCGATGGTTTTTGAATGTTTGTGACAAAATAAATGTTGTTTTGTTTTGTTGTTTTGTTGCATTGTTTTCTATGTTTTTTGTTGCTACTTTGCTAACTTGGTGTCAACTTAGAGAAGCACCCTATCAAAAACTGGTAAAAACTTCTTGTATCAATACTCAATAATTTGCCGTTAATTAGTCGTGTCTTAGTTGTGACAATTTCAATATTGTCGCGCAATGTTTTCTATGTTTTTTTTCTGCTAATTTGCTAAATTCATATGAAGTTACTGAAGCACCCACCGCCCCAAAAAGTGTTAAAAGCTTCTAATTTAGAATGTTTAATTGCTTATAAATTTGCCGTTTATCAGTTGTGCATTAGTTGTGACCATTTTAATTCTGTCGTGCGATGTTTTTCGGTTTATTTTATTATCATAATAATTATAATCCTTTTATTATTGGATTCTACTATAGTTTGCCGACTTTTTCGTGCAATTTACAATTTAATTCCAGGGGTTTCAACTCATTTTCAAGGTTATGCTTCCTTACTTCATATGAATTTACCTATAGAACCCAAAAAAAAAAAAACAGAAATCATCGCACAAAAAAATGTATATTTCCACAACTATGGAACGCAAATTAAAAAGCAATAAAACATTCAATATAACCAGTTTTTACTACTTTTTGAGGGGTTGCTTTGCTTACTTCATATGACTTTAGAATGAACCACAGAAAACATCGCATGACAAAATTAAAATTGACACAACTAATTCACGACTGAAGAACAACAAATTATTAAGTAATAAGCCATTAAATATAAGAACTTTTAAACCGTTTTGACGCGTGTTTGGCTAAAATCATATGAATTTGGTATATTAGCAGAAATATAACATAGAAAACATACCACGGCAAAATTTAAATTGTCACAACCGATTCACGCCTGATGAACGGCAAAAATTATTAAGCAATAAAACATTTTATATAAGAAGCTTTTAACACTTTTCGGGGGGGGGGGGGGGGGGGGGTTGCTTCAGTAACTTCATATGAATTTAGCAAATTGGTAGAAAAAAACAAAGAAAACTTAGCGCGAAAAAATTGAAATTGTCACAACTTTTCCTTTTTCTTTCCACTACATTTCACACTACCTTACCATGAGGAAGCCATCTACCCGTAAGTGTACAAACTAATTTTCAGATTTTTAAAATAGATCCAGATAGAGAGCAGGATCCCAAGTTGTTGTTGTTGTATTACGTGTTAAAAAATGATCCTGATCAGATACGACTTATATCATTGCGCGGTTTGGACAAAGTTTACACAGAACAGTCCATTCCGATCTATTTAAAACGGCCATGACTTAATTTAGGGTAAGGACACTTTTTCCCCAACGCGCTAGTCGAATTGTTGAATTGATAGGGCAAATCTCTAAGAAAAAATGGAGTACTTACGTTTTTTGTTGCTCCGTGGATGTAAAGAGCACATGCCGTATTTTCTTCAGGACCATGCGGAGGGTAGTTTAACCGAATAAGCTCCCCTCTGATTTTAAAAATGGTTGAAATGATGTTTATAGAGTACCTATTGATCGTGGAAATAGTTTGTATCGCCTAAGTTGTGCTGCAGAATTGTATATATATTTTTGGAAACGCTGTTTTGAGCTCTCTCTGTAAAGTTTTCGAAACTTGTCTGCTCCATTTCTTCCATCACTATTTAAAAATTAGTACCTACTGCTATATACTCGTATGCGTGTACATATGGATCGAAAATAGTTGCTACGTAAATGGTTTTAAATATATTTTGCCATTATAATTTGTTTATCAAACCAACTGTCTTCGCACTCTGCAAGTTGTGAATAATAACATCACATCTCAAAAATAAAATTATCAGCCCTCTCTTAACTAATACCTTAACTCTTATTTTGTTTGTTTTATGATCCAAATGAATAAGTGTGGTTAGAAAACAGTTGGTCAGAATGTCCTCCAATGGTGGATCCACGGGGGTGGTTTTCGGGTCCGCACCGTCCGTCTGTAAGTCTGTGCAACCGTGTGTCCACTGCAATTTGAGCTAGAGCCTTGGACTGATTTTCTTTAAATTCAGAGCATTTTTATGTGATTCCATACAGAAGAAATTGGAATTTTTGTTTAACTTATTAAAAACGCTTAGCTGCCATACTTCCAACGATTTCGATTTTTTTTTGTCGAAAACGACTCTTACGAATTTGATTAAACTTCGTACCTGTACTGTAAATGACTGAAATGGTTGTGAGAGAAACTTTTGTTTCAGGTTGTTGCAAAAAAAATTGCATTATGGAAATACATTAACGAGAGACAGTACAGTAACTTAAGAAAATTTTCTTATTTTCGAAAATTGAAAATTACTAAATATACTTTTATATTTACTAACAATAAGTAGAAATTGGATCTTTGGAGCAATTATGTATAATTTAATTTCCGTATCATTGTGTCAGATTTCTTTTTATAGATTTGTTAGTTTCTTAAATTTTGTCATATAAATTAAATTCTTTTTTTATATCCTTAATAAGGCCCTTTAATATTTTCGTTGGGCCTTTTTAGAACCGTGAAAGACTTTTGTTTATAAAACTATTTATAAACCATAATGTGCTTAAAGTATCAAAATGAAACTAAGCAATTATAAAATTTATTTGAGTATTTTTTTAGGATAAAGTTAAAAACCATACTTACTCAAATAATTATTGGAAGAATAAACAATTTTTAAACCACTTTTTTTTATAAAAACACATTTCCCCGCTCAGTAACTTGTTTCGGCTCTAAAATTCAACACAATAATTGCGTCAGCTGGAAATGTTTACCATTTCTGGATTAGAAATAGGCGGGGACACATACATATAAAATAATAGTCCCGTTGCTCAACGGCTTTCCCGTTTTTGGTGCACTGGGCCTTATTAGGTTACGGGCTTTATTTGGTGCACCTACCTTAGAACAACGGATTAAAAGAAAACTAATTTTTACTATTTCCAATTCAAAAAAAAAATTGAAAACATTATTTAAGGCCTGACAAGCTGTACGATATTGAAAGCTATTGGGTCTACAGACCATATTATAGTAAATTTAAAATCGCAGAGCGAAAATTTATAATCGAAAATTAGTCAATCAGGTTTAAAACGCCAATAACTGAAAAAAGAAAGAAATTTCGCGGTTGAAAAGTTTGTTTATTCAGTAAAGCCTAGGAGGCTGCTGATGCGAAACAAAAGTCCCATTCAAAAAAGACACAACGAAATCATAAACCAAATATTTCGTCATCCTTTTCGCTAGCGAAATTAATTTTGTTTATGATTTCGTCGTGTCATTTTTGTATGGGATTTTCGTTTCGCATCAGCTGCGTATTCTGTATACTGTTACAAGGTTTTTATCTATTTTTTGCATGGCCACCGGAAATAAATAATTATTTAGCATATACTTCAACCATCACCCAACCAATAAAACATCCAGCTTTCATATTATATGCAAGCCAAACAAGTGCACTTACATTTTTGCTTTGTATCACTTTTCAATTAAAACATTCCATCACAGAAGTATTTATTCAAATCATTAATCTAATTAAATAGTTGAAAATGTAATTAATTTGGAAAAGAAAAGAGCGAAAATAAACAAATACCTTAAGTACCTTCCTATTCGAAAAACATTCCGATGCAAATCGAAAATTAAATCCAGTTGTTCCCAAACCACCAAGAAGGTACGTTCGCTTTTCTACGCAAACTCCCTGTCAAAATTCCGCTGTCACATAAGACAGCTCATAAAAATGTTTGACATATCGACCGAACGTCTTCGGTCAATCGGTCTTCGAAAACAAGAATTTCTCAGTTCCAAGCGCTTCTCTGGAAATAATTTACCTTTTTTTTTTTGGTTTATAATATTAAAAAAATGGATCTCATTAACTTTATTATTATTGAATTGTACATTATTAATCAATAAATCAAGCAACAATGCTTTTATACCCTAATTGGGTATAGTTTGTGTAAGAATTCCATTACAATAATTCGTTTTATTTATTGCGAAGCCCCGCTGTTCATCATTTCTCCTGTCCAAATGGAAATGGAAGACAAAAAGTGTCGAATTTGCGGCCTAGCCGACATGGACAACTTCAATATATTCCAATCGAAGGCATTGCCGGGCAAAATTGTTGCAGTTTATCCAATCGCTGTAAGTTTTAGCTTGAAGCGATCCATAAGTAAGATAAGAAAAATATGGAAAGACATGGCCACGGCCAAAGTTGTTGGTAATGTTGGGATCTGTATTGTGTATCAAAGAAAAACTCTTCATGAATGACGATTATACACGCGTTTAAACATTGCTTAATGATGATTTTAATGTTTTTTTTTTTTTGTTTTTATTATTTCAGTTGTATCGGAATGATCCACTCCCAAAACATATCTGCAAGAAATGCCATTTGTGCACTCATAACATGTACACTGAGATGGAGCGGGCACTACGCAATCAGAGCAAATGGATAAAAAATATACGTTTGGCACAACCCGAAAACCAGTATTTGAAAGTCGTGGATAGCATAGCGGTAAGATAAAATAAAAGGCATAATTTATAATCTAAAGTTCTGTAGTTATTGCTAAAGCTCTGGCTTCCGCGGCTTTTGGAAAGCTCGAATCTAAGAAAATGTTACTTTTAATTGAGCATCGATATGGTGGAGAGCGCCGAGAAAAGTAGATAATTAAAGAATATGACCAATGTTAATTGAAACTATTAGATATAAGAAGATTCCAATGCTTCTATGAAAGCTTAAATAAGAGGTGGTTTATACTTTTAAAAGTATTCTAATATGGACAATGGGATAACACTGCGTCTCCACCTGTGGCGTTCGGTGAAGTATCAGACTGAAAATTTATTTTGGTACAATCTTAACATTATGGCACATCATATTAGTTTTGCAAATCTTCCAATGCTAGATCTAATGAGTTATTGTCCATTTAAGGTTAGGGTATGTTCAATTTACTGTCCTTATTATTTCATGATGATTTAAGTAATTTTAGTAGAAAATGTAAATTGTAAATATAACCGAAAACCTTTTGAAACTAATAGTTTATTGATAAAACTTCATAGAAATTTCTAATTTGGCATAAGAACCAAGAAACAAAAGTTCCATAAAAATTACTGTTGTAGAGCAAGGGTTTTTTTTTAATGTTTTTTTAACATACATTTTATTTTCCTGTATAGAGGTACAGTAGTAGACAATTTTAACATACAGAATTAAACTCTAACTTTTCAGTAGTTTTTAAATAATTATTGTGTGCGTACATTTATTTTACTAATGCCCAATTTATTCACATATGGATGCACATAATGTAAGTACTAAAGAACAGTTGGTACTTAAGCATTTCTTCACATCACTACTACCGGATCTAAGCTCAGCAAGCGATACTGGCACTTAATACGTCTTAAACTTCTTTAATTCTGATTTCGACACCATTTTGGCATTTCAAATAATATTTTGATATTTATTTTCATTGGGCGATTTTTATTTTACTTTATTTTCGAACGGCTTATGTCTATTTTAACAAAAAATGAGCAACGTCGACTATCGAATTTATCGCTCAGAATTGATTTGAGTATGCATAGCATTGCCTGTTATTTTTTGCGTGCAGTTGTCGATATTTTTTCCGTGTAGGTATTGTATGACAGGCTTGGAGAAGTCTTTTATTGTGTACATTTCATGTTTCGTCTATCCAAAGCTATTCTGATAGGTTGTTGAACGCAAGGATTGATGTGAAATTTCGTAAATTGCTAACGAAAAAAGGCGTGGGTATTAACAATTTTGGATTTTTTGAATAAGGCGGAGGTTATAGCCATCATTGCATTGCACGTTCATGACGTAAACTGATGGCTTCAATTATTATATCCCATAGAGCTTCTACAACAACAGGTGGTGAAGTTGCGATGTACTGTAGTACCTCGTTAAAGTCAAAAATTCTCAATAAGTCGGAAAGTAGTGAAGTAGAATATCTTTTAACTGAAATAAGTGATGGCAATACAAAATGCCTTGTAGATGTTGCCTACAACCCTAAACGAATTTACTCTTCAGAGCCATTTTTTCAGCAATCAATGACTGCTGCATATTATGAACACATTATAATATATGGTGATCTTAAAGCTTATTAAAATCCGACAGTAAAGCTCGTCAACTATTAGATTCCACTGCTGCCTCCGGATTGTCTACAGTTAACTCTTATGCTACACGTTTTGCTTCTAGGTGTTTTAATGGTTTCAAATTGGTCAAATGTCTTACTTAATGATCAGCTTTCATTAGCCGGTATATCTGATCATGACTTAATGCTTTGAACGTATGATATCGACTTTTCTCGTTTACCTTCACCATCTTTTTGTCAATAGAGAGCTTTTGATTCTATTGACAACAATGCATTGCAATTAAACGCGAGCTTTCTGCCATGGCGCGATTCCTATAACATGTCAGATATTAATAGTAAAGTCAGACAACTTTTTGACACACATGTTCCGATAAAGACTGTGGCATCTGAGGTCCGCAATGGAATGAAAATTCGTAATAAAGCATACGTTAGATGGAAACTTACAAAAAGTAATACTAACTGGCAGTTATTCTGTCGTCCTCGGAATCATTCAACTTTCATAACTCGGAGGGCGAAAAGTCTAAGTTGACTACTGACTATGAAACAATCTTCGCGCTATTGGTGTTTGTAAAATGAAAACTGCTGATAGTATTCCTGATGTTAACGAACTAAATGATGCTTTTCATTCGGGTACTACCACGGTTTGTTCCTAAAAATCAGCTATCATTCTCTTTGGATTTAGACTTTGAAGTCGTATCTGGAGTTAGTGTCGTTAATACTGTTCGCTCTCTTAAGTCTAATGCTGTTGGTGAGGATGGTGCTCTCATTCGTTTTGTTTTTTACCACGCTTTTGAAGCTGTGAAAGATCAGTCCGTCTAATAAATTTATTATTATTTAATTAATCGCCACCAAAGACTTGTTGATGATGGAAATTACTCCCTAATAGGTTCATTAGTTGCAGAAGTCCCCAAAGGATCGATATTGCGACCAATACTTTTTTTGTCTCTTCGTTAATGACCTGCGCAAAGTATGCTCCAACGTATCTATTCATCTGTAAGTAGACGATACCCAAATATATTTATCACGACCAATCGGGCTTATTGAAAATCTAATTGCTAGACTCAATGAGGGTCTGTGCAATATTCATAACTGGTCACTGGGATAAATCTTAATCTAAGCTACAAAGCGTAGACTTATTAGAACCTTATTTATTCCTTTAATTGAGTATGAAACTTTAAACTCGACTCCCACTCTCAACATAAGTTACTAGTTGCATTCAATGACTTAATAAGATATTTGTACGGACTGCGGCGATATGAGCTTATATCACTTACATAAATTGGTTGGGGTTGAGCACCGGCCGTATATCCTAGCACTAGATCTACTTGTGGTTGGGCTTTTTCAAAGTCGAGGCAAACCTACCTAGGTTTTGGCAAAGCTTTAAGCCCTTCACCAGTTATAGATTAAGTGGTTGTCCGGAAAGTTGGTGACGATTTTTGAATATGAATTTTATAATTGTAGTGTTACTACCTAAAGTTATGAGGCCAATAATAGTCCATCGAAAATTGGTTCGATTCAGGAGTCAATAGCGATACACTCCATGACTTCCGATCCACCGAACTTCGGTAGACCATTGCTTGTTATTACACTTCGAATGCAAGAGTTGAGGAAAAAATATTGTTTGGTCTTTTAGATCCATCTGGTGCTGTTTAGGAAAGAGACAAAATCGTTTATCCTTTTGTTCGACAGCCCGTTTAGGTTATCTAGAAAAGGGCTTTCCAAATGCCAGGAAGCGAGACCTGGCCAGGGGTGGGCAGTTTCAGAGAAAGTGATAAGTGGTTTCTTGCAGCTACGGCAGAAACTATTGAAAAGTATGCGTAGCTTAGCCGCATTTTTTTTTAATATTTAGCACGCACTAAAGGGGTTGTGACTACCCTTAAAATGATATACACAGCACGAGCGATTAGGTAGAATGGAGGGGATTGAAAAGGAGATACCGATGCACATTGGTTTTAAATGTCTGCATTCCACATGCGTCAAGTGCGACTAAGGAAAGAATCTCTGTACTTAACAGTACCGAAGTTGGGCTCAACGGTAAACCGATGAGCATTCTTAGAAACGCGAGTATTACGGTTAAATTGTTTAAGGGGAGGAATACCAACTGTCTATTTCACTAGAACACTGTTTATAGAAATAGCGGTAATATAATGATAGACATGAAACATTGCGACGGTGCTCAAGAGATATGAATGTTTCTTTCACCTATCATTTTAAGAGCTCTCTTTTTTATTATATGTTCTCCTATTGGCCAATGGCCAGTGATGATTGCAACGAGCCATGGCCGTATCTGTCCTGTTTCTGATTATAAAATCATTTGATCTGTTTTTGTCATAGGTAGGCCATATCTTCCTGGATATCTTGCAGTTTGACAGACCTTGCCACCTTTTTATTGATTCTGAAAGGAAATGGTCATATATTCTGCCCTTCACAAATTTTAGAATTTTAGTGGAAGGTCGACTGATCCCTGCCTGGCAAGCTCATCTGCTTGCTCATTACCTTGGATGTCACTATGGCCAGGGACCCAAATGAGTGAGATATTAGTACTATCACTAAAGCCTGCGAGCTCAACTCTGCATTGATTTACTAACTTTGAGGTTACCAGGCAGCTATCAATTGCTTTGATTGCAGTCCGGCTATCTATACAGATGGCCACATTGTGAGTATATTGGTTAGATATTGTTTTTTGTTTAAGTATCCTACAGAGTTCTTTGATGGCTAGTACCTCAGTTTAAAATACGCTGGAGGTATTGGGCGATAAGAGTCCTCGGTTCTACTTTCCAGCAATTTCTTGACATAAGGTGCTGTCTGTTTATGAATAAACTCATTACGATAAAATCAACAGTGTATCTGTACGAAAAACTTCAGTTTGCCCAGTCTACCGGAACCCTTAATCTTATCACGCCCTGCTTTGCTTATTTAAACTCTTCACGTCTTTTCTTTATTCATCTTAATAAACTCTGGAACTCCCTTCCCAAGGGGATAAGAGAAATAATAAAATAAAAAATATTAAATTAAAAAACGCTCTTGTTACTTCTTGTTTTAAGGGTCACCAAATTCTTGTATTTTCTTTTTAATCATTTTTCCTTTTTTCTTTATTAATTTTTAAAAGTCTGTATTTTCTTCTTCCCTTTTTTTTGCTTTATGTTTAATTTCTTCTTTCATCGTTAATATCTTTTTCCCGTTCTTTTTATTGTATCGTAAATGTATATGCTAGATATTAATGATTTAACTATTAAATTGTATCTTTTATATTTCTGTTATTATCTTTCATATTTTTTTTGTTTATATCATTTACATGTAAATTATCGTATTACTTTATGTACTATAAAAGACTAAGTCTTAATTTGTGCACTTGAACTAAAATAAATTGAATTGAATTGATGCATCCTACTTCATAAAATCAGATTTAATATTTCAATAATTGAACTACCTTATCTATGATCATTGAAAAAATGAAAGTCGTTTTAAAAGGAAGTTTTTTTTGTTGACTTACATAATAATTCAATTAATAAGCTTCATTTTTGGCGATAAAAAAAAAACGAATCACTGAACATATTTCTAATATCGTAATTTTTGAGCTAAACTTTTTCTTCACTTATCGTTCGTATTTAGGTTTAATGCTGGATTAATGAAAATGGTTTGTTCTGCTCCTCGATTGTCCATGCCAACTATGTCTCGCTAATAACGATGTTGCCTTAACGAACTTCGTTGAATACTGGGGTGACATTCTGTATCTAAAAAGCGATCAAACGTTTTCGTTTGTGCGAAAGACTTGCATAAATATTTGCAGCAAATATTTCGCACAAACGAAAACGTTTGATCGCTTTTTAAATACAGAATGTCTCCCCTGAGCTTAATCAAACAATATTAACGGTATATGAAACTTTCGAGTTTCTAAGTTTTTGTTAATTTCAGCGCTTTTTCTTGAAGTATACGTTTTGAAATCTTTAAACCTTCACAAGAGACAGCCATTGGACTTTTAAAACTCAGAAAACATTCGAACATTGTTTTTTGTTCTAAGTTCTCAAGTCCTTATGAATGTACAAATACATACCTACCTGAATAATAATTTTTATGTCTCACACTTTATTGTATTTTGCAACAAGTAATTTATTTCTATGATATATTAAGGTATATATAGACACATAATAATATTACTATTTTTCTAAGAACATCAACTTTAAACTATAACGTAAATCATTTTACTCCAAGTGTAGTTCTTTTTTTTTCTCATACCACTTTGTTGCTGGCATCGAAACTAAAACTTGTCTTGAATCCTTACTGATTTGATTAGTCACCCTAATGTGAAGGATGTAGGTATCTGTGAGTGAGATAAAATCAGACTTGTAAAATGTTATTTCTTTAAATCAATTGACATCATTTTAACAAACAAACAAAAAATGCTAAAAAAAACTTTATACAAATTTTCTTTTGTTTTAAGGGTGCCAATCAACAAACCAGCCAACTTGTCTCATTAATAGCTGGCAGTGAAATTGGCGAACGTACAATATCCAAGTTATTTAACTATGAAACCCACAACTATTCTATTCCTAGAAAGCGTGCTGCGATATATGATAACGCTTTACCAGAATCCGACAAAATGGAGGAGGAAAATGAAGAACTGTCCGGCGATTGTATTGAAGCAGAGTTTATAGCTCAAGCCCAAAAGAAACCACCACAAGCCAGCCCTAGCAAACCTCCGGAGGCAAAAATAACCCAACTTAAATCAGTGCTCGAATTAAACGGTTGTACGTTAACTAAACTGAAGCCAACAATTAAAAGTTCTCCTGGGTCGCAAAAGAAAAAAGACGTTGCATTAGAAGAAATTAAAATCGATATAAAAGAAGAGCCTCTTGATGAGGAGGGATGCAACCCCATGCCTATAGAACAATCAGAACCAAGGGAAGATCACCACGTTAAATGTAAAATGTGTCGTTTCAGTTGTGAGACGGTTGAGGAGCAGGCTATTCATCAGTTGGAACATTTGAGTGTTTCTACTTGGAAACTGTCGGAGCGACGAATCCTAAACAAACGCATTCGTCGTGGACGTTTAATAATGGTTGAAGAAAAAAAGTGCATTCGTTGTTTGAATTGTTGGCGAATATTTGCAGACAACAAGTCGATTCTCCAGCATTGGTCCGAGGGAGAGTGTGATTTCTTTTGTCAAATTTGTGGAAAAGAATTTGCCACCAGTCCGAAGATGCTCCGAGAACATATTCCAGCTGCGCACGGAATCAGTTACAGATCTTCTAAGATTCTTCGTCCGCATACCTTAGTACCCAGAAAACCAATTAAAAATGAAAAATCACCTTCCAAGTCGACTCTGAAATCGACAATAAAAACTGAACCGTCGTCACAAAGACCTAAGTCTTGGCCTATAAAGAGTAAAATAGCAAAACCTCCCCCCAATGGTTCGCTGACTGTTAAAGTGGCTTGTAGTATTTGCTTGAAGGTATTTGCTAATTTTAAGGCCCGTAACTCGCACATGCGGGCCCACAAACACCCACCGTTTTTACCAGCTCAACCACCGCCATCGTTGAATGAAACTTTAATTGCTCTCAATCGTACTGATATGTTGGAGATCAAAGATGAACCTCTAGAAATCGAAAATACTCTGTTTCAAGGCATCATTCCTCAAGAAGCAGCTGCCCCTTCGACTAGCAGAGCAGGCCCTGCATTCAGTAAAATAAATCCACCAACAAAACACCCACGCTTAAAAGTTATACCTACTCGAACTGGAATACGAAAAAAACCTGTTCAAAAGCCTGCAAATCCTAACCCCGTTGTTGTAAAAACCGAATCGAGTTTACAGTCAGCAAAGCCTCTGAAGGTTAAATCACTTGCCGACTTACAAGATCCTGCTGTGTCTTCACAGTTGCTTGAAGACCCTGATAAAATATTCTTCGGCGAAACATCAACAGCGACGCCAACGCTAGCGAGTCCTTCCAATGAAGCACCCTCAATAAATGGACTGAGCATTGACTTTGGTGTCACTCCCAAGGACAACATGAACTATAGTCAAATTTTCACATGCCATCCCTGTGGTTTGAAATTCAATTCGAAATTGGAACTCTTCCGGCACAAGAGAAAATGTTCGGCTAACAATTTGTTTCCATGTCAGTTCTGCGAGAGACATTTCATAACAAGTGCAGATCTGCAAATGCACATCATGCTGCTGCATAAAAGTAGTAACATTAATAACTCCGTAACATTATAAAAAATATTTAAAATTATTACCATTTTGTTACGCAACATTTCTAATTAAGTATAGTTATGACTTTTTGTTAGAATTAAATATAAACATAAAATAGGAGCAATATTGAGCTTAGCATAAAGTGTAAATAAATAAAATATTTCTTTTTCTTATCCAATTGTCAGTGAATGTTTGTTTGTTGCATTGTAAAAAAAATCTCCTGCAATTTTTGCTGTCGTAAAACTATAAATCTATTTCGGAATTGATTTTTGTTAAGAGTGCCGCGCCGTCAGAGCTCATTTTGCGGGAAAATTATGTTAATAAACTTGGTTCAACAATTTGTACACATCAAAACACACGCTATCCGAATCCGGTGGACTTGCGGCGCAACCGAAAAAAATTGTGGCTCACAGGGGTTTTAATATTTACAAATTGTTTGATCAAGTTTATTACAATAATTTCGCCGCGTAAATTTGTATGGACATGGACTCGGCTTAGGTTTGCGCCAATAATTTAGACTGAATGATGGGTTAGTTTTCCTTTTGACTTTTCGTTGGTTTATTACATTCGCTTAAAGGAGTCGAAAGTCTATTATTATATTTTTAAATTATGGCGTGTTGGAATCAATTTCCATTGGCCAAATTAACAATTCCTACCCGTCGTTTCCACATACATAGGAAATAGAATTTTAGAGATTACAGGCACCATAGAACCATCAGTAGAAGTCCTTCAGTCAGATGAAAAAAATCCTTTCTTTTCCCACAAATCTTTTCCCTTCTTATTTGCCACAGAACTAAAGGATTTATTTTTTAGTAGTTTTTTTTTAGTAAATTAAATTAATTGTTAAAAAATAAATATGATTCAATTTTTGAAAGAATCTTGATGTTCAGTATCATTCAAAACGAAGCTTTAAACATTTTTTTTAGTTTAGACTGCTTTGAGGGGGAATGAAGAGAAATTAGATCAGGGGCCGAATTACCGCATCAGTTATCGAGTAATACGTGACTGAATTATGTGAGTTTGGTATTACCGCTCACGTTATAGAGTCATCATCCCCATAGGTTTTACTCGTTCATTCGATCACTGATGGCACTCACTCGATCAGTCACTGATGCGGTAATTTGGCCCCAGAACAGAGGAGAACAGCACAAGTTTTTGAAAATTGTCAGAACAAGATAGAACAGAAGAGTACAGCAGTTTCCAGTGGTATGTGCTTGGCCGTTGCTTTTTAGCTGTGAATTTTGAAATTCAAAAATGTTTTAATTCTAATTTATTTGCGATGGTTTTCAAATTGAATTTAATATCAATGCGCATTTTTTCCTATTGTTTTATTTTGTATTCATTATTTCAAATAAAAAGAGGTCAGGAGATAAAAGCACTTGGGACAATACCAGGTAGAAGAGCGCGAATTTCCCTCTATGAAAGTACTCCAGATACTTAAATTCCGGTGTAAATCTGGAGGAAGAGCTACAGAATGAGCACGATCAGCTAGCCCTAGATAGGGACACAATAGATCTTAAGATCGCAGTGCAATTACCCCAATATTATTCATTCATTAATTCTTATCAACAAAATTAATAAATGTATACATCTTTAATAAATTTTAGCTTTTTATTTTGCCAAACAAACAAATCAGCTGACGCTTTGACATTTTCTCGTTCACCTGCTCCACCTCAAAAGTAGGTGCAGAAAATATTGTACTAAACTGTTCTCGAAAACTTCTTGGAACACAAAGTAACAGAATGTAGAACAATTCAGGTCAAGCTTTTTACTCATGGAACACACAATCCCTGTACTGTTATGTTCTTTTATGGGCAAAACAGACTCATTAAACACCTACAGCCATATTATTCACTCAATTAATCCGGTTTTAAATTAATACCTTGGTTCTAGGAGAGTTAAGACTCAAAAGTTCAACCCAAAAGCGCATAATATTCACTCGATAAACCTGTTAAAAAACTTTATTAATTAAACTCTGTCGCGTTTAATCCGATTCAATTTTAACTGCCCTTCAGGAAGCTGTTAAAGTAGTTCAACCCAGTTGTAAACAAAGTTTTCAGTACATTCACTCATTTTAGCCAAGCAAAGTGACATTTGAAGTTTTTACGCACGTGAACACATACACAGTTTTGCTTTCAATTACACAAACAAACAAAAATAATTGTTAAACGGAAAAAGCTAGGGTAACTTGATTTTTTTTTTTAATTTCGAACAATGAAATTTGAAATACAACAACAAGAAACAAAAAAAAAAGGGAATAAATGCTGGAAAATGTCAAATTATTGACATTCCGTATGTTTATAGTCAAGTTCAAACAATTTTACATGCGGTTGTTATGTATTTTTAATCCCTCGTGTTTAATGCGAGTTTTGAGTGAATATTATCCACAAAAGTTAAATTTGAAAAGTTTAAAATATGCGGATTAATAGGACAGGTTCAAAATTCCCTTAAACCTTATTTACACTTGCAGTGAATAATATGGGCTAGTGATACTTTTGTTTTCTTGTTTGCAAATGAAAATACTTATGGCGAATTCCTTTCAAAAAAGAAATCGAATTTTTTCTAAACAGAATCGAATTTTTTCTGTCAATTGAAAGGAATTCGTATTTCGTAAAAGAATCGATTTTTTTTTTGGTGTGATTGTGTTTGTGTTACTTTATAGCTGCAATTGACGCAAAACGTCAAGAAATTAATTATTCACAAAACTATTAAGGTTGTTTGCTTTTGTTGTGAGAAAAATGTTTTACCAACAGAATCAAATTAATAAATAAGATATTAGCCAGCTTATACGTTGGCAATTTGTTGGTGCATTTTATTTGTTTGAACTTCTATTTACACATATATTTTTAAAGAAAATTGTTATTGAAGTTTTCACTTTCACTGAAAGTTTTTAACATCTTTCACTCGCGAAGGCTATTTTTTTGTCAAATTTGTGTTCGATAATGAACAACGCACAATAAATTATTTTTATAGCTGTATTGACTGAATATATTCTTGAATATTTTGTTAAATTATGTAGAATTCGTTGCAACCAAAAAATAAAAAAACTTTTGTTTAGAAAAAATTCGATTCTGTTTAGAAAAAAATTCGATTTTTTTTAATGGAATTCGCCATTAGATTTGTGATGATAAAATGCGCATAATGACAGTAGATGCAACACATTCAGCATCTCGACATGGAGGTAGTCCCAGGATGTTACGCTCTTTGGTTATTTTGGACCACAAAACCATCTATGTATTTACATCCAAAGTCTTATTAAATGTTTTGGTAAAACCTCTTGCCAGATCTGTGTGTTTGACCATACAATTTACAAGAGCTATAAACTGTAAGTTTAGTTCAGAAGAAAAAAATTAGTTTTTAAAAATATGTTTTAAAAATATCTTACGCCCAATTTCTTCACAGAAGTACTAAGCCAGCCTAGTACCCAGTCCAGCTAGACCAGGTACTAGCTCTGGTACTCGGTCCTAACGAAAAGTTAGTACCTATACATTTCTTCACATCACTAGTACCGGATCTAAATTCACCAAGTGGTACTAGGACTTAATACGTCTAAAACTGGTCTAATTCTGATTTTGACAATAATTTGGCATTTCAAATATTATTTTGATGTTTATTTTGACTGAGCGATTTTTATTTTAAATTATTTTCGAATGAATTGTGTCAATTTTATAGTAGTATAGAGAGTGGGAAGATGCAGAATTGCAATGAAATCCTGCCGATATTTACAGGAGTGATCAGTGGTGAATCAGCTTCCAGATGAAGCACTTGATATCGGTAGAAGATTGTGTGTTTGTTTTTGCGTGGAGTTTTTGATAATTTTCTGTGTACGCACGTGTGTGACATGCTTGGAGTAATGTCCTTTATTGTGTCCATTCCATGTTCGGTTCATGCAATGCATTGGTCGTGTTCGGGGAAATATCCAGAGTTATCAGGATAGGTTTTGTGTTTGTCTTTTTAATAGCTTGTCGAAACTGTCTTCAACACTATTAATCGTTTTAGATATGACGTTGTTTCTCGATATAATGTCTATAAACCGTGGCAATATGTACTTTTACGACTGCATTAACGTCCACGCAGTACAATACATATATTTGTTCTCATTATGTCATCCCACGTATATATGTAAATGGACCACTTATTCTTCACTGTGCAGTTGAACGTAAGGTTGCAGTTGGTGTGGATTAAAAGTACTAAAGTAAAGGTGGGGTCAGTACGAAGTTAGCTTGCAAAACAAACATTTTAAATTGCGACCAACAAAAATTAGATTCAGTCCCTACACTTATAAGGTCATTACAAAATACATACATTGTATATGTACCTAGGTACCATAAGAAAATGAAAAATCCACAAAACCAATAAAATCCGAATTTATTGCCTATTTAATAAACTACAACCAAAAAACTATCGAAAATCAGCAACGAATTCATTGAAAAAATGAAAGAAATTACTCTGATTCAGGTATTAGCACCACTAGACTGCCGATTTTAAAGTCCCAGCTAATACCGAGTCCTAAGGAGTACTCGGTACCAACTTGACAGAACTAGGGCTTAGTACTTATGTGAAGAAATCATTTGGTACCGATTTGAGTACTAACGACTGGTATAATAACCAGGTACTAGCTGATTTTGAGGAGTCAGCTAGTACCGAGACCTAACTAATACTCGGTACCAAATTGAAAGGACTAGGGACTAGAACTTGTGTGAAGAAATGAGTTGATACCGATTTGAGTACTAATTTTAGGACTAGCACTGGTACTATCGTTAGGAATCTGTGAAGAAATTGGCCGTTATACAATTTTAGATTTACGAATTCAAATTCGCCAACTAAAAACGAATCGAATTGAAGACGGCAAAAGAATTGAGTATTGCTAATCCGACAGTTTTTCAGAACACACACAATTCACAAGTATAGAAAACGAAATGAAATTCACAACACCTATGTTTTAAAAACGAAAGTATTGTTTAAGCCCGAACCACACTACTCTCGTGTGGTGTGCTGGGGAGTAGTATGTCGCTATCGCTCTAATGTATTTCATATGCGTAGAGCCATATTTGTATCGTGTGACGTGTTGTGTCGAAATCTATGAAATACATTGGAATGACTTCCCAACACACCACGAGAGTAGTGTGGTTCCGGCTCAACTCGCGTATTTATGATCCTAGAAATAAAAAAAATATTCCTATGGGGAATCAGCTCACCGTATGTCAGAACAAAACAACAATTTGTTGTGGGCTTTGAGTTTTTCAGTGTCTAACAGTATTTGTATTTATTCAAATAATAGCTACCAATATTCTTTCGAATATTGAAATCAAAATTCGATTATGTTTTTTTCCCAGCAAAAGTCTAAATGCCTCAGACTATTTGCAAGAAATCGGCACATTCCTTCAATTAATTGTTACAAACAAACTATCGAAAGTCTACATCAAAAAGTTACTCAAGCTCATATGCCGAACATATATGTAAGTTTTTTACCATGTTATGTGAATTTTATCCAAAAGAAATTCAGATAAGTGAATGATATTCTCCACAAAACAGATTTAAATACTTTTTTGCAATGGTCATCATTAAGGGAATATGCATTGCGATTTCAAAATATGTCAAAAATCGAACATATCTGACTTTGGATATAATAATTCATTAAAAGTTTGTAACCATACAAACTACAAAAGAGAAATCAATTTGAAAAATTCTCCGATTTAACGCAAACCTACCCCTTTTTCAGACGATTTAATTGGAATTATAATTCGCTGATTACGAAAACGGAAATAAAATTAGTTTATTTAAGTATGAATGAATGAATACTGGCAGTTGAACTATTTACACCCAGAAAATAGAAAGAGATGAAACAATGAACACAGAAAGATTAAAAAACTTAATCCAATTATTTAAAGTGAAAATGCATGTATAAACCTTGACTTGGTCAGGAGTGACTTAAGTCTAATTCAACGCCATATTTGCGAAAATGCCAACAAAAAAAAGGTATAAATAAACATTTTTTTGTAATATTTAAAGAAAATTCAATTACCTATTTTAATAGAAAATGTACTTACTTGAAATGATTCTTCAGCAAGATTATTGAGTTTGTTGCCCCTCAAACTTAGATGCTCTAACTGATCTAAATTCATAAAGGCTCTCCTTTCGATTTTCTCAATTTTATTGTCATCCAAATAAAGTTCTCGAAGTGCCTGTAAGTTAAATTTATGGTTGTTATTATATTAATTGCTTAATGTACATAGGTACCTCTAAGTCGAAGAAAGTATGCTGAGATATACTTCCTAGATGATTGAACCTTAATGATATCTCTTCCAATTTTGAATGAATATCTCCCTTTGTTAATAAATAAAATCAATAGTTAGTAAGATGTCCGCACAAAAAAAAAAAATCAAAAATATCTACTTGAAATGTGCCCTTCATAACTTGCTCAATACGATTATCATGTAATTCGAGCAAACGTAAATTTTTCAAAAAATGAAAACTTGTATCGGTCATACTGGTTATCTTATTGTTGCTAAAGTCAAGTTCTTGAAGAGATGTCAAGTGTCTCAAAGCTTCTGCTGGCAATGAACCCCCAGAGTAGCCATGGGAGATTTTAAAAGAAATCAATGAGTGTCCAATCTACAAAACGATACAACTATAAAAATCAAATATTCCGATATGATATTAAGGTGAAAAAAACACCTCTGTAAACGCGTCATTCTCAATAGTTCCAATACTATTTTCACTAAAATCCAACCTCTTCAACCCACGAACGTGTTTAAAAGCATGTGATTGTACAGTTTGTAGTCCTCCTCTTGTTATTTGCAGATCTTCCAGTTCCACACCAAAGTCCACAAAATCATCGGGTCCCAGGGATTGGCCACTCATTCGAGATATGGACAATGATCTCATGTTTCTCATTCTGGTCATACTTGTAGAGAATAAATAAAAGACATTATAGCCAGTTAATTGTGAAATCAAATTACTTGCGCAGAGCTTGCAAATTGGTCGGATCGTTCTTGTCTCCACTCAAATCTAGTTTCAAAAGCGTGTACTGGATGGCATTGAACATTTCGGCTGGTGCTGTTAGCTTAACTTTATTGTCACGCATGCTTATTACCCTTAAAAGTGAAAAGTTAATGTTTGAATTATTAAAATTAAGGATTAAATGAATATTTAATATAGAAGTAGAAATCCAGATCTAGAGGTACAGCCATACATATCACCGATATCATTTGTCATTTTCTTTTACTCGTTCGTCCTTGCGTTTAGTTCAATAGGCAAAGTTTTAAAAACTGAACAGACACATACATAGTATGTTATCTATGACGAGACGCTTCGTGTACAGAAGGCTACAGGCATAAAGGAATCGTCATTGTATTATACGAATCTATGACGAAACGCTTTGTGTGCCAACTTGAGCCTTCTGTACACAAATTGCCTATTTATAGACGACTACAAGATTCATCATCATACAGTGACGATGCAAACCAAGCGTGACATCTTGGATAAAACACTGAAAGTTTTCAATCAATTTCACATATTTCTTCTATTTGCAGTTTACGCCTCGTGTGCGGTTGTCTATTGAAACAAACGTGAGCTACACACAAGCTGCACAAAAGCTACAAAAAATTGTATTAGCCGTCACGTTGGTCGTCTTATTTTTTCCAAATTCGCTTGCGACATCGGTGATAGTAGTGAGTGCACAATTAGTCTTCAAATCGAACATTGATCTCACCTCAAGACATCAAAGTTGTTGAATAGTTTATTTGGCAAATCTGTAAGGTTGTTTCCTGATAGATCCAAAATTTGAAGCGTATTTACCAAACTATCAAATGCTACTGGAGAAATGTTCGTCAGCCCACAATACCTCATATAAATCTCTCTAATTTTGGCTGGCTTGAATGCGTCTTCCTATAAATAAAAAATATATACATCATTTTTGTCCCGCAATAACTAAGTCTCGCAAAAGTTTTTACCTTCAAAGTGTGAATGGGATTTCCATCAAAGAATGTTCGATTCACGGTGTCATAATTTAGAAACGAATTCGGCCGCAATATATCAATATGATTGTATTCCAAATGTAGGCTATCCAAATTGAGTTTCGCTGAAGATTTAGTGCCATATGTTTCATTGCCACACATTGACCAAATAACATTATGTGACATATCTAGAGTTTTAAGACTTTTCAACGGAGCCAAAGCATCGTAGGGAATTTCCGAAAAAATGTTATCAGTCAAAAGTAATTTCATTAGTCTTGGCATTCCATCACGAAAGACACTCGGGTCGATTTCGTAAAGATTATTTCCGCTCAAATCAAGAGTCTCCAAAATCAAAAGACCTGAAAAACTGTGCGATTGCAACATCGAAATACAATTATCCTTCAGAATGAGTGATTGCAGGGAATCTTCAAGTCCCCGGAAGGAGTCGTGATGAATGTGTGTTATGTGATTGTATCCCAAATCAAGGTGTCGAAGTTTTTGTAGGTGACGAAAAGACTTTGAAGGAATCTCAACCAAATCGTTTTGGGGCAATATCAATTCCCAAAGAGATCTTTCCAGACCCGTAAATGCATCATCGGGTATTTCGGTAAGATGGTTACCGGATATTTTCAAACGGTACATTCCTTTTGAACAATGAACAGATTCAGCGTAAAAAAAATATAAATTCAAATAAATATCTCACCTGTCGATTGCAGGAAATATGGTTCAACCTCTCGTAATCCAGTGTTTTCCATGTGAAGCATAAAAACCTTGACAAAAAAAGAAAACATTTTTCAATTTGAATTTTGAAAGAGAACAATGCATTTGGTTGGTTACCTTCGATTGATTGACCATTTTTGGTAAAGCGGGAAGTGGTACATTTCGACAGTAGACTATTCCTAGATCTGTCGATGATTTTGAGCATGTGCACAGAGGATTGAACGTGCAAGGTGGATACTGCATTTCTTCCATTTCACGAATAAACGCGGCTCTGGTCAAAGAAGCCCATATCATTAACGTTATTGATACTATTAGAATGGTGTAGCCGATTTTGAATATTATTTCTCCCTGTTAAAAAATAAATAAATATTGTTTGAAAGAAATGTGAAGGTTAACTTCGAAGAATGGTCTAATATTTCATCCTCAGTTCTTAAGTGCCTGATTACATGGGTCTTTTTTACTGAAGGTCGTTTTACTGAACTCGTGATTACACGGTGAAGAAAAATCCTTTTATTTCAATCTTCCCTTCCATATCTCACACCCTTAAAATCCATAAATATCTCACTCCCATGTTTCATGCTGAATCCGAAAATATTAAATGAAACTGGCGCATCGGTGAAATTTGGGTGGAATCTACATTCTCATTTTTACGCACATAAAATCTACCTGTCTCACCGATGCGCTCTTCAGGAAAACGACCCATGTAATCAGGCACTATACAAACTTCTTTTTAATTGTAATAAAGGTAAATTGGGCAGGAATAATAAAGAGGTCCTCTAGCCTAGCGTCTGTCGAATATTTTTCAAGATGAGTTTTTGTTTAGGTTTAAAAGTAACGGTACCTTTATTTCTGGTATGGTCTAGTACCAATCAACTTTTGAATTTTGAATACAAAATCCTAAGACGGTGTTCACATTGGAGGCACAGAAACTCATGTGGGGGCAAGTTGATCTTTTTCAGATTTCACTTTCCAGCCAACCCCAAAAATTTAATTTTTTTGGGGTCTGTTTTTTGTCGATTGATCTTTCAAGTCTCAATCTAAAAACAGATTTACACATACTTTCACACACACTTTCACACAAACCAAAGTAAAGTGACATTTCTAAACGTCGTCATCTCCTCGTAACTTTGAATTCGTATTCCGTAGCATTGTTTACTTTTGATAAGGCATTTTTGATGTGTAAACATCTATGCTGGCGGTAAAGTGAAAAAAAAACGTGAACGTTCGTGTGCCACGTTACGTCGTGCAACTTTACGGTGTGAAACGTTACGATCAGCATACTAGGATGGGTGCGTTCAGTGAAAAAAAATCTTAAGATCCCCTTCAAGCAAAAACAAGTCCGTTTTGAATCCGCGCACGTTGATGTTTACACATATTAATAATATAGTTAATAAAAATTAATAAAGTAACATGGCTCCGAGGTTCCATCACCGTGAACCATTAGCTTCTCGAATTCGGAGTCAAGCAGTCATTAAGTTGGACAAATGTTTCATATGGAATGAAAAGCACTGTGGTAAAATGTGGGTTGGTAGTTTGTTTTCTGTGAAAATAAAATTATTTTTATCAAACCGATAGCTTTCTCCTACAAATTTGATTTTGATGGACGGAATTCCTGTGGACATACATATGGATGCGAACGGTGGCCAAATCATGTCACTCCCGGAGTTAAGCTCTTCAAATCTGAAAAAAACTCCCATAAGATTCTTTTATATCCTATTGCTATACTTCAGAGTTAATCTCTTGTTCTCATTTTTATTGTAAGAGCTAAGCATTTTTTTAAATTTGAAAGTACTTAAATCCTATATCTAAATCTAAATTAAAACTCTAAACGTCATTTTTAGTCTTTATAATCCCATAATAGTATATACTTCAATGAGAATATTTTTTCAAGATCTTAATAGGAGCTACGACGCCAGCTTTGAATATCAAACGAACAGATGTTATAGTTGAATTGTACAGTGCGTTCTTTTTGTTCACAAAACTTGCTTCTGTTCATATGTTTCTATCGGATTGCTTATTTGATTGGTGGTGGCAGATGTAAGTTTAGATTTCAAAGAAAAGTTTGATTGTTTTCGTTGCGAGCAAGTTTCTTTGGTCGATTTTTTGTTCTCTTTGTTTACCTTATTTGGGGCTGTAGAACTCGTAGTAGTGATTTTGATCATAAGTATTATAATTGTTACTTTATTCGAAAAATTATTAGGTTATAGGTTATAACTATCGATTTTTTGCTTTCACTTTTAAATTTCTTAATAAAAGTTGGCAATTGCAATAAAAAGGAACGCCCCACAGACAAATGTGTTGCGTTTGAAATTTAAATGTCAAATTTAAGTCCCATAAGAGCATTTAAGATCCCATAAGAAGTACTGTCTCTCAGAGACAATTTATATTTACTGAGAGCGACACTTCTTACGGGAGCTCAAACGTTTTAATGGGACTACAATTTGACGTTTAACTTTCAAACGAAACACATTTATCTGTGTTGCTTTCCATTTCATCATCATCCAAAGATCTCATAGAGATGTTAAAACAAGAGTTAAAGTATCAATCAACAGCAGCCATGTTACAATATGAACAAAATGTTTTCATTATATTTTGAGGGTTACCGTAGCTTAAAAAAAAATATTCTAAATAAATTATCTTATTTGGTTTTCCATTCTGACTTGTAAGAAGTTTTATAGGTCATATTCATCTTGTTTTCTCTTATTTTCTGTCGATATTAGTTGTATAAAAAATGGATTTGTATAACTTTGTATACAGCTACTATACCAGAGAAGAATGAGCGGGGACATTCTTTTTTGTGTTATGACATTATTTAAAATTTGTGACAGCAGGATATTAACACGACACAAGTAAAATGGCATCTTTAAAAATCAGTTGTTTTTGTCCGTTTTTAATGACAAATATATTGGAAGAGATTTCAGAAAATCTTAATGATGAAAAAGCGTCATGAAGGTTTTTATAATACAAATTCTATATACTACTGAAATACATCAGCCAAGTAGAAGACTTAGCACTATTTAATTGGACTTGTTGAATTATTGATTCAAAATAGCTTTTAACGGCCTTTAGTCCATAAAGCGTCATTTTTTTTACCACTCTAGATCCAATTTTTTGTCATAAAAGCACGAAATGACAATAATTGGAAACAAATATGGTATGAATGATCGCATTTGTGAATTGTATAAAACATACTTTAGTGATTTTTGCATTTAAAAAAAAATTAATGGTAACCCTTTTTCTTATTTTAATTAATAACAAAATATTTTAAATATGCATAATTTTGGAAGCGCGTAGTTATTTTTCGAAGCAAAATGTGGAAATTAGTAGATGCAATTTTAATTGCACCAAGAATTTAGCCTACATATGCCATGATTTTTACAAATATAATACGTCAATTAACTTCTGAGATAAATACTAGCACCAAAAAACACATTTTTTTTGACATGAGAGAATCAAGAATACACATAAAAATTATTCGCCTACCTTCTTCTAAAAGAAATTAAAAATGCGAAAGATATATGTTTTTTTTTAAGTTTACACACACTCATCGTTCTCTTTTCAACAACTTCTGTAGGAAGAGACGCACTCCCATAGGAAGAGTTCAGAGAGCTTTACTAGATTTACAAAGCGGCGTCTATAATCGCATAAGAAGAATAAAACTCTTCCTATAGGATCAAGAGGCTCCCATAACTATCTTATAACAATCTTATAAGAATCTAGAAGAACTCCTCAAGAGTGCATTTAGCTCCCTAAAATAAGTGTGCAGTGATCAGGATTCGTACTTCACTTCAATCGAAGTAATTTACTTCGGTTTTGAGAAAAAAATAGAATCTACTTCCTTACTTCGTTTTTTTTTTCAAAATCTACTTCTATTTTTTTTAATTGATAAAATCCTTTCCTTTTTATAAAAGCTCCATTGTGATCTGAAATGATGAGTGGAGGTAATTTCGGATTCACGATATAAGTCAAATAGATCAAAGTGATTTGCCTAAATGAGAAACACTTGTTGTCAGATTATATTTTGAGCAGCGCCGCAGCTGAGAATGTTTTTTGGAAATGAATTAAAGAATAAACACGTTTAGAAATCATTTAAATGTAAAAACTGTGGAAAATTTAATGTTTGTACGATCGCTTACAGATAACCGTAAAGATAGTTATGAACCGACTTTTAAATTAATAAACAATAGAAATTTCTAGATGGCAAATTTATTTACAAACAAGCAATTAAAGAAGCAAATAAATTTAAATTATAGTTCTGAGATCGTTGTAGTAATACATATTATTAAATTAATTTTTCTTAGGAAACATTTTTTGAAATTTTGAGTTTTTTTTTAAATTTCTAAAACTACTTCAGAAATTTTGGATTTACTTTACTTTTTTCCACATTTGCTTCGAAATTTTGAAACTGAAGTCAGAACCCTCCCAGTGATACTGTACTAGCAAAATAAAATTCCTGCTAGGGATACAAAAAATCCCTAATTTGTATTAAATTTTTGATTTTAATTTGATTGAATAAAATAATGTACAATAATACATCCATTTAAATGAAGTCAAGAAAAGAATGAATAAATTGTTTCATTCTTGTATTTTGTCATAATTTTCAAAATGGTCTCAACATAGTAATGATGTCAAGATTAAAAGTCAATTCCACTTATCAGTTTTTTCGTATGAAACAAATGAATAAATAATGACTATTTGCTTCGTATTTGAGTTTAATTTGTATACAACTAATTCAAAAAAAAAAAAAATACGCAAAAAAAAAAAATGAATTAAAGTTGAAATTAATTATAATTTAAACCCAAAAATGTTCTTTTATAATTTGAAAATACTTTTTTGTACGAACTTTTTCTTACGTATTTTTTCACCAGTTTCGTCAAGAAAATAAAGCCAAATATAATACATTTTGTTACTAAATACTGTTCCATTAGATTTAAGAATGAGTGAAACCAATGGAAAACGACATAAGTTTCAACGCAATCTGTTGATTAGTTTTTGAGTTTGATTTGAGTTAAATTTCAAGGCCAGATTAAAGGAATGTAAAATGTAACAAAAACGAAACGTCATTGGGTGGTATAGAGTACAAATATTTTTTTTATGTACAGGCTAATATATTTTATCGAGCGGTTGTGTGTTTTTCTGTCTGTGAACGTTTGTTTACCGTTACAGATGGCGCACAACGTGTGGCTGAAAATTTACTAGCCTATTGGCTGGTAGATTTTTGGTGTGTTTTTCCATCTGTGAACTTTCTTCTATACGTTACCCAGTTTAATTTTTTGATAAATCAATATTTTATTTAGTTATTTTTGTTTTTCCACTATCTTTGCAAGAAGTGCCTTCCTCATAATATTAAAGCAATTTTTGTATTCTCCACTCATAAAAAAATCCTTTTACCTAGGTCCTCACTTATTTTTTTTTTATTTTTAATTAAAAGGAAGATATGTATATTACACTTCGTGGCGATTTGCTTTGTACTAAAGGAGATAAGGCGATACTGCTTTGGGAGAAATATGCTTTCCGAGGAGTTATTATTCAACTATTTGAATGGTGCGTGAATTGTAAATCTATGAATTCGCCACGGAAGCTATGAACTACAGGAATAAAATGTACAGTGAAAGTTTTTCAAACACAAAATCGAGGGTAGAAATTGTGTTTTGGCGTATTTTATAAAAAATATTTAAAAAAAAATGGCAACACTTAAAAAAAAGTGTTTTAAAAATTATAAGTTCTAAGTTCGCTTTTAGTATTCACTACGTCTATTAATTCTTGATTGAGTACGAAATAAAAGAGATTAAAATTGTGAAAAAAATCTGTAGGTATTCAATTTTTTGTTTTTCACCATTTTTGAGTTTGAAATAATTTGTTTCGAAAACTAACGGGTGATTTTTAAGCTGGTTTGGTTTTGGCAACACTGGTTTTGACAGCTGACGTGTGTTTAGTACCTTGTGTCACTGTCAAACAGCTTCAGTTTGGTTTGCAATTTAACCATGGATCGTCTTACAAATGAACAACGCTTGCAAATTATTGAATTTTACTATCAAAATTCGTGCTCGGTTCGAAATGTTCATCGCGCGCTGCTTGTGTTCAGCGATGAGACTCATTTTTGGTTGAATGGGTACGTAAATAAGCAAAATTGCCGCATTTGGAGTGAAGATCAGCCAGAAGCATTGCAACAGCTACCAATGCATCCCGAAAAAGCCACTGTTTGGTGCGGTTTATGGGCCGGCGGCATTATTGGGCCTATTTCTTCAAAGATGATGCGAATCGCAGCGTTACTGTCAATGGTGAACGCTACCGAGCGATGATAACAAACTTTTTTTTTGCCCGAAATGGAAGTTCTTGACTTGCATGAAATGTGGTTTCAACAAGACGGTGCCACATGCCACACAGCACGCGAAACAATGGCGCAATTGCGAGGCGAGTTTGGTGAACAGTTAATTTCACGTTTCGGGCCGGTCAATTGGCCGCCTAGATCGTGCGATTTGACACCATTAGATTATTTTTTGTGGGGGTATGTCAAGGCTAATGTCTATAGAGACAAGTTCGCTTCGATTGACGCACTGGAAGCCAACATCCATGCATTCATTCGTGAGATACCGGCCGATATGTGTGAAAGAGTATGCCAAAATTGGACTCAGCGGATGGGCTACCTGAGACGCAGCCGCGGTCAACATTTGCATGAAATTATCTTTAAACATTAAATTGCAAGGTTCAAACTATCGATTCAAATAAATATTTCATTTATTTTTTCGAATTTTTTGTGTTTTTTTTTTAAAAAAAGTTCTAAACCTCTTAAAAAATCACCCGTTATTAATAGAAATTAGTTGATTTAAAAATAAAATAAAAGGACAGACTTCTGGCTTTCAAAAAAGATGAAGGTAAAGGTGGCAATGGCGAAGTGGATGTAGTGCTTGAATGCTAACTTATAGAGGTGTGGGTTCGAGCCCCACTCCAGGCAGCATTCTTTTCTATATTCTCCCAGTTAAATCTGAACGCCACGCTTGGGATTCCATGAGATAATCAATACCTTATTTCTCAGATCACTGTGCCAGAAAAAAATTCTTTCCTATTCTTCTAATCCTTCCTTTCGCCCTGCCATTCATGTTGCATTTAAAAGACCTAAGGTCCTACAGGCATATACATAATATGTACATAGTTATTGTTATTATTATTATAATTACTTTTTTTCCAATTTAAATACTTTTTTATAAAACACCATTTTCGCGCTCTATTATTTCAATTTAGCTGACAATAATGAAATAAGTATCTACTTTCCATATGCTTTCTTATGACATAAGTTTTATAACTGTTGAGCAATACTGAAATTGGGTCCAAAGTCCATACAAATTTGCCTATGGTCCTTTAAATCACATTTAGCCAGCTTAACTTCGATTGTCAAAAATTCATACAAGTCCCCAATTTTTCTCTCAAGAAGGGTGAAAACTTATTATTTTCAAAAATTCAGTCTGTGTTGGTTTATGGGTGCAGCACTTTGAAAGTCACATGTGTTGTATTGTAAAAAGATATTATTATTTAAAATGAAAAATTGTTTTAAATCAACAAAATTAGAAAAAAATTGATTAAAATAATTCTGAAACTGTTTTGAACCCAACGCTATGTACTCAATCTGATTTCTTATATAAATCTTAATTTATGAGAAAAAAAATTTAAAAATCGGAGAAGTGGTTTTGAAAATAATGATTTTTTCATAATAAAATTTCGTTAAAATTTTTAAGAAAAAAAATTGGTACGCCAATTTTAAATATTTGTTAATGTGGAGTTGAAAATTGAATTTTACAAAAAAATCTTCGAGCCGTTTTTGAAATATCGAATTTTAAAAATAATAATTTTGAAATATTCTTTAAAAATCCAAAAATTAGTTTTTGGGAAATTTAGAAATGCAATATTATTTATATTTGTTACAAGCTTCTGTATAAAAATAGTTTTAATAGGTTAATTAGATAACGAGATTGTCGAAAATCAATAAACCGTTCTATGAAAGATGCTGTTAATAATAATTGTTCAATCTAAAATTTAATAATTTTAAATGCTAGACCGTACTAATTTTGATACACAAACAAATTTTATCAAAATCGTAGGAGTCGTTTTTGAGCAAAAACGATTTTCCTTAACGGTTTTTAAATATTTGTATGGGAGATACCGTTAGTTTTGGTTATTAAGATAATTTTTGTTAAAAATCTTCTAGATAATGTTAAAAAACTGCTTTTTGTCAAGTTTAATAAAAATCGCGATTTCGAAATATTGATTTAAAAAAAAAAAAAATCAAACTTTTTTCTAAAATAAAAAACAAATCTTTGTGAAAATTTTGCATAACAATATTATTTAAAATGTTTAAATCATTCTTCATAAAAAAAATTGATCAAAATCAGTTGAACCATTTTCGAGAAAAGTGAAAATCAAAAAAATGGTCCTTTGGGAAGTGCATATAACCATTTTTCGAAACCATTTTTTTCCTTCACGGCAGCATATATGTAAGTAACTACTAAAATTTATTTAATTTTTTTTTTTTAAATCTGTGGAGCCAATTTTGAGAAAAGTAAGACTTTCCTTTTTGGCCCAAAAATTTTGTATGACAGGTAGTTAGTTTTGGTCCTAAAAAAAACGCGTCGGGGGAATGTCCAGAAAACGCTAGGTACCAAGTTTTAAGAAAATCGACCCATCCGTTTAGGCATAGACGGACGTTTTTGCGAGACCCACTTTTTTCGTCTTCTCTTTCATCGTAATGTCAAGTTTGATCAAAATCTCGAGTTTGATATTTTGTACGAATCCATAAGTTGCATTATATGTATGTATGTATGTAGTACCTATTTATCGCAAGTAAAAATCGTTTTTTTTTGTGACTATGTGTGTGGGTGTGCTATTTGAAAGCAGGTTTTGAGGCATAAAGTCGAGCAATTATTGCGCCCACAAACTCATAACAAATATTCAAAAGTTTATTCACTTTATCGTGTTGTTGTGTAGGTACACATAAAAACAAATATACATATTTCAGGGAATAGTGCACCCAAGTAAAAAAAATTTAAAAATTCATCATGAAACACATCAATCACTTATTGGAATAAAAGTATTTTATATTGTTGATCCCTTCTAATTAATTCTTCACTGCTATGTGATGAATTAAAAACCTTTGTATATGTATATGTATATTATATTTGTTTTTGATTTAATAAAATGCACGACGAACACTTTAATATTTCTAAAACACATCGGCAAAAACTTTCAACAGATGAGAAATAATGTCAAATCTTTCTAATGTGTGTTGGAATGAAGAGGGCAAATTGTGTTTTTTTCTTTTATTTTGTTGCAACGAATTCTTCATAATTAAACAAAATATTCGACAAAATGTTCAGTTAATATAGCTATAAAAATAATAACTTGCAGCTGTTAAGTAAAACACACACACTCACGCAAAAAAATCGATTCTATTGCGAATTCCTTTCAATTGACAGAAACAAATCGATTCGGCTTACAAAAAAATCGATTTCTTTGTTGAAAGTAATCCGCCGACACATAATTATCTATGCTAAAACTTTTTTTCTTTCTTAAAATCTAAACAGTCCTCGAGCATATTTTGAGAACCGAAGAACCCAGGTTTTCTTGACAATTTAATTATTAGGGTTCTCAAGAATACCTGGGGCAACCCTGGGTAAAGTTCAACGAACGAAGCTAGTATAACACGAGTAAACTGTATTTCCTTATAAATTGTCTAAAATAACTATAGAAATACAGTTCGAAAAAAAAAAATCCAAATAACTCGCCTTACATTGATGTACCTAATAAATTTCTAACAAAATAAATTAAAATACGCAAGACCTAATTAGTTTTTATATTTTTGGTATTATCTTAGTAGTTATTTTATCATCTAATACTTCCTTACATACAAAAATATGCACGACCATATCCTTGGCTCTAGCTTAAATTACAGTGGACGCACAAAGGCACGCAACCTACTTTTTCGGACTTCTCGATCATCTTAGTGTTAGACTTTGACATTTTTTAACACGAAACCAATACTTGTCCTATTTATAGAGCAAGCAAAAATTGCCATAAATCCGAAGGGGTTATACCTGTGTAATTTAATGTTAAAAATTTAACCCTCGTGTCAATTAAACTGAAGTACAAGTGATTAAAAAAGAAAAAAGTTACGTCTCGAATAAGTAATCATGATGAGGTTATTAAAAACAATAATATAACAATTCACAAAAACAAAAATGCAATAAAATATAAAAAAAAAATTGCGCATACGCCCGAGTGTATCATTTTACAAATCGACTCGTAATTTGATAGGACGCGTGCAAAGATTAAAGTCGCATTGATTTAATTAAATAATGGATTAAAGGATTTTTTTACAACTTAATCGATATAATCGATGCTATGTTAATCCTTAAAGTCAATGACGTGGCTGTGCGCGGATAGTCGTTGCACGACTAAAATTGATTTCTGAAAAATGCTATCATTTTTGAGAAAGTCACAGGTCAAGTTCAGGGGTATTTATGTCCACGTTTAAAAAACATCCATACGATACACATGGTAGTTAAAAATAATAACGCCACACGTCCCAAAAAGTCTTTTGCAAGTAGCGATAGATATTCGAGTTAACAAAGTTTACAAAACACAAAAGGAATGCCCATTTTACTATGGAGCTTTGGCCCAAAGTGTACAGGAACGAGTTTGGTATCAAATTTTTTTTAGAAGTTTAAACTCAATATCTCAAAATGTGTTTAACATATCAAAATAACTTTGGTATTATTTTAAAGACAAGAAAAATACCTTTTATTTGATATCAATATCATTTTTCTACGTTAATTATTCCTCCCGTTATAGACAATTATTTGGATCAAAATCTGAAATCCTGATTTTGCAATCGTCAACTTCAAGTCCACATATCTCGACTTTCCCATGAACGATTTTGAAAATGTTTTACCCATGTATCGGGCTTCACGTCACCTTTCATTTGATACCAAACTCGTTCGTGTACACTCTGGGCCAGAAATGGGCAATTCCCTTTAAACAAAGCTATTTTTTGTGTCTCACAAGTAGTAAAATGGAGATTGTGGCGAGATGCAAGATATTTGTATGTTTGTACATACATACATATGTACCTACATATTTAAAAAAAAAAATTGTGTGAGTGCCGGGACTCACGGTTAATATGTGTAAACATCAACGTGCGCGGATCCAAAACGGACTTGTTTTTGCTTGAAGGGGATCTTAAGATTTTTTCACTGAACGCACCCCATCCTAGTATGCAGATCGTAACGTTGCACACCGTAACGTTGCACGACGTAACGTTGCACACGAACGTTCACGTTTTTTTTCACTCTACCGCCAGCATAGATGTTTACACATCAAAAAACCATAGCTTTTGGTAACTTGTTTAAAACAAAAGAAGATTTTATGAGCGATTACTCGTACAAATGTCTTAAGCTACGATTAGACGGGCACGTAACAATATGGAATGTTCCACAGGACTTGCTAATTAAGTGTAATATCATTAGCGACCCAAAGTCAGCCCAGAAAATATATTTTTCTTTACATTATGTGTACAAATAAAATTAAGAGATTTGCTTTCGAAAGACATAAGTTTTAAATAAATAATTTGAGGCAAATTGAATGAAACATTTACGTGAAACCTAAGTCTCGATCGGATCATCGTATAGCAGAATTCGGCTGAATGAATATAATTTTATCGAAATTTGATTAACCGTTATCGATAAAATGAATATTGATATTGAAAAATGTAGGTACGCAGTATACTAAACACAAATATTATTTGTTTTTAAGATTAGATTCTTTTGGATTTACAAAACAACTTTCGTAAGCAAATTTTGATTATTTTTTACGATTTAAAACTCAATTTTAAAAAAATAATTAAACCCATTTTTCGAAGTATTTTGGTACCTATTGAGTTTTTCAAAAAAAAAATTATTTTTGAAAAAATATTTGGAGGATAAAGGAACTTCTGGATTTGATCAAAATCCGTTCACTTTAAATAAATATTGAATCAAAAATAAACTAAAAAAGGGATAAAAATACAAATACAATAGGATAACACTGGTCATATCTCTTCCTCGAATTAACTAATTTTAAAAAGTATTGCGAAATCCGCTACTGCGTTAAAAATTAATTCCTTGTTCAGCTTTTACACTTAAGCCTTTCTTTATCCATAGTGTAATGCAAATGTAATCCTTTAATTCAAAATATTATCCTCAGTGAAGCCAAATCACTTTTTTAACCATTGAAGTATCCTTCATAGAATTATCCTTATTGGAGCTGAGAGTATTGTCGAATACGTATTTCACAATCAACGTTTCACTAATTTTTAATTTATTAATTAATATGTAACGCAATAAATTCTTTGCGTATGTACATGAACAATGAACATAACACATAATAATGTATTCTTTAAATAAAATATTTTATTACATCACTGAAACTAACCATTTTGTTTTTTGCTTTCACTTATTTCACTTCCACAAGGGAAACATTCGATGTTTTTTTTTTTACTTCAAATTTATTCTTTTCCGAAAGAATTAAATTTATTGAAAAAAAAAAATAAATAAAATATCGTTTGATAAGAACAAATTTATATTTTATTCAGCGGAAGACACCCGACGACAGTCGTCCTTGTTTATGGTATTCCTTAAATCCTTGTTTCTTGCAGTACGATGCAAGACACGTCCGAACCTTAACGACCGCTCCAATATTCTGAGCCGCAAATTTTCTACAGATATTGTAGGTTTCTAGGATAGGGAAACAAGCTTAGTGGCTATAATTGGATTGCAATTCGCCATATGTTTAGTTAGAATTCTTGTTTTACTTTGTGTTTCTTATGTTTATAATATTCTTCTTCTTCAGTGGGCCACTAGGGGATGAACTTAAATCTCTAGCTGAAACAATTATTGTGCTTTTTAACTTTTGCTTTACCTAACTGTATTATTTTTGTACACACACACCTTATGATTTCACCTCAATTCAGTTTTCAGTGCATTGAATTATAGCAAAGGTGTTCACGGGAAATAAAGCGGCAGAGTTACCAAGATGTTTTTTTTTTTTGCAAACAAACTAAATTATGCATTTTGAATAACTACCGCTATTGTAGAAATCTTTGTCTTTAAAACGGAAGATGGGATATCCCAACATAAAAGTCAAAAAACGAAGACAACTTGTCAAATGTTGTAGACTTGAAGCAGGGGGCCTAGCAAGTAATTTATTTCTGTATTTGCGTCAGCCGATTGTTTTTGATTTTATTGAACCAAATAAATAACTGCGTATTCTCGATTGTATAGAGTAAACATGATCGTATCAAGTTACGTGCTGCCACCCCCGAGTTCCGGAGAGAGCAGCAGAATGACCAGGACATGTAAGTCAACAAAAGAGGTACAATTTTTGAAAAGTCCGTCCAAATACTTACACTTTGTTTGTCGATGATATTAACATTGTCGGCAGAACCAACTGAAGCAAAGACGGCGAAAATAGAATTGATTTACACGTGAACGTATATGTGGAGTCAACGACTAAAACAGCCCAGCGAGTCTTCGAACCTCGAAATACACAGCGATCTCAACCAATTTTGATACATAATTGTAAAGAGGAATCTAAAGATCGGAATAGCTGGAGTGGATTGATGATTGTGACCGAGTTTCACACACTATAAAGCTTATCTAAAATAAATAGTTTAAAAAAAATAAAGTAGTAAAGTAAGTATGTGTATGTCCAATAGCACCAATAATTCAATGATTAAAGCGACAGCGTTTCCTTTGCTTTCAAAGATCTTTACAGCAGAAGCACTAGCTATCCTGATCGCTCTCCAGGAGGCAATAAACACGGGAAATAAATATATATTATTTGTACTGATAGCCTCTCGACAATTAAAACTAAACGAAACACCAATAACAACACAGGACTCATCAGTAACATACGCCATCTGTTAATAAAATCTCATCTTCGAACAAAGATAATGTGGACTCCTGGCTTTATTCGACTCCGTCTTGGTCATACTTCTGCCACTCACCTCCACATCCTTAAGAGGGAAAGTCCTCCAATCTGCCCTACCTGCCACACAATTGCTAACCTTCATCATCTGCTCTACGACTGCAACCGACTAAGACCATTCATCAACAACATACTAGAAGGAGAAGATATAATAGAAGTACTAAAAAACTAAAATAAACGAAATTTTTCTAAAAACAGGAATTAAACAATAAATATGTAAAAACTAATATCTAATTAGAATTAAGTATCATAGAGGGGTAGGCCTTTGCAGCTAGATGCTCATTAAACTATCATTAGCCTGTAATTTATTGCATGTTTAATAAATTAATAATAATAATAATTTATAACAACAAACATTATAATTAAAATACCAAAATTTTAACATAAATGTAGAATCTAAAAGTATTTGGTTACACTTAGGAGGAACGAAAAATATTATCACATTATACTCTTCAAATGAGAACTGGGGTGAACATTTGTTTGGCTTCGAAGCAAACTCGATTTCAACCAAAAACCAACAAAAACCATTATTACTTAGGGTAGGTATTTTACTAAAAGAGAACATTAATCTCCAAACACAGATTCCTGTCGTCTTTTTCCACTTTCTGTCTTTATATTTTTCTATTTTTTGTTGTTGTTAAAGGGTGAAATGGAAATAAAAACCGATGAGTAGTTAAGCTTACATATTTTTATTTTTATTCAATGGACATTATATACATAAACAGGAAATACAAAAAAAATTGATTCTTAAGAGATTATTATTGTGCTTTTTTAAATATTCAACAAATGTTCTTCCAAATTAGCACCTTCTTGATTTTATTTTTGTATAGTTCCAACAGAAATAAACGTTTTCTTTAACCATTTCTTTATCTAAGAAAAAAAAAGCAGAAATAAATGCATAACACAATTATTGATTAAATTTGTAAAATATTAACTATTACCATCGGTGAGATAACATTCGGCTGAATTTGATGGAAACACATTTTCCATGGAGTAATAAAATGTATTTTGAACCTCTCGAAAGGCGTTTTTTGAGTGGAGAGTTATTTTACGGGAGTTTGGATCTTTGCTGAAAGTATAACAAATATATGTTAATAAATTAAACACTGTATCACTATCTGAACTAATTCTATAGTTAAAAAGGTTTTTTCCTTTAGTTTTTAATCACTAAAGGACGCGAACAAACTTTGAGGTCACTGATATTAATGTTTGGTTTATTAAAAATTTCCTTATTGACCACAATAAATCATAAATAAAAAACAACACAATGATTATTTTAGAAGTTGACTTTTTATTATTACAAATGCATTTCGGTCTAACATGCAGACCATCTTCAGCGAAATACGCAAATACACTACAAAAGCAAGATAAACAAGAATAAGCATAAAAGAAAATCACAAATTTTTTTTGACATTGATAAAATTGATAAAATTTAGAGAGAAATAGAAATAAAGAAAAAACTCTCCACCGCAGATTATAAGTTTGAATATGAATATATAGTTCATTTAGCACAAATTAATGGATTTAAAAATCACTCATCGATGGCATGGTAAAAAAGTATTCGGATAAAGTGAGAAGAGAAAATATTTCCACTCTTTTTACGCAAACCAAAAATTTAAACGAACGTCGGGTTTCTATGACTTATGTTCCCAGCATCACGAATAAGCTCAACCATGCATTTAAACGAGCTGATATGGGCATCATTCACACCAGTAACAACAAGCTACGTAATTTATTAGGTTCAACAAAAGACAAGAAACCATTTCAAGAAAAGAGTGGAATCTATCAAATCACCTGTCCAGACTGCCAACAAAAGTACATTGGACAAACCAGACGTGCGGTTAAATGTCGTATTGAAGAGCATCGTCGTTACATCGATAAGAAAGATGTCAGCAAAGCAGTTGCAGCTCACACCTTTAATTTAAATAATGAAAAACCACACTACATGAGACCAATTGACAAAAATTATAAATTAATTAAAACTATTAACTTTCCTTATAAATTAGACGCTTATGAAAGTGCATATATTTCAATCAATAATAATTTAATGAACATTGACAGTAGCCCAATAGAGTCTTTTTTATTTTGTCTTGCCAAATAATGTTTTTGTTTTTTCGTTTTTTCTTTATTTCTATTTCTCTCTAAATTTTATCAATTTTATCAATGTCAAAAAAAACTTGTGATTTTCTTTTATGCTTATTCTTGTTTATCTTGCTTTTGTAGTGTATTTGCGTATTTCGCTGAAGATGGTCTGCATGTTAGACCGAAATGCATTTGTAATAATAAAAAGTCAACTTCTAAAATAATCATTGTGTTGTTTTTTATTTATGATTTATTGTGGTCAATAAGGAAATTTTTAATAAACCAAATTTTAATAATTCTATAGTACCCTGAGAGCCATTTCACACATACCCGATAACCGCCTACCGGCACTGGGCAAACAGCATTTGGTATAGTGCCGACCGGTCGGCACATAAGATTTAATTAACCAAATGACGTTTGCCCGGTGCCGGTAGCTGGTTTCCGGGTATGTGTGAATTTGTGTGAAATGGCTATAAGAGTTTATAAAGTTTATAAATTATTTGAATTCGCTATTAAGGGCATTCTCTTTCGATAAACAAAATCATATGAGAAATTATATGATGATTCAAATTTAAAAGCCAAAGAAGGAGTGTAAAAGAAATGTAAATGCGAAAATACCTGGCACTTTTATTTACATATATTTGTTACAAGCTTCTGCATACAAAATTTAGTTTTTTCGGTTGATTAGATATAGAGATAGTCGAAAATCAAAGAAGGCCCAGAAATAAGTCAATTTTCTATTACCTATTTCCAAAAACCTGAAACGCATATCTAGTTATTGGAATCTGCGGGGACCCTTTTTCAGAAACCTTAAAAAAAAAATATGCACGACTGGGTCGCACGAACTTCCTCTTGCGATCACTTTGTGGTTCTTTAGTCTGAAATAAATTAGCTATAGGAATATATATTTTATCCATTTGCCAAATCTTAGTTTAGTTTCAGGTGGTATTATGTGAGTATACAAAAATTAAGAATAAAGCCCAGTGTTGCACATATGCAATATGCATGGAAGGAAATTATATTGTTTAAACTGGTAAATCGTTTTAAATCAACAAAACTAGAAAGAAATTGATTAAAATACTTTGAATCTGTTTTAACCCAACGCGATGTACACCATCTGATTTATTATATAAATTTTAATTTATGAGAAAAAAATTTAGTAAATCCTAGGAGCGGTTTTAAAAATAATTAATTTTGTATATATAAAATTTCGTTAACATTTTTGAGAAAAAAATTGGTACACCAGTTTTAAGTATTTATTAATGTTGAGGTCAAAATTGAACTTCACGAAAAAATCTGCTTCCCGTTTTCGAAATATCGAATTTTAAAAAAATAATTTTGATTTTTTTTTTTTAAATCCAAAAATCATTTTTTAGAAAATTTTGATACGCACTTTTATTTACATATATTTGTTACAAGCTTCTGCATAAAAAATTTATTTTTTCGGTTGATTAGATATAGAGATAGTCGAAAATCAAAGAAACCGTTCTATGAGAGGTACTGTTAATAAACGTAAAATATAAAATTTAGAAATTTTAAATGGTATATCGTACTAATTTCAACACACAAAAAATTTATCAAAATCCTAGGAGTCGTTTTTGAGAAAAAAATATTTTTCTTAACGGTTTTTAAACGTTTGTATGGGAGGCACTGTTATTTTTGGTAATTAGAATATTTTTTGTAAAAAATCTTTTAGATAAAAATAAAAAAATTCTTTTTACCAAGTTAAATAAAAATCGACAAAATCGTTTTTGAAATAAATATTAAGTTTTCAAAAAAAAAAAAACAAACTTTTTTTATAAATCCAAAAAAATATGTTTTTGAAAATTTTGGTACACAATATTATTTAGAATGTGTCAATAATTCTTCATAAAAATGCGAAAATAAAAAAAATGGTTCTCTGGGAGGTACCATTAATAACCATTTTTCAGAACCATTTTTTCTATTAAACGGCAACTTGTAACTATTTATTTAAATTTATTGAGTTCTTAAAAAGAACTGTCGAACAGACAGACGGACGTTTTTGCGAGACCCACTTTTTTTGTCTTCGCTATCATCGCAATGTCAAGTTTGATCAAAATCTCGAGTTCGATTTTTTGTACGAATTCATAACTTGCCATATAGTACCTATAATCGCAAGTTAAAATAAAGGTATCGTACAGAAACCCTTAATCCGTCTTCACACCATGGGGTGTCATTGAACCCGAGGGCATCTATCAACGTTCATAACATATTTTCTGCTGCATTTTAAATCTGCTAGTTAAATCTTAACTTCGCTGAACTTCAAAACAACGCGAATTAAAATTGGCATACTAAATTTATTTTATAGACTCAAGAATTTTTAAAAAATGTTAATAATTCCCTGCGTTCAATAATCTATCCCATTTAATCAGATGGCACGGTTATTATACTTTTCCTTACTAACGGCTTCACTGAATCTGCCACTTCTAAACCACAGTTTATAACTTCCGCAATATAAGAAATTGCACTTACCCTTCCAAATGTTGACTAACGCTTTCCGATGCTAATGGAATTTCAATTTTATCAACCAGCGAGTCATCAATGGTTTTGTAATTTCGGGGTTTCTTCTTTAGTAGTTGCTCGCAAACATAAACGTGAACTAAGAAATTAATAAATTACACATTTAAATCACAAGATCTTTTTAATCATACCATTTTCTAAATTCAAATTAATTTGTATCAGCAGCAAATGTTCCAAAGCTAGATGAATTTGCAAAAGACGTGCCAACTTTGCCTCAACATCGACTTGATTAAAAACACTATTTTGAAATCCCACAACATCAGAATCTCGATTATTTTTCGTGCCATTCGAATTGGTATGTAGAAATGTTTTACGATGTGATGATGGTGTTGCATCCGTTCGTATAGCACTTCGAATAGATTTTCTAATGTTCATTGGTATTTCCCCTGAATCGGCTTCTTCCGCTTCGGGTCTTAAATTAATATTGTGGTTGAAGGCATATTCAAATCAAAATAGTTCTTTACTCACGCATAAGTGGCTTTCAAGTCTTTCGAATTACTCATTTTGCATTCGATAAAAATGAACTCATAGTCCTTAAACAATTTTTCCAAGCCGATTTCCAAAAGTAGTTCTAACGGCTCCGAACCAGTCAAGCATGGTATGGCCAAACGTTGTTGTGAAACCTCGTTAATTATTTCTGCCAATCTATTGTGATTAGTTGGTAGATTCTGAAAAAAGAAATACATAGACGAAAATACCTTTGTCATTCAAAACACACATTTCACATTTCAAACTTAAGAATTCGATTAGCTCACAGACATGCTATGAACACAAACTACGAGTATGATGTGCAACGTTAAATAAAGCAAGAAATCAATGAATCGATAGGCATCGCGTGCTTATTAGATTATGATTTTAACATTTCACCATGAGGAATGTTCTTGTAGTGAACCGGAAATATTAGCATGTTGATCACTTACCACGATATTGCATTTAGCTGCACATTGGAAAACGTAGTTAAGCGCCTGCTTAAGGTCTTTGTATGACGCACAACCTAGAGAAAAGTTCGCGGGTAATGCATTCTTCAGAAACATATGTGAGTATATATTTACATTTAAGGACTTCCCACAATTTATCAGTAAGATCGGTGAGCGTGCGCTCTTTAGCACGTTGGACAACAGCTTCGATTTCAAAACAAGTTCCATCCATATCAAAGAGTCCTGAGAGTTCCGTCATAATGCTAAACACATTTTCCTTCAACACATCCATTTCGATGCCTCTGTGGAGGAAGATAAATATTTTATATCTTATAACAACAAATACGATATACCCAAACCTTCCACAGCGATAGACGGGGTCACTATTCTCGTTGTTGATCTCTTTAAAATTTACAATATCTTCTTTGATGTAACCCAAGATCCTCAATTGATTCAGAAAGTCCTCAGTCAAAGACGAGCATTCGTTGACAGAGAAGGTCTGATAAAGAACCACGTCGCTGTTTTTAAGATTATTCAAGGATGGAGTTAACGAGACAGTTGACCACGAAACTTTCAAACTTATATTTGATTTGATGTTGAAAAGGTTTTCAATTTGAGTACTAATCTTTGCATTTTTTTTCATCAACGTTGTATGATGTTCGAATATATCTTGTGATGTTAAACTTGCAGTTGGAATAACACCTTTAAAGACAATCATTCCCCGGATATTTGATTTTGGTTCGAACTCCATCTGGAGTAGAACAATTTTTTCATCATCCGCACCTGAACAAAGTACCCAGACTGATCCTTGGGAGGAAATTGATTCTTTTTGAAAGTTAAAATCAGTTAAAATCGATCGGGCTAAATCGAGTCGAAGACCTTTGTAGCATTCTTCTTCAGCAGACCAAGGAGTATCGGAGGAGTACTTTAGATCGATTGATATATCAATGGCATCAACGACACAATCATCTTTGAGCGGTGATCCTGTGAGGTTGAGGTCGTTGTCTTGATTGATATTGAGTTTTGAGGGAGAAACAAATCTGGACACGTACTTCAATTTGGTCTTGTCCTAAGAAGTAAGTAAGTAAGAATTTAAAAAATGCGCTTCGAATAAAAATCGTACTTTCATAATCTAAGTTTAAATTTAAATTAAGAATTTAAATTTGCCTTGAGAATGAAGAAGAATCAAAAGAAAGTATAATAATATCTAGGGTGGAATGGTGAGAAAAGAGGGTGGGCGAAGGAGTACAAAACTGAAACAAAATTGATATTGGTTAAGATATGACAACAGTGGTTTATTTCACCAACTTACAAATTGTAAAAAATGGATTTATTCAGTTTCAAAAAATATTTATTACAAAATTGTAGTTATAACTTACATAGGGACATTTGTGGGAATATCTTTTTTTATGGTTTCACAAAGAGTACCATAGATTGGTGATGAGCCTGGTAACACCAAGGCAGCAACTTCTAACAGCTTTACAATGGGTAGAAATGGAAATGTGGATAATATCATGAGCTCACAGACAGGGCCATCGAGAGAAATCTCGGCCCGAGACGGAAAAATCCCGGGCCCCCAATATATACTATTTTTTTTTTAACTACATGCCTACTGCTACGGCCAAATGCCTATTGCTTATAGCGTGGCACTAGTTAGAATGAATAGAAAGAATGAAATATTTTCAATATTATCAATCGAGTAGATCGGAGTTCGAACACTCACCTCAATCGCTCTACATTCAGTGGGCTTTTGCCAACAGAATGTTTCTAAGTGAAGGAAAAATACGTTCGTATAATTATTAAGAAATTAGCATGAAGATCTTTTACTTTGAAAATAAAATAGATTCGATTAGTAATATTTGAAATGTTTCTTTATTTTAAAAGCTATGTATTGTAAAACGTTTTCATTCTTTTTTTACGTTCAAAATATTATCCCAATATTGCCATTACCGTTGGTGTGTATTCGACGAAATGTTTTCTTATTGCAAACGAGCTTTCCTAGATTTCTGAGTAGCGAAACTACTTACAATTGCATCAAAATTAAATTTCTTTGCCAAAGGTGCTTCGATGCGTAGTGTAGCAAGTCTTGAAACACGATTTTTTATAAGTACGAGCGATGAAAATTTTTATTCTGGCAAAGATGCTAAAGGAACGTTCGGCACTAGCTACGGCGACAGGTATTGTGCAAAATACACGCAGAGCAACACAAACACACATGTTTGGGCAAATCCAAGTTCTAGGAAATAATTGCATTCAGCAAACTCAATGGTAGGAGTTCTGTTCGAAATTGGCTTCATAAATGTGTTTCAGATGAATTCATTCTTCCTCCAACTCTTGACATAATGCGATTTGTAATTTTGGATAAAGCTTCAAGCGGAATTTAGGATCTCAGTTTCGTCCTTTGTTGAAAAATACTGTCATAAAAATGAAAATGTAGCATTAAATTTTTTTATGACATCGAACCGACGAGAAATTCTAGATATAATAATAATAAAATCGAATATAAGAATTCTGTGCCAGTACAAACGATACATGTAGGCAAGAAAATCGGTTTGTTCAAATTTTGTATTATAACTTCAAAATCTTTCAGTGTAAAATTAAAGGCAACTATGGGTAAGATGATTATCTAGAGAACAATAAGTGGAATTAGTGGTAATATCGTTTGGTTTCACACAAACCTATTCAATAAATTTTTTTAATCCACACCTCTACCAAGGAGGTAGATAATTAAGCTGCCAGACTTTTGTATTCGATACTTCGATGCATTCAGCCACGAACCCTCATGCTCATATTTTGGTTATACATTCACTCCCTAAATTTGCTGCCGGCTCTTAGAGTATGTTGCTAGCAGGCAGGAATGGAAATGCCTACAACTTTTGACGAATCGAAACACCTTACATGAAACGCAGTTTTAGGGCCCTATTATGACTCGCGAGTCACTTTTAAAAATTGGCGAATGTGACTGTTTGGCATTACTGTTCGACCTGAGTCGAACGTTCGACTCGCGAGTAATAATAGGGCCCTTAAATGATTAGAGAAGGATTTGTTGCTTCCTCGCAAGGTGGATTAGGTACTCCTGTACCTATATACGAAGAAAATCCGAAAAAAACTTCACTTTTTAAGCCTTTTTGAACTTAAAAACTACATAGGCATGAGATCTGAGATCTGAATAGAATCTGAATAGATTCGGGGTCACCTAGATTTTGATGTGTTTTACACTTTCAATGGCAAATCTTCAAGACCAAATCGATGATGACGCTGCTATCCATTTCCGTAGAACAATTCTACAGTCGGTTACTGAATGTGTCTATTATAGAAAAAGCTAAGAATATAATGCTATGAAGAAGTTTTATTGAATGAAGACCATGGGAATGGGAATCAAAGTGATTTGATTGAGCTTACCTCTTCGTAAACAAATATCACTTTATTGGTTTCGCCAGTTATTTTTTGCAAGTATGAAACAGGTGCGCTATACATTAAACCACAATCGCTAAAGTTTCGACGCATAAATGCGTAAAGGTTAGCCAAATTAGAGGCCATAATAAATTATTATTAACTTAAAACAAGAAGATTTTTTGAAGCAAATAACAAAACTCTTCTTTTATTTGAAAGGATACGACCAAAAATAGCAAAGCAAAACACAAACTGTCAAAATTGAATTTGAAAAAAAAAACAGTGGGCGCCAAGCCATCTGTCAATTTCTTAGGGTAGTCCGTCTATTGTCCAACAGATGGCTTAAAACATTACACTAGCCATAAAAAAAGAAGCTCCCGATTTGGGAATTCCACCAAAAGTCCCGTCAGTGGCAAATGAGGAAGCAACAAAGAAGTAAATATAAACTAGATGAAAACAAAATATAGATTTAAAAAGCGCAAATAGCAAGTACAATTTGATTCATATTTTCCTATTCATATGTATCAGTTGGCTATCAACTAGAAACAACAATATTTTGTAAGACTACTTTTAAATTTGGTGGCGCCACAGCTCGTGGAGAGACAGGGCCTAGTGAATTAAAACTCTCAATCATTCTTGTGTGCGTGATGTTTGTTTGTAGGAATACAATTAACCATGAATTTAACCCGTCGTTTTTTTCGACCAATTTCCTTGATGGGGCTTGCAAAAAGACACGGCTTATGCTAATATAGGCAGGTATAGTACTTAAGTGCAACTTGTGTCGTTCTTACTTTGTTCTGAGGTTTTTGCTTGACTTTTTTTCATGCTGAAAAACATTCGTGTGAGTTGATCATAATCCATGGAGTTGTTTTCTATGATACATTTTAATTTAAATTAATATGAAGGGTATTCATGCAACGTAGGAAACTTTACGAACTCGTAAACTTTCCGCCGGCATTTTCATGGATGCATCTTAAAACATTTTTAGTAAATAATGTAGTAAATCAATCAAGCTGATAGAGCCAAACATAATCCCATAGAAAAAAGTTTTCTGGGGCCCAACTATGTAACTCGATTCTACAATAAAAAAGTTCGAATTCGCAAAATCTCAACTCGTTAATTCTATTGCAAGCGCTTATAAACTGAAATGGAACAGCGCTAATTGTATATTCTGTGGTCAAAAGGCGGAAGCTCTTACATTTGATCATATATTTATACATATTACCACTTATTTTGAGCATTGAAAACCACTTTCGAATAGATTCGAAAGTAGAATAAAGTTACATAGTATGACCCATCCTTTTACCATTTACGTTTACGGCACAAATTCTTGTCGGAAAGTTTACGATTTGCTGGAAAAGATTTTCCATACAAATTTTGATAGTTCCCTTACGACATAGAAAACTTTCCGAAGTTTACGATGTGGCATGAATACCCTTTTTGTCTTACTCAAACAAATCTTCCAACAATTCCAAAGAATAAATAAAATGTGTGGTACCGAATACTGAAAGTATCTTTGATTTGAAGACAAACCTTCTGAGCATCAACTATTTATGCAGGTATTTATACGAAAAAGCTGTCGTATTAACTTAAAACGTTTTAACTTTTAAAGAATAAAAATCCTTTGTTTATTGTAAGTAAAAAACGGATTTCATATTTCTACAGAGTTAGCCTAAATCATCTTCTTAAACATCTACTTCTTGGAACGAGATTTCATTCGCCTAGACTTGCCCAATCGTGTCCTTGCTCCTGGTGCTGCCTTGACTCCCTTTTTCGACCGGAAGTTTTTGGTGTTTTCTAGACCGGCTGCTGATGATTTGGTATTCCTCTTCATGCCCTTCTTCTTGCCACCGAAGCCGAATTTTTTGTTACGTGACTTCCTACCGTCGGCTGATTGTTTTTTCTTTGCTTCCAATGCCTTGGCATCTTCCAAGAAATCTAAATTCTTTAATTTGCCCTTGCGGAACTTCTTCAATTGATCAAGCATATCTTTCTTTTCCATTTCACGTTGCACCTTCGTTTGCTTGGATAACAATTTACCCATCTTCCTTTGTTCGCGAATTTGTCGGATGCGTTCGGATTTAGCTTGACCTTCTTGTTTGGCCATCAGGTTAGAGCGAATCTTTTGCATGTGTACATCTGTCTTTGCCATTTCGGCAAAGTAATCATCAGGTCTGCGGGTAACTATGCCCAGTTCATGGAGTTTCTTTATACCTTGGAGTACAGCCGATTGAGCTTGACGATGGAAGAGCATTTCTTTCTTGAAGTCATTCAAGACGGGATCTTCCTCTGGTCGGAGGTAGGGTATTTTGGCGTTGCCTTTGAATACACTTGCGCGTTTCTGTTCGTGTTTCTCTAGTTGAATGACGAGTTCTGGAGCAAGAGGTGCAAGATCGTTGACCATGTCCATGCGTTCGATCCAAGGCAAGTCTTGTTTCATTTCATCAAGCTTTGCAGCCATTTTGAGCTGAAATAAAAAAGCATTTCGGGTGATTCAATTTAATGCTAGTTGACTTTGGTACTTACAATGTCATTTTTCTTTTCGCTGCGAGGATTAAATTCAATGTTGAGTCCAGGTTTTAGGTCGCCTCGCGCAAATGCTTCTTGAAGCTGAAAACAGTACAAGCAATTACTTATGAAAAAGGGTACGATTTTAAGAGAAAGTTCTTACTTCAGCATCAGATGCATTATAATCTTCTTCGTCTGAATCAGAATGCATTGAAAAGTCTCCCATTGTTAAATAAAAGTATTCCCAAACTTAAAATAAATAAATTTATTGTATTCTTTCCGCAGAATACGAAATGTAAAAAACAAAACTGACACACGTGTTAAGTGACGTTTATTTGAAGTACAGGTTTTGACAACTCACAAAAGTGGAACCTGTGCACCTGTGGTAAGTATACACTTTGTGGACTCGAATTGACTTTTTCAGAATTAAGCCTTGTATACATTAGCCAAGTTTTCTTGCAAGCTCCGAGAAAATTGATCGAAAAAAAACGACGCCCTGTACTGCACTTTACACGTTAATAAATGCAACAACAACTAACCCCCTTCGGACTTAACCTAAGCACGGATATAAACTATGTTACCCGCGTGAATTGCATATTTGTTATCGATAGTTTGTATGGAAACTCCATTTTGTTTCTGTAATGGCGTCGCTAATCCTCGATGTCACATTTTTCTAACAAATTCCCACCGAGCCTGCAAAAATTAAAATTTTCACTATGGCCCTATCTTCCAGACAAGATAATTTTTAAAATTTCAATGACAAAGTAGTTTAATCATTGAAATAAATAAAATTATTTCATGTGCGTGGTTTTGGGCCAAAATTACATTTTTATTTGCGAGAATTAATATTTAAATCATCACCTGTATGTAACATAAGCCGTGTTTTTTTGCAAGCCCGGAGGGATTGGTTGAAAAAAATAGAAATACAAAAAAAAAATAAGTTTTTTAACAGTTTTGTCTGTCTGTTACTTTTTTTATAGTAAAAAATTGAAATTTAACTGTTCTTTAAGCCGGAATCAGATATGTGTAGTTTGGTGTGGTGTGTTGTGTTGTGCTTTAATCAAGCCCGGAGTCGTTGTGGGTCGTAAAGGGGTTTGCTCCGACCCACTTGGTAAACTTGTACACTAACAAGCAAAGTGGTGTTCCCCTTCATTGATCTTGGCAATGGTCCCACAAAGTTGGCACAGACAACTTCCCAGTTCCCACGGTTGTTCTACTTGGGTTGTGAACATGAGTCCGCTTGGTTTTTGTTGCGATACTTTGTATCGATTACAACCTTTTCGGCATTTTCGGATATTCTATTTGGTGATATCCCGGAACATCCCTCATGGCCAGTAGTTGTTACGCCCATTTATTAAGTACTTGTGTCGACTCCAAGATGTCCTGGCGGTAACAGCATCATGGTTCTCACAAATGAATGATTATACACAAGAATTACTTTAAATTTTTTAAATATCTATCGATTAAAATTATAATAGGCGTGTTTTTTTGCAAGTCCATATGGTTTTTTCGAAAAAAACGACATCGGGACTTAGGAACTTCTTACTTACAGTACGTAAGCCCCGATAATTATCTGGACTTAGCTAAGTCCATATGGATTTAAGTTGTTGTTGTATTTACGTGTAAAACAATTAGTTCCGATGTTGTTTTTTTCGACAAGTTCATATGGACTTGCAAAAAAAACACGCCTAATGTATAGACAATAATGGAATAGACTTCTCCTCCCATACAATTTCTCGAACCAACCTGCACGCGTTAGCTTTTTGTCACACCTTATGCGAATCACCCTCAGTGACGTACCCAAGGGGGCTCAGGGGGCTCGAGCCCCCTCCAAGCTTAATGATTAGTATGCTTAGATTTTCAATAAAATAGAAGAATAGTTTTAATTATTTTTCGTTACAATTTAATTCTTGTTAGATTTTATTTTTAACAATATTGTTAAATTTTAATTTAAGAAACTATAGATATGGATATCGTAATGAAAGCACTCTTGATTCAACCTGTATTATGTAGGTACTAGCTGCATACATGGATATGGAAAGTTATGGATTCGTACAAAAAATGGAACGAATGGGAAGACGAAAAAAGTGGACGAAAAAAGTGGGTCTCACAAAAACGTCTGTCTTTCTGTCTGACTGTTTGGCTACAGCCAACATGGATGGGTCGATTTTCTTAGTACCCACACGTTTTTTTTAATTTTTTTTAGGACCAACAATAACGGAACCTGTCATTCAAAATTTTTCGGTCAAAAATTGAAATCATATTTTGCTAAAAAACTGCTCCACAGATTAAAAGAATATCCAATTCGATAAATTTTATTACTTATAAGCTGCCGTTTAATAAAAATAATGGTTCCGAAAAATGGTTGGTAATGGCACCTCCCATTTTAACTGATTATGATCAATTTTTTTTTATTAAGAATGATAGATTTTAAATAATATTGTATACCAAAATTTTCCAAAAAATTCATTTGGATTTTTGAAAAAAAAATTGATTTTTTTTTTGAAAACTCAATGCTTGAAAAAACGACAAAGTCGATGTTTATTAAGCTTGGCAACAAATCAAGAAGATTTTTAACAAAAATTATTTTACTAACCAAAAAATAACGGTACCTCCCATACAAATTTTTAAAACCGTTAAGAAAATTCTTTTTTTGCTCAAAAACGGCTCCTACGACTTGATAAAATTTGTTTTGTGTATCGATATTAGTACGGTCTAGCATTTAAAATTATTAAATTTTAGGTTTTACTTATATTACCAGTAGGTACCTTTCAAAGAACGTTTTTTTTTTATTTTCGGCTATCTCATTATCTGATTTACCGATTAAAACTTAATTTTCTATCAAAATTTTACAAAAAATTATTTTTGGATTTTTAAAAAAACATTATAAATTATTAGTTTTTGAAAATTCGACATTTCGAAAACGGGTGGAAGATTTTTTTGTGAAATTCAATTTTTAACTCCAAATTAATACATATATACCTGAAATTCACGTACCAATTTTTTTTTTTCAAAAATGTTTACATAATATTATTTAAACTGGAAAATTGATTTAAATCAACAAAATTAGAAATAAATTGATTAAAATACTTATGAAACAGTTTAGTTTTGAACCCAACGCGATGTACATCATCTGATTTTTTATTTAAATCTTAATTTATCAGAAAAAAATTTAAAAATCTTAAAAACGTTTTAAAAAATAACTAATTTTTTATATAAACTATATAAAATTAACTAATTTTTTATATATAAACTATATTAAAAATTAGTTATTTTTAAAACCGTTTTTAAGATTTTTAAATTTTTTTCTTATAAATGAAGATTTAAGTAAGAAATCAGATGATGTACATCGCGTTGGGTTCAAAACAGTTTCACAAGTATTTTTAACAATTTAGTTCTAATTTAGTTGATTTAAAACAATTTTGCAGTTTAAATAATATAATTTCCTTACTACTACCTGCATTGCAGCTAAACTAAGTTTTGGCAAATGGATAAAATAAAGGCTCTTATAACCAATTTATTTCAGACTTTAGAAACACAGTGTGATCACACATAAGAGAAAGCCCGTGCATATTTGAGCGTTGTGATATTTTTAAATTTCATTAATATGAGCCTCAAAGTATACTACAAAACTGGAAAACATGCATTTTTCTGCAAAAGTAGTTCGTATTATTTATAAATTTTCTCAAAAACTACAAGATCTTTGGGCATTTAGTTTTCAGTGCTTGACTTTGAATAAATAAAAACATTGAATAGTAAAAACAGAAGCAGTACCTAATAAAGTGAAATTTGTAAAAAAAAATTCACAAAATGTATTCACTCAAAGAAGTTAATTTAAAAAGAGCGTTGATAAATGGAATTTTAGATTTAAAAAAAGTTATAGTTAACGAAATATAGTGAGGGCTGCTGTTGTTTTTGAATATATTTTTTCCTATTTTAAGACTATTTTTATTACTCCTTTGACCCCCCCCCCCTGTAAATACGCCACTATCTATACCCCCCGTTTAGCCGGGAGGAACTTTTTTCAAAAAAATTAACTTAAAATAGAAACAAAATCAAAAAATCTTAAACAACAACGGTAACACTTACAACGCCCTGCTATACCTTTTTTTAGAACCAGAAATCTCTTCTTTATAGAGAACAATTTTTGTAAAATTAATTTTCAAACTCAACGTTTTGAAAAAAAAAAAAAAATTAAAACAAATTTGTTAGAAATTTTACGTTATTAAGTAGTACCTATTTTTGTTTTTATTATTTAATGCTCTTATTAATTTTAAGTCAAACACTAACAGAAATAAAATTCAATTATCTCAAAAAGTACAAGACATTTAAGCATACGGTTTTCTGTTTTTGAGTAAAAAATTTTAAGAGCATTGAATCTTAATAACAAAAATAGTACTTAGTTACGTAAAATATTGAAAGAAATTAGTTTGACATTTTTTTTTTCTTCAAAATTTTGAGTTTGAAAATTAATTTGTCAAAAACTTTTACTAAAACAACTTTATTTAAGAAGAGAATAAAAAATTTCTGGCTTAAGCTTTTAGAAAATTGCTCTTCCCGGATAAATGGGGGGGGATAGACCCCCCTCCTCCTATACTATGGGTCTTGTGAATAAAACAAAAGTAAAAACTTTTTCGAGTACCAGGTTCCCGCGTAAAGATATCTACAAAGCCACCTGGGTATCACCTGATGGAGTCACTCGTAACCAAATTGACCACGTGTTGATAGACCGTCGCCACTACTCGAACTTGATGACGGTACGAACGTACCGAGGTGCCAATATCGACTCGGATCACTATCTTGTTGGTATGGTTATCCGAGGGCGGATTGCCTTGCGAAGACGTATTGCATCCGCCGATCAGGTTCGAATCAACACGGCTGCTCTGCGCAATGAAAACACCAGTAACACCTTTGGTAATGCGTTAGGACTCGCCCTAGAACTGGGTAGAGTAAGTCCTGGAGCCATTATGCGGGGCGTAGATGCGAAGTGGACACGCCTTAAGAATACTGTCATTAGTACTGCCAATTCCATCTTAGGCAGCAGTCGTAGAAATCGGAATGACTGGTTTGATGATGAATGCAAGCTAGCGACTGAACGTAAGAACGTTGCGTACCGAGCAATGCAACAATCTCATAGAACGCGGGCACGTAAAGACGAATATAAAGAGCTCAGAAGAATTGAAAAACGGCTTCACAGACAGAAAAAATCAGCCTGGGAGAAGAACATAATCTGTGAAATAGAGAAAAGCCGAGAGCGAGGTCCGCACCAGGCGCGGAAGTTCTACCAATCGTCCGAAACATGACGCAGTACACACCACGCTGCACATACTGCAAGGACGGAGAGGGAAATCTGATCACCGATCCTCAAAGCATACTGGAGCGATGGGAAGTGTACTTCAATGAATTGCTAAATGGTCAGCTCACTGCAGAAGTGGAGGCTCCACTACTTCAAGAAGAGTACCCTATGTTGCCGCCACCAAGCATAGAAGAGGTTGAGAAGGCTATAGGCCGGCTAAAGAAAAACAAAGCCCCGGGAGCCGATGGTATACCAGCCGAACTATTTCAACACGGTGGGCCAGCTTTACGTCAAGCAATTCATGAGATTATAGTGCACGTGTGGGAGCATGAAGAAATTCCAGAAGACTGGCGAAAAGGTATCATTTGCCCCATACATAAGAAGGGAGATGTCACAACGTGCAGCAATTATAGAGGTATCACGTTGTTGAGTACCGCCTATAAGATACTCTCCTCTATCCTACAAGACCGGATAACCCCATACGCTAAAACCATCATCGGACAATATCAGTGTGGTTTCATTCCAGGCAAATCAACAACTGATCAGATCTTTACCCTTAGGCAGGCGATGGAAAAATGTCTAGAATTTAACATCCCAACATACCATCTGTTTATAGACTTTAAGGCCGCCTACGATAGCATAGCCAGGGTAGAACTTTACAAAGCCATGAGAGAATTCGGCATCCCAAATAAATTGACACGACTATGTAGGTTGACCATGACCAACGTAACAAGCCAAGTAAAAATAGCCGGATTGCTATCAAAACCAATCAACATCTTTAATGGACTCCGACAAGGGGATGGTTTGGCCTGCCTCCTCTTCAACCTGGCGTTGGAGAAAGCAATCCGTGACTCTGGCACGGCAACAAGAGGGACCATCGTCAACAGGTCCAGCCAGATACTGGCTTACGCAGACGACATCGACATCATCGGAAGAACCGAGCTTGTACATGATTCCTTCATCCAGATCGAGCAGGCGGCACAAAATCTGGGGCTGCACATTAGTGAAGGTAAAACAAAGTACATGGTGGCGTCGAATGCGAGAGGAACAGTTGGTCAAACAATCAAGATAGCGGAGCACGAATTTGAAGTGGTGCAATCCTTTAAATACCTTGGGTCAATAGTAGCAGCCGATAACAATATAGAAGAAGAAATACGCGGGCGGCTTCTCAAATCCATATGTGAGGAAGGACGATTCCGGAGACGGTACAATCATGAATTGTACGCAATCTACCTTGAAGCAGATATCGTGACAAAAAATTAAGCTCGGCAGACTCCGGTGGGCAGGGCACCTAGCTCGCATGAGCGAAGAGGAACCTGCTCGGAAAGTTCTTTGTGGTACATTCTATGGTAGACGACAGCGTGGTAGACCATGCTTGCGCTGGAGAGATGGCGTAGACCAGGACGCCCGGAGCCTTGGGGTGCGCAACTGGATGGCGGCTGCTCGAGACCGGGATGGGTGGAGAGACTTGTTGAAGGAGGCCAGGACCGGACCCCGGTTGTCGAGCCGACGATGATGATGATGAAAAACTTTTCTTAAATGAAGCTAAAGCCAACTAGTCATAGCTTTACTAGCAGCTAAGGCTGGACAGTTCTAGCTTAAGCCTTGTTTCATGTGAATAAAAAAATAATAACGCTTAATAGCTTGAGCTGGAAAATTCTAGCTTTAGCTTCGTTATTTAAGATCTCGGTTTTTTATTCACATGTTTTAAATTAGAAAGCTTTAGGTAGAACTGTTTTTATGTAGACCGAATAGAAAAGGAAGGTTGTTTTGCATTTTGTTTTACCATAACTTTTATCTGTTCTATAGGGCAAGCATTGGTTGCGGGTAAAAAATCTTTTTACCATATTGTCCGTCAGTCTCTGCTGAAGCTTTTTCATTTCTGCGCTGCTGCCCTCGTCTACGAAGTTTTATTTCGCTTGAGTTATTATCATCAATTTGGTCTTCATCTAGTGGTTGTTTTTGTTGTCTGTCTGGTCTATATGGCAGGGAAGAAGCTTGCAGATCGTGTCTCCAGTTTGTGGTGCACGCAGCAACAAATGACAAACGTGGGAACCATGCTTGTTGTAACATTCATTTTGTATTGCAGGCATGAAAACCTCTGCTTCACTTGGCCAAAACATCTCTCTATTATAACGCGCTCTCGGCAGAATATTTCATTGTATTTTTTTCCTACATCTGTTTGAGGATTTTTTTAAGGTGTTTGAAGCCAAAGGATAATTCCGTACCCAGAATCTCCAAGAATTATAGCATTTACGTAAAAATTCTTGTTTATGGATGCATAAATTGATGATCTTTTCAAGATCCGTGAGTCGTGAATTGATCCTCTGGGCTGCATTGCATGTGGCTTGTATATTAAGAAGAGCATTCAACTCCAAGATCTTGTCCTACATCACACTGAAATCCAGGTTCGCACAGATATCTCAAAAATATCTGCATTCTCTGTTGAATTTCCTTTAAAGTAATCAGAAAGCCACTGAACATTTTCTTTTGAAAACCGAAATAAACTATGAATCTCCTCATCAATAATTTCCAACCGTTTCTTATACAATTTTGGTTTTCTTACGCCTATAAACTCGCTCATACTCGCACTATAACTAAACACAATACTAAAAATAAGAACTAGTCAAAGGTTTCTAGGCAAGTAAAAAAAATCTAGATTTTTTTGTAGCTTTAACTATAATATTTTAGTTTAAGCTATTTTTATTCACACAAATTGAAGCTTAGGCAGGTAAAACAAGTTAAAACTAAATGAATTTAGCGTTAGCTATTTTAAAATAGCTATTACTAAAAGACATCTTTAACTAGCTATAGTTAAAGCTTATTTTTATTCACCAGGAACCTAGATTTTACTTAAAAATCCAAGTTTTAGCCTTAGCTTTTTTTTATTCACAAGACCCTATATTTGTCTTGTCTCAACCTCACCTACACACTCTAGCATTTTTTCACACTTTAGCGAAACACCCTGTATATTGTTTGTTTTTTACTTTATCATTGCTATCTATTGAATGAGAGTACTACTATGTGCTCAGAATAGTTTCTTTTGTCTATACGCTATATCTGCCAAAATCGATACCTTCGGTTGAAGATGTACAACAACGTTGTATGTTTTAATATAAAAGTAGCCTAATGCAAAAAATTAAGAGAACTTTAACTTCAACATTTTAAAGCGGCACTCGGAGTTATGTATGATAACTTAAAATTCTTATACCCATAACCAATTTAATACAAGCCTCCCTAGAACAATATTCAGCTTTCCCTTAATTCTCCCCTGGATTTGTCTTTTTATGCCAAGTTTTACCAAAAATTGTTTGGGTGAAACTTTTTCTATTCAAACATAAGGTTAAATATTTAAAAAGCAACCTCAACTTTTTTGTACAAATTTGCATTCATTGAAATCAAATTCTTTGCATCCTTAAAACAAAAGCAAATCTCCCTTATTATAATAATTATTATGAAATCAATTCTATAGAATAAGCTAGCCAAGAAAATTTTCTTTCAAGAAATACCTGAGCGAAGACATTTACCAATGCTAATATAATAAATGGCATTGAAGGCAATCGAATTTATATTTTTTATTTTATTAATTTTATTTTTCGTACTACTATGGAAATATGGTATGGAATAAAAAAATGATAAAGTTTTCTCTCGGTCCTGTTCGTTTTGTGTCCTACGTTCTAATCTCAAAGAAAATTTGAGAGGAATCCTTTAGATGATGTAAGCATTTATATGATTTTGAAGAATATTAGTTTATGGAAGTCTTTCCTTGAGAGGAAGGGCATTGAAATCATAAATCATTTAATAATTTATTTTCTAAAGAATTGCAAAACCTTTTGTGAGAGTAAACTTAATATACTTAATCTGATAGAATGAAGGTGCTGAAATAAATCTACATAATTTTTTGAATGGCAAACATATTTCCAATTGGATATGACAATTATACATTGAGTAGTTATAAATATGATAGTTTTGTTCTGGAATACTTTGGACACAAGAAAACATTTATGGTTATATTAAGTTTTGTGAAAATTGGTGAAAATTTCAAGTTACCAAAGAGACCAAATAGACATAGCTTTTTAACTACTGCTCTGCAATATCAAGTGTTGAAATTCTTTTACACCGGTTAGTTTCCCCGTAAGTTCGAGTCTATAAACTTGGGGGAAGCATTCTTAAGATGGAATTGTTATTTTTGATTAATTTGAACCCTCAATATTCTACTCATATATGGTGGTGCGAAAAGCTTTTCAGTTGTTACTAAAATTGTTCCGCGAACCAACTTTAAACTACAATCGTAATATTGGAACACGGATTCCAATATCACGATGAACAAAACGAAAGCACGATCCCGGCGTCGAAATGCCAACAAGTTTGCTCGCTACACAATTCAGCAACCAACAAACACATGCAGTGCTGTCTCCCGTAGCTCAGGGGTCGATTTGATATTTCTTTTAATCCGATTCGATTAAAAATGAATATCAAACAAATATATATAAAATGATAGATATAAAGGGGCGTATACTTACTTTTGAAAGTGGGCGCCAGGAAACTTTTTAGAAGGTAATTTGCCTTAACCAGTACCTGTAAAATGAACTTCAAGATTGCAAAATAAAAGGCTGAAATTAATTTCCTGATATTAAAGTTTGAGTAATATTTAATATTTCCTTTTTCGTAACCTTTTTATACAAAATTTGAACTCCTCCTAAGTGGGCTTTAGGTCTTGTATATAATAAATAAACATAAGACTTAAAGCCCACTTAGGACAAGTTCAAATTAGGTAAAGTTTTAGTTTTATTGATCTCAACGGGATGTCTGTGAAACCGTGGCTGAAGCCTGGATTAAAACCAAGAATCTTTTCAAAGCTAAAAGCTAAATTAAACAAAGGTTTTTCGGGGTTGGCAGAAGGCCAATTCTCGAAATTAAAGAAGAATACAAATTTGAAAAATCGCAAAGAACAAAAGAACAATTTCTTTGTGTCACGAGAGCACGAAGCAAAATCACAAAGGGAAATGTCTCGATAATCAAAACTGTAGAAGAACCAAGGAAAACGGCCAAGAGTCCCGCAATATCAAGAAAGAACGGTTGGTGAGCGAAGGCTTAACCGACTCAAATTTTGCCCCAAACCAGGCAACTACAAATGGCTCGAAAGATCCTTAAAATTTAAGGATTTTTCGAGAAATTTAAAAGACCAAAGAATACTTAGCTCGATTTCACCACTTTGGTCCTTAACTCCTCTTAAGTTTTCCCTATTCCCCCTTCAGAAAATGTTTCTTCTCTAGTGAAATTCTCCCCAAAATTCTTGGAACTCCTAAACCGAAAATCCGCACTAAAATTACTTTGACTTCCAACCCATTTTCTTAGCACAAAAAAAAACACTAAATCTCTCGTCGTAGTTGTTTGAATTATCTCACTTTTCTTCAAGCTTCTTCACGCTTTCATAGCTCTCCAAAAGGTCACCATCAAGATGGCGAGCTTGACTCGTTCATCCGGCATCAACCATATGGCCATCCTCGTCAGACCTTTAAGCGTGGGCTTGTTCTGTCTCGGTCGTCCTGCAGCATCCAGTCGTTAGACTAATCCGCACGATCAAGTTGCAATGATGCACGCAGTCCTTTACATTCATAGTGATACGATCACCAATAGCTCAGTGAACGAGTCCAGCCTCTTTCAATCAATTGGAATAAGAAAAAGTAATTCAAAAAGCTACATTAAACACGCGCAAAGTCAACAGCCCAAACTAAAATTGTAAGTTAATATTTTCTGGACGAATGAAGGACCAGTGAAAGTCAAGTTCCCTACCCTTTAAAATTTTACTATGTGAAATGTGATTTTACTTTTCTGTAGAAGAGACTTAGTTTAAGTTAAATTTAAAATTAAGTTAAATTTAAATTTAAACATGGTTGGACATGGTTCAATATCTTCATGTCATTCTCCTTACTCTCGGTGATATCTTACTGGACAACCGAGACTCCACAACCCAAGATGAACCTTGCCAACGACATTTAACATTTAATTTTTAGCCATTTATCTTATGTTAGCATAACTTGAAATATTTGTCAATGTATATAAAGGGGTTTCCAATAAGAGGTGTTATTTTGAATAGCCCACTATTTCGGTAGCTGTCACTTTTGAAGCTGTCATTTTGACAATTTGACAAGTAGAAACTACACCATTAATAAAAATGGAACGATGCACGCTTCAACAACGCATTGAAATTATTAAAATTCACTATAAAAATGGTGAAAATTTGGCAGAGACGGTTCGTAAAACTAAAACATTTTTGGGTCGTCGTGAAGCACCTTGTCGGACCGCAATACAGAAATTGGTGGACAAATTCGAGCTGTTGGAACAAGTTAGTGATGTGAAGAATAAAACCCGTGCACGTCGCTCAAGAACAACTAAGAATATTGCTGTTGTAGCCCAAAGTGTTGAAGAAAACCCAGGTTGGTCCATTCCTCGTCGTTCTTTGGAATTAGGCATTCCACAAACGTCATTACACCGTATTTTGCATAAAGACTTGGGTCTTAAGGCTTATAAAGTTCAGTTAACACAAGAACTCAAGCCGGCTGATCATCAACAACGTCGTGTGTTTGCTGATTGGGTCCTTGAAGTGCATGAAAATGATCCGGAATTTCATCGAAAAATCATCTTGACTGATGAGGCCCATTTCCACCTCGGAGGCTACGTCAACAAGCAAAACTGTCGCATCTGGGGCTCGGAAAACCCAAGAGTTATTGTTGAAAAGCCTCTCCATCCTCAACGCGTGACTGTTTGGTGTGGTTTATGGTCCGGCGGGGTCATTGGACCTTACTTTTTCGAAAATGAGGCTGGAGCAACAGTTACGGTCAATGGATTGCGCTATCGAGAGATGATTAATGATTTTTTATGGCCGGAATTGGATGGTATTGATCTGGACAACGTTTACTTTCAACAAGACGGCGCTACGTGCCACACAAGCAATGAAACCATCGATCTTTTACGGGAAAAGTTTCCGGACCGTGTTATCTCTCGAAGAGGTGATCACAATTGGCCACCGAGATCTTGTGATTTAACACCTTACCACTTCTTCCTTTGGGGCCACGTGAAAGATAAGGTCTACGCCAACAGCCCAGCGTCGATTCAAGACCTCAAAGATGGAATTCGTGAGGCTATCGAGGACATAGGGCAGCCACTTTGCGATTTGGTTATGGAAAATTTCATGAAAAGGATATGGTCCTGTAAGCGTGGTCGTGGCGGCCATTTGGCTGATGTTGTGTTCCATTATTAACGGCATACCTTTCTCTTTATAATAAAATAAACATCCGATCGTTTATCTCAAAAAATGCCATTTTTCTTTAAATATCAAAATAACACCTCTTATTGGAAAACCCTTTAGTTAGGCCCCCTTTGTGCCAGCAAAATTTATTTATATCCACTTTATACTTAAGTTTTAAGTTAATCAAATTGTATCTAAGGGGTGTTTTTTTCGTCTCGGGCTTATCTGCGTAGACAAGCGACTTCACATAACCCTACAAAAAATAGTCCAGCGGTGTTAAATCGCACGATATTGGAGGCCACACCACAGGCGCACGACGCCGACGCAAGATAATGCGCTCACCAAAAATTTCCTTCAATAAATTGATTGTTTCGTTGGCTGTAGGTATGTAGCCCCACCGTCTTGTTGGAACCAAAGGTCGTCCACATCAACATCCTCCAATTCAGGAAAGAAAAAGTCATTAATCATGGCTCTATAGCGTTCCCCATTGACTGTTATATAACGGCCGGCTTCATTTTTAAAGAAATATGGACCAATGATTCTCTCTGCCCATAGAGCACACCAAACAGTGACTTTTTGAGGATGTTACGGCGTCTCAAAAATGGCTTGTGGATTATAATCACTCCATATACTACAATTTTGCACGTACCCATTCAACCAAAAATGAGCCTCATTGAATATTGGACGCAGCGCGCGAACCGAACCATTATTTTGGTAATAAATTTGTACGATTTGCAAACGTTGTACAGGAGTATGTTGTTCATAAAATTACAAACAGAATTGAGCATAAATCAAGTGACAGCTGTCAAAAAGTCCAACTCCGAAAAAAGTATTGCCAGATTGGAAACCACACGTCTAAAAAAAAAAAATCTTGAATCTTGAAAATCTCGGTGATATCGTAATTTTGTAGAGCAAATGTCGTACCACTCGTCACACAAGTTTAGAAATTTTGATAGCTCAAGTATCATCGTGTGAACTACTTGTGACACATCTGCAATATGAAACCTGTAATATCTGGCTGATGGATCAGGCTATCACTGAACTCTTCCAATATTTTTGGAGCTTCACTGAAGTAAAATTGATTAGAGGGAGAAGGAAGGGTAGGTGAAACTTGTTGTGGTAAATTTTACTGCAATACAGTCTCTATACTGTCAAGGAAAATTCTTCAAATTTTTATATTAACAAACCAATTCCAATAATTCTGATTTTCAACTCTTATGTCCAGTGTTTTAGTGCGAGATTAAAGTTAAACCCGAGTTAACTCATCAAATTTGGTGAGTTAACTCAGGATGAACTGAACAGATGCTTTTGATGTTTTATACACCGAGTTATTTTAGTCGTTCCCCAAGCATTCTCGACCGAAAAACTGCTACCTCAGTTAACGGCGGGTGAATTTACTTTAAGAGTTATAGCTAAACACTGGTTTAACTCACCACTGAAAACCGAACCTTTATTGTCTTATTTCTAAACTACTTTATAATCTCATAAAACCAAACACGTCCATCTCAGTACTGTATTTTAACTATTTGAAATCTAGAACAACGTTATTCGTGCTTCTATTTGCCTTAATTAAGGCTCGTACCAACATACAGCATATTATTTAACCTGAAGCTTATCGTTTTGTTCCCATAACTTAAGCTGTTTCATACAAATTACAAAAAAGGAAAAACTCATAAAAAACGATCAACATACTACAACAATGCTAAAACTGGCTGGTAGACATACATAGGTCGAGTACGTACGTAGGTCTAGGTACCACATACTACTTCAACTTCAACTATAGTGCCTTGCTTGGTGTTAAATTTTTAATTTCAATTTCTGGTTCTCAGTTTAATCAAAACTTTTCGCGCGTTGGCATAATGAATTTCTAGGCAAAACAATCTGGACTCGGAGTTGAATTTATATACATACACACACAGGCTATACATAGTTTGCAAACACTCCTTTCATGTTAGTTAAGCTATTGGCAATGCTTTTCCTTGCATCAGCGCTTCACTTCAAATTATATTTATAAAGGTTTTTCATTCATCATTAAGGATTGAAACCCTACATATGAAAATGTCAACTTAACTACGTCGTCGTCGTTGTCATAAAATGCAATCTACATAGATTTCAGGCGAATTTAATTTTGCTCGAAATTCTTGACAAAAAAAAAGAAAACAAAAGTTCATCTTCGCAGAGTGATTCATTACAACTTTACAGCACTTGAAGGCATCAGAGCGGTATTAAGGACAAGGCAAAAACTATGGTAGTTATTCTTGAGGTCTTATATGATGAGTTATCATGTGTGTGTGCATTTATGATTTACTTACTTTGCATATTTTAAGGAGGCAAAACACACTACAAGAAGTCTATTTATGCAATTCGAATCAAATGAATGTTGTTTTTAATTTTGCAGGATTAAGAAATGTGTTATATCTGCATAATGTACCTACATATCCTTTTGTTTATGTAAATTTAAGTATTATTTTCAAGTTTTCTGCAAGGAATTTTAGGATATGCTACTTTAAGCCTTATGCTGAAGTTCTTATGTTATAAACATACATAAGTACGTGTGTATGGATACATACATATCTGTGTGTTGTTTGTATTTCTCGTTCTATTGAAATATGAAACAATCCAAAAATTAGTTTATTAGATTATGCTTCTTTTAGTAAATTGCGTAAAAAGTTCCTTCATAAGTGTTATATCATGAATGTAGAAAGTAAAATGAATGGCAATTGTAATTCGTTCTGGTCATTTGTTAATGCGAAGAGAAAATCTACTGGTTTTCCTAAAAATATGTCGTTTAAGAATATTGAAGCTTCAAATACTACTTCCATACTTGAATTGTTTGCAAACTTTTTGCAATCAGTTTACTCAACCCCTATTTTGAATAACCGTTCATACATTCCTAATATACAAAGTAGGGTTGATATTGGTGAACTACAGTTATGTTGTTTTGACATTCTCTCGGGACTTCAATCACTAAAACCTAAGTTAAGCTCAGGAAACGATGGTATACCTGCTATATTTCTTAAATCTTATGCTTCATCTATTTGTTATCCTCTGCTTCGCATATTTAATAAGTCTCTAGCTCAAGGAGTTTTTTCTGAATACCTGGAAAACCTCTTACCTCGTACCTATTTACAAATCTGGGTCTAAGAACTTAATTGAAAATTACAGAGGTATTTCAAAACTCTCAGCAATTCCCAAGTTGTTTGAGAGTATTGTTAAAAATAAAGTAGAGTTTTTAACCAAAGAATCTACATCGGTATCACAACATGGTTTTATATATGGGCGATCTACCACTACTAACATGGCTCTTTTCTCAACATATGTGATTAACTCCGTTGAGGGAAAGTGTCAGGTGGATACTATTCGCACTGATTTTAGCAAAGCTTTAGATTCTGTTGACCATCTAACTCTGCTACGGAAACTTGAGATGTTTGGTTTTTCACTCTTAATTTCTTAATTGGATTTCGTCTTACCTTGTTGGTAGGTCTCAAAAAGTTGTAATTTATAACTCTTTGTCGAGATCTATAGAATGTAGCTCTGGTGTTCCACAGGGGAGTCATTTGGGTCCTCTCCTTTTTAACATATTTATCAATGATATTACGTTAGCTATTTAACATTCCCAATGTCTTTTATATGCGGACGATTTAAAATTATTTTTGAATATAAAAAATGTTGAGGACTGTTACCGTTTACAATCTGATATAAACCGAGTTGTTGAATGGTGTAACTATAATAGATTAAAATTGAATATAAAGAAATGTAACGTGATCTCATTTTATAAATCTAATAATCACATTGTCTTCAACTATTTGATTGAGTCTAATTTATTATCTCGGGTAGAACAAATCAAAGATCTTGGTATAATGCTCGATTCAACTTTTTCTTTTAAAAGTCATATCGAATATGTTGTTGGTAGAGCGAATTCACTTGTTGGATTTGGTAAGCGAAATTGTGCTGATTTTTCTGACCCGTATGCTTTGTTATCACTATATCCCTTGTTAGATCTATTAAATCATGATGCAATTTTTGTGAGGGACGTATTATGTTATCATATTAGATGCCCTGCTTTACTTTCAATTATGCCAATTTATGCTCCGTTTAGATCACTGTGCTCAAGAAATTTGCTTCTTGAACGGTACCACAGGACCAGTTATGGTAGTAATTGTTGGAAATGTTCTTTAAAATGTGTGGTTCTACGTATTGCCAAAAGAAATACGATTAATCAAAAAGAAAAGTCCGCTTTACAAAAGAATAAAGAATTTTAATATGACTATTCTCTATAATACAAATTATGAAAGTGAAGAAAAATATTAGTATATTTTTACATATCACAAACAGAAATCTGATAAGATATGAAAATCTTGAATATTTAAATTCAAAGTGTAAATGATAATTTCAACACTCCTCCTCATTTACATAAAGAAATACCGCATCGCTCTCTCAACATTGAATGTCTTGTTGGCATCAGTGGTTTAGTTAGAAGGTCTGCCAACATTGTTTCGGTAGGACAATATTCACAAGTAACTATGCCCTTTCTCACATAATCCTTTACGAAATGGTATCTTGTATCGATGTGTTTGGTTCTGTTCGAAAAATTTTCTTCTTCTATTAATTTTAAACAACTTTGATTGTCTTCATATATTAGTGTTGGTTCATCTTTAACATTTTTCATTTCCATTAATATGCGGCGGATCCATGAAGCTTCCTGACATGCTTCCGACAAAGCAATTAATTCAGCTTCAGTCGAAGAAAGTGCCACACAAGTTTGTTTACGACATGACCAACTGACAACTCCACCGTTTAACTTGAATACGTAGCCACTATTTGATTTTCGAGTTGTTTTGTCTTCGGCCCAATTAGCATCAGCATATCCATACAGCATTTTTTCATCATCATTAAGTGTACTTAATACAAGTTTTAACTCCAAAGTTCCCTTTAAATATCGAACCAAACGTTTCAACTCGTTCCAGTCATTTTGTGTGGGTTGACTGACTTGTTGTGCCATGATTGAAACACTTGCTGATATATCTGGACGAGTATTTACTGATATTATATAACAAACACCCTATAAGTTTTTGATATTTTGAATTATCAATTAAAATTTCCGATTCGTCTATTTGCTTTCCGAAATTTGGATCAATAGGAACATTTGACAATTTTGAATCCGCATCTTTGGCTTTCTCTGGAACATTGTTTTAACCATAGCTACGTATTCATTGATCTTACTAAAGACCTCAGACTTGTGATTTAGCAGGTAAATTACAGTATACCTTGTAAAGTCATCGATAAACGTAACAACATACCTTTTCCCACCTGGTGAAACTGTCTGCATTGGTCCACAAACATCCGTATGAATAAGATCAAGAGGAGCCAAAGATTTGCTTATACTTTTCTTTGGAAATGGTAGTCTTGTTGTTTTACCTTCCAAGCAAACTTCGCAACGATTCTTCAAACCACAGTCAGATAGTTTGACACCTTCGACCAGCCCTTTTGAGAACATATCTTGAACTGCTTGAAGATCTCGGTGACCACAGACTCTATGCCAGTAGTGAATGCAATTACATTTGTGTCCAAGTGCCGTATAAGCCTTATTCGATTGCCGCAACTTGAAAAGGTTAGATTTAAGGTCCGCAACTGCAATCTGTCTATGTCCTTGTTTGATTTCACATATATTCCTTTTGAAACCTACCGAAAATCCTTTTTCGTTTAGCTTCCGTACAGAGAGAAGATTACCACCAATATCTGGAACATACAAGACTTCATTTAGCGTTGCTGTAAATTCTTCGTTCTCCTGGTTTAAGAATGTAATAATTCCACTTCCACGTCCCTGAGATGTAACCTGATTGCCATTTGCCACACTGATTTTCTCGTGATGACTGCTATCTATTTCTATGAAAAAGTTTCTATCACTAGCAATGTGGCATGTAGCACCTGAATCAACAATCCAACCGTCTTGCTGATTTCCCACCACAAATAAAAATCCTGCCTGGTTTTCCACCTTGTTTGCAGTGTGAGATTTACTTTTATTTACATTGGATTTCCATTCTTTATATTTTTTGCAATCTTGCTTGAAATGCCCTTTTCCTTTGCAAAAGTAACAAATCTTTTCTCTTTTTGTTGTTTTCTTTAGTGCTGTCTCTTTATAAGCTTCATTGGTTTCTTTTTAACGCATAAATTCTCCTAATAACTTCGATTGAACCAAGCTAAAAGTAAGATCCTTTTCAGGACGCGTTTCCAGTGCTGTTATCAAGGTATCGAAGCTTCTTGGTAAACTACTCAATAACATGGCTACGCTCCAGTTATCAGAAAGTTCATTCTCACCGATGTCTCTAAGTTTTTCAAATAGTTCGGTCATATGATTAATATGAGCTTCAACATCACCACCTTCATCAAGTCGCATGCTACAAATCCTTCGCATCAGATGAACCTTGTTGCTAAGTGTGCCTTTTTCATGGTAACTCTTCATGGTAACTCTTCATCTTCAACCAAAAGGCCAATAACTGCTCTTGCTTGGTCGTCTCTCTTTTTCCACGCTGCAACATCCTTTTCTGGTCTGGCTTCAGTTATAACGTCTAGTAAACCATCCTTTATTAACAATAACTCAGTCTTAAACTTCCATACTGAATAGTTTCCGTTGTTGAGTTTCATAATGTTGAATTTTCCTCCTTCGGCCATCTTTTGTTTTATAAAGCTCTTCCGTAAAAATTTGTTTCTTCTTAATTATATTTCTTTGACACACACTGGGTCCATAACCTGTTGGAAATGTTCTTTAAAATGTGTGGTTCTACGTATTGCCAAAAGAAATATGGTTAATCAAAAAGAAAAGTCCGCTTTAGAAAAGAATAAAGAATTTTAATATGACTATTCTCTATAATAAAAATTATGAAAGTGAAGAAAAATATTAGTATATTTTTACATATCACAAACAGAAATCTGATAAGATATGAAAATCTTGAGTATTTCAATTCAAAGTGTAAATGATAATTTCAATAGTAATGAGCCTATTTCTAGAGCTATAACTCTTTTCAATGAAGTTTGCCGACTTATGAGTATTGATATAAGTTCTTCAAGAGATATCTTTAAAGCTAATTTTTTATTTTTATTTATTTTTTAGTATTATATATGTTTATGATTTAAATTTTAATTTTATTCATAATCTGTTTGCTTTAAATTGCTTGTAGATAAATAAATAAATAAAATCCAAGTATATTATATTTTATGTTAAGTTTGTTCAGGGCTTTAAATGTAATAAGCTTCTGAAAAATGTTGGTAAATAAATCTTGCAGAGGCCTTCAAGATTTACTTAAAAAATATCTTTGTTTAAAACGATTATTCAACATGATAAAGTGAAAACAAAAATTAAGCGCCATGTTTAATTTGTAGATCGGCCTTACAACAGCTGTCGTAAGTGTGCTGTTGAAATTTTTGATTGAGTGAGGCTGAGGTTTATAAATTTGCAAATGATTGGAGCAAAAATATTGGCGTGCCTTCTATAATGTCCTGTGAGAAGCTTTTTGTCATAGGCTGAGTAGGTATGCTCGTCGGGTGCAGGTTCTTACCAAAGAAACAACAAACTTTAGTGTATTTGAGGCTATTTTTATTCACCAATCACTTGTTCTTTACATGTGTATACATATATAATTCTCTTATTATCTTATAGCAATGTCCTTTTTTTCAATCCAAAACTCTTATATTCTTATAGCTAGGTTTATGTTGTTCAATTGTATGACTAATATATCTTCAGATAGCAGACGTTACTAAATTACAGTTTTACACGTCACTAATAGGGCCCATATACACAACATTTGTGTGCACACCGGTGTCATGACACTTCCCCATACACATCACACCAATGGTGACACCGACACAAAAAAAAATGAAAAATGTTTGATTTTTGGTGTCTGTGTCTCGATTGGTGTGCACGCAAGTGTTGTGTCTATGGGCCCTACTAAGCACAGTCTGAATGTCTGATGCCTGATTCACAATGCGACTAGGAAATGGGACGTGAACGTGACGAGAACCGCTGTCATCTTTTTCTAGTTACAAAAACTTTGCCCAATTCACAATGCAGCGAGCGTTTTTACGACAAAAATTAATTTTTGTGAAAAAAAAAATATAAACAAAATAACTTACAAAACAATTGATTTATCAATAACATTATTTGTTAGACACAATTGCTTACTTCTTTTGTGAGAAATCTGTAAATTACTTAGGAAAAATGAAAATCGTCGTCACGTCGCGTCGTTTATTCAATTTTTCGAATTCTTGGCGTGACGTGACGACGAGAAACGCCGCATTGTGTACATCCAGGGGCCGATTCTGGTTCTGTGAATAAGTGAATCGAATAAATTGTTTTCACATTCGCTGTCATGCATTGCTTTCACTTTTTCGATTCACTTGGTACAAATGAGCGATTCTGGTTCAGTGAATGAAAATGGTGTGGTGAATTCAATAACATTTGCCGTGGTGGATAATTTGTTGTTGTCTCGTATGACTTTTATCTACAATTGTGAATGCTTAATGTTGTTTCAATTTTGCCAAACGCTTATACATTTGTGATTTTAATTAATACATTGAATTGTTTTTATAGGTTTTTAATAATGCCTTCAATTTATATAAGAATTCTTATGGAAAGAAATAGGAGAAATGCTCAGAGGTTTGATAATTATTGGTGCCTCATATATCTATATGTATTTTTGTATTGTATTAATATACCTACATTTTTGTTTTGTGGGAGAAATATGAGAATTATCAAGCGAAATTTGAGAGACAACGAAAATCCTTTCAAAATGATCACGGAGGAGCATTTCATACAATTGTATCGCTTTCCGAAACATTTATGCAGAACACTGATCGATGAACTAATCCCATTTCTTGAGACATCAACAAAAATTCATATTGATCAATGGTACCTATCATGCGCAATCTCTAAATTTTATTCCAAAAAACTAATCAAAAATTCTTTTGGGCTTGTGTCACACTCTTTCCTTTACTTTTTTTCAATAAAATCTCCATATCTTTCGTTTTCATCTATTCACTTTGAATATTCACCATCGAATAAGAGCGTGAAATCGAATTATTCATATGAATGTTTTTGACGTTTGGTTTCACTTTTTCGCAGAACGAGAATCGCATTTATGCGTGAAAGAGTGAAAAGCTATTCGATTCACTTTTTCACAGAACCAGAATCGGCCCCAGGTATGCTTTCATTGTTTGAAATTGGTTTAACAACTACGTCACGTTCACGTCTCGTTTTCTCGCCGCATTGTGAATCAGGCATGAGATAGCAAATGTCAATGTATTACAGTTTGAGATTGCACACGTCACTAAATCACAGTCTGATGTGGTTTTCCAAACAACCAAAAAAATTGATTTTTATGGGGGTCAACTTGATCTTTTTTAGATTTTACGTTCCTAACAACCAAAAAAATTGATTTTTTTCGTGGTCTGTTTTTTTTCTCGATTGATCTTTCAAATCTCGATTTATTGGCAGATTTACACATACTTTCACACACACTTGCACACAAACCAAATTGACATTTCTAAACGTCGTCCTCTCCTCGTCAGTTTAAATTCGTTTTGGCCTTTCGCTAGCATTGTTTACTTTTGATAAGGCATTTGTTTGATAAAATAAATACAAATAATGAAGTGTAATTAGTGAAATTTTTGTCTTTATTGTCCTCATTACCGTTAACCATTGACTTCTTGAGTTCGGAGTCAATCAGTGATTAAATTGGATAAATTTTTCATATGGAATGAAAGGCATTGTGGAAACATGTGGGTTAGTCCATTGTTTTTTGTGAAAATAAAATTATTTTTATTAAAATTCCATAGTAATCCTTATGTAGTGACCTTGTTTCATGTTCATTGTCTTCTTCCTCACCATCGACCGATATAGCTTCTCCCTTGATTTGGATTTTGGATGGACGGTATTCCTGTGGATATATGGATCCGACCGATGGCCAAATCATGTTATAAAGCAGTGATAGTATACCAACAAAATAAAATTCCTGCTAGGGAACAAAAAATTCCCTAATTTGTATTCTATTTTTTGATTTCAATTTGATTGAACAAAATAATGTACAATATCACATTCATTTAAATGAAGTCAAGAAAAGAACGCGTAAATCTTTTCTTTCTTATATTTTGTCATAATTTCAAAATGGCCTCAGGATATTAATAATTTCAAGATTAAAAGTCAGTCCCACTTTTGAGTTTTTTCTTATAAAACAAATCAATAAATGCTCCCAAACCGGCGCTAAACCTTCGCGCGAATATGCGACGACTGAAGAATGTTCAAAGATTTGCATAGCGCCAGTGTGGGTTCTCTCATTAATCTCCATTTCAATAACTTAAGACAGGTGAAAGTTTTCGCGTAGTTGAAATTCATTATAATTTAAACACAAAAATGTTCTTTTATGATTTGAAAAAAAAAACGTTTTGTAATTTTGTATTAAAGAAAAAACTGTTCCCTAGGAAAAAAATACTTGTAGGAATTTTTCCCTACATATACTATCACTACTTACATCAGTAAACACAGACAAATCACCTACACCTTTACAAAAAAAAAGATCAATCGCGATTCGTTCTAGTTACCACGATTGATCTGGAATCTGACCCCCAAATCTGAAATGGTTGACTGGAAAACCACATGAAATAGCAGGTGTCACTAATTTACAGTCTTAAGCTGGATTTAGACCTTTGGTTTTATCGTTCGTTGTTGGTCGTACGCGGAACAACGAAGGTCTAAATAATAATACAAAACAGGAATGAACAACGAATGAACATAGACTGAAGAACGAATTAATTTAAAGTGGCTTTTACCCGACCAACGAACAACGTGAGTGTAAATGCGAAAATTATTTAATCGAACATTCTTTTTCAGTGCCGTGCAATGAATTGGGACACTCTCCACATTATTTTTATTATTACTTTATAATTTTACAGATAGAAAATTGTGAAACAATTTAAGAAACACGCTCATGTGGTGAAATAGATTTGCGTAAAAGAATGTCTGATTTTTTAATCATTGGTTTGACCAAACCAAGAAGGTCAGTATAAGTTTTTTCAGACATCCTTAAATAACTACGGAAGTCATCTCGTTGAAATCTTAATTCCTCGATTAAATTAACATTCGAAAATTGTTTTCTTTTAAGAAGCCAACTAATCGTCCAGCAGGATCTTTTCTTATTTTTCTTTTTTGTTCACTGTTAAAAGCGCCGCCACTGCCAACAATGTGTTGTCATCCATTTTGCTGTTAAGAACGAACTGAATATAAAATCGGAATAATCTAAAGGGTCCGCCATCTAACGTTTTTTTTTTTACACCTAGTGCTTATTTCGTGAATATGGTAACACTTAGCTCATGTCTGATTTGACAGATAACTAGTTTTATCCTTCCGCTGAAAGAATGTGGTTGTGTATACGCTTCGCTAAGTGGGCCTGCGATCGACTTAGAGAAGATGTCGATTTTGTCAAAAAAATCATGTTTTCAGATGAAGCTCATTTTGATCTTGGCGGGTAGTAAACAAGCAAAATTGTCGCATTTGGGGCACAGAAAACCCGCACGCATACATTGAAAAGCCGATACACCCAAAACGAGTCACTTTTTGGTGCGGATTTTGGTCCAGAGGCATAATTGGGCCATTTTTCTTCGAAACTGAGCAAGGAGTGGCCGTTACAGTCAATGGCGATCGTTATCGGGCCATGTTGAGGATATTGGCAACATTTGGTTTCAACAGGACGGCGCTACGTGCCACACAGCCGAAGCTACACTCGATGTGTTGCGCCATTTTCAAAAAAAAAAAAGAAGTTATTTGGCGGACTCTTTAGATGCTTCTTCGTTGTTCGTTGTTTTTAAGAAGAACGAACGACGAACAACGTTCACCGAATGAAAAACGAAGATGAAAATCCAGCTTTAGATAGCAGACGTCACTATCTTTAAACCTGAGCGTCGACCTTCACTTCTGCATTGATATATTAATGTGTTAACGGGTCTTTGTTTGGGCTTTATATCAAACGATTGGCATTTGTATAGTCATTGGTAATCCAGGAATGCTTTATAAGCGATTTAATAAATGGCGGCGGTAAAAAATAAAAAAAAAGGTTTCTTATTATTGAATTTTGACTCATTGTGGATTTTCACAGAACTCTATACGTGTAAGTCATACGAAAAATATTGGAAAATTGAGTTGGGTATGGAAAAGAATACAAAATTTGAATCGAAAGGCGCACAAATTAAATTTAGTGGTAAATGACATAAAAACAAAGTGTCTGAGATCAAAAAATGCTGTTGGGAAGATCAAGACATAATTACTTTATTCCGGGACAGTTCTGTGCGAGGAAAATATATTCACAGCATCCCCCTGTTCTGATGATGGACAGCAAAATAAAAAATATGCACGACTTGATCGCACGAACTTGCTCTTGTAGTTAAATACTGTATGTAACCCAACATTGAAGATGCATGATGTATATATATAAGTACCCAAATATTAAAAGAGTCAAAAGCACTAAAAAATTGATTTTTCGTTTGATTTTTTTTTTGTTTACAAAATAATGTTTTAAAAAAATTTTAAATGCATTATTGTTTAAATTGTTAAGAATCTTCAGATTGCAAAATTATAACAAAATCGATTTAACCATGGCAAAGATATAAGCGAATAACCCAAAATTAAGACCATTTTCTCAAAAAACTTTGAATACCTAATTCCGTAATGTGAATTTTTTGAGAAAAACCTGAAATGCAGTTTTCTTACAATTGATTTGGTTATTATAGGAACGAAGTTTAATCAATATCGTTAGAGCCGTTTTCGATAAAAATAGCAGAAACCAAAATATTTGTATGGCAGCTACCCGTTCTAGATGAGCTAAAACAAAAATTCGAATATTTCCTCTAGGGAATCACATAAAAATGCTCTGTAACAAATTTGAAGCAAATCGGTCCACCCGTTTAGGCTCTAGCTGAAATTACAGTGGACGCACCGACGCACAGACCGACCGACGCACAGACGCACAGACCGTCGGACGGCATGACGAAACCCACTTTTTCGGACTTCTCGATTATCGTAGTGTTAGTTTTTATTATAACCTCGAATTTTTTTTTTTACACGAAACTTGAACTATAGAGCAAGTAAAAATCTACGGGTATTCAGGCAAGAAACATAGTCGCTGTGATGTAATGGAAGCACTGCAAAAACTGGGAGACGATAATCGTCAAAGTGATACAAAACGATATCGTTTACACTATAGCTAAATAGGTATCGTTTGGCATTGAAATCTGTCAATTTAGTAGATAAATAGAATTAAAAATGTTTCAGCGCAATTTATTTGTCTTACAAAGTGAAAATTTAGAAAAACTACAATTAATACCTACGATTGCGAAGACGATTAAGAGATAAATCAGATATTGTTGTAATAATTCAAACCATTTTAGTTTTGTTCAACGTTTTCGGCTATCAAAAGAAGCCTTTGTGATGGTACTCGAAATAATAAACTTGCCAGACGGCTTTTCAATCCAATCGGCGGCGCCCGCACCAAAACAAAACACAAAGCAATAAACAACACAAAAAAGTTGTAGGTGTGCTTTTTTTCTACAAATTTTCTGTCAAACCCCATAGAAAAAAAACATTTTCACTACAGTTTGAGAGTTTGTGAAATATACCAAACAATCTCAAACTGAAAACGATAGACGAGACCTTAATGGTCGAGTTACGTGAAGCAAATCATTGACGATAGCGTTAACGATAATCTTTTTGACGATTATCATTTTGAAAATTACGGAATGACCCCCCTGATCATTTTCTTGAACAAGCATTTTTAAGAAGATCGGGAAAATGCCGAGAATTCCTTCAAACGCTTTGGGAACCAATTGAAAAATGTTTGAGTAAATCAGGTATTGAATTGAGCTGCCCGAAAATTGTAATGAAACAAACTCACTGATTCAATTTTCTTTCGTTATCACCAGAAAATTATTAGAACATTAATTTTCTCCTAAAAATATGCAAAGCATGTGGACTCATCCGATTTCAATTTGATTGTTCAAAAGATATCTGATAAATATGGATCCTTTGTTGATAATTTTTCTGCCGAGTCTGTTATGTGGTTTAACGCTGCTCTAATAACATCCATACCAGGTGACTTGTTCTCAATAAAAGATCTTATCGCTGCTGATGCGTTTGCAAAATAGTGTAATATTCTACCTAGGTTCGATAATAAAACTTATTTCCTTTAAATAATAACTTCCACGTATTTACTATTCAGAATAAACACACTTTATTTCAGCTCAAATCGTTTTTATTATTCTTCAATCTCACTAGTATGCAATCTAAAATTCACTTCCGGATACACTTTTACTTCTTACTTTACGTTATCACATTCAAAATTAAACTGTCTACTCGCTCGAAAACCTCTCCTTATATAGGGAAGTAAATAGTTCTAGTCTTCACTAGTATCCACTGGAATATTCGAGAATATCTCCTTCTGGAAGTTTCCTTTCCAGTCGCTGACAGATGGAACATTGGAATTGATACTCAGCTGAATCACAAGATGGCACTGTGAACGGTTGAAGGTTTGATGTTTAGTTTTCCCGAGAGATGGCGCTGCAAACAGTTAGAGGATTTTCTCTTGTTTCAAATTCAAAGTAGTTGGGTAATTATTAAATCGTTACAATAGTTATAGTTACGGAAAATCGAAACAAAAGAATTGCGTTGTTCTTTGAAACTACATTAAATATACACATATTGAAAACTATAACATTATACACAAATAATAAACATATTTTAGTTTCATAACATCTATATGTATATTTATTTAAATCCGCCTCAAAGGATTCTATGCACTATTCTTAAGATTAAACTATGTACCTAAAATACTGCCTCTAACACTTCGATTCTCAAAATCATTTACATACACACCATTTTGTAAAGGTAAATTCTATAACTGTATAGTTTTATATTCAATTATAAATAACTACATTTTAAAAATGTCTGCTTTATTGAAAAGAGATCTTACATAGATAGTTGTAAGTAAAATGAAACCTCTCAGGCACTAGAAAATTCAAACTCAATTCGAAAATGCTATTTTATGGAGAATGAGTTTCATATACCGAATGCGTTTATGCAGTAGTTCAACTTCAACAGTACTAAACAAGGTCTATTCATTCAGGTTGAATGTTGTTAGCTTGAGACTTATAAGGATTGCAAATATTATGTTCGAAAGGAGAGTTTATGCAAACATTCACTGCAGAAACCTTATGTATGCAGCATGTAGGTACTCGTATTACCATTTACTGACGATGTAGAAGTAGTAGAAGAAACTAGAATTTTTTTTTTGAATTTTAATCTAAATGTTAATGCTGTAAGTACTTAATTTATCGTTAAAAATAAACACATAAATACACACAACATGTCAAGGATAGCAACACTTTGAAAATATGCTCCTTTTTGCATATACTGGCTCTGGCTCTGGCTCTATAGGGTAAGTATTGGTTTCATACACGCATATAAACGAAATTTCGAGGTTTTAATCATATCTAATATTAAGATGACCGATGATGAAAAGGCCAAAAAAAAGTCGTTTTTGTCATAGAGTCGCTCATTGAGGCATAACTGGTCATTTTATAATATTAATTACTACGTTTTTGAAGCAGAATCCAGATTATCTTTTCTGATTGTGTTTGGTATGATTAATTCGAATCTTTTTAACTCAGAATTGCTCTTTCGGCTCAGATTTTTGAAATATTCTCGTTTAAAAATGAGAATAATGCATTTTTCGCTATGTTGATGCAATCAAAGCGCGAGAAATTTTGTTTTACAAAAATTATAGAAATCTATAAAAAAGGTTCTCCTCTTTTTCTTAAAAATTCAGTTTAAATCTTAAAGCTTGAGAAATAAATTTCGACAATTTTTTTCTTGAAAATTGGAAATTTCGGTCTTCAAATTTCCTTAAATACAAGATACAATATTCCATGGATTTCAGATAGTGCAAAGTATCTAAGAGTATCTAATCCTAGACAAAAAGCTAAACCCTGTCTGAATATCAAAAAAAGAGCTCAGAAGGCTCAGAAGTATAGCGGAATGTGGAAGAAAAAGCTACCAATCTTAAAACTTTAACCAAGTTACAAAGAATGGCAGTCATAGGGATCACAGAAGCAATGAGAAACACCCCGAAAGCTTGGCTTGAAGCTATAGCTTCTTGACTTATTTGTAACGGGTGATTTTTTAAGAGGTTTAGAACTTTTTTTTAAAAAAAAACACAAAAAATTCGAAAAAATGAATGAAATATTTATTTGAATCGATAGTTTGAACCTTGCAATTTAATGTTTAAAGATAATTTCATGCAAATGTTGACCGCGGCTGCGTCTCAGGTAGCCCATCCGCTGAGTCCAATTTTGGCATACTCTTTCACACATATCGGCCGGTATCTCTCAAATGAATGCATGGATGTTGGCTTCCAGTGCGTCAATCGAAGCGGGCTTGTCCCTATAGACATTAGCCTTGACATACCCCCACAAAAAATAATCTAATGGTGTCAAATCGCACGATCTAGGCGGCCAATTGACCGGCCCGAAACGTGAAATTAACTGTTCACCAAACTCGCCTCGCAATTGCGCCATTGTTTCGCGTGCTGTGTGGCATGTGGCACCGTCTTGTTGAAACCACATATCATGCAAGTCAAGAAGTTCCATTTCGGGCAAAAAAAAGTTTGTTATCATCGCTCGGTTGCGTTCACCATTGACAGTAACGCTGCGATTCGCATTATCTTTGAAGAAATAGGCCCAATAATGCCGCAGGCCCATAAACCGCACCAAACAGTGGCTTTTTCGGGATGCATTGGTAGCTGTTGCAATGCTTCTGGCTGATCTTCACTCCAAATGCGGCAATTTTGCTTATTTACGTACCCATTCAACCAAAAATGAGCCTCATCGCTGAACACAAGCAGCGCGCGATGAACATTTCGAACCGAGCACGAATTTTGATAGTAAAATTCAATAATTTGCAAGCGTTGTTCATTTGTAAGACGATCCATGGTTAAATTGCAAACCAACCTGAAGCTGTTTGACAGTGACACAAGGTACTAAACACACGTCAGCTGTCAAAACCAGTGTTGCCAAAACCAAACCAGCTTAAAAATCACCCTTTACAAGAATCAACAGCAAAGAGTGCACTAGGACTAAGCCAAACAAACGGCTGGAAACACAGTTAAGTAGGCCACGTCAGATTCTTAACAAGTATATAGATGTTTGCACATACTTGATTACTCCCCACCTAGATTTCTGTATACCATTCACTCCTAACATCCCTAGTCATTGACTTATTATATATGGACTGCCAGGAGCCAATTTCACGTTGACGCCACTTTAAGCTATGCGTTACAAGCGCCGGGTTCAGTCCTATCGGAAAATACAGATATTACTGTTCGACATTTGTATCGAGGATTTTTTTGAGGGATTTTTTTCCATCTTATTTCATTTTTCATTAGGTTGGTTCTGCAGACACAAGGGACTACATGAGTAGTCAAGTGCTTTCATTGAACGCAAATTTTACAAAGGAAACTAGTTATTTTTTGAGATGTCATTAATGCCAAAATTGAAACTTTACTTCCAACCTTTACCTTCCGTTGATAGTGCAGATAGTATTTATAATAATACTTTTATCTAAAAAACACCTCACACAAATGAATTACGAATTGTATTTATATTATAATTTCTTCAATACATGCATTCTGTGTTTCCGACATCATTCACGTAGGAGTTTAAGTTTAGATAAATCGTTGATATCTTTGCGCTGAACGTGACTGAGATTTTTCACTTCTTGTCTAGGAGCAAATAAAATTTTCTTTCACTTAAATCGATAGCCATTACCGTTGTTTGTTGATTTCATTGGTTGCTATTGTTAATTAGTTTCGCAATGATTCAACTTTGTTTTCATACTTTTTTAATTAATAAATATCGAATTACCAAACAAACATCATCCAGAAGAATTCTGAAACTGAATTGAAAAATAAAAACAAACAATAAATGTCAAACCAGTGCTAAGGGTTATTTAAAAAAAAAAATCCCGTAACCAAATCCGAAAATTTCCTTTTTTTTACAAACAACTTCTCGCTTAATTTTCAAAACTGTTAATTTGTACAAATTTTAGTTATGCCGAAGTTCATAAAACAAAATAAAATTAGTAGAAATTGGCAGATTTGAAAAGTAAATGAGTAGAGGTAGTATTTTGCTTCACACTTTTTGCTAAGAATATTGAATATAGTAGGCGTGTTTTTTTACAAGTCCATATGGATTTGTCGAAAAAAACGACATCGGGACTTAGGAACTTCTTACTTGCAGTACGTAAGTCCCGATAATTATCTGGACTTAGCTAAGAGTCCATATAGATTTAAGTTGTTGTTTTATTTACGTGTAAAACAAATAGTTCCGATGTTGTTTTTTCGACAAATCCATATGGACTTGCAGAAAAAAATGTTTTTTTATAACTTGGACGGCCGTCTTAAGTAAGACCGCGTTTATAAATACGAATGTACGAATTTTTACTTGAAATAATGTTTTAAAAATATCTTCCTTCACTACATCTCTTGAAATGGAGAAAATAAATTTCATTGAAAAATCTTTTATTTCGTATATGACTCTAAAATCAAAGGTTTTATAAAATAAATCAAAAAAGGATTTTTTTCAGTGCTCCCCCAACACTACGCCGATTATTGAATTCCTATGACAATAGATGGCCTTACCTTCTATGAATGAAATTTCATTCTAAGGCGAAGTATGCAACAGATGTCGATAAAAATAGAATTTATTATTGTCGGTAGGCCCGAATTTGTCGCCGATTTCGCTTTGAGAACTGGAACCATCATCTCCGCAGGTTTTGTATGGAATTGACAACCAACTAGCAGTCCATATATAATAAGTCAATGTCCCTAGTAATGAAGAATGGGAAGTCACCCAACCACAAATCAATGACCCAACAGTAGCAGTCTTTACCGATGGGTCAAAAACGGAATGTGTAGTTGCTCCTTTAGATTCCCAGACAACAGCAGCGTCTTCCAAGCTGAAGTTTTGGCAGTAACCAAAACTGCTGAACGGTTTTCAATGTTGGCGATACCAGCAGCTGATATTATCTTCTCCATTGACAGCCAATCAGCCATAAAAGAATTCTCTGCCATCGAAATAAAGTCAAAGCTTGTTTTCTGCTGCCACGAAGAGCTCAAGGTTAGCCTCTGCTGGGTTCCTGGACATATTGGAATTACAAGTAATGAGAAAGCAGATGTCACGAATTGGATCATCAATTGGTTCTACCCAGGGTGAACCAAACATATATGCATCAATTTGCCCCTTCAAACAGATTTATAACTTATTAAGAACGTCCAGGTCCAATCCTCTATCCTCCAAGGTATATTACAAGGGATCTACATTGATCTAAATGTAATAGGAATAAGATCCTCTATCAGCCCAATAACCTAACCTAACCTTAAAATAAATACGTTTTTTTCAATTTTAAAACTTAAAACATAATTAACATACCTTAACCTACAAAGATGTGAAATTTTAAATTTAATTTCTATCGATCTTAATTCCAAACATGTAAGAATCAAAAAACAACCTTTTTCACACTTTTTACCGAATAACCTTTATTTAAAGACTTACACAACTAAAATCACCCTTTTTATATATAATTTAGGTGACCTTTTTACTATCGAACCTTATGGAGATGCCCATCACTATGTGTTGGTTGATCTGTTTGTCTGCGCGTTTGTGCGTACAAGTGAACGTCTAGTCTAAATGCTTTACGTCTAATTTGATACAGAGCATTTGTAAGCAATTCCTTAGACGACACAATTCAAATTTAGTTTTAGCTCATACAACGATTTCGTATTTTTTACTTTTCTCAAAAACGGCTCTTACGATTTAAATTAACAATTTTTTTTTAATTTGGACATACGTCTTCTGAGAAAATTCACTTTATTTGAATGTTATTCCTAATTAACGGCTCGATTCAATTTGTTCCAATTTTGCAAGCCCTTCAAACAATTTTACATTTTCTATACTTGGTATGTGCATTACTGATCACCTTTTTTGGTATGATCATACATTAGATTAAGCTAAAAATGCAGCGAGATGCTTAGGTTTCTTGAGGCAATGCAAGGACTTTTTCCCCTTCTGGTCAGACTACAATTTAACGGGTGTTTTTCTTAGACGTGTGGTTTTCAATCTGGAAATACTTTTTTTGGAGTGGCTTTTTGACAGCTGTCACTTGATTTATGCTCAGTTTGAATAGACTTACTCCTGAACAATGCATGTAAATTGTGCAAAATTGGCTCGAAACGAGATCGTTATTGATGAAGCTCATTTTTGGCGCATTTGGAGTGTAGATAATCCTCAAGCTATTGTTAAAACGCATGCCGTTACATCCTCAAAAAGTCACTGTTTGGTGTGCTCTATGGGCAGAGGGAAACATTGGTCCATATTTCTTCAAAAATGAAGCCCGAAATAATGTTCCAGTCAATGGGGAACGCTATAGAGCCATTATTAATGACTTTTTCGTGCCTGAATTGGACGATGCTGATGTGGCCGATCTTTGGTTCCAACAAGACGGCGCTACATGCCATACAGCCAACGAAACAATCAATTTATTGAAGGAAACTTTTGGTGAGCTCATTATCTCGAGTCGTGGGCCTGTGGTTGGCCTCCAAGATCGTGCGACTTAACACCGCTGAACTATTTTTTGTAGAGTTATGTGAAATCGCTTGTCTATGCATATAAGCCCAAGACAATTGACACCATGAAAGAGAATATTCGGCGCGTTTTTGCTGAAATACGGCCCCAATTGCTGCAAAAAGTGGTGGAAAGTTGGGCTTCTCGGCTGGAATTTATTTGAGCCAGCCACGGTGGCCACTTGCCCGAAATCATTTTTAAAACATAATGACAAACCCTTATCTTTAAAATAAAGCTAAATTCTTGGCCATAATATTAAATTATATGCGTTTTATTTCTTCTTGAAAATCACACGTTTAAAAAAAACACCCTTTATAAGGCATACAACCGCCCAAATCTATAGAGTATAACTCTCATATCAGGTCTGGTATCTCCAAAACATTCCTACATCTACTGGATAGAATCCAGCATAGAACCTTAATGCTGATAGATGACAGATCATATCCCGAAACATTTGTTTCGTTGGAATATCGTCGAAATGTCTCTTACCTATCAATGTTTTATCGTTATTCCTTTAAACATTGATCTAGTGAAATAGCTAGCTGCATTCCACCCTTTAAACAATTTTCCCGTAATACTCGTTCTGCCAGGAATGCTTATCAGTAAACCCTTGAGACTAATTTTTGACATACCGTTAAGTTCAGAGATTATTTCTTTAGCCCAACGACACGAATGTGGAATTTTTTACCCAATTCTGTTTTTCCTTCCCATTTCAATATCCAGACATTTAACACAAATTTACACCGTTTGCTCCTATTATATTCTCCCTATATCTCCTAAATTTCCTAAACGATCGTATTGTGTTAAAAAAACAAAACATTTAAAGGGTAGTCATAACCCCTTGAGTGCTTGTTAATTATAAAAAAAAAGAATCACTTTTCAATTAAGCAAATCATTTTTCCATTTTATAGACTTCCTTCTCACACACTTCCTTATTACATTAATGAACCATTTTCATACATCTTCAATAATAAATATAATAATAAGGGTATTTATTCAACGTTGTATGTAAGTTTACGAATTGTGTAAAATGGTAAGTTTACGCAATTGTTTGAATGAACGCCTTTTTAATCATTTAGTTAAATTCTACTTAACGAATCAGCTGTCAATGACTAAGCATCAAAGTTTGTTTTCTAGCCCAAGAATAAGCTACAAATAGAGATTTCTTCAATTATATCTATTCGAAAAATGCTTTAAATGACTAACAGCCATATTATTGACTTGTTTCAAAACTAGTTCAATAGCAAAACTAGTTTTATAGAAGTTTTAAGTGTCAAATTTAGCACGGTTTTATGAATTATGAGTTTTATTAAAAGCTAGTTTTAAGTTTTCGAGTATTAGGTGTCAAAATATTTTTGAATAAAACCAATTTGCCCACTTCCAAACATCTTTAAAACTAGTTCTGTTATAAGACTAGTTTTGAAAAAGTCAATAATATGGCTGTTACTGATTTTAGAATTTTCGGGTAAAATGTTGGTTAAGTGCTACTTTTTCCTCAGCATAAACTGTCACATAAGCTCTTATGTTCAACATAAATTCTTAAGTTCAGAAAATGGGTCTAAGTCACTTTATTCCTTTGGGCTTGTCTAAAAATATGCTTGTTTAAAGATAGTTTTTCGTTTGACAAATTAGGTGTGTGACAGATTAGACATGTTCAGATTTGTGTTCAGAACTAGGTTAATTTTGAACTTCCCTGATTGTTAGTTCTAGTAAGAAGATTATAAAAAAAAACAACACAAAACATTTGTTCTTGTCTCTTTTATTTTTGTGTGACGATATTGGATTTTGACTTGCGATATAGTTAATTCGTTAAAAAAATCAAACTCAAGATTTTAATCACACCTTACTTGGGATGCTAAAGGACATGAAAAAGTGGGACTTAGGGTTTTTGAGTGTGTTTGGGCTGTAAAGCCTTTTTATTATTTTAGTTATTTAAGTTTAAACTTCTTCAAAAAAAAAGATAAAATAAAAAGAAACATAACACAATTGATTTTTGCACACTTTTTTTTATTGACGTCCGTCGTCGTTGCAGAGAAATATAATGACAATTTGGATGACATTTTTACACGGGTTTTATATGGGCGCATGAAGATCCAAGTAGGCGCGTTCGATGACCTGCGTGGGTCGATCCCTGAGTTCAACAGAGTGAATTTTATACAAGACGTTCCTTGTATCAGTGACCCAATTAGCGCTGGATAGCGCCGTTTTGATACCATAACTTTATCACTTACTAATCTCTATGCGAATATTACAAAACACCTACACAGTTTTTTTTAGTTCGCAGGGATATTTTAAGAATCATATTTTTGAACACGCCTAGTTCTAAAAGTCACAATGACGTTTCGTTAAGTTTTCTAAATCATTTTAAATCAGGACTAGACTAGAGACATGCCAATATATAACAGTTATAACAGTTTTTCGCCATTAAAAGTGGGCGTGCATCTAAAAAACTTTAGATGCCCGAAGTATGCCCACCGGCGGATGGCCCTGGCCCTGCGGGGCCGCATAAACAGTACTTTTATAAACCAAACTGTTAATCATCTCCCATACAAATTTTGACAGTTCATTAACCAAATGGTAAACATCGTTCATGATAATAAAAGAGCAAGTACATGCGATCCATTCGTATATTTAGTTTTATTTGCATGCCTAATCATTCACATATGAAATAATATGTATGAATTCTGTAGTAAAAATGTGTACGAAGTATAATATTTTCTTTTATCTCTGAAATGATTGAAAAGGTAAGATTTTAAATAGCTGTGGAAAGATTGCTCGAGTCAAAAAGACTGTTAGTTTGCACTTACATTTCCAGAAAAAAAAAAATAACCACCATGTAATATATTTTTAGTTGATTCTGGAAAATTGAATTAGGTTAAGTTTTCTGTTCAAATTAATCTTTTCACACATAAAAAGACTTGTACTGTGTATTTGCTAACATAAAAATAAAAACTCCTTCTTAGTTTACTTTTCTCAAAAAAATAAAATATTTCTTCTAGTTAATATTTGTACAGAACAAAGTACATATATATATGCAACTTGTGCACCTTAGTTCATCTGAAATATAATGTTCTAGTCAGAGTTATACCAAGAATTATTTTTTTTTTTTTTGTATTTTGTATGAACTTTAGGAGATAGTGTATGTAAGAAGCAAACAACATACATATAACATTTCAAAAAAAAAAACACATTTGTACATACCAGTTCGAGTCTTTCAATTTTATTTTTTTTTTCTCATTAAAACCAGACACTTTATCAGAAATTAAAATCTTTCGTGTTTCAAAAGAAAAATTTTGCAATTTATTTCTGTACAGTAGAACGACATTGAACAATATTCACAAAGTCATAATTAACCAGAGAGAATAATTTACTTTTTGAAAAAATAACACGTTGTTTATTTATCTTTGGAATGAATGTGGAATGTGAAGAGAGACTGGTGAATGGGAGGAAATGCGAAAAATATATATTATATCCACTTGTAATAGATACATGAGGATTGACTTTTCTAAAGGGGATGTAAACATTTTTGAGTTATTTTGTTGACTAAGTTTTCGGTTAATGTATTATGTTCTTCATATTTTGATTTATTTTATTTGGCATTTTGAAGTTGAGTTTAAAGACAAATTGAACCCTAGAAATTGAACTTCGAAAACGGGCAAAAGAAAATTCAAAATTATCGTTTGTCTTTTGATTTTCTCAGAATTGACTAAATATTTAAATTTCCTTCTCATAGCTTATTTTTTTTTGGGTCAAAATTTAATTTAAAATTTAACAAAACAAAAACCACTTTCAAAGTTTAAAAAATATATGTCAACCAAAAAAAGTAAATGTTGATTGTGAACTTATAGAAGGTTCAAAGGTGGTGGGATCGAATCCCAGTGTCTGCCACCTAAAAACAGAAATGTCTATTCACAGGTACTGCCTCTTCGACAAATCATCCAAGAGCATCCTTTGTTATGGACAATTGATTCTACCATTAGCAGTTTGGATTTGGGAAACACGCACAGAGGAATGGTTGAAACTTGAGAGTTGTAAGTTACTAGGCCTTGATGGTTCTCCACGAGCTGTTGCGCCACCAAATTAATTGTTTTTATTTCTATGTGGGTATAATATATTCCAAGACAAATAACAGATATTAAAAGCAATGAAATTCAATAAACATAATATGAGTCTAATTGTCGTGCAGGGGCGAAACGCATTGAACTAAAGGTGATACAAAAATTTTACTCAGGATATCAATACAGTCCACTAAAAGGAAAAGAAAAACAATAATTCGCTTATTGTTTGTGTGTTTCTTCTTCTTCTATTTCTACTTTACTTAATATTGGTTAAGAAACAAAACTGGTCCGCACATCCTTTCACTTCCAAGTGGGTTCGAATTTTTAAATCAAGCCTAACATTGAGATTATTGAGAAATAGTCCAATCAAATTTCCGGTTATTTTTTCGTATAGCTACATTTTGAATAGATGGACCTATTTTTTTTTTGAATTTAGTGCAGAGAAATGCATAAAACGTAAATTAAATTTTTTGATAACAAAGTAAATATTTCACAAAAAAAATGCGTATACGCCATAGTGTATATTTTTTTTCTACTAAAATTATAATTATTTTTTAAACTTTGATATATGTATTTATATTGTATACGTATACCTACATAATGTATGTAGGTATCTTATTACTTTAAACGAGCTATTCTTGTATATATACATATATGTACATGGCCGTAACTAAGATGTTAATTGCCCATGTACTTTTCCAGTGCCAATGCAATGAATTGTTTGTTTTTCATAAAACAATAAATTTTCATTCATTATATTTTACATTTTAGATCCCGAGCAAAGCTCGATCTCCCATGTACTGTATGTTAAAGTGGAAAAAAGAAAAACTCAAAAATTCCCGTTTCGTTTTTTTTTAGCCAAAGACCGTTTCTGGCCCTTACGCCATCGTATAGACTACAAACTTTACATTAGCAAAAAAACGCACCAGATTTTGATTAAATATGACATTATGGCTATAATTCTACGATCCTGACCAACTGTAATTTTAGGCGACTTTCTGCACTTTTTACCACTTGTTTTACACATTAAATGTTTAGTACCTTGAAGCACCCATTCTGACACTCCTACTATGAGAATCTGTGAGGATTGAATTTCCATCCAAAAATGATTGGGAGGATGATGTTATGAGCCTTAACTTCGACACAGCTAATGAAATGAGCTTGGTACTGGCCACAGGGGCAACTTCGACGCTCGTCGGACGGGGTGGTTCTTTTTTTCCTATTTTTTTTTACTTAACTCTGAATTTGTTTTCTATATTTCTTTTCAAGAGATTGACATCTTCTTTCCATCGTCTCGCCAAGACAGCGGTTCGCTAAGTTCAGTAAGGTTTTGCCCGATGTTATTGGCACATCTTGGCCAGCCCTCCCATATGTCTGAGACATATCATACGCTACCTTCCTTGGCCTATGTTATGGAAGATAGCCCCTATTTTGCTTTCCAGCTTTGAACTTTAACGTAATTGTTCACTTCATGTTAGCGTACTTCCCTTAAAGACGGCCTGATACGGGCCCTCACACACCAATCGCTTCGCTGAGCATGACATCATAATTAGATATTGTTCAGGTGAATTTCTTCCCTAAATCAAAGACTTGTTTCATTTAATATTATCTATATAAACAAGAATCTTTAATTTCAAAATTTCTTTCTTTCATTAAAAAAAAAATTAAATTGTGTACAAAAAAAAATATCATTAAAAGGAAAAATACTTAGAAATGAGGAAGATAAAAATATTAAACCAATATCTGCTTTGAAATGATAATTTAACTCTTTATCTGGGGAATTATTTGTTTGTCCCAGGATTAATTTCATATGATATATATATATATAGGTATACTCACGATTACTCGTCCCTCGACGTCCTGTCGGCAGCAAAGATCAGGAACCGATGATTAAAACACACTAAAATCTTAGTTATCGCGATAAGAAATTCCTAATAAAAGCAGATCAGGCTTTTACACCAATGCTCTTTACGTTAATATAAAAAAAAATATCGTTTCTCGATTTCATTAAACTTAATTCAAGTAAATGTATTTTTTTCTTTCTCTGGGATACACTTTATTGTTTTTTGTTCTTTAGTTCTTCAGTTTCAGTTGTCTTTATCTTCACTTGATCTTATAGATTCTTCTCCACTTCACTATATATGTATATTACATATGTATGTGTCTATTTCCTGGAGATATATATATATTTCCTGGAGATATCCTATATAATTCCCGCCAAGATCAAAATGAGCTTCATCTGAAAAGATGATTTTTTTGACAAAATCGGCATCTTCTCTAAGTCGATCGTAGGCCCACTTAGCGAAGCGTCGTTCAGCGGAAGGATAAAACTAATTTTCTGTCAAATCAGACATATGAGCTAAGTGTTACCATTCACGAAATAAGCACTAGTTGAAAAAAAACGTTAGATGGCGGACCCTTTATATGATTTCCGTATGACGTCTTTGAATCTTTAGGAGCCTTCCAGAACTCCAAAAATAAATTTTGCAATTTTGTAACACTTGTCCATTTTTTTTTTTTGTTTTCTGTACTTTGGATTTTTCTGTTTTCTTTGATTTTATTCACTTTTAACTTTAGACGGAATTACACTTTCGTCGTATTCCGGTTAAAAATTTTTGAATTTTTCTTGTATAGCATCACAATGATAAATCCGAGAAAACTTTTTTCTTTTCAGAAGAAAATTCATATCAACAAAACTGACTTAAAAGTACAACTCATATCACTACCCTTTGTCTTTACGCCCACAAAGAACCCCATTATATACTTAATTCTCTTTTGTTTTTCTAGGTAAATAATAGCTTCATAACTGCAAGGGTAGATGGATACTTCTAGCCAAATCTTAAATTTGTCCTCTGTCGTTTTCCCTCTTTCAGGCTTCTTGTATAAAGCTAGGATTTAATACTATTACCCAGCTATTAACTAACTTTGTACTATCAAACTTATTTGCTTTTTATCAATATTCATTCAAATAATATTATTTATTGCAACTACCCACTGATTTCCTATCTTTTTAAAAATAACCGACATTAAATCTTTTCCTTCCTACCATTTTTATGTTTTGCTATAAAAAAATCTATTACATTGGATATTTCAATAATGCGATGATAATACTTTTTGGGCCATCACACACTGGTTCATTTTTGAATGATTCTTAATCCGTACTAACTTTTAGGTAGAACTAGAATAGGCGGAAGCTGTCGGAAGCTAATGTCAAAACCGACCGAAAAGTAGCTTTCCGAAACGTCTCTTAAGTGGTTGAAAGAGAGAAAACAAATTAAATAACTGTTTATTCAATGTGAATTTTCTCAGCACAGAGAGTGATAGGCTTTTAATTATTTACTTTGCGAAACCACTAAAATGCGATATATGTAAATTAATCAAAAAGTTGAGATTTTACTTCACTCATTCATCAATCAGAAAAAAAGGCGAAAACTAAGCACCAAGCGCCAAATTCTTTTTAGTTTGTTTTCACCATTTTGATTTTTGCATCCATCCACTTACGAACGAGCGGTCGATGAGCGCTCTTCACGTCCGACGGCAAAAGTCAACGAAAACTAGACGAACAGTACCAAATCGCAATTATGGGCACAACATACGAATTCTTTGTACTCGCTCGGTTTCGTACGACCACTAGCGTGGCCTTCCGACTATTCTAGTTCTACCTTTTGTTTCAATCGCACACGAGATGAAGAAAGCTGGGAGAACATTTTGTGTACATGAAGCCGTTGTATTTGTATGTGTATTTTTTGTTTCAATTTTAAAATTCAAACTACAAAAAATCCTTTGCTTTTACAAAAATAAAAATTTAGTGGTCATGACAACCGATTGTTTTTTTTCGCCTAGAAACAAACAACTTTTGTGTATGTCCGGTATTACACGGCGCGTGTTTAGCCTCGCGTGAATGAAGTGCAAAAGAGAAAGAAAGAATGAGAAGATGAAACAGAAATAACTTTATCTGAACACGCACGGGTAGAAATTTCCTTGCGTGTTTTTGACGTTTCTCTTTCTACTCTTTCTTTGTTTTTTGGTTTTGCTTTATTTCATTTTGGATGTTGATGAATGAGCACAGCTTTGAATGGCTGAGGAATTCAAATGGAGCAAGGAATTAACGTCCGAGCTCATTTTGAATTATGAAATGCACCCCATTATCTATAATCCTTGCCACCCGGAATATATAAATAACAGGGTCAAAAAGGCAGACGCCTTTGAAAGTTTGTTAAATGCAATGAAGCCTTTTGATTCAAATATAACAATGGATGCAATAAAAAGAAAAATCCATACATTGCGTAGTCAGTTTTCTAAAGAGTTCCGTGAAACGGAAAAGTCGAAGAAGAGTGGAGCTGGTTCCGATGATTTACATGAACCTAAGCTCTGGTGTTTCGACCAATTAGTTTTTTTAAAAACTCACTGCAAAACCCGAACATCGGAATCAAATATTGAAGAGGTGAGTTTAATAATTTTAAAACTGGAAAATATCCAAACATCTATTAATGTTTATAATTTGTTTTTTAAAAAAAGTAAGTACATTACATAGATACACCATATAAAGATAATAATCTCGGCTGTCATCCGGGTTTGCCTACAAGCTAATTCAGGGGAAATTCAGGAGAAACACGCACACATATGCAGAATTCGTCCATTCACCACCATTTATTTGCACACATAGACAGAATTCCTCCATTCACCACCAAAATGTCGGTTATTTTAAAAATATCATGAGTATGTTCAAAAAGTATAATAAATTCAGCAACGAGTTATCAAGTGCTAACGCGACCTTATATGGATAAGTTTGTGGAAACAAATTTTGAAAGTGAACATTTATAATCGATTTAAGTATATTCGATTGTCTTTTGTTTTTTAATCTCAATTTATTGAAACAAACAGTGAATATGATGAAAAAAAAATAATAATATAAGAATGAGAAATCAGAAAATCAACGCAGCTGTCGTAAGACAATTTTAGGCGTGTTTTTTTTGCAAGCCCGGAGGAAATAAGTCAAAAAAAAATTGGTACGAAACCGAGTGAATACAAAGAATTCATATGCCTTGCCCATAATTGCGATTTGGTACTGTTCGTCTAGTTTTCGTTAACTTAAGCCGTCGGTCGTGAAGAGTGCTCATCGACCGCTCATTCGTAAGTGGTTGGATGCAAAAAACTAAAAACAAGCTTATTACTCTGTGCTGTGAACATTGACATTGAACAAACTATTTGTTTTCTTACTTTCAACCACTTAAGAGCATTATGGATGACTTGTGAAATTGAAGTTTCGGACAGAAAAACACAGTTCAGCAAAATGTCATTATGAGAGTAAACGAATGAAGGCCAAACATGGTGTCATTCATGGCAATACGAAATACTGCTATTATACACGACTAGTTTTTAGTCATTACTTCTTTTTAAATAAGGAGTGGGTCATGTAGGTCGTAGGCCAAATTTTGGCCACTGATTTTTGACATTTCTTATTGTATTCCTTGTTTATTTAACAAGTCACTTCATTTATTTCTGTTGATTGTAGAGCGCACAGGGGAAATTCCAAATTTGAGTCAAGATTTAAAAATCAATGTGCAGTAGCGCACGGCTCACAAGATGAATTTTCAAAAAAAGTTTAAAGAAGTTTCATCACGCCAAAGTCGGCGTTTAATAGCGGACTTAGTATCATTAAATTTGTGTTTCTTTCAACACAACCCGATATCCCACCTTACATCCCTCATTTTCATGGTGAAAAGCTGGTGAGTTGGAATTTTTTTAAAGATGGCTGCGTTATTTGCACTTACAAAATGGCCGATCTAGCAAAACAGAACAAACCCACCCCATTAAATTGTTGTTGCAATTCACATCTATTCATCGACACGGGATGAAATTACAAATACAACAATGTAAACAAATGGGTTTTGGAGGGTGAAACGTACGAAAGATTGTCATCTTTATATGGTGTATCTATGGTACATTATTTTATTTAAATCTGTTTATTTTGCCATTCTACTTGTCCTTCGTTACAAAAATATTCAGCAAAAGTACATCGTATTGCCTCTGCTGCCCCTTTACGGGGATTATCAACTTTTTGAGTTTTTACGTTTGTGCTCGTTGTTGGAAAAGAAGCTAAAAGTGAATTAGTTTCATTAGAGTTGTGTTTCATTAAGAAATTGTGCAGGACGCAACAAGCTTTTGTGACAACTTCAACTTGTTCAACACGAAGATTCATAGTCAGGGTTACCTTTGGGGACACTTTAGTGTCATTTTGACACCTTTTCAGCACCCGGACACCAGGACACCTCTTTTTAAAAATACATCGATTTTGGACACTTTAGAAATCGTGCAACCCTTTCGACACTATTTAAAAAAAAAAAACAATTTGTTCGAAAAATTGAACAGAACCCGTTGACAGTCAATCAAAAAATAAAAATACCTACACCATATCTTTTTCTTGTTCCATCTTTCATACTCCCCAAATTAAAGACCATGAAGTACTTTTAATAAAAACCAATGTATTATTGTAAATATGTGAACAATAGTCACAGCTAAGAAATTATCTGTATAACGTTTCTTGGACCCAGAAATTTTAAAATTGGGAAAAGAATTAGACCATTTTGATTTGGTTTCTGAATTTAAAAAATTAATTTATAATATCGGGAAAGAGTACAAAGCTTGGAAACTAAAAGCCAGTAAAATGATGTTGATTTTGAAAATTGTTTTAAAATTAAAAATATTGAACAGTTTTGGTTCAAAATAGTAAACTTTAGAAACTATATTAAAGAAATAATATGATGAAGTTTAAGACTTTTTTTAAACTTTTTACGCAATTTCTGAAATAAAGGGTTTTCCAATAACAGGTGTTATTTTGATATTCCAAGAAAAATGACATTTTTTGAGATAAATGATCGGATGTTTATTTCATTATAAAGAGGAAGGTATGCCGTTAATAATGGAACACAACATCAGCCAAATGGCCGCCACGACCACGCTTACAGGACCATATCCTTTTCATGAAATTTTCCATAACCAAATCGCAAAGTGGCTGCCCTATGTCCTCGATAGCCTCACGAATTCCATCTTTGAGGTCTTGAATCGACGCTGGGCTGTTGGTGTAGACCTTATCTTTCACGTGGCCCCAAAGGAAGAAGTCGCAAGGTGTTAAATCACAAGATCTCGGTGGCCAATTGTGATCACCTCTTCGAGAGATAACAAGGTCCGGAAACTTTTCCCGTAAAAGATCGATGGTGTCATTGCTTGTGTGGCACGTAGCGCCGTCTTGTTGAAAGTAAACGTTGTCCAGATCAATACCATCCAATTCCGGCCATAAAAAATCATTAATCATCTCTCGATAGCGCAATCCATTGACCGTAACTGTTACTCCAGCCTTATTTACGAAAAAGTTAGGTCCAATGACCCCGCCGGACCATAAACCGCACCAAACAGTCACGCGTTGAGGATGGAGAGGCTTTTCAACAATAACTCTTGGGTTTTCCGAGCCCCAGATGCGACAGTTTTGCTTGTTGACGTAGCCTCCGAGGTGGAAATGGGCCTCATCAGTCAAGATGAATTTTCGATGAAATTCCGGATCATTTTCATGCATTTCAAGGACCCAATCAGCAAAGACACGACGTTTTTGATGATCAGCCGGCTTGAGTTCTTGTGTTAACTGAACTTTATAAGCCTTAAGACCCAAGTCTTTATGCAAAATACGGTGTAATGACGTTTGTGGAATGCCTAATTCCAAAGAACGACGAGGAATGAACAAACCTGGGCTACAACAGCAATATTCTCAGTTGTTCTTGAGCGACGTGCACGGGTTTAATTCTTCACATCACTTACTTGTCCCAACAGCTCGAATTTGTCCACCAATTTCTGTATTGCGGTCCGACAAGGTGCTTCACGACGACCTAAAAATGTTTTAGTTTTACGAACCGTCTCTGCCAAATTTTCACCATTTTTATAGTGAATTTTAATAATTTAAATGCGTTGTTGAAGCGTGAATCGTTCCATTTTTATTAATGGCGTAGTTTCTACTTGTCAAATGTCAAAAAATGACAGCTTCAAAAGTGACAGCTACCGAAATAGCGGGCTATTCAAAATAACACCTCTTATTGGAAAACCCTTTACTTGTTTGTGCATTAAAATTTGAATTTAATCTTGTGTTTTAATTGTAATTTCTAATGGACACCTTTTTTCCTCTCGGACACCTTTTTTGACACTTTATGAAAATTCTCAAAGGTAACATTGTTCATAGTTGACTGAAGTATTTTAAATCTGTTTGACATTATTCCGAAGGTATGCTCAACCACATGCCTTGCTCTACTTAATCGAACGTTGAAAATCCTTTTTGTTTTGCTTTGCGTTCTGAATGGATATGGCTTCATTATGTGTTTGTGAAGAGGAAAGGCATCATCCCCAACAATGACAAATGGAAGTAATCTTCCATCTCCCACAATCCTATCGTGTGGAAACTTATTAGGTGCATCATCCAATATGTTTTGCAAAGAGCTTTGTAGCAACACTCCAGCGTCATTTGTTCCTCCATTGCTTCCTACGTCCACGTAAATCAACGTGCTGTTTGCGTCTGCCAAAGCTAGTAAAATTATACTGTTAGTGCCTTTATAGTTGTGGTAATATGCGCCATCTTTTCTTAAGCTTCTGAAAGCAACATGTTTGCCGTCGAGAGCTCCAAGGCAATTTGGAAATTGCCAACGTATCGCAAAGTCTTCAGCGATTCGTTCCCATTCCAATTTCGATACTGGAAACTAAAAAAATCATTATTTTTAACAACAACGATAATAAAAATATTAATAATAAAACATTTTTTTTTCGTTTCAGAGAAGATTAAATACACCAATTGGCAAAAAAATAAATATTGTGGCAGAGCTTCTTCAAAAAAAAATTGCAAACAAATCGTCCTATTCTTGGCTGGGGAAACAAGTAACTTTCGAAATGGAAAATATCCAAAATGAAGCAATTAAGAGGAAGACTAGTTGGGCCATACAAAAAATTCTCCGCGAAAGCGTCGAAGAAGATATATCCCTTAGAGATAACGCAGGGCCTCCATCTGAAACTTTTATGACACCAGATCGATCTTTGGAATCATTTCCCTCCACATCAAAGAACAGTTCGACGGTTAAAATTTTAAGTGTGGAACAAATAAGACCTCCATCTTCAAATTCAGATACGGCTAAGAGTTGTTCTACACCAGACTTGCTTGAGCAGTCAATGGCAGGGCTATTCGAGGATGATGATTTCATTTAAGTACCTAATTCATTTGCAATTTTTTTTTAAAACTATGTATGGACTAAGATATCTAGAGTAATAAAAATAACTTACCTTTAAATATGAGCTTTTTAAGTTTTTCCAAATTGCTGCGCAAACTTCTGGGATGGCTTTAGAAAGGGAGGGTTGCGACAGTCTGGTTTGATAATTTATGCTCTTGAAAGATTCACCTGTAGCTAAGAATCTCAAAGTAGCTGCCAATTTTTCAGGCGGTGAGATAGCGTCTCTCATCATTGTATTTTCTTTTTTGATGTCATTTTCAATTAGTGACAAAAGCAGGTCAAATGTTTTTTCGTTCATCCTCAGATAATTAAAGAAGGATTCACTGTCATTTGCTTTAAGTTCAGATGTTAAGAAACTGAATGATCCCTGGACAGGTCTTTGTTTCCTCCATTGTTTAATCCAATTTCTTTTTTTCTTTTCTTTTAATGTATCCAAAGCATCTTCACAAATATCTACAATCGCCAACATTATTTCTTCGTCGGAACTGCTATCGGTATCCATACAATTAACAACAATTTCCGCCGTGTCTAGTAAATTTGTTAGATCTTCGGCTTCCATTTTTGCTAATCAAAAATAATACCTACTGGGCAAAGAAGATAAAATGAAACACATGTCAAATAAACGCGCAGTACTAAAATGAGAAAAAGGCTTCGTGTAATAACATGCGCGTCACGGAATGAATGTTCAAAAGAAAATAACCAAGAGTTGCGCGTTAAACTCACGCGCCGTGTAGTACCGGACTATTAGTAGTTAGACTTTCTAGGCGAAAAAACAATCGGTTGTCATGACTACTCAAATTTTTTTTATTGTAAAAGCAAAGGATTTTTTGTTGTTGATTCTCAAATTGAAAGAAAAAATACTCATACAATCAAATGTGTTTCATATACATACATTAAATTTTCTCGCATCTTTCTTGATTCCGTGTGCGATTAAAGCAAAAGTTAGGAAGGACTAAAGGCCCCGACCCATAGAATCCGTCGATTGCGTTGCGGCAACGGATCCGTTGAAGCGGACGGATGGAACGGATAAGAGTGACCCACTGAATACGTTCTTTACTTTTTCTGTTAATTTATTTCCTTGTGCTTGTGGTTGTTTATTTTCTCTATTTTGTGTGAAGTTACGCCATTTGCGCTGAATGAAATTGATTGTAAAAAGAGCTCAATTTCGTTTTTAGTAAACGTAATTTTGATGCAGAATTGTAGCCTGGTATTTTCGCTTTAATTAATTACCTTAATATTAATATTCCAACATTTAACACCAAAGTTATAATTTTTAAAGTGAACTCATATCAATTGTTTTTAGGTTTTTGCACAAACCAGCCATTCTCCACTGAAGATCGTCGATGAACAACAAACAAACAACAACCCTCTTTTTTTCGATTTCTCTTGACAACTGATGCCAACGGTTCTGCCGGAGAGAAAAGTTAAAAGTTCAGCTACTTTTTGCGTTGCGTTCGGCGCATGCGTTGCTTATGGGTCACTTTTCATAAGTACGTGTGTATTTAATCAAGCTGTCAGTTGTATACGTCAACGCAACGCATATGACGGATTCTATGGGTTGGCCCCTTAAGTCACGTTCAAAATTTAACCAGTGGGTGATGGCCCATTAGTCTCAATTCGCCGTAAAAGTATGGCCGTCTTGAGAAAACTTATCTGTTCTTACTCCTTTAAGAAGCAGACAAAACTATTACAACTTCCTAATTTCTAATGTCAAAGTCATTTGTACGAAAATTATGAAATGGCATCAACGCGTGGAAGAAAATGGGCAAGCTTTTGGTAAGTATTTTTATTATTATTGATTTGAATGGTAAAAAAAATATTAAAATATCTTTGATTTTATTTTTACAGATTTTGCTGCCCACTAAATATAAAAGTAATGTAAACAGGTAGGTATTATACAATTTATTTGGAAACGAAGATCAAGACATCACCACTCTAAATATTCCAAGCCTTGCCCGCCATAGCTGCGGCTTCGGTGGATGTTTGTATCTTCTTTCTTATGTACTATAATAATTTTAGGATATTTTATTTAATCTTTCTTTTTTTCAGATGGTTATGGATATCCATGAGATTCGTAAAGGAATTTTTCTCTACTATGTTTATATTACATAGACAGTAATTTGATTTTGTACTCGAGCTAAGTCTGGTATTTTGTACTCGAGCTAAGTCTGGTACGCAAGCGTTTTATGGATGTATGCATGGGATGGTATTTGGACAGTTTGAGGAGGTGTGCATGGTCATCTCTTCCCTTTCTACCTATATAGGTATTATGATTTTTATAGATGATTAGATGTTATATGATTAGTTTTAATTTTTTTTTGTATATTCATTATTATTTTGCATGTTATTTTATAAGTTAATCTTATTATGGTTATGTCTTACGCAACCCGGCCACGTAACACTATTTTTAATGGCTGAAAGATGGAGTTTGGTGTTTGGTCATGAATATTTTGTGAGTCATTAAATCAGCTAACATTCAATTTAGCCCCAATGAAAAATGACCCTAAAACCATTGCTTTCTCGTAATAAAAAGGAGCCAAATTTTCAACATGGAAAAATGGCCCTAAAATTTCTGAGAAAAAAATAAAAAACAATTTAGGGCCTTTTTTATTTTCTGATTAAATAATTGTGTATACTACACGAAAATCCGAGTTTCCGGCCTATTGAAATTTAATTCCAAAATGAAGAAAGGACCCCATACAATTGAAAATCACCCAAATTAACATGATTTTCTCCATTTTTACTTGCTCTATAGAGCAAGTATTGGTTTCGTGTAAAAAGAAAGAAATTCGAGGTTATAATCAAAACTAACACTACGTCATGCCGTCCGTCGGTCTGTGCGTCCACTGTAATTTGAGCTAGAGCCTAAACGGGTGGACCGATTGGCTTCAAATTTGGTACAGAGTATTTTTATGTGATTTCCTAGAGGAAATATTCGAATTTTTGTTTTAGCTCATCTAGAACGGGTAGCTGCCATACAAATATTTTGGTTTCTTCAATTTTATCGAAAATGGCTCTAACGATTTTGATTAAACTTCGTACCTATAAAAACCAAATCAATTGTAAGAAAACTGCATTTCAGGTTTTTCTCAAAAAATTGACATAACGGAATTAGGTATTCAACGTTTTTTGAGAAAATGGTCTTATTTTTGGGTTATTCGCGTATATCTTTGCCATGGTTATATCGATTTTGTTATAATTTTGCAATCTGATGCTTCTCAATAATTTAAACAATAATGCATTTAAAATTTTTTAAAAATATTATTTTATAAAAAAAAAATCAAACAAAAAATCAATTTTTGCTTTTGACTCTTTTAATATTTACTCGTTAAATATATACATCATGCATCTTCAATGTTGGGTTACATACAGTATTTAACCTCAAGAGCAAGTTCGTGCGATCAAGTCGTGCATATTTTTTTTTATTGTTATAGATATAATTTTGTTAGTCATTCTTCGGCCTTTATGAATTCAGTCCTATATGGAGGAGTGTACTTTACTCTATTATATCTAGATAGAAGATTTCACCTGCCTCTAATAGGCTTAGTGTAGCCATGGATCGTTGCAACATGAACAGAACACTGATGACTAAAAGGAAATATTGCCGTACACATGATGAAATGATTCTAATTTCTAAGACGAACTTCGTTAACTTCTTTACCATGTTCTGAGTCGAATTTCTGAGAAAGCGCGAGGAACCGGACTACGGTTTTACATATTTGTAGAAATCATGATCTGTTGTTCTGTAAATAGTACAGTTAAACCAAACAAAAATTCGAATTACAACCGAACCAATACTCCCAAAGGGTAAGTAAAAAACTTTCCGTGTTAAGTGCAACATTGGCTTATGGCCTTGTTCTAAATCGTACGTCATAACTATATATTCCCTTCTTTTCAACCGTATCCGTATCCGTACAGCCATTTCATGTTGAACCATATGTGCATACGGTTTAAAAAACATTTTATCTTTTAATCAAAAGACTTCTATTTCTACCCATCAGTAAAAGAGGCTCTACAAAACTACTATACAAAAAACACACAAAAAAAGTATATGACCCCAAGGAAGTAACAATTAAATAAAACGCTAAGTACTTTTGCATTCACTGTTATTTAGTAATGCGGATAGAATGCAATGTTGTTTTTTTTTTTTTTTTTGTTTTTATTCTGCGACGAAAAATTTTTAAAATTCCAAAGATTTCTACGAAACTTTCTGTAAAGTAGTTTTTACTCTGTCTCCTGAGGTCCTGACCAAAGTTAAATGTGGTTCTCCAGTTGACAGTGAACTTAAACGCCGTCGACTACCTGCAGTGAAGGGTTGTTTTATTTTAAAAATTTTCAGACGAATTTAACTGCGATTTTCGTGAAGTACTCGTGTGCAATTATTTATGGAGCTGTGTTGTTTTCGTAAAGGATGCGGGTTTTTTTCATGTGGTTTGGTCCTTTTATGTATGTACGTATGTAGGTATGTATGTTATGCAAATTACTTTAAGTGATTTTTTTAAGTATCAAATTTGGTAATGATGAGCAAGAATTTCTGGAGATACATACATACATACATACATATATGTAAGTATGTACATATATTACCTGCAGGGCGTTTTAAATGAGGAAATTTTTGATTACTGATATTTAATGATTTAATGTCTGGATTGCTTTAAGTTGGTATGTTTTTTTAAGCCTTCAATGTGCGAATTAAGTATTTTATTTTCCAGCAGTTAAGAGTCCAATGCGGGACAGTGCCGCTTCTTGACTGAGGAAAATCATACTCAAAATATGAACTTAAATATTATGTTATTACTTATTACTTTAATAAATACTAATTAATAAGTGAATGAACTAATGAGTCAAGAAATGAAATAATCAAAATTTAACCCTGGGCAAATATTTCCAGCTTAATGAATACAAATTTTTTATATTGTTTGATACAGCTTACATTGGATTTATGCCAAAAAATTCATGTAAGCTGAATTGAAATTAATAAAAATTGCGTATAGAAAAGGCCTTTACTAGCCAACTAAAGGCCTTCTTTTTGTGGACTAGAGGCCGTTCAAATCTATTTTGAATGAAAAATATTTTATCCTGAAACTTATGCATTATTTGAAAATATAAATAATAGATTTCCTGAATTGTCATTTTTTAAATGTGTTAATGTCTACCATCGTTATGTGTTAACCCCATTTCACCCTATCAATAACTTAATTCTGAAAATATCTAGCGCTTACACCATTGACTTATTATATATGGACTGCCAGGAGCCAACTTCACGTGTGTCTATAATCCAACTAAACACCACCAGCGCTAGCGTAGGTATAGCGGAATACACAGTGAAACTTTTGACATTTCAGATTTGTGCTTGTTTTCTTTATTATTCATTTTTAGAAAACTCAAAACTTAAACTTTTGTTCCAATAAAACCATCGCCAAAAAAAACACAATAGTAAAAACAAGAAATATGCTGCCACATTCACATCGGTGAATGCTGCTATTCTATTCAACAACAAAATTATTCAAATGCCCATTCGTTTCATCTTTAATCTACGCAACAAGAAGTAAGTTCTCACATAAACCCCAAAAGAGTGCTATAATCGTGATATTTTTTCGAAGGGACTTTGGAATTTGCAATCAAGTGACTGTAGGCTATGTCGTCCCCGAAAGACCAGTACCCCAGACCCTCCGGAAATCTCAATTCTATTTCAAATACATGCCAGCAGGTAACACAATAGGAGAAGTCCAAATTAAATCTAAAGAACAAGTCTATCGTGGGTTAAAATCTGGGTGCTTATTTTTAATAATTCAATGAAATTAGGTTGCATTCATCTTGGATACCGCCATGAACTTGGGCAAAGCTGCGACCATTGCAACAAGATATTCAGCGGTTGGACGTCAGAGTCCAATTGATCCCAAGTAAGTGCACATACAAAATGATATTTCTTGAGGCTTGAGCTGAAAAACAGTGAATTCTATTTAAAGTGAACCAGAACCTCAGATTATGCATCACGTTACTCAGCAGTTGAGACTGTTTCCTAAAATTGCTAAAGCTATTGCCTTTAAACTAACTGGAGACTACGTCTGGACGATGTACAATAATGTAACCGGTGAACTGGAGCAAGGCAACCTCAATCGGTTGCCAGAGATGCAGGCCATCTCTTGCTGTTGGAAAGCTATTTCCAGTGGAGATTGTTGCTGCAAAGTAAAAATTAGAATTACATAATTTTCTTCCCTGAAAAAGCTGCCAACCTATCCGGAATCGAACTTATACTCAAGCTGCCGATGTAGTTTTGTTTACATTTTCATTTTGGAATATTGACGAATTAAATTCAATGTACCATTACTTTGTTATGTTTTGTATCTACTCATATTGAAATAAAAATCAATTATGTTTTCTTTTTTTTAATTTTGTTTTTTATTTATTTGAAGAAGCAATTTAGCATAAGTTCCGATTCCTCACATAAAGATCTGGAAAATAAGAAGCCAATATAAAACTATGTCCTCCACATTTGTTGAATTAGCTTTTAGGCAAGCAGATAGAGCGTGAACCTCAACTTATCGATAAAACTTTCCTTCATTGATTTCTTCTGTAACTTGAAGATACATTTCGTGTCAGTAATAAGCTGCAAGTTTATCGCAATGCCTTTTGAACTTTCAGAAAAAAGTTTGAGCTGCTGTGTTAAGTGATCCATAATTTGATGCTCTGGTTCTCTAAGGGAAAAAATAAAATGTTAGAAGGAGTGAGTCTTATTGTATGTCACCAGCAATTTTGTTTGCTTTACCTAATTGCTCTTAACTTACACTTTTGGACAATAATCACAAGGAAACTTTCGCTCTTCTATTGGCACTTATTGCAACTATGGCATCTGTAAAAAAAATATTATTATTAAATTAATCAAATAACATAAAATACATCTTAAGCAACGCTCGCTGCTATTAAGTAGCTCTTTGGCGTGTGGTTTGATGTCAACATCTAAATGGACATCTATGGACTATACCTTCAATATCTTCTTTAGTATCTTCAATTGCTTCAATAATAATTCCATCGTTGGTTTTGAATTCACATTCTTCGGGTTTTTCTTCTGATTCTGAAAAGATTAAGAATAATTATTTTTTTGTTAAAAGAAATGTCTATGGAAAAGAATTACCTTGTTCTCATTCATATTTCTGGAGCTGGTAATAGTTTTTTGAGTGGTTACGACGTGGAAAAACTGAGGAAAAATATTCTTTGCTGCTACTGCTACGAATAAAGCCCTGCAATCCGATGGTCTCTTGTACCTTAAAATAGTTTTGTTCTATAAATTAAAAAAAAATATCCTCGTTAAAAAATTAAATGAATGAATGGCAAACACGACGGACGTCAAAATTTAAACTTGAATGAAAACAGATGGCTCTGTTTTTTTAAAGAAAAAATAATAGATGTCCTTAGCTTCTTTGCCAAAAAATGATACATTAGGCCAATTGGCAAGAGATGGCCTGAAGAATAGTTTTTTTTTTGCCGATATTCTACAAAAGCACTAATGTTGCTAAGAAGTGTCTGAACGACTTTTATTAGAACTTTTGTATGGAAATGAGATTCGACTAGCAGTCCATATATAGTATGTCGATGGCTTACACATTCTCTCAAGTATATATAGCCTATCAAACACAACGAGCATTTTTAAATCTGATACCTTTTCTGTTTTGACCCATTTTATGCCTTTTTACCTTATAAACAACCTCTAAATATAATCTTTTTCAATTCAATTCAATTTATTGTTAAAATAAAAATTGGAACATTTAGATTAATATCTCTAATAGCACTTAGATATAGATAAATTATAGCATGTATAGAATTTGAAAGGAAAATAAAACTAAAGAAAAAATAACCTCTAAAAAATAAATTTACAATATTGAGTAAAGCAGCTAAAAGAAAGGGTATTACAGGAAGAGATGAAGTTAATAATGGATTGAAAAGTGAAGTTAAAATTGGATTGAAAAATGTAGAAGGATACCACTTTTAAAACAATTTGTGTTCGAAATAGTTCTTAAATTTAACGGCAAGGAGTTCCACATTTCAATTGCATAAATTAAAAAGAGGGTGAAGAGTTCTTAAATAAAAAACGAGCTAGAATGAGGGAAAATGTTCTAAGCGAGCGCGCAAAACTAAGATGGAGTCTTATTTATAATAATATTATGTAAGAATATCCAGTTTCTACCATTGATGTAGCTCTTGAGGGAGGTTCCAATTCCAAGAAAGACCTCTGTGAAATTAAGAACACAATACATATTTTGATAACATTTTTAAGGCGATGTTATATTTCATTGAAATTTTAATTTAATTTTTTGTATGATACTGACCTTTTTTTCTATTAATATACTGAAAGATCGCTCTTCTGCAAATGTTGTGACGGGAATGAAAAGTCCTTTAGATAGTGCTGCTAAAAACCAATAAAATTCTTCCGCATTTTTCAAAAAATCACATAATTGTAATATTTGTATTTGGTCAAAATTCATCTCATTGTGGATCAACCACATAACGACCATTTCACATAACACACACCATATAACGAACATTTCTAGAATCCAAGTAAGGAACGAAATCTGATCTTTTACACTTAATAAATTCTAGTCAACTCCCTGTAACATATTTGTGACTATTTAGAAAAAAATAAAAGAAGTGATTTTAGGCTTTACAAAAAGGTATATCATGGCATTGTAAGTGGAACCGTTGTTATTTTTAATATTTTTTTTTCTGTTTTAAGTCATTTTTGTAGAAAATTCCCACTCCTGGCTAAACGGGGGGGAATAGACCCCCCCCCCCTGTCATACAATTTTTTCTTGTCTCAATCCAACCTACACGTTCTAGCTTTTTGTCACACCTTGTGCTAATCACCCTGGTATACAAACAAACAAACCAATTTTAGTCGTACCAGCGCAGCGTGGCGGGCGTTGCTGCCCCGTAGACACACTCTAGAGCTAATAGCGAAGATTGTTTGATTTTTTCTATCAGCCGGGGTGAAGGTTTCAGAGTCCATAGCATACTTATGAACATACATAGGTACATTGAATTTTATAACGTAATAATATTCAAGAACATTTTTAAGTCAATCATCAATCAATCATGCACTTCTTTTAAATAAAATGCACGACGAGACTATTACTTGCTCCAAGTTAAAAGTTCAAATGAGCTCAACTCCATTCAGTTGTTCCACTTAAACAGAACAATATTATATATTTATTGCTATATAAGTAGCTACACTGAGGGAAAAACGTATGCACTGAGCACAGAGACTTTTATGTAAAAACTATTTACGGAAGTTTGTATGGCATTGTTATGAAAGCTGTCTTCACTGAGTAAAGTTTACATGTACTGGTTACAATTCAATTTATGTACCGTCAAAAGAAAATAGAAAATCATCACCGTTCGTGTATTGAATACAGAGATTATGTATTCATTACAAATCTTTTGAACAGCTACTTCCAAATACAAAAAATGTACTCATCGCAGCCAGCATTTGCTGAGTAAAAGCAACGTAGATTGAGTGTATATTGACGTGTACTGAATACAGACGATATATACTCAAAACATATGTGTGAAAAAATAATTCAAAGCTGCCAGTCACCCAAATGCAAACAAATTATCCATCACAGCTAGTTATGTGCTGAGTACACGCAACGTGCCATGAGTCTATATCGACGTGTATTGAATATAGATAATAATGTATTCAACAAATGATTTATGGAACAAGTACAGTTCAAGATATAATGGTTAAATAAATATATAAAAACCGCTATATCCATCTGCAGAAAAGAATGTACTCATCACAGGAGATTATGTGCTGCGTACAACCAACGTGTGCTGAGTATATGCTGATGGAAAAATGTATGCACTCAGCACATAAATACATCTACTCATCGCATATTTTTCTGCACACATAACTTTTGTACCTATTACATGTCGAAATCTTTACTGAATACATGTATTCATGGGCAGTGATGTAACCACTAAATAATTCTGTTGACCCATCACATAAATATGTGCCCCCTAACTCCAATAAGTTCATGATTATGTAGTGAATAGAGTTTTTTATGCATTGACTTCATAAACATTGAAGACCCGCTACCTATCGGCATGAAAAAATGTATTCAACACAGCAAGAAATGCACTGAGTACAAGCTACGTGTATTCATACTATATTGACGTATATTGAATACAGATGGTATTTACTCAATGCATATCTGGAGAGGTATTTCAGCCATGCAGAAAAAATAAATGTATTCATCACAGCAGGTCATATGCTGAGTACAAGCAGCCTGTGCTGAGTTGATGTGGCCGTGTAATGTATACAGACGATATTCATTCAGTACAGGCTCTATGGACTTGGTACAGTCCAGTATATAATGATTACATAAATATTTAAAAACCGCTAGCCATCCGCAGAAAATAATGTATTCATTACATCTCGTTATGTGCTGCGTACAAGCAACGTGTGCTGAGTCAATGGGGACGTATAATTAAATAAGACGATCTGTACTCAATACACATATAACCCATCATTAGAGAAAAATTTATCAAGTTTCAACTCATTCACTTTTTGCACCATAATTCTGTATTGCGAATTAGCCTAGTGGATGCGTGCTCGCTCGGTATGTGGAAGGATCCCAGTTCAAATCCAGGTAAGTAGTGTGACATTTTTTCAAATAATATAAAATAAAATAAATTTGTATACTCACAGAATAAAGGGTAACTTGGTAACAGCTTTGCAATTGCAAGAGAGGCTAAGAAAGATAATACCCTCAAATATGTAGTGAGTACAAGAAGCTGTAACCATTTAAACATTGTAATGAGTATAGTGTCTATGTACTCACTACATATTTATGTAATCAGTACAGTTTCTATGTACTCACTACATGCGGGTAAAATATGTATTGATTACATAACTTCTGTATTCAATACAAATCCATATAGACTCAGAGGGCACTCCACTTGTACTTAGCACATACATATATGTGATGAATACATTTCTTTATGTCAATGACTTACGTTTTTTTTACATTGATGTAGTCTTTATATGTTTTAATGTAGTTCTTACATAGATTATGTATTGAATACATATCGCCAGTACTCAGTACACGTTGACGAAGACTCAGGACACGTTGCTTGTAATCACCAAATAACATGCATAACATATCTCTCCAGATTTGTATTGAGTAAATACCTTCTGTATTCAATAGACGTCAATATAGTGTGATTACACGTAGCTTGTACTCAGTGCATTTCTTGCTGTGTTGAATACATTTTTTCATGCCGATAGGTAGCGGGTCTTCAATGTTTATGTAGTCAATGCATAAAAAACTCTATTCACTACATAATCATGAACTTATTGGAGTTAGGTGGCACATATTTATGTGATGGGTCAACAGAATTATTTATTGGTTACATCACTGCCCATGAATACATGTATTCAGTAAAGATTTCGACATGTAATAGGTACAAAAGTTATGTGTGCAGAAAAATATGCGATGAGTAGATGTATTTATGTGCTGAGTGCATACATTTTTCCCTCAGTGTAAGCATTGAATTTGTTAAGTATATTAATATAACAACATAAATGTACCTATAATATCGATAATGTGTGAAACAGTTAAAGCTAGACACAAGCTGAGTTCTTTTCTGATCGGTTTTTTTTGTATATAAAAAAAAACATTTTTTGGAAAATCTTAGTATGCAGTAAGCAGTCACGTAGTTTGTTGTCTGCATTAACGAAATCCTTATGTTTTGATAGTTCAATGAGAAATGAAAATGAATGTGAAAACTAGAGCGCATGACTTATTTAGCTCTCAGAATCCAGAGGACATTTATTTAATTCTAGCTAACTCAACATTTTACTGACTCCCACATAAACTCAACTGAGTATGGATTCCACTGCTATAAAAATAAATAGTAAATTTCAGGTAACATTATATGGATTCTACTGTTAGAAAAGCATGGGGTAAGTTTCTCCTTTTTCGAAAATAGTGATGAGCGGATAAAAATTAAAAGTGTTATATCAACTGTTATTGCTCGTGGGGTTTCAAGATTTCGGTTTAAGTATTGGCTAATATAGGACAATGTTAATAAATTTGAAAACAAAAATAGTAAAGAAATGCTTTAAACTAAAACACTGATTTATTGGTACATGAGTTATGGCGCTAAGAATCAGTAATCCAACAAGTCCAATTAAATAGTGCTTAGTCTTTTACTTGGCTCATGTATTTCAGTAGTCTATAGAATTTGTCTTATAAGAACCTTAATATAAAAACAAAGCCTGACCCTGGGCAAAAAATTTCCAGTTTAATGATTAAGAATTTTAATCTTGTTGGATATAGTTCACATTGATTTTTTGTCAAAAAATTCATGTAAGTTAAACTGAACTTAATAAAAATTTCATATTGACAAGTCAACTGATGAGTGGAAGTGAAATCGCCGCAGGGACGAAACTCCAATTTGTATGGACTTAAGGCCGCTAATAGCTATTTTAAATCAAGATATTCAGGTAAGTTATTATTTTTTATGGATAATTATGTTAACTACTGTAAATTATTTCAGTAAACTAAGAAATAATCCCTACAAAAATTTAATATTTCATTGGGAAGAAATTTAATTTTTGCTATCGCTATAGGGAGTCAACCTCTTGCAGTTTTTACGTCACCTTGATTTCAAGATTAACATCGGTGTTTGCTATTTTTCTAAACAGGAGGAGATACAGTCTTTCGATAATATTATTGTTAATTATTAAACATCAGTGCACAATGTAAAAACTCAAAGCATAAACAAAAAACTCTTTGTAAAACCATATAAAAGGACGAGCACAGATCAAAATATTCATTCTGTTTTGGTATCTTCGACTGCGAAGTTCTCCGAGCATTCACGAAGAGGTTCACTCTGTGCGAAGGTCTACGACCGTCCATAGAAAACCATTATAAATAGTTATATCGAAACTCATTATATGCAAGAGTCCTTCAATATTGTTTTTTTTCTTTTTATAAAACAGAGTTGCCATACTTACATTATTTGCCTTGATTCGGTTCTAGGATTCCAATGATGACGAAGAACAATTTGACGATGTTCCACCTTCAACTGACGCTATATGCAACTTTTGCAATAAACATTGGAAGGGTGTTCAAACCACAAGTTTAAAAAGGACATCGTGTTTACAATGTGAAATTATATGGTCTCACGAAAATTGCATTCCTCAAAATATTGCAATATTTCTTTGTTCTTCTTGCACAGAAGTTTTTCCATAAATAAAAATTATTGTTTTTCTACAATCACTTTTCTTTTAAATTTTATTTATTTTACCATATTACCCACTAGCCACTTATTTTCAAAACTGCCAATTTCGGGCTTAAGTCAATGTTTTTTTTTTTTAATTTCTTGCTAAGTAACTGTTAGAATTTGCCAAAGAGGGGAAACATAAGAGCATAAACATATGTTTATGTTGAAATTTACAAAATTTGGCAGCAAACTAAATTTTTGGTGAGTTCAAAAAAACATACATGTATACCACAATACCTAACCCAACTTCCTCTACCAATTGTTTAAGCAAATTTCTTATAAATATAAATATTATTTTTTTGTGTTAAAATAAATATGTGTGCATAAACAAGAGTTTCTTATAACCGTGCTTTTCTTATATGTAATTTTCTTATATACATACTGTAACGATTTAATAATTACCCAACTGTAACTCGTATAGCTCGGGGTGAGTTTTAATTCGGATTAGGTTAGTCACTTCTTAAAAGATTTCAGCATTATACCTTGTTAAGCTTTCTACCACGCGCATGCTGTCCGAGAACCGCAGTGCACGTTGAGCAGGCAACCCAAAAAGTGATTTTCCTCTTCGTTTGAAATAAAAGAGTTTTTCATTTAATATTTTGAAAAAATCACCTGTGACAAACTTTATTGAAAATTATCTTAAAAATTAAAATAAATGTTGCTTATGGCAACCTTGGTCACAATTTAAATTTATTTTTTACAAAAATTAATAATATCTACCAATACGGCAACTCTGTTAACAAAATTATAGGCATAACATTCAATGTTGTCTTTCAGGATGGTTAAATATATTTATATAAATAAATAATAAACGGTGATTTTTTAGCTGGTTTGGTTTTGGCAACACTGGTTTTGACAGCTGACGTGTGTTTAGTACCTTGTGTCACTGTCAAACAGCTTCAGTTTGGTTTGCAATTTAACCATGGATCGTCTTACAAATGAACAACGCTTGCAAATTATTGAATTTTACTATCAAAATTCGTGCTCGGTTCGAAATGTTCATCGCGCGCTGCTTCCATTTTATGATCGGCATTCTCGACCTTTTGAGCAGTCTATTCGGAAGATTGTGACCAAATTTCGCACCAAATTTACTTTGTTGGACATTAAACCACCAACACGTTTACGTACTATGCGTAGTGAAGAAAATATTGTGGCCGTATCAGCTAGTGTGACAGAAGACCGCGAAATGTCGATTCGGCGCCGTTCCCAGCAGTTAGGCCTTTGTTACAGCACTACGTGGAAAATTTTGCGGAAGGATTTGGCCGTAAAGCCTTTTAAGATACAGCTGGTGCAAGAACTAAAGCCAGCCGACCTACCACAACGCCGAATTTTTGGTGAATGGGCTCTTGGAAAGCTGGCCGAGGATCCGCTTTTTTATCGAAAAATTGTGTTCAGCGATGAGGCTCATTTTTGGTTGAATGGGTACGTAAATAAGCAAAATTGCCGCATTTGGAGTGAAGATCAGCCAGAAGCATTGCAACAGCTACCAATGCATCCCGAAAAAGCCACTGTTTGCTGCGGTTTATGGGCCGGCGGCATTATTGGGCCATATTTCTTCAAAGATGATGCGAATCGCAGCGTTACTGTCAATGGTGAACGCTACCGAGCGATGATAACAAACTTTTTTTTGCCCGAAATGGAAGTTCTTGACTTGCATAATATGTGGTTTCAACAAGACGGTGCCACATGCCACACAGCACGCGAAACAATGGCGCAATTGCGAGGCGAGTTTGGTGAACAGTTAATTTCACGTTTCGGGCCGGTCAATTGGCCGCCTAGATTGTGCGATTTGACACCATTAGATTATTTTTTGTGGGGGTATGTCAAGGCTTATGTCTATAGGGACAAGTCCGCTTCGATTGACGCACTGGAAGCCAACATCCATGCATTCATTCGTGAGATACCGGCCGATATGTGTGAAAGAGTATGCCAAAATTGGACTCAGCGGATGGGCTACCTGAGACGCAGCCGCGGTCAACATTTGCATGAAATTATCTTTAAACATTAAATTGCAAGGTTCAAACTATCGATTCAAATAAATATTTTATTCATTTTTTCGAATTTTTTGTGTTTTTTTTTTTAAAAAAGTTCTAAACCTCTTAAAAAATCACATATAAATTATTTATTATAAATTATATATTATAATTATTTAAGTATAGTACATTCATCGTTATTTATTTGATTTCGTATTCTTATTTTTTCATTATTTAATATAATATTTCTAATTAAAAAAATTCATTTAATAATAAATCTCTATATTTCAAACAATAATTAAAAAAATTGAAAAGAGATGGAAAGTTTTTGCCGTTTTAAATTTCATAGAGCTCTTCACAAGGAAGCACACTTTTACCGAAACATATGAGTCTAGAGTTCTTGAAAACTGGACATCTGCCAATAAAATGGTACGTATCGAGTTTTTCAATAAGAGCGCTACAAAAGTTTTTTTAAATAAAACAAAAACGTTTTTGGATATCAATGAAATTCTTTATTTCTTTGAAATACCGTTCAATGCCATTATGTATGGAACTCGATTTCTTTTGGATGGTCACCACGGGCACGCTTGCAGAAGTCCAGACGTTGAACCCAATTTTTGACGGTTTTCAAGCATAAATCGGCCGATACTGCTGCAATTTCACGTTCGATATTCGTACGAAGTTCATCAATCGTCGCTGGCTTATTGGCATAGACCGTAGACTTGACGAAGCCCCACAGGAAATAGTCTAACGGGGTCAAATCGCACGACCGAGGCGGCCAAGCGACTGGACCATTTCATGAGATAACACGTTCTCCAAACTTGGTTTCCAATAAATTGATTGTGACATTCGCTGTGTGGCTTGTGGCGCCGTCTTGTTGGAACCACATGTCCTCCAAGTCTATAGCATCCGATTGGGGCCAAAAATATTCGGTTATCATTGAACGGTAGCGATCCCCATTCACAGTAACGTGCCGGTCTTGATCATCACGGAAGAAATTCGACCCAATGACGCCGCCGCGGCCGGCCACACCAAACCGTATTTTTTTCCGGATGCAATGATGATTCATGGAGTATGTGTGGATTGCTGCCTGACCAATACCGCATATTTTGTTTATTGACGAAGCCATTCAGCCAGAAATGAGCCTCATCGCTAAAGATGATTTTTCGATGAAAATCCGAATCATTTTCAAGTTGTTGCTCAGCCCAATTCACGAACATACGACGCTTCATCTTGTAAGGATGTAGGCCAAGATCTTTTCGCAAAATTCGCCACAACGACGTCACAGAGATGCCCAACGCTTGAGAACGACATGTGAGAGACACATTTGGGCTTTCTGCAACTGAAGCCTCAGCGGCAGCAATATTTTCGACACTACGGGCACTTCTTTGTCTCACTGACACGGGAACATTTTGTACTGTGCCTGTGGATTTAAATTTTTTCACTAGACGCTCAATTGTTGATCTGCTAGGACGATTATGACGACCATAAATTGGACGTAGCGCTCTTAACGTTGAGGCCACTGACTCCAAATTTCGGTAGTAAATTTTAATAATTTCGACTCGTTGTTGGCTCATATATCTTTCCATCATGAAATGGCAAACCTTACTGAAGAGAAATCTCAAAAGAACGGCAAGAAATATGGCGTCGTTTGCTGTCCCTGTTGCTCTACTTTTGTAGCGTCCCTGTTGAAAAACCCTTTATTTTCCATCTCATCTAGGTTGCAAATTGTGCAAATACCGACTGTATCTTTTTTGAAAGCTTTGGCGTTAATATTGAGGAGCCCGCCCCTAGTCGACGAAGTATGTTTGGATGTTGTAATCAAGAGGGTATTGATCATGGAATTGAGAGTTTCTGGCACTATTGATGTTGTTAGTGGTTTCCGAACTTTTCAGGGTTTGTAGAATATTCTGGTGCAAATCGAACAATGAAGAAGTAAAAGAATTAGCATTTCCTGCTATGCCTAGCTCACTACATAAACCACTCAACTCGCGGGCCCAAAAAATGTTTTCGGCGATTGTCTACTCCGCAAGTTTACGTGTCAATCTGTAAGCGTTTTTCTTATGTAATTAAAATGGAGTCGTTACGTTTGAACAAATTGGGAACAAATTGTTTTAACATAAAGTTGGGGGTGTTACTAGGGAGGTATAACATCTTTTTTATAAAAAATCTAAATAGTTTTTCAACCTGCTCAAATCGCTTGAAGACCCATACTTCAGCGCCATAAAACCTAATTGATTTAGCTGCGGTGTCAAATAATCTTGAGTTTTTTCGAAAAATTTATATTAGAGTTTTTAATATAATTTGACCACGTTGCATTAAATGCACTTTTGGACACAACCAGTATTGAGTCCAGATATTTATTAGAAGACAAATTATAGTTAAGAATAACACCCAGATATTTATATTGATTTACTACTTCAATAAGATTTTCCCCATAATTCCAGTTTAAGCTACTAGAAACTCTTGTACCATCACGAAGAACAATAATTTTGGATTTATTTAGGTTGATTTTCTGACCCCAAAGCGTGCAGTAATTGAACAGATGATTATAATCATTCGTTGCAAATGGACAGGGCAGTCAGAAAGTAAGACAAATCTGCATAGAGTAAAATCTTGATAACCATGTTCGCCACAGACACCCCACCAGGTAAGTCTTCATGAAGGTCATTAATGTATAGAGCAAATAGGAGTGGGCTTAGCAAACACCCTTGCTTCACACCCTGGCTAACCAAGAAAGACTCCGACAACGATGTTCCATCCCAGACCAGACTTGTTGTATTCTCATATAGCAGTTCCAGAATTCTAATGACCTTTGAGGATAAGCCAAGACAAGACAGTTTAAAAAATAAGGAATTACGTGGGATTAAATCAAAGGCACAGGAAAAATCCACGTGTTTTTCTTTTTCTTGCGGTTCAGGTGTACGATGCTAGCTACTCCAGTGGTGGAGTATCCTTAACGGAAACCTGCCTGATATTCACTGAGGATACTTTTACATTCAATCCAACTATTAATTCTACTAAGGATAATTCCAGTGAAAATTTTGTATATTGTATCAAGTAAAGAAATACCTCGATAGTTTTCAACACTATTTGGATCACCCTTTTTGTGCAGAGGTATAATAATCAATTTCTGAAAGGAAGAAGGAATACGTTCAGAGAGATAAATTTGATTGAGTAGGGACAGAACTTCTTCTAAAAAACAAGTTGGAGCATTTTTGTAAAATTCATAACTGACTCTATCTTCTCTCGGGGCTTTTTTATTCTTTGCTCTTTAAAGCACTTGCAAGAGCTCCCACATATCAAAAGGAGAGTCAACAAAAGGATCTATTTTTTCTGGCATGGTTCAAGAGATATGAAGATCAAATTCAGATTGTGAAAAAAGTGACCTGAAATAGGATTGCCACTAACTTTTGGCCTAAATTTCTTCATGGAGTTAGCTAATTTCTACCAATCACTAGCATTCATAATTGTATTAAGTTTTTCAATGTTTTTGTACGCAAAGTTGATTTTTTATTTACTTTTACAAATACTAATGTAACGGGTGATTTTTTAAGAGGTTTAGAACTTTTTTTAAAAAAAAAAACACAAAAAATTCGAAAAAATGAATGAAATATTTATTTGAATCGATAGTTTGAACCTTGCAATTTAATGTTTAAAGATAATTTCATGCAAATGTTGACCGCGGCTGCGTCTCAGGTAGCCCATCCGCTGAGTCCAATTTTGGCATACTCTTTCACACATATCGGCCGGTATCTCACGAATGAATGCATGGATGTTGGCTTCCAGTGCGTCAATCGAAGCGGGCTTGTCCCTATAGACATTAGCCTTGACATACCCCCACAAAAAATAATCTAATGGTGTCAAATCGCACGATCTAGGCGGCCAATTGACCGGCCCGAAACGTGAAATTAACTGTTCACCAAACTCGCCTCGCAATTGCGCCATTGTTTCTCGTGCTGTGTGGCATGTGGCACCGTCTTGTTGAAACCACATATCATGCAAGTCAAGAACTTCCATTTCGGGCAAAAAAAAGTTTGTTATCATCGCTCGGTAGCGTTCACCATTGACAGTAACGCTGCGATTCGCATCATCTTTGAAGAAATAGGCCCAATAATGCCGCCGGCCCATAAACCGCACCAAACAGTGGCTTTTTCGGGATGCATTGGTAGCTGTTGCAATGCTTCTGGCTGATCTTCACTCCAAATGCGGCAATTTTGCTTATTTACGTACCCATTCAACCAAAAATGAGCCTCATCGCTGAACACAAGCAGCGCGCGATGAACATTTCGAACCGAGCACGAATTTTGATAGTAAAATTCAATAATTTGCAAGCGTTGTTCATTTGTAAGACGATCCATGGTTAAACTGCAAACCAAACTGAAGCTGTTTGACAGTGACACAAGGTACTAAACACACGTCAGCTGTCAAAACCAGTGTTGCCAAAACCAAACCAGCTTAAAAATCACCCGTTACTTAGATCGCCTCTCCATGTAAAGTCTTTTATAAAATCCAAAAGTATGTTTCCGGTAAAGTTTGAGCTACTTTAACATCTTATTCCGAGTGCGATTATACATTTAAAGTCAAACCATTTATTTTTTGGAATTAAACGTTTACAAGCCCTATCTTTACCAGCCGCAACTTTAATCTTCCACAGGAGAGAATTCACTTTTTCTTCTATAGTTTTGCTTGAAAAAATATAACGGCAATTAGAATGGCAGCTAAGAGTATCCACATATTTTACACGATAGTTTTCGGACCACTTAAGTTTTTAGGGGAGCACCAATTGAGAAAGGTTCTCATTGTGCGTTGAGGGGAGAGAAAGGCTTAGGCTGAGGGGTATATGATCAGAAAAAACTTTGCTTGGTACTGTAAAATTTTTGATCAATGGTAGGAAATTGAACGAGCATACACAATAGTCTATGACTGAACTGCCCGAGGCATAAGTCGTTGGCTTTTGGACTTTTTTGAAGCTTTCAATTATTTAATTGTTTTTTGAGTGATTGGTTTAAGTTTTGGCAGTTTCGTTCGATTGATATTGGAAGGCTTGTTTTCAATTCAAGCTTCTAAGTTGATGAAGTCAATACAGTAGCCTTTGATTTGAAGGGTAGCCCTATTAGTAGTTTTTTTTTTTTATTTTTATTTTTTTTGCGGTGGTGATATCTCGCTAGGTGTGATAAATCCTCCTCCATTTTTGGACTGTTCGGTGGAATTCGATTGTCATTTGCAAAGAAGATTGGAGAATACTTGGCGAGAGGCCAGTGCTAGTGCTGGTAATGCAGTCATTTAATGAAGATATGGTTATTTCATTTACGTTTAATGAAACAATATTTTCTGCACCTATTTCCTCATTATAATAAACTTTCAATGGTTCCATGAAAGTCTTATCAATTGGCTGCATTTTATGGGTCGGAAGAGAAATTGTGGTAACACCATTTTCACGAGCTAGATTTAACAAGTAAATGTTCCTTGTATGGCTATAATGGCCATCAAAAATGGGTAAAACTGACTAATTTTTAAATGGTGACAAGGTGATAAGACGAGTCTGAATCTGGTGGTACATCCTTTATTAGAGCTGCTTGATGGTTTTTTCGTGGGAAAAGAAAATATGGTGGGACGAACTAACCTCCGGCACTCATACAAAAAATGACTGTAATCAAAGATCAACGCTCTGCTGACGTCATTGCTCCAATTTGCAAGACCAAGACTTTTTGCTGCTTAGACTGAACTACAGAAAGTCCTGTTTCATCGACATTCCTGATTCTAGTAGCTGGGAAATTATGTTTTGATTAAAGTTCTTCTAAAAGGTCAAAAAATACTTTGAAATTGTCTCGTGTAATCCCTTTTGCACGATCAAATGATGGGTCAGTTGGTGAGCAAATGCTTAGTTTATCAATGTGCCACTTACAGAATAATTTAAGCCAATCGTTTCCAGCACTTTCGGTTATGATGGAAACATTATTTGCAATTTTATTTTTGTTTGCCATCTGGAATGCCAAAGATCTAATATCATGTCTTGTAAGGCCCCACATATGAGATTCCATTTCTAAAATATAATCTACAACAGCCTTCTCAATGAATTCATTTAAGACAGGCTTTCGGCCCAACTTTATAGAAAAAATGTCATTTAAGGACTTGTTGCTTCGAGCATGGCGTTGAAATTTTTTTGACGCAAGTAAAATGCCCAATTCCCGATTTCTCACAGCACGAGTAGCCCGCCGAAAACCACAATACTTGCACAGACACAGACACTTTTATTTCACCTGAAAAAAAAACTCGACTGCATACAATTTTGAATTTTCAATATTTTGTCCAGCTGTGCCTACGTTCTGTAACTCTCCCATCGATAAAATCAGTCGAGAAACGATGAAAATTGAAAAAAATCGTATGAGCTTTGTTCCATTTTCCATCGTTTCTCGACCAATTTTAACCATGCGAGAACGTATAGGCACTGGTTTGATATTTTTGACATTCAAACCTACTGACTCAAAAATTAAAGTAAAGGCATACTTAGTTTTTGAGAAACCTGCCTATACCACAATACCCAAGTCTACCAAATTTCCCCAAATTACTCTAATTGAACTTTTTCTAAACTTGTTTGTATCCATTAATATTTTATATCCTTAAATGACAGCTTCCAATTTTCCAATTGAAATTTGGAAAGCGCCCGAATATTCCATCAATGTTGTGACATTTGGATTTTATGTGTTATTCCTTAGGTTTGTCTCTGTTTTTCTTTCTGTGAAATTTTCTTTCTTATATTTATATCCGTGTTTCTTATTTTGGATTTTCATAGAGTTTCTTATATCCGTGTTGTACTGTACCAACTGTCAGATTCCAAACTGTCACTACATTTTGAAATTTTATCGTTATAACATGTATACACTATACACTTTAACAACGTTACCAAATTTTGACGTTTGAATTTTGGTTCCAATATTAAGGTCTTGTGCGTCAAACTTATGCCATATATAAAACCTAACACAATCCATCTGAAACTCATGTTATTCGACGTATTCATTTAGAAGATGCAGTGGCCCCAAAACGAGTACTGAAGAGAATTTGCATCCGTTGAAAAAGGTCAACTTTTGTCGATCGCGGTCGTTCACAACCCGTCGACTTTATTAAAAACAAATTTTTTAAACAATTCTAATCAACATCTAATGGTCAACAGTATTCGCTGCAGAGACATAATAATCAATGGTTTTCAATTGCAGTGGATAGATTTATGCGGCATGCGGCGGTCATGTTGTTTTGGTGACTTCTGTCAAATCTGATGTTTATTATGCAGTTATATTGATGCCAAATCACCATGCCAAGTTACATGATTGAACAGCACGTCCAAATGATAAAATTTTAATACCTATTTAAATCTTTTCCAAAATTTGGTGGCCACATTTGAGTCGACCGATTCAGTGAACATTCAGAAAACGCCCTTGCGTCAACAAAACGCAAGATCAACCGAAAATGTCGTCTTTGTCTCTAAGAGTTCGTATAGTTCTTCGAAAATGACGATGTCATAGGCATTGCATATGGGTGTGAACAACATGCGGTTTTAACAGAACGGTGCTACGTGCCACACAGCGAACGCCACAATGGACAATCTTCAAGAACGATTTGAGGGTAAAGTTATCTCTCGCAGAGGTGACGTGAATGGGCCACCATGGTTATGCGATTTGACCCCATTAAACTTTTTTTTTTTAAATATTTTACGCGCACTCAAGGGCGGTTGTGACTTTGTCAGAAATTAAACATGGCGGCTCGAGTGTCTACGAAAACTGCACATGGCATTACTAGAAATAACAAGAAATATAAGCATTTTGACAAGTAAAGAGACACTGGATCCGCCATTTTCACAGATGAGCAGAATTGAACAAAAATTTAAACGCTAATGAAATGATATTACCTTTAATATAATTATGTACCTTGACTTGTGATTGCCCTTATGATTAAATACACAGTGCGAGCGTTTGCGATGCACATTGGTTTTAAATGTCTGAACATCATAATGGCAAGAAAAAATTGAGCCTGGGTAAAGCATTCCATACATTCGTGTACTATATACTAAAGACTATATTGGCGATTTCTTAATTCGCAGGTCTATGCGAATAAAACACAATCCACCGATGCCCTTGAGGTGAACGCCCATTTTCACGCAATATTTGTGGAAAGTATTTCGGGCAGACATATTGTCTGGTCTAAGGGTCGCTTGAATTTGAAATAACCATTACTTAAAACCCCTTTAATTCAATTTAAATGCTCTCAAATCATATTCGATTACCTTAGCAGTTCGGTGAATTTATAAATTTTGTTTGCATGTTGTAATAAAAGAGAGATCGAATTAAACTTTCCAGATGCATATTTCAGCTCTTGATATTTTTTTTTTTTTTTTTTTCAAAATAAGAGAACGTGAGCCCCATCAATCTCCATGTGTTTCAAACTGTATCCTCGTTATATTAATGCATAAAATGCCTTGCAAAGCACCATTGTGATAATGCGCTACCAACCGCACTAAAATATAATAGGAATTCATTTTAGACCCACCCGGACCCGCTGCTGGTATACGTTTACGTTTGTATATAGTCCCTGACATTATTCCTCTTTGCTCCCATTTTGAAGCCGATTGAGTCGAGTGAGAGAAGGAAGGATTTCCGAAAAACCATCTGAAGTTGCATAAATGTCGTCGTCCGGATATTGGAGTATTCGTGGGCTGTCGTCGGCGTCCTTTTTGTTCAGAGTATCAGAGAGGAAGGACTCTGACATACAAAAGCTTTCGATTCGTGGGTTGCATTTAATTTGTTAAATGAATGCATATCCATCCATGACAATTACATGTATGGATAACAATGCAATATATGATTGGATTTTCAATTCCAACCAGACGACACACCGTCCAGCGGCAACGACCGACCGACCAACGACGCACGATGGCGACGGAAGTTGTGGATATTTTGTTAATTGGATGTGGTTGTTGGCAGTTTATATGATTCCCTTTACTTCGGCCTCGGTATTTCATCCTTAACCGTCGATAGAATTTAAAACTATTTAAAGCATTCCTACACTAGGTTTGTACCGACCTATATAAGAGTTTGCACCAGTACATTAATATTATAGATGGAACCACGGAATGAGAAAAAATGTGTACAGCAACATCGAGAGCTGTTGATGTTGTCTGCAACTGACTTATACTGTATCCTGGGATGAAATTTTGTGGTTTTTATTATGATTAATCGTAGTAAATTCGTCATGAAATCAAAGCATCTCCCTATGAATTACTTTGCGATAGAGGTATTTTGTTGGATTTACCCATTCGTTTTCCAATACCTGTTGGCTTGTGAGTGTCATGCAAAGTGAGGAGTGTACTTTTAGAGCTCCAGATCCAACGAAATTTACCTTGGATGCCTTGGGTTCAATTTGGATCAGAGGAAATTATAAGTGTTAATCATAATTTAAATATAATTATGTGGGGGATTTTCTTTAAACAAAACAAATTAACCGCAAACAACAACTTCTTTTCTCGATGGTTCTTTATTGAGTGTCAAATAAATATTCTTAAAACTAACATTTCTTGTACTTGAGAATTTAGAATAGCGGGATTCGCTATTTACCACTAGAAGAGTGGGGAAGATCATTCGATTTTGGTTGACCAATACTGATGTAGTTATATTTCTTTCATTAGTATATAAAGTAAATAGAGTACGTTATTACAGTAGAAGCCGTAAAACGTGTACGGTTTTGATTAAATAATTCTACAATTATAACTTCTGTGAGCTTGGGTTCAATAGAACCGTTTTTTTTTTTTTTTTTTTAAAGAAGAGCAAAATAGGAGTAATAAGCGTGCGGGGAGGGGAGTTCCTTAACTTTTCCTTCAAAAATTGTTTTATTAACGAGGTACATCGAAAATGTTTCGATATTCTTTTTTTCCAAAAAAGAATAAAGAATGCGAATTTGTCTACTGTTAAATGAAACCCTATTTAACCGAAAATCCTATTTTTTAATTTTTAAATCAATTCTATTTCTGGACTAATTGTTGAAATGTCATGAAATTTTGATAACAAATATTTATGCTAACTTAAAATTGAGGATAAGTCCAAGGACTTTTGCACCGACCGATAACTTCTTTAATAAAAAAAGGACAGTTTGCTACCCCCCCCCCCCCTTTCCTCCTGTCAAAATCCTATTCCAACAATTTTTCTTCATCATCAGTACCATGGGTGAAATAAAAAGACCACGCAGTCTATTTTTCATCGATATTTTGACTTATTATTTACATTTTTTCATACAAAAATAAATAAAATTAGCTTTAATTTTATTTCATGCTTTTGTAGGGATTTATTTCGTCTTTGGATTTGGTGACTCATTTCAAAGTGCCAAATTACCAATTTGGGGAGTCATTTCACATAACCACTATTATAACTATTTACTTAAATATTAAAAGGAATCATGCGATTACTATTCGTGTTTATGGCACAGATTAGCCATATGAAGATGAGAATGTTTCGTACGTTTCACCCCCCAAAACCCAATTTTTTACATTGTTGTATTTGTAATTTTTTCCCGCGTCGATGAATAGATGTGATTTGAACAACAATTTAACCGGGTGTGTGAAGATCCCTACTGTCTATGTGTGATATTTTTATACACACATTCTCATTTTTTATCTGAAAACTGCCAGTTCAAGCTTGTAGGCAAATTAAAATGGCTGCCGGGGATTCTCATCTTCATGTGGCTAATCTGTGGTTTATGGCTTTTTGAATGCGGAAACCGACGCACGCGATGGCGGTGAGGATCCCGATCGCGATAACAATGTGGATGCCGCACATGTGAATTTATGGAATGGCACACATGTTACACGATATGTGGATTGCGTTCACGTTTCACTGCTGCGTTCAGTTTCGCGACTTTTATTGAACGTAGAACGCCATTTGCTTGCGTGATAACACGCTATTTCAATTGAAGTTGAACCTGTCAGACCGTTTTGTGAAAAATCTGCTTTTCTTTCTGGAATAGGTAATGGAAAAAGGATTTGCAAAGTTCTTTTCTTATTTATTTTGAAAGTGAGCAAAGCTTAAAATGAAGCTTTTCCTTAAAAAAAAGAAAAGATTCGGTTTCTTGTGTCTAAAACTAATGTTTAACGTTTGTTTAATATTATATAATAATATGTGAGCAGGTTTTTGATCGCATCTTTATCGCACGATAAACGTAATTGTGATCGCCACCGCTATCGCTTGGGTTTACGCATTGCTTTATATGGAAATTTTTGTATTGGTAGCAAAATTTTAGATCCCGATTTGACTGTTTCATCGTTAAATCAAAAAATTCGTTTCCAATTCTTAGCTATTCTCTGGAATCCGAATTAAAAAAAAAAATATTGTGGGATGATTTTAACATCAAAGGTAATTTCTGTCGTATTAATAAAGCTAAAAAAAATATTCTTTAGCTTAGGTTAGGTTAGGTAGAAGTGGCTTAGACCAAATTTTGGCCCGTTGTGATACCACATGGATCTATTAAATCTTTCCCCTACTCGTTAAACCATTTTGAGCTCCTTATGAAGCGCGTAAGACATCTTATGTCAATGTTTTGTTCTTTAGCTAAGTCGGTAAAGTCGGTAAAGTCGTAGGAATCAACGTGAATCATGTCGCCTCCACTGGGCACGGTTTATGAACATGTCTAGAGAAAACCCGATAGAGGCACAAAAATCCATGTCCATGCAGCCATCACGTCGACGGAAACTATACTATGTATTTAAATTAAACACGGCATGACCGCTGTTCAAAGCTTGGGCATGAGGTTTGACGTTTCACGTTTGTGAGATTTGTTTTCTGGTTCTCGTCTAATGTGATGGTGAAAGGTAGAAGTAGCGGTGAAAGGAATAACTGTATGTTTCCTTTGCTCTGACTTTCATTAGTGGAGTTTAGCTACAAAATGAAACGACATGAGTAATATGCCAGGCGGAAACAAAAATCTGATTGTTGATTGGATTATGATTGTGTTGTTGGACATCTGAATATCCTATTTGGAGTCGGGGTGTAACGAACACACCCAAGTGGAATTCATTGAAAATCAAATATAAAACAAAAATAAAAAGAGAAAACAACAAAAACTATGCCAGATCAAAATCAAAATGAAATCAGCTGTCAAACGAAAAAAAGGAAATTTTAAATGAAAATATTCTTATGTAATTTCCGAAATTACCTCATTTCGGCAGTAATGAAAACATAGTACAAGGAAATCTATAAAAATATAACTGCTACTATCTAACCTCAAGATTGAGAAAGGCATATACTCTTTTGTCTTTTGACATCATAGTATAGCTGAGGGAAAACTTGTAGTAAAACCGAAAATCAATAAAATATGAAGACTCTGGAAATCTTATATAAATTCTAGTCAAATTTACATTGATCTACTAACACATCAAAATAAATTTGACAGATAACCGAAACGGAATTTGTTAGTGATGACTAGAAGCACCTACTTATTACGAGAGCCCATACATTTATTTTAGATCCTTTTTCACGTTAAAATAAATACCATTAAATTACCGGATCTTAACTCAAATTTTCGAGTGGAAAACATCACTTCAAAGTGAAATATATTATCACAAACAAATAATCTAAAATTGATACCAGATCCTTAACACATATACATACATACTATTTATATTTACACTTTTTTAAATTAAGTTTGTTTTCAATTGCATAACCCCATTAATTCTATGGCATCAATAGAAAATTTAAAAATATGTATAAAGATATAACAATTTAAATATCTATTTAAATTCATAACCTATAACCTAACATACCTACCTACCACCCTTTCTCCTAACCGCAATCCTTTTGCAAATATTTGATCCATACCTGTCGCAAATAGTGTTGTTGAGATTTACTAAGCAAATGCTACTCGAAATTATTTGCATCAGTTATTTTCAATGGTGCATATATGGTGTTCAATGAAATTGACTAAACTATACCAGTTTATAGGCCAATTATGGTTTTCCTGACGACCGCACAGTTTTCACATTCAATATGCGGTTCATTTTGTTTTAATTTATTTCAACATCGATGTCCAAAATTGGTCAGTGAAACAATTTGTAAAAGATTCAATGAGTCTTTTTTTTTAGGAATACGAGTGCCTATAAAGTTCTATCAAAAGAGTGATATATACATATAGCTATGTTAATTATATTGTTGGTATAATATACCCACTCGTTTATATATGTAGTTATAATCTACATTGCGAAAATTCTACAGGTGTCATTACATTATATTGTTGGTATTTTTCGCCAGTCTCATTAATTAGAGTTAAGCGTACAAATAACTCGTTTTTGGTTATTAATTAAAGCAATTCAGGCCTTATTTTACACCAGTAACTTGATAACGAATATTTTTGGGATTTAGGAATATTTCAATAGTGATTTCCTAATTTAGAATCATTTATACGAATTACGGGGAGTGAGTTCCACATCAGTGTAAGGACTAAGAAGTTAAGTTAAGTTAGACAGCAGCTGTCTAATTCCAAACCTTATTTATAAACATTTTTTCATCAATTGTCTAACGACATTGGTTGGCCAAATCTTTTACAAAGTGGGGAACGTTCACTAAACAAAGATAGAAAAGTATCTGACAAGCTAACTTGAAATGATTGAAATGTTCATTGAACGAACCCATTAATTTAATTCATTCAAAATTGACAGGTATTTATGTGTAAAACACAGGGCCTTTCATTAAGCACTTGCTATCTTTTAATATGAGATATCATAGAAATTTTATATTCCTTTGAAAGGCCTATCGATGCCATTATGCATATAATGAATATAACATCGTTCAAATGTCCGCCGCGTCTTCATTGGGTGCGGGGTGCATCCGAAATGTTCAACTTTCCATTACTCTGGCGCATAAATCAGGCTGAATCTGACCGATGGCATGGGTTATGTTGGCTTTGAAGGCTGCTTTAGTTTGTGGTTTATTCGCATAGACCTGCGACTTCAAAAAACCTCACAAGAAAAGTCTAACCAATCCAATCCAATTCAGGTCAAAATAAGTTGGTAATCATCAACCTATAGAGCGCTCACCCTTGACGGTGATGGCCTGATGGCCAACGGGCGGCGCGGCGCGGCGTTCTCAAATAAATATGGACCGATGACGCCACTGGCCAGAAATCTACACCAAAGAGTGACTTTTTCGGGATCTTAGATCTCATGTAGATTGGTATCGTCCCGAATTCGACAATTTCCAGAAATGAGCCTCATCGATGAAAATTAGGGTCAGTTTCCAACTGCTCCAGAGCACATTTAGCGAACACATGTCGTTGTCTATGGTCGTTTACCTTCAGCTCCTGATGGGTCAGTTAAATTTTGTACGGATGCAGGCTCAAGTCACGAAGCGAAAGTCGTGAGATTAATGTAGGTAATTAAGGAACGAAATTTGTGTTGTAAAAATCGAAATATTCGATTAAAAATGGAAAAGTTTAAAATGAATCGGTAACTTCACCAAGTTCACCTTTCACTTCTAAAACGAACGAAATTTGTATTGAAATATTGACAGAGAAACGAAACTACACAAATACAATGACAAAAATAAATCAATTTGAAATCATGTTCCATTCGCCACGAAAAAAATAAATTTTTAAATTGAAATCGGAATTTATTAATAGAAAACCCCATATACGACAACTGTAGTAATACGTTTATAAATATGGAAATGGCGAAAGCATGTCCAAATATTTACACTGTAGACAACTCTCCAAGAGTGTTCTAAGCAAATCTATTACATATGACTCTGTTAATACATATATAGCTTAGAGGAGGCTTAAGGTTCAGGCTAGACCACGGTGAATTAAGATATGTATCCTATTAAATATCGCCTACAATATTGCACTTTGTTCACCTGGAACTCAATTCACAAAAAAACTTCGAATTATCAATTTTTTTTTTTATATCCTGATTTTCACACATGTCTCTTTCCTCCTTTTAAATCAACTCAGATCTTATTTGTACGTATAAGTATTGTTTCAAATCATTGGTTCTTACTCTTAAGCACAGTGTTTTAGTGCAAGATTAAAGTTAAACCCGAGCTAACCCACCAAATTTTAATTGAAAACACTCTTTCGTTGTTTTTATCCTCCCACTTTTTTATTACCTTTTGCATGCATCCTTCAATAAAAACTTCTCATTGAATTAACTGTTAATTCATTTATTTACAGAGCTAACTAACCACTGCAAAAAAAACCTCGACCTTAAAGTTATAAACATCCGCTAAATCTGCCTTAAAAAAAGTTATCCTTTAAAGAAAAACCTTTTTTCTTGAATTCAAACTTTTTTTTTTTTTAACAATTAAATTTTACAAGAACAAAATAAACTCTCCAATAATTTACTTTGCTACTATATGGGCAAATTTAACTGAGCTTATAATAGTCAGCAAAAAGAATCTCAATTTAGTTTTATTTTTTTGTCCTGTCTACGAATTTAAACAGACCTCCACTTCGGTATCTCCATTTGTCATTAATCACAACATTATACTCCTACTTTGGGACTTAACATCCAGTCTGCAGCTATTTTTAGAGATATAAGGTTCATTCTTCAGCTCAAATCCGCAATGATCCAATCTTCCAGTTCTATCTGCCAAAAACTTCGCTTAACTTTTTCCCCCCGTGTCCAGCCAGATATAGGGACTTAAGTGCAAACTGAAAAACTACTTAAGATGATTAAAAAAAAAAAAAAGTAAGGAATAAAACTTGCTCGCAAAGTTTTCACGAAAATGCAATGTGCTTAATGATGCATACAATGATATTTTTTTGTCTTACTACAATTGTTTTTTTTTTTTTTTTTCATTGAATGTGAGAATGTAAGATGCAAATGTAATTGACATAGTAGTGCGATGGAGATTTATTTCAATTTCCATGTCCAGGGTGAATGTCGAGGCAATTGGTTGCATTTCATGCAAATTAAACTAATCAAATGTATTAAATTACAAAAAGTATTGGCTTACAATAATAATACAAAAATAAAAGAAAACCAAAGCATGATTGTCTTTTGTGTTGTAGATTGAACATTGGACTAATATTTGGTTAACCGAAAAAGCAGCTTCCATTGTTTTCAACGAAATAAAATTAAATCGCCAATGGATATATTTGGCAAACAGTAGAAACTTCCAATTTATTTCAACGTGCTCTTGTTCTGCATGATGCTGTATGTACTTTTTACTTGTTGGTAATTAAATGAAGTTGTGTTGGGTGGAATTTTTATATATCGACCACAAATGTCTGTAACATTCATATATACCAATAATGCAATACATTTCCGATGGCCATAGACACAAAAAAAAATATTTTATTATATTTTAATTTTAAATTATATAGAAATACACACACGTACCATAATAGCCGCATTTTATTATCTCTAAGGCGGCAAACATAGATAACATTGAAAATGTTGTTTGTTTAATTTAATACGTTTAGAAAGTAAATTTAGTCATTATTTTGATGCCAATATAAAGGTGCCCAGAGTTAAGCTCTTCAAATCTGAAAAAAAAACTCTCATAATATTCTTTTATATCCTATTGTTATACAGCAATTTTATTGCAAGACCTAGGCATTTTTCAAATTTTAAAGTGCTTAAATCCTAAATCTAGATCTCCTTAGGCCTAGTTTTTCAGTGGTGAGTTAAACCAGAGTTAGTTTACTCTAGAAGTAAATTAACCCACAGTTAGCTGAGGAAGCAGTTTTTTTGTGGAGAATGCATGCGGAACGACTAAACAAACTCGGTGGATAAAACTTAAAAAGCATCTGTTCAGTTAATCCTGAGTTAACTCACCAAATTTGATGAGTTAACTCGACCTTAACTTTAATCTCGCACTAAAAAACTGAACCTTAGTATTTCGTTACGAAATTAAAATTCTAGACGTCATTTTTACTCTTTATGATCCCATAATAACACATCAATAAGACTATCCATTTGCATAAGTTTTGTCAACGATTCTAATAGGAGCTACGACGCACGCCAGCTTTGAATGTCAAACGAACAGCTGTTTCAGTGCGTTCTTTTTGTTCACATAACTTTCTTGTGTTCATGTTTCTATCGAATTGGCTATTTAATTGGTGGCGGCATTTGTAATTTTAGATTTCTGTCAAAAGTTTTATCGTTTTCGTGACGAGCAAATTTCTTTGGTCGATTTTTTGTTTTCTTTGTTTCGATATACCTACCTAATTTCGGGACTGTGGAACTGGTAATAGTGAATTAATAAATAATATTATATAATAACAATTTTCACCTACGAAATATACTAAACAAAAAACATATGTGTGTACTGACGTACGCGCGCTAGAAGTAAAACTTCTTTTCTCTAAAACAAAGCCTCTCGCCTCTGTCATATTCTAACAATTAATTGTTGATTTAAGATTATAATGAATTCTTTACAAATTGGTTAGATAATCAAACTAAAGTTGACGATTTTCGTTTAGCCATTACACCCCGACTCCACAGGGCATTCAGATGCCCAACATCACAACCACAATCCAATCAGCGAATTTTTACCGCTGGGCAAATTATGTCATGTCGTTTCACATACAAGGGAAACATACAGAAATTCCTTTCCCCACTACTTCTACCTTTTTCCTTCAACATTTACCACCACATTCAGCGGGAACCAGATAAAAACTCACACACATGAAACGTCAAATCTCATGCCCAAGCTTTGAACAGCGGTCATGTCGTGTTGAAAAAGTAGTTTTCGTGGATATGTTGCTGCACGGACATGGATTTTTGTGCCTCCATAGGATTTTTTCTAGACATGTTCATAATCCGAGCATCGTTCATGCCCAGTTGAGGTGGCATGTAAGGGCCAGCTGTACAAACGTCGATGTCGGTCCAACTTTTATCCGTAGTTCAGCAATTTTAGTCCACCGATTCCGGCGAGTTAACTCAGGTTCTCATTTGATTCAAATTTGTATCCGTAGTTTAGCAATTTCAACTCACCGATTTCAACTCACCGATTCACCTCAGTAAAATCTCCGAAATTGGGACGAGATTTAAGAAAGGAAACGAGACGCAAGAAAACGAGACGAGAGCGTGACATTATTCACTGTAAGCATTTTGGAATTATAAAACCATTTCCCAATTCGATGGCAAGAGACTTTTGACGAGATTTAACAAAATAATAATATTAGCTGCATTTTATTATCCTTCAAATCTGATCCGGATAAGATCATGATAATAAAACAAACAGGATCACGGTGAAAAAAATATTATATAACCGTCTTCGTTTTTACTCAAAAAGCCATCTACCCGTCAGCGTTAAAACTAATTTTTGCAAGGAAGTACTAAAGGTGTGTGTTCAAAAATGGATTTGCAAATCCAAAAGCAAAGCTGGACCTTGAATTGTTTTTGAAATAAATTTTTTTTCGTGTGCAAATCCAATCCGGATCAGATCTGGGGGAAATTAAAATACCTACGGCTATTAAAGCTTACTGATTTACAATTTCTTAATCAATTAATTTTACGTAACGTGACGACGTGAAATGCTTTATTATGCATATCCTCGTCATAGTTTGAAACTAATTAACCAAGAACGACTAGATCTCGTCACACTCACGTCTCGTTTTCTTATCGCATCCATTGTGTTCGAGGACTAATTCCAAATGCATATGGCAATGCTATTTTAGATTTGTCAGCGGGTTAAGGATTCCTCGTATATGGCAATGCTCGTCTACGTTTGTCAACATTCAAGAAGATAGTTTTGTTTACTTTGTGTTTTTCTTATTTAAGGTAAATTTATTCGTTCATTTTAAGTAGTTAGTTTATAAGTTAAGTTGGAAAAAACTGATTTGTGTTATCTAGCATTAAGTGTTTAATAATTTAAATTAAAAACATGGTCGAAAAATATATTTGTTTGTGTTTTTTTTTAATAATGAAAATCGTTTTCTGTTCTGGTGGCTGTTCTTCGCTGTGTTGATAGCTCCATATGAAAATGTTTACCCCCAACGCCGCAAAAGAAGTTTTACTTCAAAAAGCACACATCTCAAACTGACGGTAGTAAATATTATTGATTTTTGTAAAAAGGGGAATCAATCTGCCGAAAAATCAGTCTCTGTAAAATTGAATTTTTATTAGAAAAATACATTTCAAAAGCGGTATTTTGACAGAACTGATCGAAAAAAAAAATTATTATTGTACGAACTAATGGAAATCAAAATGAGTATCAGATAATTAAAATAACACCTAGCTATTGTAACGAAGTTACACCTTTTCATAACAGCGCCTATCCTCCAACTCAACATCTTCAACATCATCAACTCGATCACAATTACATCACATACCTCAAGGCGGTCACGAGAATTGATGACGAGGTTTGCCGACAACAACAGGGCACGACAGCACAACACAACCAATGCGCAAGACAACAATTCAACGACTTATATGGAATTAATGGGTAGTGTTTTTCTACCTCACGTGATTCACACTTCCTTGTTACCGCCAAATCTATAAGAAAGGGTGAAATGGTCAATTGGTCACTGCAAATGAGGAAAATTTTATCCTCCGTGGTTCTGCTAATTCAAACCTTTGAACTTAGTGAGTACCAAGAAGCAAGCTGCTGGGTGTGTAGTACACCAGTGAGAAGTTTCAATTAATTTTTGGCTTTAAGTCGTAAAAAACCCCTTCCCCTACTTATTTTTGCCACAACTTCTTGTTGCGGCTAGGGATTAATCCCAAACCAATTAAATTCACCTCCAATTCGATAAGGCTAGGGAGCTAATTCCAAATAACATTTTTGCCTTAAGAATCGCTTGGAGGCTAGGGAATTTAACCCACCGTCCGCCTTCGTACCGTACCTTCACTTTGGTGTTGGCTAGGGAGTTTATCCCACCGCCTGTCGTCGTACCGTGCCTTCACTTCAGTGTTGGCTAGGGAGTTAATCCCACCGCCCGTCCATCGTAACGTGCCTTCACTTCGGTGTTGGCTATAGGGAGTTTATCCCACCGCCTGTCGTCGTACCGTGCCTTCACTTCGGTTCCGGCTAGGGAACCTATCCCACCTTCTGTAGCCGTATATGCAATACCGTGTTATTTATTTAAGTTATAATACAATTGTAAGATTTATACGAACATAATCTGTTATTCTAGTTTTAAGTACAACTGAAATTAAAAGTGTCTAAAGAACTGGAGTTCTGAACTTTCTAAGCCCGAGTTTTATTGCTTTCTTCGGTAAGAACCCTGGACCCGCTGACCTTCCTCAGCTGGAAACTAAAAAAGCATCACACTATACCCAGTTAACTTTGATTGTGCCTTTATTCCAAAAATTATGAGGTTATAATGTTATACCTATTTTTTGCTTTCATACTATTTTTTGTGTAATACATCAATAATAGCTGGTTATCAGATAAATGGGTTTTTCGCATTGTTCTTGCGAAGGATTCTCGCAAAAGATAGTCACTTTCGTTGAGATACTAAAAAATTGGCATTTTGTACGGGTGGAGCTTTAATTCCTTTTTCAAAATAACACGCACTGTTGATTTTTTTCCTGTGGAGGCTGCAATCTTCCTTATCGATTAACGTGGATTTCGAATAATTTCATTTCGAACTTGAGACACATGTGCTGGCTTTGTTGCTGACGTTGATGGTCCAGGAATAGGTCTATTGACCATTGTGCATTATTTCCTGAATCTTTGTAGCGTGCTCCGCCCATCACTTAGTCGTCGAATATTTAAATGAGTACAAAAAGCGCGACGCGCAAGTACCAGCTCCACCGCAAACGCGCGGTACGCTCTAGACCAGTGACTGATGGCGACTAACAATTGAGCAAATCCTGCGCTTTGAATTATACCCCTCCTGCTAACCTCCACCCGCTAGTATTTCGATAATCGCAATTTAAAGTTGAAAAAATTCCGCCGGACACCCTATATTTTAATTGGATGATCTAGATAGTTAAACACGGCTAATATGACGGAATACGAGTTACATATATATTAAAGGACTTAAATTCTGTGCCAAATTCTCCATTGGCTAACTTCCTTCACAGTCCAAACTGGAATGAACTCCAGAAGAACAGAAACTCCTTTTTATATTATTAATTGACATTCTCATAAAATTAATATAACTCAATGATACCCTCGATCATATTTATTACAATTATATCAAGTTATCTAGTACAAAGTGGTTTGCACCTCTAACACGGCCATCCTGCAATTTTCATCGTTCTCGATGAAATCTTGTGTTCTGTATTTATATATCAATAATTTGGAGCAATTCTTGGCCTGTCTTGTTTTTTAACAATAACGTTTAATGCTCAGATGTTAAGCTGTCAAACTTTATCTTTCCTTCGATATTTTTATATCAAAAACAATAAATTCTATTATCTCAGAGGCAATCATCACCTTGTCTTCTTTAATAACAATACAAAATCAAGAAATAATTAGCTCAGAGGTTTAGCTCACAAGCGTAAACTTGTCTTGTACCACGTTTCTACAACAAATTCCAGTATCAAGTAGCTCAGAGGCAAACAGCTTGTCTACTTCAATACGAATACAATACAAAATGGGACAATACTAAGCTCAGAGGTCTAGCTCACAAGCATAAACTTGTCTTATACCGTTTACAACAAATAATAGTAGCTCAGAGGCAATCAGCTTGTCTACTTTATTTTCAAAAGACCTGAGATCAAATGAGCACAAAGCCTCAGTTCACTGGCATAAACTTGTCTCTTATCAATACTTTATAGAAAATTTCTGAAACAATGAAAACTTATATTATTTTATACACACCAATATTTTTTCATTTTATTTTTATATATTTCATTTAATAATATATACCAACAATTAACATCATCCACTGCTATCTCAGTGACTGACACAATCTCAAAATATTCCGTCGCTTCATTTCGTAACAAGCGTATAAACTTTCAACTAAAGGAACAGATTCTCCGTATCAAAGTAAAATGGCAATTTTATAATACAAATTATATTCCTTCCCCGCTATTTTTAATCGATTATTTAATCGGACAGATACAAATTACTGAACTGATTAATCATCTCATAAACCGGGAGTTTTTTTTTTTTTTTTTTAAATATAACTAAACAACTTAATCTACATCATATATGCAACTGCCCATTTATTCTATAGGTACCCTCTACTCTCTTAGTCTTAGAGAACGGAAAAGGAAGTCGATGTTGTCTCAATCGATTTAAGTAGGAACTATGACAAGATTTCAGACTTATACGTATTTTCCAAACTGTCCACCCTCGACTTTCAAACTACATTCTTAAAATGAATTTCTTCTTGCTTGATACACCGTTATTATAATGCTCGTTTCAGGTTTTTCCTCTTGAGACCAATCATAGCAACCTTTGGGTCTACTGAGGTAGACGATTGGTCCTATTCTCTTCATTCGTATTTTTAACGATATTTTCATGGTCATAGCAAACATATTCCGCTAACTCAATCTACGCCAACGATACCTTCTAATAAACCTTCTTCGATACATGATTTTACAGTTTTAACCAAATCAATTAAAAGTTTCTCAGTTAAGTGAGTCAAAAATTGCTTTGAGGTCTTATATTCTTCATAATCAATTCATTTCCACCAAGTGAGCAAGCTCAACTTTCTGAGGCAATCCTCCAACTCTCCTTGAATACTACCGGTAATGGCAAGTATTGTTTTCGCCTTATTTACTTATCCGCACTTCCGTCATTTTGTACGATGTTCCCTTCGCGGTCTATCTTCAAACAATCCTCCCTCTCAAAACGACCTTCAATCAATAAATTCAAATACGCTGAAAGATCGAAGCGAAATAACTGACTCCTTTTAGATTACGTTGACTCAACAATTCATTTCAAAAGTATATTTTTCACCACTTTTTTAATCTAAGAAATTCTCGTTTCCTCTATCTGACCATCTACCCGTGCCTCTTCGAAATAATCTATTACTCATATTTGCTACGTAGAATTAATTCGAACTATTAAGAATTATCTTATTTTAAGCCGAATACAAAATATTACACATTGACCATCCTGAGAATAAGCAAATTATTTGTCTTCAAAATGTTACCTTGTTTAAAAATATTTTGTTGAAAATATTATTCAAAATCCAGGACAAAGCAAACAATAAACTCTTACAAAATAAAAACTATAAGCAATCTTATCATCTCATCCAATCAATTCAACAAAGAGAACATCTTTTGCAGAAAAACCTCATTGTGTATTAACAATTACTAAACCAAAAATTAAATAAATTTTTTCTTCACCTAAGGAATAACAATAATTTCAAAATATTTTTGAAGTCGACCTTGAAAAGAGTGGACATACAAATTGGTATAACATTCCATTTTCCCAAACGCATGGTATTTCATTTATTTGTCAAATGCTATAGCTCCCTTTTATTCGACTTAAATAAAAAAAATGTATTTACTTATCTGTTTATCTTGATTCCAAATTTTCGAGCTTAGTTTCTCTCAAAAACCTTTTCTTCTTTCAGAATTACCTCTGCTTCTCTCCAGAAAACAACATACCATTTTTTTTTCAATTTGTCAACCGTCACTGAAACTTCAATCCTTAGATTCTTTCTTCCTTTCTGATAAACAGGAATCTCTGATTCAACAGACTGAATCATCATCAGAATTTCCAATTATTGTATTTTGATTTTTCTAAAAACGTTTTCCATTTCATTATTCTTCAAAAATATCTTCAGTCTTCAGTGTTTCTATTCCATGTCTTTTGTAACGTTCAATCCCACTTCTGATATTAAAGGACTTAAATTCTGTGCCAAATTCTCCATTGGCTAACTTCCTTCACAGTCCAAACTGGAATGAACTCCAGAAGAACAGAAACTCCTTTTTATATTATTAATTGACATTCTCATAAAATTAATATAACTCAATGATACCCTCGATCATATTTATTACAATTATATCAAGTTATCTAGTACAAAGTGGTTTGCACCTCTAACATATATATCGGAAGCAAATATGTTTTTGTGTTTTATAGTTTTACTAGTTTGATAGCCCGACTTCGCACGGGTAGACAAACCTAAGCTTCGCAAAAAAAATTACAAAAGAAAATATAATTGTTTGACTTTTTGTAATCGAATGCTACTTTTGGGTTTTAAACCACTTCACAGTATGAAAGGCTAAATTTGCTAGAACATGATCCTCTAAGTCCAACTTTGATTACTTTTCCAACACAGAAAGAATTTTCGAATTCTAAAACAACTGATTTATTTTTAAACCATTTCACTCTATAAACAGCAGTTTTTTAAAATAACCTAACAAACAAACAGAATTTTTAAAGTCAGATACCTCTAATCGTTTATACCCCGCTTTCACCCTATAAATACTAATTTTTTGAAAAAAAATAAATGTTCCTAAGGCCATCCACTCAAAATAACATTTCAGACACAAAAAGAATTTCCTAAATCGGAATTTTTTTATTTTTACCCTATTTCACCCTACGAATAACAAAATTAAAAAAAGAGTAGTGCCATTTCCTAAGAAAAAACTATTTAAACAAACACAGAATTTCTTAAATCGGACAAGTTTTATTTTATATTTACCCCTTTTTACGCTACAAATAGAAGAATTAAAATCAAATATCTTGGAAGCCGAATAACCTTTTTAAAGCAGATAGCTTTTTTTTAACCGATACGTCATTTTTTGTTTTACCCCATTTCACTCTACAAAGTGAATTCTCCGATACCTACATTAATAGTTATATGTATTCTGCATTTCGGGTGGGGACGAATACAACATATCAGAGATCATTAAAATTGACCAAGCCGTTCTTATACAGAGTGTCCCGGATCTGGTTGGAAGTATTTTAGGGTGTGGTTCTTGGGTATATTTTAAGAAAAAAATAGCTCTACAGTAAAGGTCTATCTATAATGCTGCATTGTGTATGAACAGGTATGCTTTCATTGTTTTAAATTGGTTTGACAACTACAACGAGTTCTCGTCACGCTCACGTCTCGTTTCCTCGCCGCATTGTGAATCAGGCTTCACCTTTAAATATCTTAAATCCGAAGTGTGAATGAGAATGCCAAATTTGTATATGCAGAATAAAACCTTTGTGTTAACAATATAATTGGATAAACACAAAAAAACACACTTGGTTTATTTCTCAATATATTTTATCTATGTATATGGGTTTTCAATACCAGCAATATATCTTTGGCTTCTACGTATATATTCTGCAATCTAAATCTAAAGGTAAACTAATGCAAAACTTAAATTAATATAATATAAAACCATAACACTCAATTAGTTTCGGAAAAATTATATGTATGCTGCTGCAAAACCGTATCGCATCACAGATTTCCATTCTAATTGTTCACCTATTTCAAAGCCTAATTTTACCTCAAAAATCCTTTGTTCAAAGTTCTAAAAATGAAATGCTCCTGCTGTAGTCTGCACTGCAGCATCAGTAGCATCAGCAGGACCTTCACATACACACACACACACAAACATACATATTTGTACATACACATTTACTAGGATCCTTCCTGTTCCTATATAGAGTACAAACAAAGACAAAAAACCTCAAACTCCAATTCCGATTAAGTCAGAGAATAATGATAGTCTTTCGAAGAACAATAAATTCTGCTGACCACTGGCGGTACAAGGATTGCAATTACAGCAATCTACGTTAACATTAACTTCAAAACGTGCACCAATCCAGCAGAGAGAGTGAGACGCTCCGATTGTGGGCAATGGGCATCTGTTTTGTTTTTGGTGCTCCTGCCCTGCCTCCTTGATGTTGATTCTCCTGCATATGAAGTCTATATCACTGTTGGTAAAAACAGGAACACAACAGTTACCGGACCATGGCACAATGACTTTTGTTTAGGTTAGGGAATCAGATAGAAAATGCAATTCAGTGATTTTTGAGGTTTTCCGAATGGATTTTGATTAAACTGTATGCTTCGTTCTGGTTAGGGGCGAATTTCTCTCTAAATGTTCAAAATATTTCTTCTTAACTTGCGTTAGGCGCTTTGACTTACCTAATGCTCAGGATAAGGGAGGATAAAATCGAAGTATGTACCTTCGGTTGGGATCGGATGTTGGGAACTTAATCAAAATCATGTCAAAGTTGATTCTTTCATTCATTGACAACTGAGTGCTACTTGCCAGTTGGTGGTTGGGTTAGGAGTATTTTCGATTGCTTCGGTATCGGTATTCTGTATCTATTCCATCTGATTGCAAATGTGTCAATTTGGCAGTTGAACAGCTGTTTTACGCTGTTGTAACTTTCCTTATTCATCATTAGGAAACATTTTGTCAAATTAAGAATCACCCCACATGCAATGAACCAGTTTATCAATTAAAAGATAACTTTGCAAAAAAGAGACTTATAACTGCAGTTGGAAGGCAGCTATATTGTGCACCTTACCTATACATATCCAATTTATATTGACATTGAAGATACTCTTGTCGTACTTTCAAACTGACCTACTTTTAGAAAAGTAATTAAAAGTTGAAAAAGTGTCCATTCTGAACTCTAACTTGAACGATACGACATACGACCGACATGATGTTGCAGTTTATTCAGGATTTCAGAATAAAAATATTCACGCTTGAAAAGTTATACCTAAGCCAAATATGAAGTATTTCAAAATTAAAATTATGTAACCGAAGGTTGCTTAATTGGAAGAATATTTTAAGAAAGGGTTTTTAAATGAACTTCATCGTTTCTTTAATAAATTAAAAGTCTAGATATAAAGGGTGTTTTTTTGAGAGGTATAGAATTTTAAGTTGGCAACACTATTTTAACTGACGGCCATTTTGTCAGCTGTCAAGTGATTCATTTTTAGTTTGATTTGGCATTTTAACATGGATAGACTGACGCCTGAACAACGATTCCAAATTGTGCCCAAATGGGCCCAAAACAAGTTTGCCGTTGGTCCCAATGTTCATAAGCCAATTTTGTTTAGCGATGAAGCTCACTTTTGGTTGAATGGATACGTCAATAAACAAAACTGCCGTATTTGGAGTGATGGTAATCCTCAAGTGTATGTTGAAACACCCATACATCCACAAAAATTGACTGTTTGGTGTGCTTTATGGTTTGGTGGAATAATTGGTCCATACTTCTTTAAAAACCACGCTGGCCAGAACGTTACAGTCAATGCTAACCGCTATAGAGCCACGATTACTGACTTTTTCGTTCATTAATTGAACAACCATGATGTGCAGGAGACGTGGTTTCAACAAGACTGCGCAATATGTCGCGCAGCTCGTGCCACAATTGATTTATTGAAGGAAACGTTTGGTAACCGCATAGTTTCACGTTACGGACCCGTCAATTGGCCTTCAAGATCGTGCGGTTTAACGCCGCTTGACTATTTCTGTGGGGATATGTGAAGTCGGTTGTCTAAGTCGATAAGCCCGAAACGATTGACCACTTGGAGGACATAACATTTGCCGCGTTATTGCCGATATACCGACACAAATGTTGGAAAAAGTCTTTGAAAATTTGACCTTCAGGTTAGACTACATCCGAGCCAGCCGTGGTGGTCTTAAATCTGAAATCATATTTAAATCATAATGCCAGAAGATTATCTTTGGAACAAAGTAAATTTCATGTCAATTTAAAAAAATCATCTTTGTTTTATTCCATTTCAAAGTGTTATACCTCTAAAAAAACACCCTTTATTTATAGTTATAGTATGGGAACTGTAGGATTTACCACAAAATTTAAATCTCTAAAAACAAAATCTCGTATTGAAAACAAAAGTCTGCTTAAATTTCGCATTTCAAAATCTCGCTTTATCAAAACCTTGAGTTTTTAAAATTGCGTCCCCACAGAACAGAAAAGAATCTCGCAAATGCAGAAAGTATGTTTGATAGGTGCGAAATATTTACAGGATGACTCTTAATTAATGAACAAGAAACTCATCAGTATTTCTTGGGCATGTTCTAAGAAGTTAAATTGTTTAGGATGGAGGGCCTTTACCCCCAGTTTATGCGGGAGGTGAAATTTTTTGAAACATAAACTTAAAATAATACAAAAATATTACAAATGAATGGCAACACTTACAATGTCATGCAGTTCAGCTTTTTTAAAGCCAAAAATTCATTCTTTTATTATATTTTTTTAATAATGTTGTTTTATTGAACAGTTTTTGAGAAAAAATATTTTCAAACTCAAAATGTATAAAAAAAAAACAAATTTAAACTAAATTTTTAGGGGTTCGGATTTTTGTCAAAAATTTACGTAATCTGTCTGTCAATACTCAATTTTCTTATTAATTTTTTGTCAAAGTTTAGTTAAGTTTTTTTGTTCCTTAAGGTGTAAAGGATAAAATATTAAAATATCCATAATTTGCGTATCCCCTCCCCGAAAGCTTAAACCTATTTTGCTGTTATTATAACAAATCGATTAATTCCCAAAAATCATTTACCAAAATATTGTACATTAATTAGAAAACAACCTGTATATTATTTAAATGCGAGATTATACAAGGTGATGTGCATAAGATGCGAAAAAAGCTAAAGCATGTAAGTTGAGTAGAGCCGATAAAAATCATTTGCTAGAACGTCTTTTTCCTTCGTTAAGTGGAAATTTAAAACAACGCCAAGAATTAGGTAGGCACTAAGTCGAAAATTCATTCTTTAAATTTTTAGTCAAAAACTAAAACCAATATTAAGTTTTTTGTTTTTTACCATTTTTGAGCTTGAAAGTAATTTTTTCGTAAACTATTTATAGAAATTAGTTGTTTTAAAAATAAAATAAAAGAACAGACTTGGCTTTCAAAAAAAGGTAAAACAGTTTTTATTAAATGTTGCCATTTTTTTAAATAATTTTTCTTTCCTTTTTAAATACTTTTTTTTTTATAAAATGTACCAAAACACCATTTGAACGCTCGATTTCAATTAAGGTGAGGCTATATAATGAAATATTGTACTCTCTATAAGCTTTCATATCACATACATTTCATCACTGTCGAGCAATATTGAAATTGGGCCCAAAATACCAATGGTCCTTTGAGACTTCAATCAGTTGTTTAGTTGCTCCCCTCCCAAATCCTATTTCCACTAAAGAAAGTAGTAAAATACTAGTAGTAGCTGTTCCTTGTTTTCCAACCCTGCATTGACCGTGAGGATTTTATTCGAAGGACTACCTCGCAATGTTGACGACTGGGTTCCCAGCTGCATTTACATCACCTTATCTCGACTTCCAACAGCTCTTGGTTCGCTCTACGCAACAGCTTCTGATGATTGAATATAACTACGAACGTTGAATATTGAAAAGATAATTTTCTGCCACAAGCGTTTAAAGTGATGTCATAAGTGATAAGTGCTACGGCTAATCCGAATACGGGAACCTGGAAAACCAATTTACCACGACTTTATCGAGCAGCTGGGACAATTTATTACTATGTCTGTTTGTTAAATTGCAACTTCCTGCTAATTTTGGCTACTTGTCAAAAATGTGTATGGGATTTGACAGCAAGTTGTGCTTCGTCGTACAGACACATTAGCCGTGTTCCATTGGGCCTTGAAAAGTACTTTTTAGTACTTCCCAGTAGATGATGAATGGAATGCTTTCATTTTGCCAAAAGTAAAATCTAACCTCAATATCAATATTTTACTTTAAAATTAGAAAATTGTCAACAATAATAATCTGTTATGTAATTTCTTTTGATTGGTGATGTCCTTTTTTTGTTTGGAAACATTCTGTTACTAGATTAATAAACTACTTTGAACTACTTCGACCACAGACTAGAAGTAGTTGACTGCAGCCAGAAGTAACGGGTGATTTTTAAGCTGGTTTGGTTTTGGCAACACTGGTTTTGACAGCTGACGTGTGTTTAGTACCTTGTGTCACTGTCAAACAGCTTCAGTTTGGTTTGCAATTTAACCATGGATCGTCTTACAAATGAACAACGCTTGCAAATTATTGAATTTTACTATCAAAATTCGTGCTCGGTTCTAAATGTTCATCGCGCGCTGCTTGTGTTCAGCGATGAGGCTCATTTTTGGTTGAATGGGTACGTAAATAAGCAAAATTGCAGCATTTGGAGTGAAGATCAGCCAGAAGCATTGCAACAGCTACCAATGCATCCCGAAAAAGCCACTGTTTGGTGCGGTTTATGGGCCGGCGGAATTATTGGGCCTATTTCTTCAAAGATGATGCGAACCGCAGCGTTACTGTCAATGGTGAACGCTACCGAGCGATGATAACAAACTTTTTTTTGCCCGAAATGGAAGTTCTTGACTTGCATGATATGTGGTTTCAACAAGACGGTGCCACATGCCACACAGCACGCGAAACAATGGCGCAATTGCGAGGCGAGTTTGGTGAACAGTTAATTTCACGTTTCGGGCCGGTGAATTGGCCGCCTAGATCGTGCGATTTGACACCATTAGATTATTTTTTGTGGGGGTATGTCAAGGCTAATGTCTATAGGGACAAGCCCGCTTCGATTGACGCACTGGAAGCCAACATCCATGCATTCATTCGTGAGATACCGGCCGATATGTGTGAAAGAGTATGCCAAAATTGGACTCAGCGGATGGGCTACCTGAGACGCAGCCGCGGTCAACATTTGCATGAAATTATCTTTAAACATTAAATTGCAAGGTTCAAACTATTGATTCAAATAAATATTTCATTCATTTTTTCGAATTTTTGTGTTTTCTTTTTTAAAAAAGTTCTAAACCTCTTAAAAAATCACCCATTACTTGGCAGTATATACTGGAGCCCAAAGGAACACACCTATTATCGGCAATCACTACTTGCAAGCATTGTTCTTAGCGCAAAATTTATTAAGCACTTATCATCTGACAGATGTCAAATTTACTGTCACCACAAACAGTGTTGCCAATTTAAAACCAAAATTTATAAATAAATACACTAAACTAGGTTTATTCGTTGAGCTCTGAAGCTTTTTGGAAACCCTAAAGGGTTTTTTTAAAGACTTGGGTCGCCTTAAAGTAGACTAAAGTGAAATGAGTTGTGAAGCATTTGCTTTGTTTTATTTATTCTGGATTCACATACTACATCTGGTTAATTGTTAATTATTGAAAGAATACACCAATTTAATGAAAAGTTCTAAGTTTTTTTTATTCAATTTTTTAAAGTAACTAGCTGACCCAGCGAACTTCGTTCCACCTAAAATTGGTTTAATTTAATAATGGGTGCTTCACACATTTCAGGTCACTGCAGCGCTCTGTGATAAACAAAGTTGTTTGTTTTGTTGTACGGTGAGAAAAAAAAACAACGCAGACAGTTTTCCAGGAAAAATAGCACAACGCTGATTGAGTTCATCATTTGATTTTCTAAGGAAATAAATCTGAAGTAACTTATCATAATCTTCTTCTTCGTTGCAGCAACAGAGCTCCTGCACGATGTTGGATCTTAATAGTGGTAAACAATTGATCCACATGGGACATTTAGGAAAGTTCGTCTAACGACATTACCTTAAATATGAGAATGTAACCGCGTTCTTGCATAACAGTGGCTCCAGATGACGTCATTTGAAAGTCACTGTTGTATTTGTTGCGGGTGTGTGCGAAATGGGGCGATTTCGATGTATCTTATTTACAGAATTGACCGCAATGGCTGCTAAAATAGGTAATTTGACTTTTCTTCCCGTACAGCACAACCAAGGCGTTTCCGTTGAGAACTTCAATGCATTTCCAATGCTGACAGACGACATTCAATGGTCCAATATTAATGCATGGAAGATCATTTGTATGCTTGTGTGGAATTATAGCGAAATGCAGCTCGATTTAAATTGAAACTTATGGCACACTTGTTTCTGTATTTGACCTACGGGTACGCATATTAGCCATTCGTCAACGGGCTTGTTGATTGGGATGTGCACGCTGTTTATCCGTTTCATATTGGCCTCCCATCTCGTATTTTTATTGCGAGCTCCAATGTTTGGCTGTCTTATAGGCCCAATTTTATTACACTGAAACAGAAAAATCCTGAATGAAAAATGTCAACCCGGAAATCCATTACATTAAACACGAATTGGTCGTTGACAAAATACCTCATAAAAATTCGTTCTCCGAAAAAAGAAATTGATAATTCAAATTATCAAATCGAAGAAAAACAGTGGATTAATATAGGGAATCTGTATATTAATGCAACTCCAGACTCGATGTGCCGATAACCTCACTTTTGGCAATGTGACAATTTTCTTGGAAAAATCACAAAATACAACACAAATCCATCGAATTTCAATTGGTCACTAAGTAAATACCTTAATTCACTTCGTTGATCACAAAAAAAAAAATACTTTCGTCGATTTAAAAGTGAAAAAAAACAGAACCGCTTCGTATCAATCGTCAATGTGGAAAGATCGAACATACTACTCAGTTGTTGTCAAACATGAGTCTAAGAGCATAACGCCATCTGTTGGCTATCCTCACAAAATAAAACAATGGTCAATTCCGTAGTGTTTGTCATTCCTTAGAATTAATATTTAGATACTTCTTTCCATACAAAATTAAAATTTCCACCCTCAATGACTTAGTCGCATAATTACCCACACCTCTAAGTTAGAAGTCAAGCACTACATCCACTGCACCATTGCCACCCGTTAGGGTTAGTTCTAAAATCAAAAGAAATTTCTCGAAACGATTTTCATCCAAACGGCACGCATAGAAACATATATATTTGCAAGCTAATGTTGACAAAAGCAACATCGCTTCGCAGTAGTTGAAACTTGCAATACAATACGTTACATATCCCTGTGCCAATAACTAATTCTATTTCATCCCATTCACTTTCAACTGTAACACTCTTTTATCTTATAACTTTTTCACTAGGACTATTTTCTAGTTTAACTCTCACAAATTAATATAATAAGTGTTGAAATTAGATTAAAACAAAATACAATAAAGGGCGAGTGTAGAAGGCATGAAGCATTCAAACTCATATCCATACACATATACTTCTCCTGCTCTCAACTAAAACAATGCCATAATATTGTTGAATGAACTGAAGCAGGTGTGTATAGCCAGTCCACCTCCTCTTGCTCGATTATTCATAAATCTTCTTTATCTTTCTACTGATATGAGTTTAATTTATGATCCAGGAAGATAGTTTCAAGTAAGTTTTGTGCAATATAGATACCACAACTACATCAACCAACCTACTCCTCTTTTATTGTTGACTCCCTGATGTTGTCACCATCGTCGTAGAGGTTCTATTGTCAAATGTAGGATATCGTTTGGTTGGTCGAAGCAGTATGTACTATCACTTCATTTCACTCAAGAGTGAGACTTAAAGAATTTAAAACAATGGGAGTTAATCTTTGGCACAAATAATTGTAGGTTTCATAAATGGCGCCCAACAGAACCCACGTCAAATAAAACAAAAGACGGTCTTCTTTGGGGAATAATTGAATTTTTGTTGGCTTAAAAAACACTACTCTTTTCGAAAGAAGTCATTCATACAGATCATAATATGGCTCTTGAAATATATATTATACTAGTTGGCCCGTCCGGCTTCGCACGGGTAGACAAACCTAAGCAAATAATATTTGAGGTACTTTTTGTAATAGACGTTGCCCTGTCTTAGCTATTAATATTCAATTCGAACTGGAATAATTAATAAAATAAAAATTATTTCGAAAAAAAATATTGTTTATTGTAATGCTTTTTGATACACAATATTGTTAATTTTTTTTTCTGGCGCGTAAAAAAATAATGTTTATGGTTTCAAGATTGATACCACAAAGACTTAACGACTGCCCTTACGATGCAAACCGAATTGGTATATGAAATTGTTCAAAGCCGAATGGTATGTCGTTCGGAATCATTGGGATGCATGGAATCAAAACGTTGTCGCCTTTGTAATTCCCTTTCAAAATTGTAGCTTCGATGACGTTTTTCATTAATTTCTTCACCGCAAACTGGGTGCCATTACAAAGACGTGGCTGGTTTATGTTCCGCAACATAATGATCACTGATCCGACTTTTAATTGCAGACTATGAGGTGATAATCCGGTCAATTCCAGCGAGATTAAAACTTCCGTTGGATAGTTGACAACATCATCTTGGTTGATAACGGAATCAACCGATTTATACCGATGTCACTAATTCGCCAGCTATCTTATTTTGAATCTAAAAATTTATTTCGTTGAAATCAACGTTTTTTGCAGCCAATATAACACGTTCGCTCAACCAAACATGATTTTTGTAATTTTGAGCAATGTATGGGAATACCATCTCGATAAATTTGGTCTTTAATTCAGCAAAGTAATAAAAATTGACAGGGAACGTAATGTATCCAGACGATGTGTCAACTAGAATTTGCCATTACCAATATCGAGGAATTGTTTTGAAAAAACTTCTCCAGATCGGTCGTACTGCAATTCAACTCGCATGTCCATATTTAACTTAAGTGTTTTGACATTTTTTCATAAAATGGACGACTCCAAACATGCCTTAAGTTCGTTGGCTTGTCGAAAATTACCTCCACCTGCCAGTAGAATTATCGCACCATCAAACCGGTTTTGGTTGTTTTTAAAATCTTTCATCGTGCGGTCTAATGCGTCCAAAGTTTTTCTGTGTGCCATCGTGCATTCATCCTAAACGATCAATTTTTGCTATAACACTGTGGCTACGCAGAATTCCTTGAAAGTTGGTGTTTCATTAATTTGCATGTTCAAAGGCAACTTTAGCGCTGAATGAGCTGATCGACCGCCTTTCAGCAACGTAGCTGCAATACCTGATGAAGTAAGTGCAAGTGTAATTCCATTTTTCGATCAAATCGTTGCCAATATCAATGATATTAAAAACTTTTTCCAATTCCACCGGGACTTGATTTCCTTAAGCAGATTGCACATAAGCTCCCTTATAGGTGTCATCGCCGGACATTGTCTAATAGGTAGGCACGCCACAAGACTTGGCGTCTACTCAAACGATTTCTGCAGGAGCTGTATGGAAGAAGAGGAAGAGGAGACGATTCCTCATCTACTCTGTGCAATGTACATGTCCTGCACTATCCCAATGACGTAGATTACACTTAGGAGAATTCTACTACAACGATCCCAGTGATTTGGCAAACACTGACATAAGGTGTCTTACGCGCTTCATAAGAAGCTCAAAGTGGTTTAATGAGTAGAAAAAAAAAAGATTTCCATAGCTCCATGTGGTATCACAACGGTTCAACATTTATTCTAAGTGTGTCGACTCTCCGTCGACAGCCACTTCTACCTAACCTGACTTTGTTGGTAATGTGATGATTTTTATATTTGTTCCATAAATCAATCGTTGTTGATGGGAAGCACGTCGACCAAATTATTAAAAACAGTGTTCGTATTTGTTTAGCATTTGACGAAATTATAGCATCTTCGAGACTGTGGTCCCAATGAGTATCATTCTCTAGCAATCCCAGGTTGGAAAGGTAGTATTTTCAGAATTACCACTGTGTCATTTTTAGGTCGCTAACATCAAATCTCTAAGATCTAATCTTATATAAAAAGTTTTACTTTTTCAAAATCAAAAACATTTTTTTTTTATTTTTACCCCATTTTACCCTACAAATAACAACATTTGAAAAATATATCCCTAAAGCCATTTCCTAAGCTAAACCTCTTAAACAAAAATAGAATTTCTTAAATCGGAAATTTTTTTTAAATATTTACCCCATTTCACCCTTCCCACGTAATTTTCTTTATTTTTCTTTCCGTAAGAACCTTCTACAAAGTATAAGAAAGTCGTTACCAAGTGATGCCGTCATCAAAGGAAATACTGATTCATTTTTATATATATAGATTTTCTTTTTTCGACAATTTCTGGAAAAGAACTGTTTTTTTTCCAACACAATAGACCAAAAAGATCGGACCTCATACAACAACTATGAAATAGACAAATTTCTGAAGGCACCTGTAAATATTTGACAATGAAGACACAATTTTTTTTTCGAAAAAAAGGCAAAAGACAAAAGATTCAACTGAAAATATGCACGACTGGGTCGCACGAACTTGCTCTTATGCGCGATCACATTGTGGTTCTGTAGTCTGAAATAAATTAGCTACGGGAGTCTATATTTTATCCATTTGCCAAATCTTAGTTAAGTTGCAGGTGGTATTATTGGAATACAAAAATTAAAAATATAGCCTAGTGTTGCAAATATGCAATATGCATAAAAGGAAATAATATTATTTAAACTGGTAAATTGCTTTAAATCAACAAAATTAGAAAGAAATTGATTAAAATACTTTGAATCTGTTTTAACCCAGCGCGATGTACACCATTTGATTTGTTATATAAATCTTAATTCAAAAGAAAAAAATTTGAAAATGGTAGGAGCCGTTTTAAAAATAATTAATTTCTTATATATAAAATTTCGTTAACATTTTTGAGAAAAAAATTGGTACACCAGTTTTAAGTATTTATTAATGTTGAGTTAAAAATTGAACTTCACAAAAAAATCTGCTACCAGTTTTCGAAATATCGAATTTTCAAAAATTAATTTTGATTTTTTTTTTTAAATCCAAAAATCATTTTTTAGAAAAATTTGGTACGCACTTTTATTTATATTTGTTACAAGCTTCTGTATACAAAATCTAATTTTATTCGGTTGATCAGATGTTGAGATAGTCGAAAATCAAAGAAACCGTTCTATGAGAGGTACTGTTAATAAACGTAAAATGTAAAATTTAAAAATTTTAAATGGTAGATCGTACTAATTTTAACACACAAGAAAACTTTTATCAAAATCGTAGGAGTCGTTTTTGAGAAATAAAAATATTTTCCTTAACGGTTTTTAAACATTTGTATGGGAGGCACCGTTATTTTTGGGTATTAGAATAATTTTTGTCAAAAATATTCTAGATAAAGTTAAAAAACTGCTATTTACCAAGTTTAATAAAAATCTACAGAATCGTTTTTGAAATATTGAGTTTTCAAAAAAAAAATCTAAAAAATATTTTTTTTGAAAATTTTGATACACAATATTATTTAGAATATGTCAATAATTCTTCATAAAGAATTGATCAGAATTTGTTTAACCGTTTTCGAGAAAAGCGAAAATCAAAAAAATGGTTCTTTGGGAGGAACCATTTTTTTTTTATAAACGGCAACTTATAACTATTTAAATTTATTGAGTTCTTAAATACAAATTCACTAGCGCATGCGCTGGATTTGAGAAAAATAAGTTTTTCCTTTTTGAGCAAGAAATTTTGTATGACAGCTACTGTTAATGTTGGCCCTAAAGAAAAGAGACAAAAACCGGTGGGGGGAATGTCCAAAAAACGCTAGGTACCAAGTTTAAAGAAAATCGACCCATCCGTTTAGGCTGTAGTCAAACCGACAGGCAGACAGACGGACGTTTTTGCTAGACCCACTTTTTTCGTCTTCGCTATCATCGTAATGTCAAGTTTGATCAAAATCTCGAGTTCGATTTTTTGTAGGAATACATAACTTGCATATAGTACCTATATTCGCAAGTAAAAAAGACATCAAATGTTTCCCATCTAGGAACATTTTGTATTGGAAAGTTGTTTTTAGTATTTTCCGTTGCTTATTATTTATGTCTCTCAACGTTTAAGCTTCCATGAAATGCCACAAATAATTCAAGATTAAAATTAGCAAAATCGGTCCAGCCGTTCTCGAGTTTTAGCGATACAAACGAACATCAATAAAATCAAAATTTAAAGAATAATTGTGGTAGGCTGTGGCTTAATGGTTAGTGCGTAGGATTTTCCAGCCAGAGGTCTGCGTTCAGCCTCTTCCACCTAAAAACAAAGATGTTTTTTTTCACACATTCTGCTTCTTGCGAGGAAGTTGTCTCTCATCTTATCCGTTCGGACTAGGCAGAAAGTTGAAGGTCCCCTCTATTCCTGCCAATAAAACGCACACAGGAATGGATATAAGAGTTGTCATTCAGTAAGCCATAGTTCTTCACGAGCTGTCGCGCAACCAAATGCATATATTTTTATTTTAAAGTATAGCTCAAATTAAATTCTACATAATCATGCTAATCACTTATTTAACAAAAATAAATTCGCATTAAATTTAAATTTAACAAAATAAAATAAATTAAAATAAAACATTCTATTGTTCATTATTTTTTCTTAATCAGATTTCAACTTATGTTTTTCTTGTTTGAATAAAGTTAAGTTTAATACTTCAATAATTGATTATTTATTAATATTATTAAGGTGTAGTATTTTTGCGATGGTATAAGCATATGTAATTAGTTTTTTTTTTTTAATTGCCAAAACCTTTATACAACCTCGTATTGTATTCATCTATATATACCTATACTTGTACGTAACACTTAACAATTCCACTAACAAAAAGTTTTTTTTATAATTAGCAATTTATGCACAATTCCCGTTCATTTTCAGCATTTGCATCACCTGGATGTTTATTGCTAATTATTCACTTTTCTTTTTTTTTTTAAGGGGAGCCAGTTAACGAGGACTCAGCTATTTGAAAAGTTCGCAAAGTCAGTCGTTTCGGTTTCCTTTGAAAGTGGGTTGAGTTTTTTTTTTAACAAGGCAAAATAGCATCTGTAAGGACAAACATAGACTCGCAATTCGCATACAAAACTAGTAAGTTTAAGATAGATAGAGGCAAGATCGAGTGGAAAGGGGGTGGAGGGGGGCTTAGCAAATAAATGATGAAAATTTGTTGAAACTGATGGGATAACGTGAAGGGATATAGTTAGTACGCTTTAGAGTAAGTAACATTAATTAGTAGTTAATAATGAAGTTTTGTGTATTCAGTGGCGAAAATAGTATAAGAAATTTAACTTCTTTCCAACAGAAGATGGCGGGCGCCCCCTGAAAGCAATTTCAATGTAGCCAAGTTCAGTTAATGAAGTTTAATTTGCTTGCTTGAGTAAATATGAATGGTATTATGTGGTTTGTATGAGATAGAGGAGATAACGATAGACTATCTTAGAATATTTCATTCAGGACGAGCAAGTATTTTTTTTATTCTGGCAAGATGAACATGAACATAGTTTAGTTGATGTTGAGTAGATATGACTAAGTTTGCAAAATGATACTCCACATTGCGCTTTTTAGTTGACGTTTTAACTTTTTTAAAAATCACGAGGCATTTGAAGTGTAGGCAACATAATTAATTGGCCGCTAATGCAATATTGTTCAGCTTGGAAATAAATTATTTCACTGTGACTCAGGTGGCGCACATAAACTGAAGTGAAACTAAACCTTGGTGTGCAAAAATGGAGGCAGTTGCGAGTTGACTGCTGATGGGAATGGTTGTGTGTTGATGCCCAATCCGATGCCGGACTGTAGCACCTTCTTAAGTAAGTAAGTAATTTATTATAACTATTCTTTCCGCAAAACTTTTAATCGATTTCTTAACGGAATTATGTAATTATAGGATTATAGCGCCCCTTGGGTAAATGGTTAGCGCGTAAGACTATCTGATGGGTCTGGGATCGAATATCCACTCTCATAACCCATGAAAAAATGTCATTTTTTTCCCAGTGGTACTGCCTCTGGCAAGGAAGTGACAAATTCACCAAAAGTATCTCTCGGCATAATAAGGGTCCTGTCTTTCATCTTAATAGTTCGGATTCACCTGAAAATTGTAGGTCCCAACCATTCCTTTGAAGAAACAATGCGCACACAGGAATGGTGTAGTTTTGTTATTGACACAACTCAATTCCCTAGAAACGGTCATACTTTGAGGATCTATACTTTTACAAAGAAAAAAATTCAACTGTCGTGCCTAGGCGAAAAGCAATTGAGCTAAATGCCGCCAAAAAAAACTTTAAATAGAATTTAATATAGTTTCCAAAACTATAAAAGGTGGCGACACAGACGTAGAAATTCCTATTTTCATACTACATGTTCAGTATTTTTTTTTTAATTGAGCACGTGCTCCGTTTTATTCATATCACCTTATCACCCATAGTTTTCAGGCTCTTTGAGTTCACTTCATCACTTTTAGGAATTTTCTTTTTAATTCAGAGCAGTTCAAAGCTGAGTCCAAACTGTCAAACAAAAATAATGTTTCTTTTTTTAGTTCACAGCACTCACCGCTCAGAGCTCGGAAAATGTGTTTCTTTTGTTTTTTGTTCACAGCTAGCTCGGAGCGTTATCCATGAGCTCAGAATAAAATAATCGAGCAAACAGAGTAAAATGCTGAGCGCAGCCAACTTCATACAGTTTTCATACAATTTGACGGATATGACAATTCAGTGCTCAAGGTGTAGCAATTCAGTGCTTTGTCGTTTTCGAGTTAACTGGCCGGAGCTACTCCTTTTTCACTCCTTTTACTCAAAATTTTCCATTTTCAATAGGAATGGAACAGTACCGAAATCCAAACGAAAACGACAATAATTAAATCGGAATGCTCTGAACACATTCTCCTCAGAGTTTACCCTCTCGCTCAGGCTCTGCTCAGTGTTTTGCTCTGAACCAATTCTGAACTAAAAAAAGAAGAAAGCCTTTTGTAGAAAATAAGCAGAAATCTTTGATTATAAGTAATTAATAATAAGAAGAATATAGAAGAGAATTTTTAAGAAGAAGCAACGAGATGAGTGTCGCGAGGGAGAAGTGTTGTTCCAAGGAAGTCGGGCCGGTTTCAGTGTTGTGGGCCAGTAAAAAAAATGTAGTAAATATCTTTCAATAGGTAATTTTATTTTTACATTTGAAAAAAAAAAAACAATTTTTTTGTAATATTTTAAAATTTTTTATGACTTTCTGACATAAGAATTGATATATAAGGTAAGATGTTGAAATAGAACTTTGTGGCACGTTCTGTTAGAACCACATTTGGGTTTTCATCGATCGGTAGCGCTGTCCGTTGATGCTGATGGCAATCACATAGTAGTTTTCGAAGAACTACGGACTCTCACAGAAAGCGATGATGTTTTCGGTTGATCTTGCGTTTCGTTGACGCAAGGTTGTTGGCTATTTGTTCCCCCCGATTGGCCACCAAACTTTGGATCATTTGGACGTGCTGTTCAATCGTGTTACTTGTCATATTGATTTGGCATCAGTAACTGAATATTAAACAACATATTTGACAGATGTCACCAAAACAACATGACCACCATAGGCCGTCAAAACCTACCCGCGCCGATTGCAAAACCCTATATTTAAGGGAAAGCTATAGCTAAAGTCCATTTTTAGAGGTAAAGTCGTAAATGAGTTCTCCGAAGTCCATTTCTCGAAGTAAATCGCACTATATTTAGCAAGAGATTTTCCCGCTATCGTCGAACGCAGCCTATTTTTAATAATTTTAATTTAAGAAAATTGACATTCTTGGCTGCAATTTACTATACCGATACCATAATCTACAGATTCTCAATGTAATTTCAATACAAGGAAATGCAGAGCCGAAGTTATTGTGCAACCGAAACCCTGTAGAACAATTTGTCTTTTGGTTGATTGGAGTCTATTTGGAAGGCATATATACCCAGACAACAAACTGGACTCACCCATTTTGGTGGAAGATCTAACTGATTTTGACTAACTTGTCGGCAGTCTTATGAAGCTACGGTAGACTCAAACCCTCTAGGTAAGGTTAGGTAGAAAGTGACTGTCGACGGAGAGTCGACTCACTAAGGCCATGTTTAGTATACCACCACCAACCTCGTCATCGGTATTTGATACATCATTATAAAAACGAACCGATTCGTCTACCAAAAATGTCTAATCCTCCCAAGGTCCCAAGTAGACCTGGATGGGATGATAACTTGATAGTTTTTGTATTAGGCTATTCCAGAAACTATTTTTGTCTTTTTTCTTTCTAGTTTTGACACACAAAATGTAGAGAAAACAAACAAACGACTAACCACAATCACATGTTTTTGTTTTCCCAACATATTTTACTGCCAAACTATTGATTTTTTTTGCTTGTTTGACACGGACGTCTGCTGGTTGTTCCAAATAGTGTAGTCAGTGGAACATGCCTTCCAGATACTGCTATAGCAACATCGTCCGCATAGGCAATCACTCTGTAACTCTCCGTTTCTAGGGACATCCTCTAAATGATTCAAGAAACCGAATCGATCATGAGGCGATCATCATATAAGCTCAAACTTTGCTACTGTAATGAAATTGCCTACTCGAGATTATTCCTTGGTTAAGAGCTGGAAAGGAGGACTTCACAAAATCCAGTTTCAATATTTCCGCGCTGCTTTAGCGTATTCATCAAACTTTTCACTTTTGGACTCTACGAATGATCTGAACAATTTCAATGCTTCTACTGTGGGAACCAGAACAATTCTAGATCTTGCATCATCTTATTATACCCTCTTCAATTTGATATTCAGTACAGGGAAGATAGGATATTTGCCTTTCACCCATACTAATATGGATTTCAATAAGCTATATTTCAAAGCTCTCACAGGGTTGCCGGAGTGAGCATTTAAACTGCCGCAAATCTCACAAAAATATTGCTATCAAAAGCTCTAAAAAAGCTCAAATCCTGAAGGTTACATAGCAAAACCAAAGAAAATGCCATATGAATTTCCATCAACTTGGCAATGGTAACTCTGATTCAAAACAATAATGTCAATAAGGGTTGGTCGCGAATTGGCGATCACCGATCAGTCTCCTTTCGCTTTCACCCGGGGAGCAGACAAGTCATGGTGGGATATACGTGAGCTCAAAGAAGATTACACAAACAATTTAAATGTAAGTCAGTGATTCGGTTTCTTATTTCAGTGGCAATTTCTTAAGTTTAGGTGCCGTGCAAGCAGCAATAATCACTGGTGTGTTTGAAAAAAGCTCTGCCTTAAGGCCTGTACTGCATATTCCAATTGAACAGAGTATAGTAGCATTGAATCACTTTAAGACTTCGTTCCAAAATATCGTAACCATCAACTGCAGCATTTTTGTTTGATTCTCCAAAACTGCGCATATTGTTCGGTACAGCCGGTTCTCAAAAATTCGAACACGTTTTGGACGAAATTGACAGTGCAGAACGTTCGTTGCCGTACTCGCAAGAATAGGGTATTCAAATTATCTACGTTTCCCGATAAGAACCTTTTAAGGCCCTACGAATTAACTCCGAATGTACTCACTCTCACAATCAATTAGAACTTGATGGTTCATATTAACTAACTCACGTTTTTCCCAACTTAAATGGTGGTATAGTGGGGGCACCGTTGGTCGGCCGTCACGCCCTTCGAAGGGCTGGTTTCATAATGTCTGATTAAAGTTCCAACTAAGCAACTTGGAACTTATTAGTCAATAACCAACTTATACGATATCTGAATAGAGGTCTTACTTATAATTAAAGTTCTAAGTATTTTAATGGCCAGATTAGCAAGTTTATTTGGCAGTTAATTTTAATTATTTTTTGGAATTTTTCATCAGTCAAAAAAATTGTCTAGAAATTTGGAATAGTTAATTCTGACACATACATTTATTATTTAGATAATTATTGTGAAACGCAAAGTTTGTTATAGAGAGGATTTAGTTTGCGGATAGTTTAACTGTCGAGTAAGTAATCAGAAGATTACAGACATTGCGTGATATGAATAAAACGGAGCACGTACTCAGAGCAGGTGCTCCATAAGAATCAGAGAAGGTGCTAAAAAAAAGTACCTGCTCCAGTTTCGTATGAAAAAAATATATACTCCAAATTCGTGAATCATGCACTGATCCTGACCATGAAAGGTCAATATTGTCATTAAAGCTGTAGAATCCTTTTCTGTTAACGTACTCGTCCCCATCATGGACAACTTGTTTGATGATAGGAACATGAGTACAATCAAATTGCTGAAGGAAAGTTTTTTTTTCTTGCCATTCGCGTTTTGCAGTCTGCAGTTCTTCAGTAGTTGTAGAAAATTTGATCCAATGGTTTGACTTCTGAAGTATTGCCACACTTACAAGGGACAAAACAGTTTTAGAGACCGTGGACTGGTCTATACTCCAATGTCTTCTCCAACTCCAGTTTGAAAACCTGGATCACCTATATAGCGAAGAAAAATTCGTGTTTTTTCGATGCTTGTTACCCAATTAACAATTTAACTTGTGTAAGGGTTTATCGAAGCTAATTTCAGTTTAGCAAAATTGCTTGTATAAGGCCTTAGAGAAATGCATTTGGCCCACCTGAGAAGCTCGAAAGGCTTTTAAACAATCATGTACAGGTTGATCAGAGATACTAAATGTCTTTCCTAAAAGCCTTATAGAAAGAAACAAACAATAATCAGTTATCAGTATAACAAAAATGTCGCACGTTGTTACTTTTCTAGGCAAACAATTAACAAGTATTTGCTGCAGGCTACGGTTTGTGTCAGAAAGCACTGGGTAAGTTTAAAATGGCTTGCCGCTATGAGCTTCTATTTGTTACAGATTGAGACCTTTCAGAATGCTTATAAGACCTCATACAAGCCTATTAGAAGCACAATATAAATAAAATGAAAAATAAATTAAATTCATTTATATTTATTTAATATTTATATCTTCGTTTTCTTCTATTTTTTTCAACCAAGCTGAGATTATTTTCTGAAATTGAATGTATAATTATTATTAATAATAGAAAAACATTTTACTTGGGATTTGAACCAAGGATATGCTGGTTGAGAGTCAGGTGCCTTACACATCACGCCAATCTGCTATATGCCAACTGAGTACCAAATTGGAACCAGTTGAAACCGAAAATAGCTTCCCAAGAACTTCGTTAAGGCTTCCTAAATAAGATTAACTACATAGTTCAAAAATACGGTGATACGGCCTTTTATTTGCAAGTGATTGTATTTTTGTAAGTTTTGTTAATCACCCATTCTTTTACATAATTTGATGAATTATTTGCAGCAATCAGGCTGCGCGTCCGGGAATCAGACTAACTTTGGTCATATTTAATATTACCGAATTCACACATCAGATGACTTTTGTATTTATGTTAACGCGTATCATCTGCTGTTGGCTGTTCTTTGTTTGTATATAAGAATAAAATATTATTTAAGTGCAAATCAGTGTGATTTGGAATCTTTCTATCAATTTTGCTCGCCGAAACTGCAGAACGGAAAACAACGATAATTTTCGTTTATGATTTCATTAATCCTATAGTACCTACGCTGCTGATGAGACACGAAATTTGTCTCCCGTTCTCAACAAATCAGTTTACGATTTCTTTACGAAGCAATGATTTACCGATGAACCAGAAAACATAATGTGGTCACCGCATTTATGAATTCTAAATTTCATTGGCTTTCAAGTTCTAACATATGCGGAGTATTTACTTTTCATGGAAAGCCGTAGTTTGTAATGAAAAGCAAATGCTTTTTGCGGCAATAATGAGCTTGCCATGAAAAACAGAAACCTATAGGCAGTTAATCTATAGCTTACCATGGGAAGCCAAATTGGACCATATTTCACCAAAACTGACCACACGAAGCCACAATGTGCGATACACACACAATAAAAACAACATTATATGACATAAATCCCCTGAGACAAACTTATAGAAATAAATGCATTTCGCGGATTTGTGCCTAACAGTATGAACAATTATGCTTGTGTCGGGCTCATGGTCAGACCACTTATACAAACAAAATTAGTTTATGCAGTACGCTTGTATCGGGTTTGTGTTCACAGGACTTATACAATTAAAATAAGGTGACGAAGCTTCCCTGAGACAAATTTATCGAAAAAATGCATTTTGCGCATTTCTGCCTGACAGTTCAAAAATTATGCTTGTGTCAGGCTTGTGCTCATTAAACTTATACAAACAAATTTGCTGTTTTAACTTTGCTGAGATAAACTTATTGAAGTAAATGCTTCTCATTCATGTGCTTGAAATTATGCTTCTATCAGGTTTTCCTACACAAAACTTTTCGAAACTGTGGGTTTTCGGATTCAATTCCAAACAATTAATAGCTTTTTTAAACCTTTTGTTAGCAGGCTTCACATTTAATCTTGGACAGAGCTTTTTAATCGAAGCTTTTACTTATCTTTTATTTCCTGTGCTTCTATATACGAATTTCAGGAGGCATTATCGAAAAATTAACGAAACTGTTCACATTATGCTTGCATTAAATTTCAAATTCCACTTCTAATAGGTTTAAAAGAAGCTGTGTACGAAACCATAGTTTCGAAAATGCACAACTTCGATAAAAAAAACTGAATACAAGCCCTATAGAAATAATAACTTCAAGAAATTGTAAAATTGGACCTTATAGAGGAAAAATTGTTGTTTGGGTAAGGCACCACCTATTGTTTCTGAACTATTTCCAAGAAAATGGTTCGCCAAGATTTGGTTTTTTGAATCTGAACTGAATCATTTGAATCTGAATCATTTGAAAATCCTTCTCTTCTTCTTTTATAAAATTTGACCTTGTGGTTTAAAATTGGCATGAACTCCCCATTTATGGAAAAAAATAAAAAGAGCTATTTACTTCAAATTTGAGCAATCAAATAAACTAACTCACAAATAGGAGCAGGTGCTCCTCTCGATGGAGTACGTGCTTTGCCTTATAATGGAGCAGGTGCCTATTATTTTGAGGAGGTGCTCATCACACACGTAGAAACTCAATCCTTGAGCACTTTTTCAAGTGTTTTATCCATACCAAATGGAGCACATGCTCTTAAAAGTTGAGTTTTGAGCAGGTGCTCCATTTTATTCATACCACCCATCATTAAGTTCTTCATATGATTAAAAAAAAAAAAAAAAAACTTAAGATAAAGGAAGAATCTCATCTACAAACTTTGATGTTGCACATAAAATTGTGTAGCTCAGTTGTTATAGAGATATTTATGCTTTATAGCCGCACAAGGAACTTCAAGCTGTGAAATGAGTTCCTTCAAAAATCTATGTCAAGCTAAATTTTCTCATCTAAATCAAAAATTTTTGCTTTTCTAATCATCAACAGAGTTTTATTTCTTTTTATATCCGAGTCGGACACATTTCATTCGCACAAAGTAACAACGGGGTGTATCTGTTCGAATCATTTTTCAACTGTCGCTCCTATTTTGGACAGCTGCTGAAGGGACAGAACTTATTATTCATCAATTGTACTCTGTGTCTCGTACATCAAGAAAGTAAAGTTTTTATGTTGCATCCTTCAGCTTCCCTTCGCGTGCTACACTGCTACTGCTACGAATGAGTATATGCCCCTCGCTGTCATTTATGCCGGTTTTATTTTTGTTCGTTTTATCGTCTGTATACACTCTCTGTCAACTAGACAAACACGAAGCCCAAGGAAGTGAACAATACTATACCTACTTGTACATATATAGATACGTGTGCTGTTGTGTATATCCTTTGTGTATAGATATGTATGTTTTAAGATACTTGCTGGTGTTGGTGTCTAACCAACCAAAAGTATAGAAAAAGAAATCTCCGTTTCAGAATAATTTAACAAAAGTACACTCGTTCACAATAAATGAAAGCATTTGTATGTGGCTTGAGCCATAAATAAGTTTGCAAAATGGGACTGAAGTGCAAGATAAATGAACTTTTGTCCAAGAGTTGAAATGACCGGCAGACAGATGCCCTCGAGAATTCTTGCATTTAGATATATTCTCTTTATAAGTGGTTAAGTTATGTGAAAGGATCAAGTTTTGGGCATCAGAAAAGCATAGCCATGCAATTTAGTTAAAGTATGTACATATGTATAATATGTATTACGAATATTCTTGGGATTGTAATCTAATAGCTTAGATAAAACATCAATTTGTTTCAAACAGTGACTAATTGATTGTTGGAGCAAGCAAATAAATAATCAGCAATTAATTAAGAATACATAAATCTTGTTGATTAAAATTATTGTTGTGTATTATATGTATAGACAGATCCTCTTCTGTATGAAATATTATGTAAGGCTTTATATGTACAACGGCGATGGTGAATCGAATTCCACTGCCAGGCAGATTGGACCCTTCAACTCTAATGACGTAGACCAACAATTCCTACCATCCGACCTCAGAGAAGTCGAGATGGCTATGTCTAATATCGGTTTTAAGGTCACCAATGATCCGGCCAGGAAGATCCTGAACCGTACCAGAGGTACTTACAGCGTATTAGAGGCAGACAAAAAGCGGCTCGTGTGGTGGCTACAAATGGGAAAGTACCTCAACCAACTTAGCGTGTAAAACTGTTGAAAGCGAAATAGGCAGAGGGACCTAGCTGGATGGAGAAACGTTTTGCGGTTTGAAGTCCAGGTCTATTCCGAATAAATAACAATAATACCTACTTTAAATACATCTTTTTGGTCATTTTAAAATTTAAAAAATTAATTTTTTGAAGCAATAACCAAGGGCATGTTGTACAAACGTATTTTTTTTTTAGTTGTTGTCATTCTTTAAAAAATTCTGTCTTTCTCTGTCAAGGTAAAAAGGACACTAAGGTGATGAGCCTGTAGGCTCTATAGTGGACGAAAAATTATTCCAATGTGGTAACGATAAATTCCTAACCTCAACATAAGGTTTCTAACCTTAATCGATAACAAAAGAGTTCAAAATTCTGTGAATATTTGTACATATGTGATTAACTCACAGTCAAGATCAAAGAGATGCAAGAACCTAAAGTTTCTTACTTTCCTTTTGGTGACGCTACAAAGCAGGATGCTCCTGGGCCTCCGTTAATATGCCTCTCCAGCCGACTCAATCTCTAGCTCGCCGTTTCCACTTTCGTACAAAAAGTCGATGCAGTTGAAGTCGATTTCAAAAACGAACTTTAATATACGTTTAGCCGCAGAAAAATAGGACCCAAATATAAATTCCTAGGTAATAAAAAACACCGAACTCAATTAGTTTTATTACTATTTTATTAATTCTAATTAAACTAGGGGGTTTATATTTGCGTGTTAATATTTGCGTGTTTTGATGCGCACGGCTCGACTTCATCCATCCGACTATCTTTTCTGCGAAAAAGGCATCGCAATTCACTTTCTGCATCGACTCTCGAAGGGTTAGTCGTGGCATTCGCTGATTGGTTCGTGGCGGGCGGCTTCTATCGACTATCGAACAAGTACTTATGTATTCCGCAGAGGCTGCGGAGTTGCCAGGACCGTCCGCCACAGTGGCCCCCCAGAAGGCTTAACACGCCCTAACGATAGCCTTCAGGAGCTTTGACTAGTCGACCTCTAAGGGTGTGGTACGGCTGAGTTGTTGCTTGTGGTGGCGGTTCTGGTATAATTGATGTGGATGAAGAAGATGGTAGAGGTAGAGGTAGGCTGTCGTCTTGATTTGATTCTAGGTATGCTGGCTTAAGGCGGTCTATTGAGATCTTGATGGACTTATTTCGAATAGAAAGGGTGAAGAACTTCTCGCAGCGCTGCAAAACTTTAAAGGGTCCTTCATATGGTGGAATTATGGATGCTTTGACTGTGTCATTGCGGACGAAAACGTGAGCTGATGCCTGTAGATCTTTGTGCACAAAGGGTTGTTGTCTTGTGTGCCAAGCTGTCTGCTGAGGTTTAGCCTGGCGCATCGTGTTTCGAAGGACTTTGATGAACTCGCATTGCGAGCGATCGTCGAGCGTTGGTACCAGTAGATCAGCTGGAAGTCTGAGCGATGTACCATACACTAATTCCGCCGGCGTTGCATTGATATCCTCTTTTAGGGTTGCACGAAGACCTAGCAGTATGAGTGGGAGACGTTTTACCCATTGTGTTGAGTCGTTGCAATTTATTGCTGCCTTTAACGTTCGATGGAATCGTTCAACGATTCCATTGGCTTGCGGGTGATATGAAGTCGTCATTGTATGGTTAGTCCCCATACATGTGCATAGCTCCGCAAATACCGATGACGTAAACTGTCTTCCTTGGTCAGATGTGATCTGCAGAGGCGGCCCAAATCGCGAAATCCAGCCTGTGATGAGTGCACTGGCGCAGTTGATAGCCGACATGTCTGTCATTGGATATGCTTCCGGCCACCTAGTGTAGCGGTCGATGACTGTTAGGAGGTAGCGATATCCATCTGAAGGCGGGAACGGTCCGATGATGTCGATGTTTATGTAGGCAAAGCGCTTGTCGGGCATCGGGAAGTGCTGCAGTTGCGATTTCGAGTGGCGCTGGATTTTTGTTTTTTGACAGGGGATGCATGTCTTTGCAAAGTTAGCACAATGCTGCCGAATGTTAGGCCAGACGAAGCGTTCAGTCATGAGTCGCACTGTCGCACGGCGGCCTGGATGCGAGAGGTTGTGCGTTGCTTCGAAGAATGCTTTCCGAAGGTCTTTGGTGATGAATGGTCGGACCCTATTGTGTGCTACATCACAATAAATTGGTTGGGCTAGGTGAGGGAAAGAAAACAGAGTTAGTTGCATCGAATGTACAAGTTTACCTTTAAGTAAGTCTTGAAGCTCGGTATCATTTTCCTGCGACTTGGCAAGTTTTGTGTACAGATCGTCTTTGCTCTGAACCATGTCAATTCGCGATAGTAGATCGGCTGCGTGGTTGTCTTCCCCCTTAATGTATCAGATATCGGTCGTGAATTCGCTAATGAGTGACAGGTAATAATTGGTTGTCTTCCCCCTTAATGTATCAGATATCGGTCGTGAATTCGCTAATGAGTGACAGGTAATTTGTTTGTCGCGGTGATGATTTTTCAGGTCGTTGTCGAAAGGCGAAAATTAGGGGCTTGTGATCCGTTTGTATGTGGAATTTGCGACCTTCTAGCAAATCACGGAAATGATTTATGGCTAAGTACATGGCTGTTAGTTCTCTATCGTATGTAGAATGACCTTGTTGCGTTTTGGAAAACTTTTTCGAAAAAAAAACCTAGTGGTTCGGGAACGTCATCGACCAATTGATGCAGAGCAGCACCTGCTGCTATGTTCGACGCGTCTGTTACTAAGCTCAGCTCAGCATCTGGTACTGGGTGTGACAATCGCACTGCTTGAGCGAGAAGTTGGCGGCAATTGTTGAAGGATTCATTCGTAGACTCAGTCCAGTTCAATGGGGACTTGTCGTTCTTACGGTTTCCCGGAGCCATAGCCAAAAGGGGAGTCTGTACCTCGGCCGCATGGGGCATGAACTTTCTGTAAAAGTTTACCGTCGCGACGAATCCTCTTAGCTGTTTCACAGTTTCTGGGCGTGTAACTCCTAAAATAGCGTCCACCCGCGAGGGAAGCGGTGAGATTCCTTGTTTCGTGATTAGGTGTCCGAGAAACTCTAGCTCTGATTGTCCGAAGACGCATTTGGCCATGTTTATTGCCAGGTTGTGGTTAGCCAGTCTTTTTAGCACTTCACTCAGGTGGCAGCGATGCTCGTTGATGTCAGATGAGGCAATGCATATATCATCCATGTACGGGAAAGCGTATTCGACCCCTCGTAGTACCTCATGCACCAGCCGCTGAAGGGTTTGAGCCGCATTCCGTAACCCAATAGTCATATGAGTGAACTCATACAACCCAAAAGGCGTGATGATGGCAGTTTTTGGGATGTCTGCTGGATTGATAGGTACCTGGTGGAAGGCCTTTTGTAAATCTATTTTCGAGAAAATGGTCTTACCTCGCAGAATGTTTGCAAAATCGTGGAGATACGGGAGCGGATAGCGGTCGGGTATTGTGATTGAGTTGAGGCTCCTGTAATCTCCACATGGTCTCCAAGAACCATCAGCTTTACGTACCATGTGAAGTGGGCTGGACCAGTTAGATTTTGAGGGTCTGCATATCCCAGCGCGCATTAGCAGCTCAAACTCCTTCTTCGCTGCCGTCAATTTGTCTGGTGGTAAGCGACGTGCTCGGGCTGAGCATGGTGGGCCATTTGTTTCGATGAAATGCAACGCCTCTGAGTTGGTCGATGCTCCCGGGGGTGCGAGACGAGTGATGTTTGGGAAGGTCATTATAATGTCGGCGAATGGCAAGGTCCGATCTATAAGCTGAGGTGAACTTTGATGGCTGGTTATGGCGAATAGTGGTTTTGAAAACGTATTGGTGCGTGAGTCTATAAGGCGGGACCTTTTCACGTCTACCAATAGGTCATGGTGCTGAAGAAAATCGGCGCCAATTATTGGAGTGGTGACGTCGGCGACTATGAAGGTCCACACGAATGGGCGGCTGAGGCTAAGATCAAGCTCGTGAGTAACCTCACCGTAAACCTTTATGGGCGAGCTGTTCACCGCGAACAATTGCATTGTAGTTGGTCGTAGCTTTTTGTGTGATGTGGATGGCGGTAAACATGAGACTTCCGCCCCGGTATCAATGAGAAACGACAAGTTCGTATTTTTTTCACGAAGACAGAGACGACTAATCGAGTGCGAGAATTTCTGGTGGTTTGGGGTGGCATCCGAGGGCATTTTGTGGCGTCACAACTGTTGTAAACTCGATGACATTGAGCGACCAATTCGGCAAGGTGGGCGACAGTTGGTATCTTTTTTTCCGAATTTCCGATGGAACCAGCAGTCGTCGAACTGTTCGACTGAGGGTGCTCGCCTACGCTGACTAAAAACTTGAGGCTGGCCCGCTCGTGGTGGCGTGCGATCGCGTCGTCGTGGCAATCGTTGGCCCTGTGACAATAGTTTGGAAAATTCTCGGACCATATGGGCGACTTCCGACGACGAGGACGGCGCATCCGTAGCAAGGGCTTGAGGTTCACGCCGTGTTGGTGATGGTGACGAAGCGCTAGGTGCGATGGCATTTAGTTGTCGTAATTCGACATTCTCCATAACCGTGTCAGCCACCCGAGTTTTTTCGTCCGCGATGCCTTGTAGCACGACTATGACTGCATGAACTGATTGTGGAAGGCGTGAAGCCCATAAGTCGAGTAAGACGGCTTCGCTTAATGAGCCCTTAGTGGCTTGAACCATCTCGTAAAAGAGCTGACTCGGTTTCTTGTCACCGAGTGGCATGTCGTGGAGTACTCGACGTAGTCGTTTTTGCTGGCTGTCCGCAAAATGGGTGGTGAGCTGCGTGCGGATGTATTTATACTTTTCAGTACTTGGGGCAGCGTCGATTAAAGGTCGGAGCTCAGTAAGGCGGGAGAGTGGCAGTTGTGCACAAACCGTATCAAATTTGCGGCTGTCTGGGGCGATGCCGGATGCGCGAAAGTAAAAGTCCAATAAAAAAAACCAGTTGTCGACATCTGATTCGACAAACGGCGGCATTTGAAGTCGAGCGTAATAATTTGCGGCTAATTCCAAAGGTTGGTTGCTGGCATCTTCGAACCGCTCACCTTCGTTTTACTGCGAGACATCATTGGGCTGATGGTTGCCCTCTTTAGATTCTTCGAGAGTAGAAGGCATCACGTCGGGGTCACCACTTTAGCCGCAGAAAATAGGTCCCAAATATAAATTCCTAGGTAATAAAAAACACCGAACTCAATTAGTTTTATTAATTCTAATTAAACTAGGGGGTTTATATTTGCGTGTTAATATTTGCGTGTTTTGATGCGCACGGCTCGACTTCATCCATCCGACTATCTTTTCTGCGAAAAAAGGCATCGCAATTCACTTTCTGCATTATTGTTGATTGGTCAGTTGCAGGTAGCTTCTATCGACTCTCGAAGGGTTAGTCGTGGCATTCGCTGATTGGTTCGTGGCGGGCGGCTTCTATCGACTATCGAGCAAGTACTTATGTATTCCGCAGAGGCTGCGGAGTTGCCAGGACCGTCCGCCACATACGTATCCCTTTCTAAAAACGACCTTCGGACTAGAACCAAAGCCACGATAAATGCTTTAAGCCCGCTCATTACGATGGAAAATCTAGTTCTGCATTCCAAGACTTGAACCAGACTTTACTGTAGTGCAGACTGGCAGGTTATGAAAAGGATGAATCTCATCAGGCTCATTGGTTTTGAACTTATCACGGTTAAGACGGTTATTAAAAACAATGAAAGGTAGAGCGTAGCCCAACAGACAAGTGGCGCGGGCCAGTTAAGATCGCTTCTTAGCCAGATGGGACGACCGGGAAGTTTTTGGTCTAAAAGTCCACCCTCACTTACGGCCACACGTCCACAAGCTCAATTTCTGGCCAGCCTTAATCTTGAGGCTGCAATCTGTCCAAGTATAGGCTACTTTTGGTGAAGCCTCCTAGAATTAGTTTCAGTGTTATATTATAATCAGTGACATTTCGTGCAAAAAAGTAAGTAATTGTCAAAGTGAAATTTTGAAGTAAGTTTGATAGCTGTGTTCCACACCTAGTTTCAAACAGTTTCAAACTGCCAGATTTAGCCATTTTTAGTTCGAACTTGTTCCACACATCAACAATTGTGCTATTTCTTGCTAAAGAGAGCGCTCAAATGGGAGTAAAAAAGTCTACTCCTCATCATGTTTTAGCCTGAGAAATTTCTTCTAGCTATTTTTTCGGATGGCTATTTCTTCAGATGACAGTTGAATTCAATTGACAAGGTTGTCCAAGTTCGATTATTAATATTATTTCAATTTTGTGAGTGGCCATGTGTTTTAAATATTTTATTAATATTTTTATTGTATTTTTTTCTAAGGAATAAAATATAGAATTGACTATAATATATGTATTTCTTGTATATATATAAAACACACTGAGCTTCAAAATTTAATGTAATCAAAGAACTTTTCATGGAATGGCTGATTAAGATAAAGATCATTGATCTACGGCAACTCAAGGCGAGTATCATCTTAAACGTTTTGTCTGAATTGTTGCAAATTAATGCGCGAACCATTTCCGACCTTTTTACAGTTTTACTTCCATCTGAGAGCATTCCATCGCCACTTAACAAAATTTGATCTTTAGCCAGATTTAACGGGAAAAATCTCGGGAACAGACTTAAGCTACGTACAGACACAATTGGCAAATCTTACATTATTGTAAAAACTTGTCCTAAATGTCTTACAATTACAACCGTGTGAACTTACACTTTTATGTTACAATATTGAAAGGAACGTCATTGGCTCACAATATGTGGACTCACAAAAGCAAGAAGATCGTCGAACTGCTTGGAGTCCACTAGCGGAAATTTGCGATACAATTTCGGTAATTTTATCAACAAATTGGAAATATGGAAAATACTGCTAAACTAAAGAAGTTATTAATTTAATATTTTCTACGCGACCAAAAACTAATCTTCTGCGAACTCTCATACTTAAGCAGTTAACAATCCACAAAATTAGGACGCATTCCACAGGCCAGCGAATACAAAATTCGTTTGAATTTAACCTCAAACACTTATTTTACTTGTATATGTCACATGTGAATGCAACCACATTCCCAATTTTCATTTCGCTGTTGGTTTCTCATGTGCAAAGATTGAAAAATCCTCTTTTGAACTTGGCATAATACTAAAAATGCTTTACAGGAATCCTCAATTGCTCAAAAGACACATTAATATTCTTGGCCTAGAAAGCAGTCTAAATCGTCTAAGACTTTGGGGCATTTTCTCTAAAGAAGATAAGAATGGTTGGGACCTTTTGCAAGGTTTGAACGTAATTGCTCATCATCTGAAGTGTCACTTAAGCTCTAAAGAAGTTATTGTTAATGTCACTAACAGTGACACAACTCAACAAATATCATTTTTCAGCAGAATCAAAATGAATAATAAAATTTTAATTTTTGGTCAAATTACACCATATTAGCCTTAAAAGCGCCCATGCTCCTGCAGAAGACGAAGACCACGCTACTAAGGAAAGTTTTTACAAGCTCTTCACCAAAAAATACGAGCAATGCCGCAAGCGTCGTATTAATTGGGAGCAGGGTTACAAAAGCTTAATTCACTTCTTAGCTTAGGTTTGTCTTTAATTCACAAGCTAGCGGCTCCATTATGAATTGAAAAAAAATTAATTCATAAGCTAGTTGCTGGTTTGGAAATTCGTAATCTATTTTTAGTGCATAATTATAAACGAAAGTGGTTTTGAAGCTTTTGAAGAATTTTTAGTGAAAATTAATAAAATTTGTTAGAAGAGCACCCATTAGCTTATGAATTAAATATTTTTAATTCATAAGTCAGCTTATGATTAACATCATAATGCTTTTTTAATTCGAAAATTCGCAACCCAGCTTGGGAGAATTTAACACCAAAATTGGGAAAGAGGACATCTTTGGTAGGACGATCAGAAGGCACACCCTGCACACCACCTCCGGCAACGGACGCAGGTGCATCGATTTTGTAGCGGGAAATAACATTGTGGTGAGCAGCACACGATTCCCTCATCGTCTCGACATCCACCAGGGCACATGGTGGTCACCAGATCGATCATGTCGCGTTTGACGGAAGACTATCCCCTAGTATTCTGAATATCCGTACATTCCGAGGAGCCATCAATATCAACTCGGATCACTATCTAGTTTCGGGCAAGTTTTTAGGCGAATACAAACTACTCAGAGAAAATTCAATGTTGAAGGAGTTCAATCGGAAGAGACCGCTACAGTCTATGCCGACCGCGTATCCCTTGAGTTTGCGAGAAATCCCACGACTGTTGATATGAGCCTGGAAGACCAATTGCAGCTATGTCAACAAGCCATAAGACACGCAGCTTCAGAAGTGTTGGGCTTCTCACAACCCCTGGTTTGACTCCGAATGTGCTCAGGCAAACAAAGCCAAAACGTAAGCACACAGGTCATGGCTCCGGAAGAGAGCTCGAGTGTGCCATAATCTCTACGTTGAGCTGAGCGAAGGAAGGATGAGAAACGCTTATGCTCAGGAGGAAGAAAAAAGATCACCAACAACGTGAATTCGAGGAGATGCAGAGATGCTTTATCAAGAAAGAGGTATGAAAGGAAAGAGGAATGAAACTACTATGATGGGCCTGTAAAGATGGAGATGGAAACACTGTAGAACTGTAGTGGATACGCAGGTTATGTTAGCCATCTGTAGAGACTACTTTAACCAGTTGTTGAATAGCGCTGACAGCTAAGATCCCGCCAATCATCGACCCAAATCAGTCAATCTAGATGACAACCAAGAGTTACATCCACTCAACCGAAATGAGATCAAAGTAGTCATCACCAGACTAAAAACGAACAAAGCAGCTGGAGCCGATGGGCTACAAGCGGAACTTTTTAAACACGCTCGAGATGACCTGGTCATGAACATACACCAAAGTATATCTGACGATTGGAATCTCAGTACCATCTGCCCGATCCACAAAAAAGGAGATCGCCTCCTCTGCACCAACTATAGAGGCATAAACCTCCTAAACATTGCATATACGTAAGATCCTGTCCATCGGTTTAGGTGAACGTCTTAAGGCGTTTGCTGACGATCTAATAGCTCCTCATCAATGCGGCTTCAGACCTAGAAAATCTACGACTGACCAAATTTTCCCATTACTCCAGATCCTGGAGAAAACCAAAGAATTCAATATCGATACCCACCACCTGTTTATCGATTTCGATTTCGTGGCATGTGCAGCTTAACGGGATGACATTGGAGAATGCTCGCTGTTCCGTCAAAATTGGTAGGGATTCTACCGAAACTTTCGACACCACACGAGGGTTAAGACAAGGTGACGCACTTTCATGGAGCTGTTTCAACATTTTGCTTGAAAAGGTAGTACGCAACACCCAGGCTAGTACATCTAGTACTATCGGGTTTTTCAATAAGAGCGCTACAAAAATTTTTTTAAATAAAACAAAAACGGTTTTGGATATCAATGAAATTCTTTATTCCAGTGAAAGTACGTTCGATGCCATTATGTATGGAACTCGATTTCTTTTGCATGGCCACCACGGGCACGCTTGCAGAAGTCTAGACGCTGAACCCAATTTTCGACGGTTTTCAAGCATAAATCCGCCGATACTGCTGCAATTTCACGTTCGATATTCGAACGAAGTTCATCAATCGTCGCTGGCTTGGTGGCATAGACCATAGACTTGACGTAGCCCCTTACTTGGGTTTGCTAACGACATTGATGTGATAGAGGATGAAAGAAGCGAGCAGTAACTGGTGCTTTCACTACTATATGACTGAATGTAATTGAGGACAAAACGAAGTATACGCTTTCATCAACAAAAGGCCATTCCCACCACCGACTGGTCAGAACGTGACAAATGATAGGTAAAACTTCGAGGTAGTCAATAAATTTGTCTACCTGGGGACTCCTGTAAACGCGGAAAACAACATCAAGGCGGAGATCAAATGTATGTAGAATAACTCTTGCTAATCGCTGTTTCTTTGGGCTAAGTAAGCAATTGAGGAATAAAGCCCTATCGAGACATAAGCCTAGTACAAAAATGAAAATCCGTATCTAGCAGTTAAGATGGCTGGGCCATGTAGAGCGGATGAACATCGATGCTCTGCGGCAGGCTAGAGATCGAGTTGACTGGAGGGGCATATTAAGTAAGGCCCAGGAACACCATGCTCTGTAGCGCCATCAAAAGTAAAGTAAATAAGAGTTTCGATTAATCTATTTAAATATGTTTATATTTTTACAATATTTGTATTATTTTTAATGTTGAAAAAAAAACATATGTGTGTACTGAAGTTCGCGCGCTAGAAGTAAAACTTCTTTTCTCTCAAACAAAGCCTCTCGCCTCTGTCATATTCTTACTTATAAACGTACAAACATTTTGCATTAACCAACATAACAATTAATTGTTGATTTAAGATTATAATGAATTCTTTAAAGTTGACGATTTTCGCTTAGCCATTACACCCCGACTCCACAGGGCATTCAGATGCCCAACATCACAACCACAATCCAATCAGCGAATTTTTACCGCTGGGCAAATTATGTCATGTCATTTCACATACAAGGGAAACATACAGAAATTCCTTTCCCCACTACTTCTACCTTTTTCCTTCAACATTTACCACCACATTCAGCGAGAACCAGATAAAAACTCACACACATGAAACGTCAAATCTCATGCCCAAGCTTTGAACAGCGGTCATGTCGTGTTGAAAAAGTAGTTTTCGTCGATATGTTGCTGCACGGACATGGATTTTTGTGCCTCCATTGGATTTTTTCTAGACATGTTCATAATCCGAGCATCGTTCATGCCCAGTTGAGGTGGCATGTAAGGGCCAGCTGTACAAACGTCGATGTCGGTCCAACTTTTATCCGTAGTTCAGCAACTTTAGTCCACCGATTCCGGCGAGTTAACTCAGGTTCTCATTTGATTCAAATTTGTATCCGTGGTTTAGCACAGTCAACTCACCGATTTCAACTCACCGATTCACCTCAGTAAAATCTCCGAAATTGGGACGAGATTTAAGAAAGGAAACGAGACGCAATAAAACGAGACGAGAGCGTGACATTATTCACTGTAAGCATTTTGGAATTATAAAACCATTTCCCAATTCAATGGCAAGAGACTTTTGACGAGATTTAACAAAATAATGATATTAGCTGCATTTTATTATCCTTCAAATCTGATCCGGATAAGATCATGATAATAAAACAAACAGGATCACGGTGAAAAAAATGTTATATACCCATCTCTTTTTGTCCTTTTGTGTATTTATTTGTAGGTGTTCGTTGTCTCCGTTTTTACTCAAAAAGCCATCTACCCGTCAGCGTTAAAACTAATTTTTGGAAGGAAGTACTAAAGGTGTGTGTTCAAAAATGGATTTGCAAATCCAAAAGCAAAGCTGGACCTTGAATTGTTTTTGTAATAAATGTTATTTCGTGTGCAAATCCAATCCGGATCAGATCTGGGGGAAATTAAAATATCGACGGCTATTAAAGCTTACTGATTTACAATTTCTTAATCAATTAATTTTACGTAACGTGACGACGTGAAATGCTTTATCATGCATATCCTCGTCATAGTTTGAAACTAATTTATCAAGAACGACGAGATCTCGTCACACTCACGTCTCGTTTTCTTATCGCATCCATTGTGTTCGAGGACTAATTCCAAATGCATATGGCAATGCTGTTTTAGATTTGTCAGCGGGTTAAGGATTCCTCGTATATGGCAATGCTCGTGTACGTTTGTCAACATTCAACAAGATAGTTTTGTTTACTTTGTGTTTTTCTTATTTTAGGTAAATTTATTTGTTCATTTTAAGTAGTTAGTTTATAAGTTAAGTTGGAAAAAACTGATTTGTGTTATCTAGCATTAAGCGTTTAATAATTTAAATTAAAAATATGGTCGAAAAATATATTTGTTTGTGTTTTTTTTTTTAATAATGAAAATCGTTTTCTATTCTGGTGGCTATTCTTCGCTGTGTTTAATTAAAAAAAAAAAAAAACAATTTTCATGTGGTTTTTTAATGAAATTATGTGTCTTTTGCCAAAAAAACATTCTTTTTCGGTATAAAAAGATGTTTTTTTTAAATAATTATTGGTGGGTAAAAGTTTTTATATAAAGCTATGGCAAAATGTGTCGCGAAAAATTCTGTCGGTTTTTGAAAGATAAAAAGTGTCGGTTTGACATGTCACTGACAGCTCCATATGAAAATTTTTACCCCCATTGCCGGAAAAGAAGTTTTACTTCAAAAATGCATCCAATCGAATAAAATTTCTTTATTTTGTAATCAAGTCAAAACTAAAGTCCTCTTTCCGGGGAAATTTATACAATAATAATCCCATCTAGGTAAGGGGAATCATTCCGTAATTTTAAAACGATAATTGTCAAAACGATAATCTTGCACGTTATCGTCATCAATTTACTTCACGAAACACAACCACTATCGTCTCGTCAGTCGTTTAATTTTTCATCACAGTTTGAGAATCTTTGGAATCTCAAACAAAGATTGAAATGTCATTTTCGCTGTCATAAATGACGAATTTTGAGTTACGGAGAGAAAATTTTCGATCGTCAAGACGATATCTTCCAGACGATAGTATGATTATTGCTTTTACATGATGCGAAGCTGTCGTCAAAACGACATCGTGTGGTGATAATTGAATTACGGAATGAATCCCAAACAAACTGTATGTTTGTGAAAAAACGAAAAAGAAGTTGGTTAAGTTTTTTAATGTTGATCGCAAATAAGTTGAATTGCTTATATGTATTAAAAATATATTTCGAGTCTGCATCTGCATTACCTATGTCTCATCATAAATTTAGTAGATAAAGATTAATTAATATGATACAAAACATTTTGAAAATTAAAAGCTTTTCCTAGGTTTGAGTTTTTGTATGTTTGTAACTTACTTGGTTTGATATTCATATACATTAAATCTCATCAGATGTCAAAGCTATGCACTCTACGATTTTAATCCATCGTTAATTGAAAATACGTACAGGTATAATAAAGAGGATGGGACATAAGTATGAGTTAGAGATGACTCTGATGCGTGGGAAAATGCTGAAACTACAAAATGACAATCCATATGGATCTACTTCTACTATATCTATCTATATAGAATCCGAATGCAACAAAAGAGAATAATGTGCGTCAGAGGTAAGATTTGTGTCTATGCAAATGGCGTGCAAGTAATGAGACCAGGAAAAAGGATTTATTTCCTTTCACTCTGACGGTAATGAATTACGAAGAAAAAACAGCAGGGAGAAAAGAATGCACGTTTTGTCGGCAAAACGTATAATTGGATGACATCAATTTTAGAATCCTGCACGCATATTTCTAGTATATGAACCATTTGCAATTGCAGTTGCGGTTGGTGAGGAGCGAGGACTGACGACTGAAGCTGAAGAGAGACAACATTACATAGGCACAGGGTCGGCCCCAGCCAAACATGCGCCCTATGCAAGATTTGTAGAAAGCGCCCCTTCTTTTTTATATTTGCATCCATACATATGTACATACACTGATACACATGCATAAGAATTTCATTGCGTTGTTTAAGTGGGATCTTTAATTTAAAGATATTTGAGCTAAATTCTCCTTGAATGCAACAATGAAAGTGATGTTAGTTAGTGTGCAAGAAATAACTTAGCACAGGGATTATTTGAACAAGTTATGTAGTTAAAATGCAAATGGCAGTACATATTTGTTTGCGCAAGATCAGATTACATTTTCTCGTTCCTAGTAATGCGCCCCTAGAATATGTGCGCCCTGTGCATTTGCACATTTTGCACATATGGTTGGTCCGGCCCTGCATAGGTATAAAGAATATATGTGCTTTTTTACCAAATCCTTATATGAACCTTACATCAGAGCTTTGTGCTCTCATATGCCTTATGTCATACAAAATGCATTGAAAGGGATATGCTGTGTGGAAAATAGGATCAACTGACACAGTGCGGGCATATACCTATAGAACTTGTTTTCCCTAATTAAATTTTTGCCAGGTAAATTATGGAGTGGTGTGCATTGTTGAGAGTCGACGTCATTAGCGGAGAAATAAGTTCAACATTGCAGTCAGGTGGAATATCTATTGTGGTGCTGGTATTTTCTTTACAGTTACTTTGTACTCTTGCATGTAATTTGAAGTGAACTTTATTTACTAGGTATCTTTTGATGTTTTATGTGTTTATGGGGTCATGATATGTTTAAAACAAAAATAATAATAAATTATTTTAAATGGAAGTAAAAATGAGTGAAACTTAAAAAAAAAAAACGGAACTGAAAAAGTAACGAAATCTCAACAAAAAGATAACTACTTGAAAAGAAGCTAAAAGTTTGTTGTTAAATAGAGCCTCCCAAAAATGGGGTGAGTTCATTATACTTATAACACAGCTGTTTAAGAATACAGAGTCTTCGGTAATCCAGTTAATAAAGTCGCAGTTAATTAACTTGACTGTTGAATGCAAGTTAATACTGTGAGTAAGTACTTTGGGCATTACCAATAATCAAACGCTAAACACGCGTTTTGATAAATGCCAGGGGAGTCATTCCGTAATTCGATTATCTCCACGTAAAAGCAATAATTACTATCGACTGAAAGATATCATCTTGACGATCGAAAATTTGCTCTCCGTAACTCAAAAATCGTCAAAACGTGATCGTTGAATCGTTAGCATTTGAACGATACCTATTAAGCTATCGTCTTGTGTCGTCTTGTTTGTTTTTGTAAGCAATTTATGCATTTTATCATTATGAAGCAACAAAATGTAGGGTTTTTCAATAAGAGCTGGTAGATTTTTTCGGTTGATCCTGGGTTTCGTTGACACAAAGGCGTTGGCTGATTGTCCACTGAATTGGTCGACTCAAAATTGGGCCCCAAACTTTGGATAATCGACTTGGAAGGACAACCATGTAAACCGTATAATATATGGGCACAACGCACGTATCGCTGCCTAAAAGATTTTTTAATTAAAGTTTTATCATTTGGACGTGTTGTTCAATCGTGTAACTTGCTATGGTGATTTGGCATCAGTAACTCTTAATTATATGTAGATTTAAGGGTAGATGGATAACCGATTTGGTTAAGCGACATCAATTATTTGCTGCAATTTTTCTTCACTTCTTCTTAATAAAAATTGACATTGGGCGTGACTGACCTATAGGTAAAACAAATGTTTAATGCTTTTTTAATAATTCTATTTATTTATAAATATAATATAAATAACTTACATTTTTGTTTTTCTCATTGGCAACAAACATACGAAAAACACAGTTTAAGTCCGAAGTTCTGCCAAAGTCCATATAAAAAAAATTAAATTGAATTAAAAATGGTAAAAATGGGTAGTTTCGGACTAATAAGCGAACACACCTATTGTGTTACGTGAAGCAAATTGATGACGATAAAATGCACGATTATCGTTTTAAAAAATACGGAATGCCCCCCCCCCCCAGGTTTAACTGTTAAACTTTAAAGATGAGTTAATTTATGTGTTTACCAATAACCAAATTAAACACACCTTTTACTAATTAGCGCTCTATTACAAAATCTACTACAGTATTTGTCAAATAGACAGCTTTTGAAATGACATTTGTGTTATTTTGCAAAATAAAGAAACAATTTTTCTGGTTCCAAACAGAAATTTAAATTTTTTTCACTTATCAAATTAAAAAATGAGTGACGACCAGGATTTAATTGATGAAATTAGTATTTTGGAGGATGTGTCACAATCTCACCGAAAAAAAATATAAAAAAAATAATAGATCGTTTCGAAGAATATGATATAAATTTCTTTCGGCACTATAGGTTAGTTCTTTTTGTATAACCATGTTATATAATAATAGTAATTTAAGGTTTGATAAGTCCACTGCGAGGTTCATCATCAATGGTCTCCCAAACTTCAAACTTCGACTTCAATGACTTTGTAATGAAGCATTACAATTCCGTCCCCCCCATCTACGCACCTGTCCCTTTCCTAAGCACCATTCCCTATACCACCAACTCCCATACCAAACCAAACTACCTTCCCCGTATACTTACCTACTTTCGTGCCCCTACTTAGCTACGCGCCTGGAAAGTAGAAAATACTCACCTATCCGGCAGAATGCCTCCCAGCATATACACAGTGCAAGCTATAACCAGCAACTGGTTATTAAATAAATGATCAGCAACAACACAGAGAAATCGGAAATTCCCCACACTAACCGAAGAACAACAACAATAACAGCTAGGTGTGGTGTAATTGCATTAGAAAACAAGTACGAAGAAGGAAGAACTCCACTGAAACCAACAACTAGGTGACGATCGAGAACATCGATGGTGAATTAAGCCATCACCCTCTTGCCGCCCCCATTTTGCTATTAACAATGAAGGTCTAGGACATGGATGGTGAAATAAACAAGTTGATATCAGCCAACTCATCTCCTGCAGTTTCACCTCTTGCAATACACATAATACATGGTCGAAAGTGATGTGCTTCCCCTTGGAAATGTTCACTTCGCAGTTTTACAACTCACACATGGTTTGACCAGAAAGGGATATAAGAGACCGTCATACAAACAACAAGATCAGTATCAAGACCGCCGCCGCCGAGTTCAGTTATACCAGCCAAAGACTTCCCCCCTCCAGCGGTAAGGGGTCTTGTAAGTAAAGGGCCAACCAAGGTAAATAGTCTGTGATTTGCCGGATTCGTCCGTGATTTGCCAGATTCGTCTGTGATTTGCCGGATTCGTCCGCGATTTGCCAAATACATCTGTGATTGCCAGATTCGTCCGTGATTTGCCGTAGTGCAAGAATCATCCTGCAACCGGACCTGTATACACCGCTGATTACACCATCATCTCTGGACCAGAAGTATTCAAACCCCATGGTAAATGAGACCGAAAGAGCTTTTTTGAGGAGCACAACAAACAAGCGAAGTACCAAGAACCAGATTACTCAAGAAATAAGACATACTATTATAATATATATGTAACTAGGTTAAGTTTTTGGAATTTATACTAATAAAGAACGACTAAATCTAGGGTCAGTACTCTTTGGATAAAACCTTGGAAAACCGACGAGCTTAACCTCAGCCTTTGACAAAAGTACATCACAACTTAATGTCGTTGAGTTTGCTGTAAACTATTTCGGAAAAGTGTTTTACTGATTCGATTAACAACTCCATTGTAGCTGGATTTCAATTCGAGGAACGACTCCTTTTTGACGATTTTTCAGTCATTTCAAATATGTAATTCAATCTGAAATTGAAATTTACAGTACCTATATTTTATGTTACATATTTTACTTACATACATTTTTCAATTAAAAGCGCACTAACTCGAGTGAAAACAACATCGACGCGAAAGATAAGAAAAATAGTTGTTTTTTCCTCTATTGCTTTTAGCTGTCAAAATGACAGCACAAACGAGGTGTTCATACAATAGCCGTGTTTTTTTGCAAGCCCGGGGAGATTTGGTTGAAAAAAACGACCTCGGGGATTAGCGACGCCATTACAGAAACAAAATGGAGTTTCCATACAAGCTATCGATAACAAGCAAGCAATTTACGCCGGTAACACAGATTTTCTCCTTGCTTAAGTTAAACCCCGAGAATTATCCGCGCTTAGCTAAGCCCCAAGGGGATAAGTTGTTGTTACATTAATTTAACATGTAAATTGCAGGACAGGACGTTGTTTTTTTCGATCGATTTCCTCGTGGCTTGCAAAAAAACACGGCTAATATAACATGAGTTTCTTCAGTTCAAATTTAAAGGCACATTTAGCGTTAAGCTGACTATTAAATTGATTATTGGTTTGGTTTATTTTTAAGAATCCACTTAATTATTTAAGTGATCTCTAAATTTGGATATTGGTAAGGCCCAATATATATATTTTTTGTATCAATAAAAACATAAGTATAAATGTTTTCTGCATTAAATATCATAAAGTAGATATTGTTAAGGTATTTTCAATATAACACCAAGATGGTATTCCACTTATTGTTCTGAAACCACTGCTTTTCCATCTGGTTCCGAGTGGATGATAAATATGATTTGACCAACTCTTACTTTTAAAAGAAAAATAATCTTAACTATTGATGATATTCACTTATATTGATTCTTTCCTGATTTCAATATTTGCTAATCGTCAAATATTAGTGCAACCAAAATATTTGACAAAGTTTGGCATCAAGCCCTCATATATGGAAAATTCATGCATTTTGTATCAATGCATCACTATTTCTTCAGCTTCCATGGTGAATTGCTAATTGCCATACATCACTACTGAACAATTGATAGCAAAAAATGTTGACATTTTTTTGTTTAATCTTTTCCATGTTTCCAAAAACGCTATAAGCGTTAAAATTTTCTTGAAATCAAATGTGCATGTGGTATCTGGTATGCCTTTCTATCTATTTTCTATCATATTTTTTTAATGCCCAGAGTGTATATTACACACTATAATCTCATGAGTCCTAGCATATTATAACAAAATGCGAAAAACACTCTTCAGTCATATCTCAAAATATGTAGCATGTTGACATTAAGCCAGTGCGATTAATATGTCACGGCACCGCGTAGTGCACCGCCCATTGCATTTATTTTTAATGGAATCAAATCCCCAATGGCTCGTTATATATCAATTATTATTGTCCACGTACAATGGCATAATTTAAAAAAAAAATCAAATTAGGAACATTACCCCAGTGTCCCCCAGTTTTATCAAAAAATCAAAATTAGTCAAGGTGAAATATATTTTATAACTTAATTTAAATCAGAAGGTTGCAGGCTAATAACTCCTACTCTTAATTATATTAGTCGTGTTTTTTTTTGTAAGCACCGAGGAAATTGGTCGAAAAAAACGAAGTCGGGGCGAAACAATACAAGAACGACTAATTCCCTTCGGGCTACGGCGAACATTCTCGCCGAACTTGTTCGTGCTCGCTATATTTTCGTCGTGTAGGGGCTGGTTCTTAAGCAAACCTCATTTTTGCTGTGAACGTCGCGTCATTGAGTGTATCTCACGAATTAAACACAATGGCCACAGTCAGCCGCGATTTTATCGATGTTTATTTTTTGAAGAATCAGAACGAAATGAATGTTCGCCAATAGTGTTCGTCGTTTAGGGCTACCTTACGGCGAGCATGTTCGTAGCTTAGGGCTACCTTTAAGCGCCGAGAATTCTCGGGGCTTAACTTAAGCACGGATAAAAACTGTGTCACCGACATGAATTGCATATAAAGGGTCCGCCAAATAACTTTCTTTTTATTGAAAATGGCACAAAACATCGAGTGTAGCTTCGGCTGTGTGGCACGTAGCGCCGTCCTGTTGAAACCAAATGTTGCCAATTTTTTACTTTTTTTTCTTCAATTTTTGTGAACAAAAATTCGTTCAACATGGCCCGATAACGATCGCCATTGACTGTAACGGCCACTCCTTGCTCATTTTCGAAAAATGGCCCAATTATGCCTCTGGAACAAAATCCGCACCAAACAGTGACTCGTTTTGGGTGTATCGGCTTTTCAATGTATGCGTGCGGGTTTTCTGTACCTCAAATACGACAATTTTGCTTGTTTACTACCCGCCAAGATCAAAATGAGCTTCATCTGAAAAGATGATTTTTTTTTTGCAAAATCGGCATCTTCTCTAAGTAGATCGCAGGCCCACTTAGCGAAGCATATACACAACCATACTCGTTCAGCGGAAGGATAAAACTAATTATCTGTCAAATCAGACATGAGCTAAGTGTTACCATTCACGAAATAAGCACTAGTTGAAAAAAAACGTTAGATGGCTGACCCTTTACTTGATATCTATAAAGTTTGTATGGAAACTCCATTTTGTTTCTGTAATGGCGTCGCTAATCCCCTATTTCGATTTTTTCTACCAAATCCCTCCGGGGTTAAAAAAAAACCACGGCTAATATGTACGTATTACTTGCTATAGTATAGAGTTATGTGTATTGGTACTTAAGGGAAAGTTTTCGATTCGAAAAAAGAACTTTGAGAACTTGAACTTGGATATTTTAATCAAGTCTTACGTAATGTAAATATAGAGAAAGAGATGCTGGAGCGTGATTAAACTGGATCACGCAATTCTGTTTTCCTATATTTCTGTATGCTCGTAACCTACTCCCCCAATTGACCGATTTTCTTCAAACTTTGGTTTTAAGCACAAAGAGATAATCCAAGTATTATGGTAAATCTGAGTTAGTTACTGAAACATATTTCACAGCCTATATTTAAACCTAGAGTAAACCCTGGATTAACTGAAAAGATATTTTGTACACAACTCCGATATAAAAATTTAAAAATTAACTCAGTACTGAAAAAATGAGCCTAAAGCGATTCCGTATAGGAAGTAAACTGGAATTTTTAAGCTTCATAGGGTCCAGTTTTTTACTGCCCGTATTAACTCCTGTAAAATGGTCTTCAGAAATTTTAAGTCAAGCTTTAACTCATCAAATTTGGGGATTTAACTTTGGAAAAACTGAATAACAGATATTTTTTTAAAGCAGCTGGATTGTGCGTGTCAAAAAAATTATCAAACATAAAGTGCCCGTCTGTATGCAAGGAATGATTTTCATATTATGTAGTGAAGCTCTTTTCGATTTCTATAGTGAAAGGGAATTTTTCATAGTACTGAAGTTCGATAGGGTTTTGACAAAGTTAATGCTACACTGTAAAACTGGGTTATGAGTTAACTTGGGCTTAATTTGTTTGCAGGATGAACTAACTGTGTTTTATTTCAGAGTTAACTCAACGCCCCAAGAGTAACTAGTAAAGGGTGTTTTTTTTAACTTCGAAATGGAATAAAACAAAGATGATTTTTTTTAAATTGACATGAAATTTACTTAATTCGAAAGATAATCTTCTAGAACTAATTATAATTTAAATAAAGGGTTTTCCAATAAGAGGTGTTATTTTGATATTTTTTGAGATAAATGATCGGATGTTTATTTCATTATAAAGAGGAAGGTATGCCGTTAATAATGGAACACAACATCAGCCAAATGGCCGCCACGACCACGCTTACAGGACCATATCCTTTTCATGAAATTTTCCATAACCAAATCGCAAAGTGGCTGCCCTATGTCCTCAATAGCCTCACGAATTCCATCTTTAAGGTCTTGAATCGACGCTGGGCTGTTGGCGTAGACCTTATCTTTCACGTGGCCCCAAAGGAAGAAGTCGCAAGGTGTTAAATAACAAGATCTCGGTGGCCAATTGTGATCACCTCTTCGAGAGATAACACGGTCCGGAAACTTTTCCCGTAAAAGATCGATGGTTTCATTGCTTGTGTGGCACGTAGTGCCGTCTTGTTGAAAGTAAACGCTGTCCAGATCAATACCATCCAATTCCGGCCATAAAAAATCATTAATCATCTCTCGATAGCGCAATCCATTGACCGTAACTGTTGCTCCAGCCTCATTTTCGAAAAAGTAAGGCCCAATGACCCCGCCGGACCATAAACCGCACCAAACAGTCACGCGTTGAGGATGGAGAGGCTTTTCAACAATAACTCTTGGGTTTTCCGAGCCCCAGATGCGACAGTTTTGCTTGTTGACGTAGCCTCCGAGGTGGAAATGGGCCTCATCAGTCAAGATGATTTTTCGATGAAATTCCGGATCATTTTCATGCATTTCAAGGACCCAATCAGCAAAGACACGACGTTGTTGATGATCAGCCGGCTTGAGTTCTTGTGTTAACTGAACTTTATAAGCCTTAAGACCCAAGTCTTTATGCAAAATACGGTGTAATGACGTTTGTGGAATGCCTAATTCCAAAGAACGACGAGGAATGGACAAACCTGGGTTTTCTTCAACACTTTGGGCTACAACAGCAATATTCTCAGTCTCACATCACTAACTTGTCCCAACAGCTCGAATTTGTCCACCAATTTCTGTATTGCGGTCCGACAAGGTGCTTCACGACGACCCAAAAATGTTTTAGTTTTACGAACCGTCTCTGCCAAATTTTCACCATTTTTATAGTGAATTTTAATAATTTCAATGCGTTGTTAAAGCGTGTATCGTTCCATTTTTATGAATGGCGTAGTTTCTACTTGTCAAATGTCAAAAAATGACAGCTTCAAAAGTGACAGCTACCGAAATAGCGGGCTATTCAAAATAACACCTCTTATTGGAAAACCCTTTATATGAGGCATATGACCGCCACGGATGGCTGGATGTCCAATTTTCGATGACTTTTTTCCAACATTTGTGTCCGTATATCGGCAAAAGTGCGACAAAAGTTGTCCTCCAAGTGGTCAATCGTTTCGGGCTTATCGGCGTAGACTAGCCAATTCACATATCCCCACAGAAAATAGTCAAGCGGCGTTAAATCGAACGATCTTGGAGGCCAATTCACGGGACCGTAACGTGAAACTATATGCGGTTACCAAACGTTTCCTTCAATAAATCAATTGTGCCACTAGCTTTGTGACATGTTGTGCCGTCTTGTTGAAACCACAGCTCCTCTGCACATCATGGTTGTTCAATTGATGAACGAAAAAGTCAGTAATCATGGCTCTATAGAGGTCACCATTGAATGTGACGTTCTGGCCAGCATCGTTTTTAAAGAAGTACGGAACAATTATTCCACCAAACCATAAATCACATCAAACAGTCAGTTTGTGGATGAAACGGTGTCTTAACATACTTTTGAGGATTATCATCACTATAAATACGGTAGTTTTGTTTATTGACGTATCCATTCAACCAAAAGTGAGCTCCATCGCTAAACAAAATTGTAATCAAGGACAATCTTGTTTTGAGCCCAATCACCGAATCTATACGTCTTGCTAGGTGATTCTGTGGCTTCAATTATTGCAATTCCAAACCAAACTAAAAATAAATCACTTGAAAGCTGACAAAATGACCGCCAGTTAAAATAGTGTTGTCAGCTTTAAGTTTTATACCACTTAAAAAAACACCCGTTATTACTTTAAAACGGCTTACACGATTTTTATAATAACAAATCTCTTAACTACTGTTAGCATGGTCCTAGGTTAGGTTTAGGTTAAGTTAGAAGGATATGCTTTCATTGCAGACCGACTACTGCACTCCTGCTCTGGATCTAAGGAAGGTTTTTAAGGTCAAATTTCCATCCAGAAAAGATTGGAAGGATAATGTCGTGACGAGAGACTTCGACACTACTATTTTCACTGATGGTTCCAAGATGGAGTGTGGTGTTGATTCAGGAATTGTTTCCGAATCCTTGAACATCTGTAGGTCCTTTCGGCTAGCTGACTTCGCAAGCGTATTTCAAGCTGAATTATTAGCAATCAGGGAAGCATGCAAGATACTCAAACAAGATCCCAACCAAAACCGGAACACTGCTATCCTGACAGACAGTCAAGCAGCTGTGAAAGCAATTGATTCGGCTATAATATCATCTAAATTGGTCCAGCAATGCCGAGATGAACGACTTAGCCTTAATGTTAACCTCAGGGTCACTCTTATCTGGGTTCCAGGTCATTGTGGCATTGATGGAAATGAGCGGGCTGACGAACTGGCCAGGCAAGGATCAGCCCTTCATAGCTCACTTGCGGAAAGAGTTAATATTCCGCTTGGAGTTATGAAGGGCTATTTATTCTAAATTTTTCTTATTGAATCCAATCGCAGGTGGGAAAGTTTAACAAACTGCGTCATATCCAGAAAGATATGGCGCATCTATAATAAATCTCGAACAACTGATGTGATTTTTAGGCCCAGGCGAGACATAGCCAGGGTTGTTGTGACATGTTCTGGCCACTGGCCTATAGGAGAACATGCGGTGAAGCTGGACATTCCGTACAATATTTTTTGTCGCAGTTGTGGGGACCATCAGGAGAAGGAAACAGTGGCCCACTTCCTCTGTAAATGCCCTGCTCTGACCAGATCGAGAGCGAAATCTTTTGGAAAGGCTTTTCTTGAAGATCTACACGAACTTTCTGAGATAAAGATCAAAGATTTGATTGCTTTTCTCAACGCGACAAAATGGATCTAGGTCAAGCTTCGACCTTAATTCCTTTACCTCACCCTTTGGACTCCCTTAGATAGCGCGTAAGCCGAATAAGGGCGTTTTTAAGGACCCGTAAGAGGGTATATGTGCAAACCCCTCCAATAGTATTTAACAAAGAAAAAAGAAAGGGAAAACTAAAAATAAAAAAAAAATAAAACCGCTTTTCACCCAACAGGTCAATACGAGTTATGGTGTCAAAACGGCGCACTCTGGCGCTAATTGGGTCACGGAGCGAGTTTGCTCTGGGCCGCCATCTGTACCTACCTACCTAGAAGGGGCAAGCTGCACCATTTCACTCGGATCTCAATGGTTCCAATGCGCTCCCCAGGATTGAAGGTATAGGAATGAGGATGGATAGGGAATGGAGTTATTAGTTATGTGGTGCTTCCCTAAACCATCCCGAATTCTGTATGAATTTCAGGTTGTTTCTTTGTGATGGCAGGGTCCTACTTTTAGTAAAAATAATTTATAAATAAGAATAAATATTGTTTTTTCTGTGTACCTATTTAATGTTATTTTTAACGGTATATAATTGTTTATAAAAAGTAGAATTAATTTTGTTGCCAAGAGGAAGGATTTTGAACCAATGTATTGTACTTTTAGGGAATTTACATTGTCCGATCTTGAGATGTAAGGATTGTAATTAGATCCAGAGTGCAGTCAGTAGAGTAAGAGTCAATAATTTACTAAAACTTTGGAAATAATTCTTTAAATTAGTACTTGAACTGAAAGTTATTATTAAAATAACAGTCAACAGGCATTTAAATATTCAGACTTAACAGTTAGCTAAAGCCAGTCAATTAAATAACTCTTAATTGACTGCAGCAATTTTTTTTAATTTACCTTAACGTCATTTATAAATTTAATAAATTTTTGGCCTTTAACAAGTCTTTTGGCTGAACTTTTTAATCTGAATATTTTTAAGTCTTTTAAACAAAATATTTATTTAAATTTTAAATGCAACATTTGACTTGCAATTAGTACATTTAGAACATTTATATATAACAGATTAAAATATAATAAATAAATGAATAACTCTTAAATGATGAATTATAAATCTGGCAAACAATATTGTATATGGAAACTTTTTATTGCCTCAATCTTAAGTTAAAAAATCTGAAATTATAATTGAAGCGCTTAGAAGATGACGGACTTAAGCGACATTTTAAAACATTTGAGTTATCAGCGTTTAAAGTTTATTGCCTATAACTTTTCTTATGAAAATAATAAAAATACTGTATGGATAACTTAAAGTCAATAAAATTCAGGTGAATTTAATTTGAGTTATTTTTTTACTTAACTCAAATAGTTTTTAAGATATTTACACTTATGTGCATTTAACACCTTCATCCAGGAACTTTTTTGTATTTAATTTAACTTTTTTTATTTGAATTTTTTGTATGTGTAGCTTATTTATTTTTTGTTTATTTTTTTCTTTTTTCCTTCTCCAGGACATGCTGAAATTGCATTTAAATAGAACCATTGATGTTCTACGGGAACGAATTTCATTTGTTCTTTTAAGTTTTTAATTTTTTCGGCACAAAGCTTTATTTCAGTTTGTTCTCTCTTGGCATAAAATCTTGATCTTAATCTTGTTGCTTTTGGCAATGATAACCTTGCTAAAAGGAACATCTTGTACAGGTAAGAACCATACTTCTCTCCGCGAATCCATTTAACTGAGTCCCTAAATTGAACCTTTTCATTGGCCACGTTTTTTATTTAATTTTTCACGTTCAATTTAGGTTGGAGTTCACTCAAGGAACAATTATTCTTCATGTCAACTACAAACTGTGTTTTTAGTACTAACGGTTCTGATACTGTTAAACAATGCCTTGAAGTGTTGTTTCCAACATCATATGTGCTGCATGTGTCACTACGTGGATGGCGAAAAGAAAGGTTTTCAATATACAGCTTGTGCATTTTGGAAACTCCTAAAAGAGGAAAGATATTTTTTGAAAGGGTTTTTATTTCTTGAGTAGTGCAACTATTCCGCAGGAAACTGCTCTTTATGTTTGCCTATATAAGCCACCACTTCGTCCTTAATATTATTTGGGCGAACAAGATGTTTCCTTTTTTTTATCCAGGGAAGGAACTGACTGTCCAGATCTAAGCTTTTGCTGTATAATTCTTAATTTTCTTAAACCGATTTGGAACAGAGAACGAAGTGCAAAGTGGTACACCCGGAGCGATTTTCCATTTAGAACAATATTATATTCGTAGGTTACGTTTCTCCTGCTTAAGGTGGCACTTCGATTTGGAGATTTCATTTGAATGCTCCTTTAATAACAGCGCATTTTTCACGTTATATCTAACAAATAAAACCCATTAAGCATCTCCTTTCTTGCACTCAAATTGACATTTTTTGAACATTAATAGCGACAGTTTTTGCTTGGTTCACACAACACCTTTTTGAGAGATATATTCCTCACCTTGTGCCCGCATAACACCTTTATTTTATTTATTTATAGAAATCGAACTTAATATTAATTAATAAATCTTTTAGATAATTAAGCCTTGAAATTAATGGAATCTAATTGTTTGAAATAAAAGTTCAGACGTAATTATTTTTATGTATGAAGGACTTAAGCGCATTTAAAACATTCATCCACAAAGTTTATTACCAAAGTGGTTACATATAACACCTTCATCTTTGGCTAAACATGAATCTATAGGCGATAGAATAGTACAAATGGCAGAAATTTAATTTTTGATATAAAACTTTCATCTGTAGGGAAAAGGTCAAATTTAAAAAAATGTCACTTAACACCTTCATCTTCTAAGCGCTTCAATTACAACTCTTAATTAACATTTATTTAAAGGTCTCCCTTTATTTCAATTTCACTTGATGTATATAAAATATACATAAATAGTTTTTTTCAAATAAAGTGAAAATTGTCAATTGGCTTGCAGTTGTAAGAATGCAGTCAAAATACTTAATGACAGACAGAAATTACTCAAATTTAAAATTGAATTTTATCTGACTAAGACTCCCGGAACAATCAATAAGTATCGGGTTTTTCAATAAGAGCGCTACAAAAGTTTTTTTTAATAAAACAAAAACGGTTTTGGATAACAATGAAATTCTTTATTCCTGTGAAAGTACGTTTGATGCCATTATGTATGGAACTCGATTTCCTTTGCATGGCCACCACGGGCACTCTTGCAGAAGTCTAGACGCTGAACCCAATTCTCGGCGGTTTTCAAGCATAAATCGGCCGATACTGCTGCAATTGCACGTTCGATATTCGTACGAAGTTCATCAATCGTCGCTGGCTTGTTGGCATAGATCATAGACTTGACGTAGCCTCACATCAAATAGTCTAACGGCGTCAAATCGCACGACCGACGCGGCCAGGCGACTGGACCATTTCATGAGATAACACGTTCTCCAAACTTGGTTTCCAATAAATTGATTGTGACATTCGCGGTGTGGCTTGTGGCACCGTCCTGTTGGAACCACATGTCCTCCAAGTCCATATCATTGAACGGTAGCGATCCCCATTTACAGTAACGTGCCGGTCTTGATCATAACGGAAGAAGTACGGCCCAATGACGCTGCCGGCCCATAAACCACACCAAACCGTAATTTTTTCGGGATGCAATGATGACTCATGGAGTACGTGTGGATTGCTGCCTGACCAATGCCGCATATTTTAACCAGAAATGAGCCTCATCGCTGAAGATGATTTTTCGATGAAAATCCGAATCATTTTCAAGTTGTTGCTCAGCCCAATTCACGAACATACGACGCTTCTGGTGGTCAAGCGGCTTCAGTTCTTGCGTCAATTTAATCTTGTAAGGATGTAGGCCAAGATCTTTTTGAAAAATTCGCCACAACGACGTCACAGAGATGCCCAACGCTTGAGATCGACGTGTGAGAGACACATTTAGGCTTTCTGCAACTGAAGCCTCAGCGGCAGCAATATTCTCGACACTACGGGCACTTCTTTGTCTCACTGGCACGGGAACATTTTGTACTGTGCCTGTGGATTCAAATTTCTCCACTAGACGCTCAATTGTTGATCTGCTAGGACGATTATGACGACCATAAATTGGACGTAGAGCTCTTAAAGTTGAAGCCACTGACTCCGAATTTCGGTAGTAAATTTTAATAATTTCGACTCGTTGTTGGCTCGTATATCTTTCCATCATGAAATGGCAAACCTTACTGAAGAGAAATGTCAAAAGAGCGGCAAGAAATATGGCGTCGTTTGCTGTCCCTGTTGCTCTACTTTTGTAGCGTCCCTGTTGAAAAACCCTTTAGATAAGATACCTGTACTGCAGCAAATTGACTGCTAGTCAATTGACTGTTTTAATGAGTGTCCAAGTCACAATAATCAAAATGACTATTGACTGGAATATTAAATTTTAAGTTTTTAGTTAGTCGAAAGACTTATTGAATATGTAATTTTAATCAATTGACAGATAGTGACTAACCAACTGCAGTTATTGAAATAGAACCTAGTATTATGTTTGTAAATACATCGAAAGGCATATTTGACCTAGAAAAACCGTAAAATTTTTGGAACGGATATCAATAATTTATTTTGTCTCCTCTTCGACATTGATTATACCTACATTATACTTATATGTAGGTAGAGAAGTTCAAGGACGAGTTCCAATACCGCAAATGAATCATTACACCTTCGTGTTAGTCGTATTCGTAGCCAGAACCTTTCTGCCTACCTTAAGTTTTCAAAAATAATTTTTAGTGTGCTTTTTATACAATTAAAAGCAAAGTGGAAAATAAGAAAGGATACAAATGAGTAAAGTTATAAATAGCCGAAATTGTTCTCTTACTGGCATAACTTGCATTTCAAATTGCTTTAGCAACATTTGAGTTTTCTTCTAGAAACATATTTCGGTCGCATTCAAAAATTTATTTCATTCGAATGATTTTATGAGACATTTTTTGTACTTTGCATTCACTATTTTCAGCATTTTTTATCGTTGTTTCTCTAAAGTCTCAACATGATGTTTTCTTTGAGAAATCAATATTTCTTGTTCTATAACACACAAGTGAAAAAAATGTTTACCAACATTGTTTCTCTGTTTTAAAAGGAAGTGTTTTGCGTAAATTCTCGATTAATAAAAAGGTATCGCAACTCACAAGTAGTGAGAAATGTATATATTTAAATTAAACTACCCCAATGTTATCAAGGGTATAAGTGGATTGTATGTTATAAGAGCAAAATGTTTTTACAAAAGGGGTTAATTTAAAAAAGTTAAGGGGAAATTCACAGGGGAATAAAATGTTAATTGAGTGCAAATTTTACTAACAGACTCGCATTTAGGTGTATTTCTTATGAAGTTATATTTTGAATGAGCACATTTTGGAACAAAACAACTGTTATTAAATAAAGGTGCAAGAGAGTATGTATATTGTGGATCTTGAAATAAAATGTTTATAAGGGTTGTATGTACTTTAAAACTCTTTTAATTTAGATAGGCATAAACTAAAATTTGAAATAAATGTTGCTTAAATACATGAAATGCTTTAATTCAATTTAAAAATTAAAGCTATTGGTTTATTTATAAATCTACTTCATTGATTATGGGATGGAACAATTTGCAAACATGCCAAAAGTTACATAACCAATAAGAAACAAACACTTTTTGAGATTGGTGGTATTATTATTTGGACTACTTGGAATCAACTGCGTATGAAATGTTATCAAAATTGTCTGCCATAAGCGAGAAATAGGTCGATTCGCGCAAAAACTGTCACAACGATGAATTTTTAAATAAAATTCATAGCCTGGCATTTCTTTCAAATAAAATTTCAATTTTAATCAAATTCTTTCGAGATAATTAAAAAAAAAATAAAAATAAAATATCTGCTCTTATAATTGTATTATGTTGTTACACCTATACATACAAGTTATATATCAGGCTCAATTGCATAAGGTGTGACAAAAAGCTAGAGTGTGAAGGTTGGGTCAAGACAAGAAAACAATAATATGGGAGGGGGGTCTATTCCTTTGCGTTTAGCCGGAGGGCAATTTTCTAAAAAAATTGACTTAAGACAGACAAATTAAAAAACAACGGTAACACTTAGCTATTCCTTTTTGTAAGGCCAGAAATATCATCTTTTATTTTATTTTATTTTATTTTCAAATAAAGATGTTTTAGTGAACAATTTTTGAAAAATAAATTTTCAAACTCAAATCTTTGAAAACAAAAATATATATAGTAATGTTTTTCTAAATTCAATCCTCTTATAAATTTGTTGTCAAAAACATAAAACCCGATGCTTCAACGTTTTGTAATTTTTCAGAAAATTAAAAATAATTAAATCTGCGTACAACTTTGTAAGTTATAGGATCTTTAGAGCAACTTCTTAATCAACGGATTGGAGTAAAATTAAGGGAATTTTAATTCTGTTAGTTTTAATTTTCTAAAGAACTAGATGAGATTTTAGCATATGGTTTAAAAGTTTGACTTAAAATTTATAAGAGCATTGAATTGCATTGCAAAAAATTTGCAGTTTGAGCAAAATTTTTAAAATTTTTTTTATTTATAATATTGATAAAAACAAACAAATGTTTCAGTTGTTTGCATTTTTGATCCACTCAGTGAGCTGAAGGAAGTGACTCAAGACATGCCAATTATTTACAGATTTGTTTATAAAAGTATAAGTACTGTTGATAATTACGACTTTGTCGTGACAAGTTTTTTTTTCCATTTTTGGTAAATTGTTTTTTTTTGGAATTTTTTGCTTAATTAATATGAATTTAGAAAAAAATAAAATTTTTATGTTTTTTTTCGGTATTTTCTTATTCATGAATACAAAAAAAAAAACAGAAAACATGAAATTACTAAAAAAAGAAAAACATAGAAAACATCCCTGGTAAAGCAGTTTTTATCGGGGCTAATAATTAAGCTGTTAAAAATTAGCTTTACAAACACACATAGTTACATACATATGTGAATACAAATACAAATATACATATACAGGGTGTCCCATAATGAATGGTCCAAACAAAACATAGTGTTAAACCAGGTCATGACCTCTCAAAATTTAGTAACTTTGTTTTTGAATAACGAATGTTTTTTTTTTTTTAAATTAAGGAAAATACCTGCTTTGAACCAGTTTTGTTGAACAGCCTGTCCATAATTGATTTTGGTTTTTTTTATTTTTTTACTCGATACACAGCAACAGATACAATTGGCTGCTCAAGAGAAACACATTTTGGGAAACACAAGATACCTAAAACGACAATTTTTAATGCGTTGTCAGGCTTGTACAGGTCCAGAAGGGGTTCTTTTTGAACAATTTTTGTAAATCAAGTCAAAAAATATAATATATATTTAATTATCTATTAATTTTTAGCAAAATAGTGCAAGAAATCAAAAATATTTGAATGAGAAAAATTGGTCTTACTATTGGAAAGTATTCGAGTGATAAAATTAAAAAAAAAAAATCAATTATGGACGGGGTGAAACAAAAACACTGGTTCAAAGAAGGTGTTTTTCCAAATTAAAAAAAAAAACTAATTTTCGTTTAGATCATTCACACCCTGTAGTTCACATAGTTCCAATATAGTTCTTACATCCAATCGTAAATGGAGTTGCACAAAAACACACCTTATAAATATAACTTTTTCTCACCTCATCTCTTTGTGAAATGAAAAATAAAACCGCTTCAAAATACACGTGAATGATGATTATGAAAACATTAAAAACTCTCCACGTTGTATTTTCGATACTCAGTTTGTAATTTTGAATACTAACTTTGAATGAAAAAAGAAAATGATTGATTAATAAACAATTATTTTGACAGTAAGTTGAACAAATCCCAATGAAGATTGTTTTGATCCCGTTGTTTGTAGTTTATATCTTGTTGGTAGCAATAAATTCGCAAAAGGAGACGATGGTTTCATTCCAGAATATGTATCCCAGGTGTGTAGATATATCTTTTTTTATTTTCAGAACTTATTTCAAATTAATTGACAAATTTCACACTTTTCCACATCTCTTTCGATTTTCCTGGTAGTTGTACGTTACGAAATGAAAATTATGGTGTAAAGTTCATTACGATTACATTTGGGAACTCACTTCTCGTTGGGAATTTCTTCGCTGTGAACTAACCGTCAGTTTTATATGTACATTTCATTTCCACTCGAACTGAGTACTAGGCTTTAGGAGAAGTGAGGTAAATTTAAAAATTCTATTCCAAATCCAATCCTGTACAATATTCGGTAGGAAATTAGTTGAAAACCTTACGAACTCACCCGAGTAGAATCCATTCAAAGTGGAATGCATTTAGGTGTCAAGTTTCAGAAATAGAAAACAACAAAATCGGTCAATTACAAAATAAAATGAGCTGTAAAACCAAATTAGCAAATTTCAGATAAAAAACATTTTTCATCGCCTGAAAATTGTTTTATCACATAAACCACTTTCGTGTTTTTGAGTTAGGATTGGATTCTATTTAAATCTATGATCCTATTTAAATCTGAATCCTATGTAAGTTATCGAACACCTGTTCTATAGGAAAAACAACGGTTGGTGGAATTGTTTTGTACCGTAAACTTTTTGAGACAGAACTTCCATACAATTTTCCGTAATTTGACACACGTTAAGAAGTTCACTTTCACGTTTATAAACGTACATACATACATATGTAGCTTCTTTACGGCTTTAGGTAAACTCGTTGTAAGATTGATTTCAAGCAAAAAACTAAAACAAAAATTATTTCACACAATTTCGTCATACCATAAATACGCAAACCTTTAACAACCTCGATTTTTTCAAAATAGTGCCAATGCCGTATGGGAAATGGGACAAACCAAATTACCTCATTTTGGATGTAATGAAAACGTAGTGTAATAACAATTTCCTAAATTTCGTTGAGCTTTTCAACGGATCTCCGGTCGTGCGAGGCCCATTCACGATAGAACCTGGAAATTTTCTATAGAAAATCTCTACGGACCTAACGATCCTTACGACCTAGCTAACATATGGTTTGCCTGTTTATTTAATAGCACGGAGCCTTTAGACTAAAGCTGGAAAATGATTCCGAGACGCATTTGGCCTTCGATATTCGAAAGAGTATAAGTAAACAATATCCGAAAACCGTATTTTTCACAATGGGGACGTTCAATCACAAAATCTGCAAATTCAGATCTTAATTTATGTTGTTGAACGCACACAAAATCTGAATTTTCAGTCGAAATTTGCTGTGTCAAATGCTAGTATTTACCTAAAGAATTTACATTAAAACGAAATAAAATAGAACTTTGATTATATTCTTAAATAAATAATTAAGCGTTAGTAATTCTGGTGATGATATATGTAACTAAATCAACAAAAAAATACCGAAAAAATAATTCCACAATATTGCCATGGAGAATCCTGGGAACATTTTTCTAATCTTTTGATAAAAACTCACTTATCAATAAACAATAAGTTCTTTTATGTAAAAAAGTATTTGTTTGTTCGTGATGGAAATTAATCATCATGATCATTAATCAAGTTCAACTTCTTTTTATAGTACTTTCACATTTCCCCCACTTTATTCTGAATTTTCAAATGGGAATTTTTGTCTGAAAGTTCAGATGAAACGTATAAAAAGTCATCTAACTTTTAATGACAACTGGCCAATCAGAAGCTCCAAGAATTCAGATATAAAACGTAATGGGTTGAACGCGCCCTGGTGTCGTTTGGTCGCCATCTTATGTTTAGCAGTTGATTTGATTTTCGCACATAATTTGCGTATTTTTGATCCTAAAAAGTAGCAAATTTAATTTCCTATACAAAATACCAATTTATAACAGTTTTGTTTATAAGAACCAGAACCGCAGAACCACGGCCCTCCGATGGTGGGGATACTATGAACACTCACGAGTTTTTTTTTTTAAAGTCGCGCGAAGCTCTTTAATGCACATTCACTTTTAAAGTCGAAAAACTGTTATAATTGTTATAAATTGGCATTGGCCGAGTTCAACGCACATCTGAATATTCAGAATTCTGAATTTTTGAAGCTCTTGACTGGCCAGCTGTCAGAAGTCATCTGAATTTCCAGAACTTTTTCTGACAGCTGGCCAATCAAGAGCTTCAAAAATTCAGAATTCTGAATATTCAGATGTGCGTTGAACTCGGCCATTCCCTGATCTAGTCCAGTCGTATTTCCTTATCGTATTCTTTGTTCGATCTTTCTTTGTTCAAAACGGAGCATCTCACATCAATTATATTTCAACTTTGCAAGTTTGCTGCCTCGGAATCCACAATCGTCATTGTGTTCGGGGCACATTTGAAAAATTAACTTAATGTAGAAATCTTGAATACTTAATTGATTAATTTGCATCAGAATGCAAAGTGTGCCTTACGTTGTTGACATCGTGTGCCGCTCAATGAATCTTCGCACAAGAATATTTAATTAGATAGGTACACTTTGCGACTAGAATTGAATTATTTTTCTATTTATAACATAAATCAAACTATGTGTTTATACGGTGAACTTAAAGTTCCCCTTAGAATTCCTCGATTATGTGAGGTTTTCAAAATAGTCTAATGGAAAAGTTAACAAAAATACGGCATAATTGGGGTTATATCATGCGTGTTTTCTTCAAAAGTATATGTTTGCACTTAATATTCCGATAAAAAAGCTGGTCTTTCAAGCCAAAAGGATCTTAAATGTTCCATTTATCGGATCAATACAGTGTAACTTGGATTCACTTAACATCCATAACTGAATTTAAACCTCACCAATAAAATTGCTTCAATCTTAAGAAAATAGTAGATAATAAATTGCCTGATATACTGTTTAAGGTCCAATTTATTCACTCTCAATTAAAAAGCGTTTTTTGTCGTTTTAGCTAAAGTCGGTTTAATCTATTGGAACCATTAGGTACACTCTGTTTAAGTTTTCTATTTGTTCAACCACCTTTAGTTAAATACCTTGTTTTTAATAAGATATTTAAATTTAAATGTTTATTAAAAATTCCCAGGGATTTTTACGTTATTGTGAATTAATCAGCTGTCAAAAAGCTTAATATAAATATTTGAATTTATTGCAATATATATTCTTATATAATAAAAATGTTGAAAAAACGCATACGTACATCAAATTTTACAGAATCGGAAGAAGATATTATTCTTCAATGCATTTTACGACGCGCAACAGTTATTGAGAATAATAAAAACCGATGCATGTACTACGAAAGAAAAGCAACGCGTTTGGGAAGAAATTGTGATTGAATTCAACTCATTATGTCCAAATGTTGTAAGTAATGCTGTTCTGTTCTTGATTATTATTTTGTGTTTTTAAATTTTATTCGGTAAATCCATACATTATTTCAGGCTCGGCAGAGCAAGGCTCTTAAGGACAAATACGCGAACATAAAAACTATGCTTCGTAAACAATTTGCAGCTGAAAAAGCAAGTCGAAAAATAACTGGTGGAGGAAAATAAATACCAGAGTGGCACCCAAAAACTGAAGCAATGGCTGAATTGGCGAAAGTCATATCAATTTCAATCCATGGTACGTCACCAATTTTGGACGATGACGACGATGTTAAATCAAATGATGTTGTGTTGCCTTATTTGAATCGTTGATGAATGAATGTGATGATGTTGAAAAACCACTTGATTCAATCAATACGCAAACGGTAGAAGTTCAGCGAAATAATATTGGTGACAGAGCTGTGATTCTAGATGATATTTTGATTCAGGGCCCAGTTTTGCCTCCAGAAATACCAGAGCAATTGAAAAACGAATCTTGGTCGCAATATAACCCCTCTATGCTACGTAAGCCAAACAAGCACAAATTGAAGCGCCCAACATCATCAAACAGCGACAAAGAAGATTGTTTACAGAATTTGAAAAAAAAGTTAATTGAAAGAGAGTTAGAAATGCGTGAAATTGAGCATCAAACACGTTTGAGCCAACAGCAGAAGGAACACGAAGCACACATTGCTTTGCTGGAGGTCCGAAAAATGGATTACGAATCAAGAGCCAAGTTGTGACAAATTAAAATTTCAAAGTTTACCTAAAATAAAAAGAATAAAACAGCAACAGATTTTGAATTTCGATACATACATATGTATATTTGAATTATTCAATAAAAAATCATTCTTTTATTAAATATACATACATTATTGTTTGGATTTAAAATTTTTTTTTATAGAGTACGAAAGTAATTGTTAAGTAAAAAATCACGGGCAGTATATCGATCATTTCCTTCAGCTGTGTTTGTGCTTGGAATCTCAGTCGCAGCCATCATTTCGTCAAATCCTTCCAATTCAATTTGTGGTAAATTTTCTTTTTCATCGATTCCAATATTATGCAGCACAGCGCAGGCAGTGATGATTAACTTGATTGTTGTCTGCTTAAGTCGCATGCCCATAGATAACACTGGAAATCTTCGTTTTATAACTCCAAATGTCCGCTCTATTACATTCCGCGTACGAATCTGACTTTCATTGTACACATTTTTCAAATCACTGTCAGGATTGACAAAGGGAGTCGCCAAATAACGTGTGTTTCGATAACCCGAATCGCCAATGATTATAAAATTATTAAAATCACCCCGTTCTAATTGCATTTTGAGTTTCGAGTTATTGAAAATAGTTTGGTCATGCGATGCAGCAGGCCAGCTTGAGACAATATTTATAATTTTCATATTGGCTGAACACACTGCTTGCACGTTAAAAGAGTACCAACCCTTTCTATTGCGATAATTTTCTGCATTTTCCCCACGAGGAGATTTAATCTTGACATGAGTGCAGTCAATAGCACCAATTGTTCGCGGAAATCGAGCAAATTTATAGAACTCCTCACTAGCTGCACTCATTTCAAAAATAGTTTGGGGCATCCTAATGAATCTCGAATGATTTTTAGCGATGGCACGCTTAACTTTTGGCAATAAACTGCATACGGAGGAAATACTTACACGAGCAAAATCAGCAATAGAGATTTGCATTGATCCAAGTGCATAAAAACGTAATGTAATTAGCAGTTGAGCGATTGGACGAATGTACCGTGACCTAAAAACATGAAAAAAATCGATTAAAGTGCTCGTTTAGGGTTTGTAACATTTTCTACCTTTGAAGAGAGTACTCCAAATCTGGTCGAATAATTGCAAGCACTTTTACCACTGTTTGTTTGGTCAGGCGAAATCGTTGGAAGAAATCTTCACCATCCCATTTTTCCATATTTATTCTTTCCGTCATTCTATAGTGCCTTCGTTCGGGAACAAGCAAATTTTCGTCGTCCTGATCACTCAAATCCAGCAAATATTCTAAATAATTTTCCATATTGCAATACAATTATTTTACGATAAAACAATATATGTATGCTCCCACAGACATTAAAATAATAGGTAAACAATGAAAACAAAACCACGCTAATGGAGAGTGAATAAACAGAAACACTACACAAAATCTCAATTAGTGCGAAAAATCTTCTTTAAATTGTGGATTTTGTCGTTTTAACTAAAAGTGAGTTTAAATTAAATGCTCGATTATTTAATGAAGGCAGCCTTCATTAAAGTCCCTAAAAGATGCTGAATAAATGATTTTTTTTTTAAATCTTTAATTTCCCTTTTTAAATGCTGAATTAAAATTTAATGGAGAGTGAACAAATTAGCCCTAAATGAATTAAAGCTTAAATTGGGAATTATTTGATAAAACAAAATAAACAACTGGAGGCTAATCTCAGACGTTCTAAAACAATACAGATAACCTTATCTGTTTCTCTTAACCTATATTTTGAGAATTTTCAACTTTGGTCTAGGTTTGTGCCTGTGCATTGTACAGTTGCAATAGAAAATTGTCTGAAAATGTTCTCGTTTAGAATGTCGGTCAATGCGCAATGAAAAGGCTATGTATACTATTTGGAACTTGAAACAAAAATGAATAAAGTTAGCTTGATGTTTTTTTTTTCAATTCAGAAAAATAAGTGTCTCTTTTTTTAAGACATAATTTCAAAAAGAAATTGAAAAATATATTTTGCATCGACAATTAGATACGCTTCACTGATTTTTAACATTTATAGAAATGCTCTGGAAATGCTGGAAAACTTGAACTCAATGACATTAGGTTTGTTCGTTGAGCCCTGAAGTCACCCTGGATTCGCCCCAAGCGTTTTTATTGATAACCTGAGGTCACCTTGGTAATAAAATTCTGTAGTTTTTGAGACCTAGGTTCGCCCCGAAATTACCCTGAACTAGACCTATGTAGGTTTTTTGCTGTGGCGAGTTGAGGTAACGAATAAACTGCCAAAGTGTTATGAATATGTTTTGTTGTGGATTCACGTGCTGCAGGTTATTGTTTATTTTTGGAAAACAAATTGAAAGTAAGAGAGTAATGAGAAAGGTAGAAGTTGTTGTTATTCATTTTTAAGACATATTTAAAACAAATTTTAAGCTTAAATTATCTACATACATAACACTTAACTTTTGAGAACCGAAGAACCTAGGGGGGTCATTCCATAATTTTTAAAACGATAATCGTGCACGTTATCGTCATCAATTTGGTTCAGGTAACGCACAAACTATCGTATCGTCTATCGTCCAGAAATTCTCAAAGTTATTTTCGCCGTCATAAATGACAATGGCCGAGTTCAACGTACATCTGAATATTCAGAATTCTGAATTTTTGAAGCTCTTGATTGGCCAGCTGTCAGAAGTCATCTGAATTTTCAGAACTTTTTCTGACAGCTGGCCAATCAAAAGCTTCAAAAATTCAGAATTCTGAATATTCAGATGTGCGTTGAACTCGGCCAGTTCTATAATTTATTTTAGTGTTGTTTTCTGTTTGGTGTCGATGAGAAAAACAAAAAAATTTTAAAATGTAAGTTATTTATTTCTGAAACACTAAAAAGCATAAAGAATTTGTTTTATAGGTGAGTAATAACGCCAGTAAATAAATGCCACATTTGGCCAAGGGCTATAAACCAAATAAGGACCAAGGCAAACAGAAACAATCAATCAACAAATGCGGAGTTAAATGATGCCCACGCCTATAAAAACTATTAGCGCTTGAGAAATGATGTATTTTGTCGTGTGTGTCTTTGGTAATGGTTAAATTACTCAAGAAAAAAGTGGAAAAAATTAAAAACAAAAATATTACCCTCAGATGTCTGTGTGCGAAAAAGCGTAGGAAAATTGTGTTTGGTATGCCATTTCAAACTTATTTTTGTGAAAAATGTCTTAAATGTTTTAAAGCCGTAAAGTTATCAGAAATAAAAAAAAAACATAAAAATAATTCATATATCTATCTATCCTTAAAGCTATTACAAATTATTTGATTGCTTCATAAGATTAAATGCACCAATTATTTCCAAACACAAACAAGACGATGCAAGACGATAGCTAAATATTTAGGTATCGTTCAAATGCTAACGATTAACGATAACGTTTTGGCGATTTTTGAGTTACGGAGAGCAAATTTTCGATCGTCAAGACGATATCTTCCAGGCTATAGTGATTTTTGCTTTAACGTTATGCAAGGATGTCTTCATAACGATATCGTGTGGCGATAATCGAATTACGGAATGACCCCCAGGTTTTTTTCAAAACCGAAAAATTCAGGTTTATTTGACAATTCTTCGGGGTTTTCAAGAAAACCTATAGAGAGAAATTATGAAAAAGTAAACAAATAAAATAAAATAAAGTAAAACAAAAAATCCCAAAAACGTCAAATCTCCGAAAATGTAGATGCGGAACGTAAATTCGCATAAATTCACTGTATTCTATATTCCCAAAAACGACAATATTTTCTTTCATTCTTTTAGTCTCATGTACCTTACCTACTGGCATTTTTCTGGCCTGTGAATATCTACCCGTATGAATTTCTTGCACAAAAACGACATACAGAGGGTGTCGGTTGTTGTTTGGCAAAGTTAGAGCCAGTCAAAGGAAAATAGAATAAAAATCATAAAAACCGTTATAAGTCGAAAACGAAGCGAAAACGAGAAAATTACCTCTTAAGTTTTTCGACTTGAAATGACCTCAGGAACTTATGGTTTTCTTCTGAGGCGATGATTTCGGGACACCCTGTATAATGCCGTGTGTTTAACTATTTTACCATAGTGGGCACCATCAACTGTTATTGCATCAACAGACACCATTTCGAAGAAGAATGGTACAATGATCAGTCTAAATCAGTCTAAAATCCGCACCAAACAGTTATACTTTGTAAATGCAATTGGTTCCCAATAATCACTGTTGAATTTTCTGAACCCCAAATGCGACAATTTTGAAAATTAACAAATCCATCGCGATCAGAATGAGCCACATCGCCAAGTTAGAAAAATCACTGCCAAAAGCTTTCCATGGTTTTAATAACCCTCAACTGTCAGCTGTCATGCTGTTTTTTTTTTTTTCGTTGGCAACATTTAACCGCACAAATAGGGCGAAATTCAAATCTTGCGTAAATTTTGGGACAAATATTATTTGTATAGTTTTTTTTGGGAACAAGAGCAGCTTTGGACGGAAATTCAAACAAATGAACATATGTCATGAGATAACCGTGCATCAGACGGTCAAAGAAAAGAACTTCCTTACCCACACCCTAAATAAGTCTTTTTATTCAATAGAATTTTTGTTGTCTTAAAGAAACTACAAAAAATAGTAGGTATACGAGTACTTTATTAGTTTTAACAAACTTTTGTATAGATATAGCTATGATAGTTTACGTGAGGAATACTTTTACAAACTTCTCTCATTATATCTGATGCTCTTTTCCATTTCACTCAATTTCACATTGTATACAAGTATATCTACGTCTTCAAGGGAAACGCATGGCCATGGGGACTTATTTCTATCATATTGTGAACAGAACTTTAACAATACTGATATGACTCTGACTATAGAGAAAATGAAATACTTCGGCCCGCCCGGCCATATTATAAAACCTAGTTCTTTTTCTGTTTTCAAAAGCATATGATCATATACGTATGTCTGTAATAGAACAACTTAAAGTGGACGACAACAATGACGACGACATAATGACAAAATAGCCAACGTCTATGTTTATCACAGCATGAAGTTGAATCCTTAAGAATAATAATGATATATGTTGTTGTTCTATACCCCCGAGGAGTTCAAAATTCCTCATCTCATGGTGCAATATCCGCTTTCAACAACATCCTACGACGAGCGTACAAGCACACAGGATAATGCATGTCTTCAGAGAAAAAGAGTGTTTGAGACAAGGATTTTAATGAGGAGGTACACAAAGATTGTTCATGCAATCGGTCAGTGTCATATTGAGGTCAATTCTACATATATATACATTATAATGAGGATGTGGAAGTATTTGAAAAATAGAAGAAAATAAATTATTATATTTTATGATAAAGCAGAAGAATGTTCATGTTTTAACAGTTTAAAAAGACGTGAGGCTCTGGAATAAACATTAATGGCACATTGTTTTAGAAAATAGATAAAGTCTGTATTCAGCTCAGGCGACACGTAGCAATAATCGAACAGTTGAGTTTGTTTTTGTTTAAATTGATAGGAAGGGTCTATTTTTGGCTATCTTAAGTTTTATGTTCGGTTTCACAAATATTTAACTGGGTTTTAAATTTTGAAATGACGTATTTTGTATGGAACAAATGTCAATTAAGATTTCAAGCCTTTCATTATATTTTACCTTTCCACCGTCCATACTAAATTATATTATATCGCGCTGAATGCATTCACTGGAATATCGACTTTTGTTTTGCTTCTTGAAACTTTCTTTCTCTTTTCAACTTTATAAGAACAAAATGAAACACAATTTGAACCTACTGTCAAAGTTAATCTTCTTTTTAATATGTGTGTACAATAGAAATGATAAATCTACGTATACTAAACAGTTTTATAAAAATAAAGCGATCTAATTTGTAGTAAAAGGAATTGCATCGCAGAACGCATGATAATCGGGTGGTAAGCTTTTTTTCAGAATCTGTAAATGGTCATATATTTACATGACGAAGACCTAAAAGGAAAATGTATTTCATGCCCCATTCTAAAGCTAAGTGTACACGATTGGTAGATCTTACAATATTGTCAGTTCTGTCAGTGAAAAACATGCTTCCAATGTCTAACAACCGTGTACTCTTACAATTAATTGTCAGAAAATTTGCCTGACAATTAATTGTAAAATCATTGTTTGACAATTAATTGTAAGAAATCTTACAATCATGTGTACGCTAGCTGACAATCGTGTACTCTTACAATTAACTGTCAGAAAATCTATCTGACAATTAATTGTAAGACGATAAATTGTGAGTCATTTGATACTCGTGTACACACACAACTAATTGTCAGCTCATTGGTATAGATAATTGTCATTTCCAGGTTATGGAAACTGCTTCATTTGCACCTTGGCCTGACTTTTTTTCCGATGTTACCCTTGCATTCCGTTATGGAATAACGGAATAATACAATAAATTGTAAGAGATTGGTAGATTTTCTACCAACCATGTACACACACAACTTATGGTCATGGAGTTTCTAATTTGCCGTTAGAATAATAACTACAAATTTTAATTGGATTCCCAGCTTAAGAAGCGGTAGATATCAGATTTGACTAACAGATGGCATTCAAATTTAATTTTCAGAAAATTTGGAGTTACACACTTTTCTGGTTTCACCGACGATAAGTAGGTTAATTGAATCTTAACTAGGATAAGCCTTCGGTGTAAACATTGCATTGATGGCTTTATGTGTTTACACCAGTGCTTTACCTCTGAAGGAAATTTTTTAAACGTTCGGGTTAATATCTAAACCAAATGTTGTCCACTACTATGAAAAAAGTTGCGGAACTGTTCCAAGAATTGAAAAGAAGTTCTTCTACACAAGTAAAACTTCCTGTTGATGAAAAAAAAACCTATTCATCCTCTGATTCAACAACAATATTCAACTTGCGAACCAATCTCGTTAATCGATCTTGGACTTGATCAACAGTTTACATTTCGTCGTGCGCATGAAAATGGATACTCAATTCTTCTCTGCGTCTGCGTATATCTACTTAGACTTTTGGTATGCACTTGTAAAATTCAATGAGAGTGGGAAAAGTTTAAAGATGCCAATTCTCTAAGAGACAGTAAAAGCATTGCATTTTTGCATAATTAATTCTACACGGTTGTTGATTCCGGATTTTATCAGATTTTATTGTCGCCATAATCTCCCTACCGACAGGACTATTTGCATTGTGGTAGTCAAATTTGAGTCCACTGGTTCAATCAACGATCAATAAACACCCTTACGTTGACGAAACGCAAGATCTGCGAAAACATCGCCGCTGTCCGTGAGAGTGTGCAGAAGAATCCGAGGCTGCCGATTTCCCGTCGCTCACTAAAACGCGGCCTTTCGCATACGCATACTAAAACTTTGTGAATTTAGCGCCGTGACTTGGGCCTGCACCCATTCAAAGTTCAACTGACCCAAGAGCTGAAGGTAAACGACCATATAGACAACGTTTAACTCCGCAATGGCTCCAGCGTCTTTAGTTGCCTGGCGCTGCGATTCATTGAAATAAGCTGGAACTGTGATCATCGCTTAAATATCGAACTCCTGAATAGCAATTATAAAACATCTCAATCTTGTATATTTCATAGCAGAAAATTCATAGCAGAATAACAGATGTGGCAGAATAAGCCCAATTGTTTCATCAACAATTCAACAACACATATCTTTCGACAGTTATATTTAGTCGAAAGAGGCCAATTTGGAGCTTCCACCAGACGTCAGTGCGAAACAAGCAAAAAAAAAATCAATGGTTTGACAGTAAAATATGCACGGAAAATAAAAAACTTGTGATTGTGATTGGTCCTTTGTTTGTTTTCCCTGCATTTTTTTATGTCAAAATTAGAAAGAGAAAGATAATTTCTGGAAAAGCCTATTTCGACAGTAATTTTTGTATCTTTCAAAGAATGCTTCAAAACAAACAAATAGTTGAAACTACGTCAAAACTGACTACAGTGTGCAATATGTACACAATATGTACGTGTATGTAGTGTTGGATAAACATCGATAGTCTATCGATAGTATCGATAGTTTTTTACCATCGATACTATCGCCTATAGTTTAAAACTATCGATACTATCGAAAACATAAGTATTAAATACAATGGAGCATATTCATAGTCACTTTAAAACTCCAGTTTATCTTAGACCTGGGTTTATCCTATCTAAATAACATTGAATAAACCCCAGTCTAAGATAAACTGGAGTTTAAAATGACTATGAATATGCCCCATTTTCTTCGAAAGCAGACCAGTCTTATTCACTTTTTCCTCTTCTTTAAAACCAGAATACATAGATTTGTATAAATAATTTTTCTTTTTTCAGCGAAAAAAATATTATGTATGTATTTAGTTTTGAAGACGTTTGTTTATTTTATTTTTTTGGTTTTAATTAATTTCTTTAAGTGTTCAACTTAAAATTTGTTTACTTCACTTTAAAAAAACCTACACTTGGCTCATTCACACGGGGTTGGAAATTGAATTGCAGTGAGCGATTGCAATGAACTATTAGTTTCTGTTTTTAGTTTAGTAGATAAGTGCGAATATTATGTATGTATATTGATTTTCTTCATAGAGTGTAGAATTTTGGAACTGAAAAGAAATAATTCTCATTATTAAAATTATTGGGGGCTATTGTGAATAAAATTTCCATGGGAATGTTTCACTACTTCGAAAATTTGAAACGCTAATACTTTCCAACTACACTACGTAATCTCGAAAAGATGGCCAAACTTCCATGGAAAATTAATTCCTGATACCATTAAATTCCGATGTAAGACTTCGACCATATACTATCGATAGTTTTTGCGAAAAACATCGATACTCTAGATAGTCAAATTTTTTCGATGTCTTTCCAACACTCAATGAGGCATATCAGCGACACTTACCGAAATAAGTGGCACTTAAGTTTCCCATATTACGAATTTAAGTTAAATTTCATAGCTAGCGTAAGTGGAACTTAAGTCAGCAACATCGGAGACTTAAGTGCCACTTATTCAGGTAACAGTGAACGGTGATATTGGGAATTAATCTTTCAAATTCCCCACTTTAGTGTCACTCTTCTGACTGTGAAACTGGCCCTCATAGTATTTCGATAAGTTCTGATTTTGTCTTTGCTAAACTAAACTCCAGTTTATGCTATTCATAGACAATTTAAACCCATTTTTAAACGGTAACCTGGAGTTTAACAATAAAAACGACAGAAGGTATGTTTGAGCTGTTTTTAACTCTATCAAACATTAAAAATAAACAAACAAAAAGATAACATTCAAAATTTTTTTAGCGCGAGCGATTTGATTTTAGTGTTTTTTACGTAGAAAATAGAAATGTCACTTGATCTTAGTGTTCATGAAGATTTTGATATTCTCCTGGATATTGGTATGATAGAAATATTCATCAAAGTGATATATGCAATTTTAAGTTTTCTATATACATATGTACCTATCTTTACCACAATAAGTAAAAATATATATTAAACTATTGTTGCATCCTCCACAGGCGAACTTCATGGGAATTTTCAATGCACTGTCAGGGTCAGCAGATAATTGCAAAGATTTCAACTAAATTGGCTCTTAAACTAAGCAATTATATCTCTTTTCCATAGTCCAACAAACGAAATCTGATTTTTTTTTTCAAATCTGCGCAACAATATCAAAATAATAAGACAACAGCTGCTTGAAATTTCACGCTCTGTGGTTTTTTTTTGACAGATTCATGGTAAATTGTAGTAAAATATCCTTAGACCTGTTCCAAACTAAACAGAGCTGGCAAATTTTGTATGAGTATATCAGGTGTGTCTAACCTTGGACTCCAGTTCTATGAATATGCCCCATTATGTAAACAAAACTTGTGCGTTTAATAGTAAAAGTAATAGAGCTCCGTCATCCGAACTGTATCTTTTCGTAAATAAATGCAAAGCTGATGTTAATTTAATGCCATAATCAACTTTATCAATTAAAAATCATGCAAAAGAAACTGCAACAATAAAACACACGAGTTCAAAAAAAAAAAAAACATTTCAGATTCAAGTTATAGGATTGAGCTGGAAAAATACTGCCCTTATTGCATTACAAAGCAGCATCAGTGTGTACTAACGCTACCGTGTCGCAGCCGTTTGAATTGTTATTGATTTTCCAGTAATAAATTACACCAATTGCACCCCCATGTCGCGTTTGGAGTTGCATCATCGTATAGTCGTAGAGTCTCGCGTCGCTTGTCGTGTACACAGAAACACAGAACCAAACTGAGCGTACACAACTAACTCACACAGGATTTTCGAAAGCGCCATCGCATCGCTACTGCTTTCCGCTGTTCTGCTTCTGCTTCTGCTTCTTCCATCCATGTTAACCAATCAATTTAAAATTTCCGTTTCCGCTGTGTATTTGCCTTAAATCAGGGAATTTCATTTCATAAAAGAAAAACGGTGCATGATGGGACTTGCTTTGCTCGGCTTGAACTATTCGCACACCCTCCCTCACAGCTCACATAACCCGTTTAAAAAAAAATTGCACGGCAAAACTGTCCAATATTTCAAAAGTCAACCACGGCCTGTTTTCTGGAGTGTGATTTATAGCTGGCTATGGTCATGAAACTCTTGTTAAAGTGCAGACACAAAATGGCGAATTGAATAAAGTCTGCATATCCATACAGCGTAATATGGGTATCTATATTTCCTTTTCCCTTCCGCATGTTGATTTTTTTTTTATTTTAATTTATGTTATTTTTGCGATGTCTAACAATAAACGAAATTGTCATCATCAGAGACTAATTGTCACCTCTCACAGATGATGTTGATTTTGATATTCAGTTGAGATTTCAAAAACCCGCGCTGAATGACGAAACTTGCTGACATGGCAATCGAGTCAATTGTCAATCTAAATATTCAAAGAGGAGCGCGAAATCAGAAATCTCATTGGAGTTGGTATGGTACCTTACTACCTACATATGTATACCTATTGAAATTTCCCATGTGAATGGCTTTTAATTCACGGTGACATGATTTATGCACACATCAGGCATTTTTGAAAAACTACTCAGGTGTTATATTCGTGGAATTCTAGAATTCATTTTTACTAGAATGTGCATTGTTCTTGTGCTTTTGTTTTTAAAGTGGAATATTTATGTGCTATTCGTTAGTCACTCAGCTATATTCCTATACATTTGTAGTTTTTGTGCATCTTTTAGAATTTTTGTGTTTTGGGATTTTGTTACGACTATAGCTTTAGGAGTATAAAGCTTAGGAGATAGGGACTGTTACTTAAAGCTATTTAAAAACTAAACAAGCACCCATGGTTCTATTCCTTTCATAAATCTGTAACCTGACAAGATTAAGATTAAGAACATAAGTACAGTTTTTCAGTTGTGAGTAAAACCAGAGTTAGCTTAATACTTTGTTTCCACCGACCACTAAACCGAGATTTAATAAGATTTGCCATAATCTTTTTCAAATTTCGAAGATTTACCATATAGATTCATTTCGTAAATCTAGAAGATTTCAAATAAATCTTGTTAAATCTTCATAGGGCAAATACTTTTACAACTCGAACTGAACCAATTTATGTCACGCTGAACGCATTCATTGGAAAATCCAACCCTTTTTGTTTCTTTTGCCAAAAATGAATCTTTCTGTCTCACTTCAACTTCATACGAAAAAATGAAACAACATTTGCATTTTGAGAGGTACTGTCAAAATTAATCTATTTTTTAATCTTTTTGTGGGGTGGAAACATAAGGAGCAGTTTTTCAGTGAATGATGTATGAGGAAGGACCTTAAAACCTCAGAGGACAAAACTTCACAAGCATCTTCAGTTCAGTTCAGTTAATACATCAGTGTTATTTCCCAAGTTTGATAAGTTAACTCTAGTTCAACTATAATCTACCATTGAAAAACTGTGCCTTAGAGTGTCAAATCTTTTTTCCTATATTTCTATCTTCTATATCTATACAGGGTTTCTGTTGAAAGTTTTTACCAAAAAAAAATGTAATAACTGTTTTTCTATTTAATGAATCTGATTAATTTGTTTTTTATTTTGGAGATTGATTTTTAGATTTAACAAAAATGGATAAGTGGGACACTGAAACAAGAATTTGGATTGTCCGCCGCTATCACGCACTGGAGTCCGTAGTATCGGTTCAAAGAGAGTATTAGGCCCACGTTTGGCGGCAATCCTACGAGCAGATGGACCATAATGAGACTTGATAAAAATTTTGCCGAGCATGGGACAATCGAAACCGTTCAGTTCGGACGGAGGAAACAATCGCTGCTGTAGCTGCTGCCATACAAAACAATCCAAGAGTTTCGACAAGAAGCTTATCTGCTCAAATGGGTATGAGCAGACAGTAATTGCAGTCAATTATGCACAATGATATATACATGATGAAATGGCCAACAAACTGAACGCAGCAGACTTGCCGATTCGTTTGGAATTTTGCCAAAAGATGCTTCGAATGGTGGAAGAGGACGGAAACATGTTGAACTGTCTTTTTATGTCTGACGTGGCCCATTTCGATTTAAACGGCAACATAAACAAACAAAATTGTCGAATATGGAGTGCTTCCAACCCACAGATACGCCATGAGACGGAATTGCATCCACTTTCGTGTCACAGTGTGGTGTGCATTTTCATCACACTGCATTCTCGGGCCCTACTCTTTCGAAGGAAACGGTCACACCGTTACGGTTACTGGAGACCGTTACTTGAGCATGTTGAGAGAGTTTTTCCATCCAGAATTACGCCGAATGAGAATTTCTTTCAACTCTGTGTGGTTTCAGTAAGATGGTGCAACTCCTCACATAGCCCGGCCTGTTATGACAGAATTGCGACTAAAATTTCACAATTAGCTGATATCCAGAAACTCCACATTCCGTTGGCCCCCAGGTCGCCTGACCTTACTGCACCTGACTTTTTCTTGTGGGGTAGGTAATTGCAAACAGGAAGTCTACAAAGCAAAACCAACAAATTTGAATGAACTTAAGCAATCCATTCGTGAAACAATTGCGGCTATTCCTGTCTCAACTCTCCAAGCAGTAATGAACAACTTTTTGGTAAGATGCCGCACATGCATTAACGAGGAAGGGGGGCATTTAAAATCCATCATTATTAAAACTAATTAAGCTATATTTAATAAAATTGAGTGAGCTTTAACATGAATAAAAGAAAAATGAATTCCATATACACTGAAAAAAAAAGTTATTTGAGTTTCTTAATGTAGCAATATTCAACAGCCACTCTGTATATATATATTATAAAGGGTATTTTTTTAGAGGTATAACTAACTTTGAAATTGAATAAAACAAAGATGATTTTCTCAAATTGACATGAAATTTACTTTATTCGAAAGACCAAGTGGTCAATCGTTTCGGTCTTATCGGCGTAGACTAACGAGTTCACATATATCCACAGACAATAATAAAGCGGCGTTGAATCGCACGATCTTGGAGTCCAATTCGCGGGACCGTAACGTGAAACTATATGGTACCCCAACGTTTCCTTCAATAAATCAATTGTGGCACGAGCTGTGAGACATGTTGCACCACAGCTTCTGTACATCATGGTTGTTCAATTGATGAACGAAAAAGTCAGTAATCATGGCTCTAAAGCGCTCACCATTGAATGTGACGTTCTTTCCAGCATCGTTTTTAAAGAAGTACGGACCAATTATTCCACCAAACCATAAAGCCCACCAAACAGTCATTTTTTGTGGATGTAACGGTGTCTCAACATATACTTGAGGATTATCATCACTCCAAATATGGCAGTTTTGTTTATTGACGTATCCATTCAACCAAAAGTGAGCTCCATCGCTTAACAAAATTCGCTCATGAAAATTGGGATCAACGGCAATTTTGTGTTGGGCCCAATTGGACACAATTTGGAAGCGTTGTTCAGGCGTCAGTCTATTCTTGTTGAAATGCTAAACTAAAAATACATTTTTTGACAGCTGAAAAAATGGCCACCAGTTAAAAAAGTGTTGCCAACTTCTATACCTTTAAAGAAAACACCCTTTATTAGAGTCACTGGATTGAAATCTTTGTGAAGTCTGAAGTAGTGGCCCCTTTTCCAATTGTTGCACTGTTTGACTCTTTAAGCACTTTTGGCCGCCAGCTTTTTCGTAAATAGATTGATTAAAATTAAATTTAACGTGTTTTATTTTTGGTAAAAACAAGCTAGCACGATGGTAGATTTCGACTCCTTTCATGGTTAACTTGGACACCCAAAAATTTGGTATGGGCTCTTTGTTATGCAAATTTAATAGCATATACTCAAGTTAACCCACTTTAACCTTATGTTGGTTACACAAAAACAAAACTTAAAGTAAAGTGTCCCGTATAAAATCATAAGTTCATTTATCTTCAACCTTCGAAGTTCTTAAAAATATCGATCCGAAAACCCGCAATATATCCAGATTCCAACATATCGAGTAAACAAAAATATTATATTTCTTCTTTTTTTTTTTAATAAAAAAATCATTAAAGTATATATTTACTTTGCAGAGCTATAAAATTCTTTGAGTAGAAAGTAACGAGATCAAGGCAGGCGACTTCCTTAAATCGAAAGAACACCACCAACAGCAATTTCAACAGCTTTTTTTTCTTGTTATTCGTGCTCAGGTGAGCATCATTGTTTTTTTTCCAGGGAGGGGAAATATTTTTGTGGTGACTTACCTATATTTTGCTGCAAACAATTTGACATAATTTTATTCTGTATAGGCGAAAAGCGTTCTCATAGAACGCGGGCACGCGAAGACGAATATAAAGAGCTCAGAAGAATTGAAGAATTGAAAAACGGCTTCACAGACAGAAAAAATCAGCCTGGGAGAAGAACATAATCTGTGAAATAGAGAAAAGCCGAGAGCGAGGTCCGCACCAGGCGCGGAAGTTCTACCAATCGTCCGAAACATGACGCAGTACACACCACGCTGCACATACTGCAAGGACGGAGAGGGAAATCTGATCACCGATCCTCAAAGCATACTGGAGCGATGGGAAGTGTACTTCAATGAATTGCTAAATGGTCAGCTCACTGCAGAAGTGGAGGCTCCACTTCTTCAAGAAGAGTACCCTATGTTGCCGCCACCAAGCATAGAAGAGGTTGAGAAGGCTATAGGCCGGCTAAAGATAAACAAAGCCCCAGGAGCCGATGGTGTACCAGCCAAACTATTTCAACACGGTGGGCCAGCTTTACGTCAACCAATTCATGAGATTATAGTGCACGTAACCTGACAAGATTAAGATTAAGAACATAAGTACAGTTTTTCAGTTGTGAGTAAAACCAGAGTTAGCTTAATACTTTGTTTCCACCGACCACTAAACCGAGATTTAATAAGATTTGCCATAATCTTTTTCAAATTTCGAAGATTTACCATATAGATTCATTTCGTAAATCTAGAAGATTTCAAATAAATCTTGTTAAATCTTCATAGGGCAAATACTTTTACAACTCGAACTGAACCAATTTATGTCACGCTGAACGCATTCATTGGAAAATCCAACCCTTTTTGTTTCTTTTGCCAAAAATGAATCTTTCTGTCTCACTTCAACTTCATACGAAAAAATGAAACAACATTTGCATTTTGAGAGGTACTGTCAAAATTAATCTATTTTTTAATCTTTTTGTGGGGTGGAAACATAAGGAGCAGTTTTTCAGTGAATGATGTATGAGGAAGGACCTTAAAACCTCAGAGGACAAAACTTCACAAGCATCTTCAGTTCAGTTCAGTTAATACATCAGTGTTATTTCCCAAGTTTGATAAGTTAACTCTAGTTCAACTATAATCTACCATTGAAAAACTGTGCCTTAGAGTGTCAAATCTTTTTTCCTATATTTCTATCTTCTATATCTATACAGGGTTTCTGTTGAAAGTTTTTACCAAAAAAAAATGTAATAACTGTTTTTCTATTTAATGAATCTGATTAATTTGTTTTTTATTTTGGAGATTGATTTTTAGATTTAACAAAAATGGATAAGTGGGACACTGAAACAAGAATTTGGATTGTCCGCCGCTATCACGCACTGGAGTCCGTAGTATCGGTTCAAAGAGAGTATTAGGCCCACGTTTGGCGGCAATCCTACGAGCAGATGGACCATAATGAGACTTGATAAAAATTTTGCCGAGCATGGGACAATCGAAACCGTTCAGTTCGGACGGAGGAAACAATCGCTGCTGTAGCTGCTGCCATACAAAACAATCCAAGAGTTTCGACAAGAAGCTTATCTGCTCAAATGGGTATGAGCAGACAGTAATTGCAGTCAATTATGCACAATGATATATACATGATGAAATGGCCAACAAACTGAACGCAGCAGACTTGCCGATTCGTTTGGAATTTTGCCAAAAGATGCTTCGAATGGTGGAAGAGGACGGAAACATGTTGAACTGTCTTTTTATGTCTGACGTGGCCCATTTCGATTTAAACGGCAACATAAACAAACAAAATTGTCGAATATGGAGTGCTTCCAACCCACAGATACGCCATGAGACGGAATTGCATCCACTTTCGTGTCACAGTGTGGTGTGCATTTTCATCACACTGCATTCTCGGGCCCTACTCTTTCGAAGGAAACGGTCACACCGTTACGGTTACTGGAGACCGTTACTTGAGCATGTTGAGAGAGTTTTTCCATCCAGAATTACGCCGAATGAGAATTTCTTTCAACTCTGTGTGGTTTCAGTAAGATGGTGCAACTCCTCACATAGCCCGGCCTGTTATGACAGAATTGCGACTAAAATTTCACAATTAGCTGATATCCAGAAACTCCACATTCCGTTGGCCCCCAGGTCGCCTGACCTTACTGCACCTGACTTTTTCTTGTGGGGTAGGTAATTGCAAACAGGAAGTCTACAAAGCAAAACCAACAAATTTGAATGAACTTAAGCAATCCATTCGTGAAACAATTGCGGCTATTCCTGTCTCAACTCTCCAAGCAGTAATGAACAACTTTTTGGTAAGATGCCGCACATGCATTAACGAGGAAGGGGGGCATTTAAAATCCATCATTATTAAAACTAATTAAGCTATATTTAATAAAATTGAGTGAGCTTTAACATGAATAAAAGAAAAATGAATTCCATATACACTGAAAAAAAAAGTTATTTGAGTTTCTTAATGTAGCAATATTCAACAGCCACTCTGTATATATATATTATAAAGGGTATTTTTTTAGAGGTATAACTAACTTTGAAATTGAATAAAACAAAGATGATTTTCTCAAATTGACATGAAATTTACTTTATTCGAAAGACCAAGTGGTCAATCGTTTCGGTCTTATCGGCGTAGACTAACGAGTTCACATATATCCACAGACAATAATAAAGCGGCGTTGAATCGCACGATCTTGGAGTCCAATTCGCGGGACCGTAACGTGAAACTATATGGTACCCCAACGTTTCCTTCAATAAATCAATTGTGGCACGAGCTGTGAGACATGTTGCACCACAGCTTCTGTACATCATGGTTGTTCAATTGATGAACGAAAAAGTCAGTAATCATGGCTCTAAAGCGCTCACCATTGAATGTGACGTTCTTTCCAGCATCGTTTTTAAAGAAGTACGGACCAATTATTCCACCAAACCATAAAGCCCACCAAACAGTCATTTTTTGTGGATGTAACGGTGTCTCAACATATACTTGAGGATTATCATCACTCCAAATATGGCAGTTTTGTTTATTGACGTATCCATTCAACCAAAAGTGAGCTCCATCGCTTAACAAAATTCGCTCATGAAAATTGGGATCAACGGCAATTTTGTGTTGGGCCCAATTGGACACAATTTGGAAGCGTTGTTCAGGCGTCAGTCTATTCTTGTTGAAATGCTAAACTAAAAATACATTTTTTGACAGCTGAAAAAATGGCCACCAGTTAAAAAAGTGTTGCCAACTTCTATACCTTTAAAGAAAACACCCTTTATTAGAGTCACTGGATTGAAATCTTTGTGAAGTCTGAAGTAGTGGCCCCTTTTCCAATTGTTGCACTGTTTGACTCTTTAAGCACTTTTGGCCGCCAGCTTTTTCGTAAATAGATTGATTAAAATTAAATTTAACGTGTTTTATTTTTGGTAAAAACAAGCTAGCACGATGGTAGATTTCGACTCCTTTCATGGTTAACTTGGACACCCAAAAATTTGGTATGGGCTCTTTGTTATGCAAATTTAATAGCATATACTCAAGTTAACCCACTTTAACCTTATGTTGGTTACACAAAAACAAAACTTAAAGTAAAGTGTCCCGTATAAAATCATAAGTTCATTTATCTTCAACCTTCGAAGTTCTTAAAAATATCGATCCGAAAACCCGCAATATATCCAGATTCCAACATATCGAGTAAACAAAAATATTATATTTCTTCTTTTTTTTTTTAATAAAAAAATCATTAAAGTATATATTTACTTTGCAGAGCTATAAAATTCTTTGAGTAGAAAGTAACGAGATCAAGGCAGGCGACTTCCTTAAATCGAAAGAACACCACCAACAGCAATTTCAACAGCTTTTTTTTCTTGTTATTCGTGCTCAGGTGAGCATCATTGTTTTTTTTCCAGGGAGGGGAAATATTTTTGTGGTGACTTACCTATATTTTGCTGCAAACAATTTGACATAATTTTATTCTGTATAGGCGAAAAGCGTTCTCATAGAACGCGGGCACGCGAAGACGAATATAAAGAGCTCAGAAGAATTGAAGAATTGAAAAACGGCTTCACAGACAGAAAAAATCAGCCTGGGAGAAGAACATAATCTGTGAAATAGAGAAAAGCCGAGAGCGAGGTCCGCACCAGGCGCGGAAGTTCTACCAATCGTCCGAAACATGACGCAGTACACACCACGCTGCACATACTGCAAGGACGGAGAGGGAAATCTGATCACCGATCCTCAAAGCATACTGGAGCGATGGGAAGTGTACTTCAATGAATTGCTAAATGGTCAGCTCACTGCAGAAGTGGAGGCTCCACTTCTTCAAGAAGAGTACCCTATGTTGCCGCCACCAAGCATAGAAGAGGTTGAGAAGGCTATAGGCCGGCTAAAGATAAACAAAGCCCCAGGAGCCGATGGTGTACCAGCCAAACTATTTCAACACGGTGGGCCAGCTTTACGTCAACCAATTCATGAGATTATAGTGCACGTGTGGGAGCATGAAGAAATTCCAGAAGACTGGCGAAAAGGTATAATTTGCCCCATACATATGTTTATAGACTTTAAGGCCGCCTACGATAGCATAGCCAGGGTAGAACTTTAAAAAGCCATGAGAGAATTCGGCATCCCAAATAAATTGACACGACTATGTAGGTAGGTTGACCATGACCAACGTAACAAGCCAAGTAAAAATAGCCTGATTTCTATCCAAACACATCAACATCTTTAATGGACTCCGACAAGGGGATGGTTTGGACTGCCTCCTCTTCAACCTGGCGTTGGAGAAAGCAATCCGTGACTCTGGCACGGCAACAAGAGGGACCATCGTCAACAGGTCCAGCCAGATACTGGCTTACGCAGACGACATCGACATCATCGGAAGAACCGAGCAAGCTGTACATGATTCCTTCATCCAGATCGAGCAGGCGGCACAAAATCTGGGGCTGCACATTAGTGAAGGTAAAACAAAGTACATGGAGGCGTCGAATGCGAGAGGAACAGTTGGTCAAACAATCAAGGTAGCGGAGCACGAATTTGAAGTGGTGCAATCCTTTAAATACCTTGGGTCAATAGTAGCAGCCGATAACAATATAGAAGAAGAAATACGCGGGCGGCTTCTCAGATCCAACAGAGTCTATTATAGTCTGTCAAAGCTCTTCAAATCCAGAAATCTCACCATAACTTCAAAACTGCTGCTGTACAGGACCATATGGTCCTGCCAGTACTCACATATGGATCCGAGACTTGGGCGCTTAGCAAAAGGCACTCCGACCTCTTAGCCGCGTTCGAGAGAAAAGTCTTAAGGAGAATTGTTGGTCCCATATGTGAGGAAGGACGATTCCGGAGACGGTACAATCATGAATTGTGCGCAATCTACCTTGAAGCAGATATCGTGACAAAAATTAAGCTCGGTAGACTCCGGTGGGCAGGGCACCTAGCTCGCATGATCGAAGAGGACCCTGCTCGGAAAGTTCTTTGTGGTACATTCTATGGTAGACGACACCGTGGTAGACCATGCTTGCGCTGGAGAGATGGCGTAGACCAGGACGCCCGGAGCCTTATGGTGCGCAACTGGATGGCGGCGGCTCGAGACCGGGATGGGTGGAGAGACTTGTTGAAGGAGGCCAGGACCGGACCCCGGTTGTAGAGCCGACGATGATGATGATAGGCGAAAAGCAATAACCTAAGGAAATTAAGATTAAGGGTTTAAGACTTTGTGGATATATTTCTGCCCCAGTATTGTAAAAAGTTTTGAATCTTTTAATCAGGCTATGCAAATACATATATGTACAAGTAAGCCTATCGTTTTTATGGCACTATAAATGCCCCATATATTTTGTACGTAAATGTAAATAATTGCCGACAATAATTGCACATTACTCTCGCCCCTATCTGTATCCGTCCAGGTCGTGACTCGAGACTACACCCACTCGAGAATTCGTTGAATGCATCAAGGATAGAGAAACGTCTCTGACAAAATAACCCAGAGAAGAAATAAAAAAATATGAAACGAAATACCGAATATGAAAAATATCCTGAGGGTTACCTCTGTACTCATATACTTTACTCTCACGTTCACTTTGGCTTCGGTTGTTGTGTTTGAACAGCGACGTCATCGTCTAATGTGGGGTTGGATGGCGTCGGGAGACTGTACAAGGTGGTACATCAACACCCACTTTCACACCTTAAATTTACCATGGTAGGTAGGTAAGGTATGTGTGTATGTGTATATTATTTTGATATGGCAATGTTGGAGTTTATGCTAATGCAACGATTTTTACCTTTCAAGTGAATCTATCTTCAACACTCGTTCGACACACTTGAGTGCATGGTGTGCGAGTATAACCAGCCACGACTTTCCAGCTGTTATACCTCGTGAAGCTGGTGTTTTCTTTTCTCAGAATGCATCAGTGGCAAAGAGGATTATGCAAATAAAATTATGTACCAGTTCCTGTTCCTGGTACACTCTTGGGTTTGGTGGTGCACATGATTTTCAATTCAAATGTGAGTGGGGGGTTCCGAGAAGTATCTATACGTACCCACTTTAGTGATTTTTTTTTGGAAAGCGAAACGAATAATTTTAGCAGCAGAAATATGAAACCAATTTCTTTTTGACTGTGTGATAGGTATATTTCTTCTTTTTTTTTGGAAGAGTTGATCATTTTTTGTTTATTTTGTTTAAAGTACATAGGTAGGTATACTTAATTTGTAGCTAAAAAAGAACAGAAGTTAAAATGGTATAAATATTTTTTATAACTACTAAAAATGCATGTATGTATGTATATATTTTACATTTATGTATGTATAGGTATTTTATTTAAGTTTACTAAGAAAGTGACGTATTAACAAGAAAAGACCAGCTGCCCTTCTGGAGTTCTAAAAAATGTTGGACGAGTTAGCGCAACTAGCTAGCGTCAAAGCTAAATTTTAAAACGTTACGCTGATCTGTGCCCACGCCCCAAACTAAAAGAAGAAAAAAAAGAAAGAAAGTATGGTAAGTGGCCGAAGTACATATAACGTCAAGATTATAAAGGGTCTGCCATCTAACGTTTTTTTTTTCAACTAGTGCTTATTTCGTGAATGGTAACACTTAGCTCATGTCTGATTTGACAGAATGAACGAATATGGTTGTGTATACGCTTCGCTAAGTGGGCCTGCGATCGACTTAGAGAAGGGGTGCTTTCATAAATGGATGGTTGCTTTGTTTACATGCGATCAATTGCAATCATACTAACTTCATATAAATTATGAACACTTTTTCTGATTTGCGTCATATGTCATAGGTCATAGGGAAAGAATTTGACAAATTGAACAATAAAGAAAACGAAATCGTTTCTACTATATACCTATCTCTTTCTTTAATAAAGAAATTCAGACTGCATGTGAGTTTTTATAGTTGCACATTTGCGGTGCAAATATTTGCTGTTTGCTTTTATGAAAATCTGACATTTATCATTTGCTTTTATGAAAGTTACGAAGATGCCGGTTTTGCCAAAAAAATCATCTTTTCAGATGAAGCTCATTTTGATCTTGGCGGGTAGTAAACAAGCAAAATTGTCGCATTTGGGGCACAGAAAACCCACACGCATACATTGAAATGCCGATACACCCAAATCGAGGGATAATTGGGCCATTTTTCAAAAATGAGCAAGGAGTGGCCGTTAAAGTCAATGGCGATCGTTATCGGGCCATGTTGAACGAATTTTTGTTCACAAAAATTGAAGAGGAGGATATTGGCAACATTTGGTTTCAACAGGACGGCGCTACGTGTCACACACCCGAAGATACACCCGATGTTTTGCGCCATTTTCAAAAAAAAAAAGTTATTTGGCGGACCCTTTTATTGGTCGCTTCAACGTTTAAATCGGAGAGGTCGTCTTTGGTTCGATAGTCCAGTTCACAACCTGCCCGACAAAACTTCTGACTTTGCAGCGCGCAGTCACCCTAACAAGCACTCGATTCCCACACTTCAATATAAACAAGGGCGACTTGGTGGTCTCTTGATCAAGGAACCGTTGACTTGAATTTTAATTTATTCTGTTCGCTTAATTCAAGCTAGTTAATATATATTAATAACAGTAATTAAATAAATAAATAATAATCTTATTCTAACTTAAACTATTGAAATTGGGGAATTAAAGAAAATTAGAGTATAAGTTCGCTCTAAGGGAGGAGAAGCTGAAGTTAAAATCAAGCATATGCTGTGCGTGCACTGTTAGCTGAGCGTAACATTCTAGTGATCGGAGTAAAATGGGCGTAGTTGGTGCGGTGAATAGGAAGCGGAAGAAAGGAATGGATCTAAGGTTTTGTGGACTAGTGTTAAGGAAAATTTGTTCTATAATTGCCGGAGAATCGATGTTACCAGTGATTACTTGATTAATAAATATTTCATCCACAGATTAGCCATATGAAGATGAGAATGTTTCGTACGTTTCACCCTCCAAAACCCATTTGTTTACATTGTTGTATTTGTAATTTTTTCCCGTGTCGATGAATAGATGTGAATTGCAACAACAATTTAACCAGGTGTGTGAAGATTCCTACTGTCTATGTGTGAGATTTTTATACACACATTCTCATTCTTTATCTGATAACTGCCAGTTCAAGCTTGTAGGCAAATTAAAATGGCTGCCGGGGATTCTCATCTTCATGTGGCTAATCTGTGATTTCATCTGCGACTACACGACGTTTAGCAAGGGTGTTAAGGTTTATTAATTGTAAACTGTCTTCCTAAGGTGGTTAACAAAAGGGATTGGATTTGGATCAAGGACGGTTGCGTAGAGCGAAACGAAGAAATCTGCGCTGTACTGCTTCTATTCTAAGTGATTGTGTGTATTGATGAGGTGACCAAACCTGGCTGGGATACTCAGGAATAGGTCGTACATAAGTGGTGAAGAGAGATCTGGTAACGTAGTGATATGAGAATTCTTTAGATCAACGCTTTATAAAACCAAGAGAAGAACTCGCTTTAGCAATAATTTGATCGATGTGGGAACGGAAATTCAGTTCTTTATCACAAATTATGCCAAAAATCACGGATATATGAAATGACATTGCAAAAGAGATAGGTTCGAGGGAATGAAGGCAGGCGTTTACGAGAAAAGGTAATTGATTGACATTTACTTACAAGTAAAAAAGAATTAAGGTCATGTTGATGCAGGGAAGAATCCAAGGACGAGGATATTATTTTCATAATCTTCATATCATCGGCATATATAGAAATGTCCGAGAAAGAAATGATATTCTCAATATCCTTTAATGCAAGGACAAATAGAAGTGGGCCAAGATGACTGCCTTGAGGGACAACTGAGGTGGCAAAAATTAGTTCGGATACAGAACATCTAAACACTATTTTATAAAGGCGGTTCTCTAAATAGGATCTGATTCATTCCATGAAAAATATTAGAAAACCAAAGGCCTTAAGCTTAATATAAATAATTTGATGAGAGATCTTATCGAAAGCTTTATTGAAGTCAGTAGTAATCACATCAACACCAAAGCCTTTCTCCAGAGCACAAAGCGACATCTAAACAAACTGAGTAAGAATTGTGGTTGTAGACCTACCCTTTAAAAACCATGCTGGAGAGGTGAAAATTTTGATCTACAGTAAAAGGTAAGAGAGTCGTAGACAAACTGGATGACACATAGTTCTTTTGAGGCATGTAAGGGACATATTGGATGAGGCATTCAAAGATAGCGGTATACAAAAAAGAGACAGCAATGTCGATTGGGGTGGAGGGGTTCATAGAAAGGTTGAAATCAATATTGCTTAAAAGGATATATTACAAAGGATATAACTTAACGGAACTCTTCATTTTTTTGACTATGAATATGGTGTAAACTCAAATTCCCATTGTTCGGATTTAATTAATTTCAGTTTCATTTCAATTCAAAACCAAAACCGCGCACTACTCTGTATTTATGTGATAGCTTAAACTTATTTTACTGGTAGCAGAGGTGTATTAAAAATAACGTTTGAAAAGTGGCTTTGACTTGAAAGGAGAATTTACGACGAGAAATACAGGTTCGTAGATTTGACTTTTGAATCCTTCTGAATCCTTTTTTTCAACGAACCCGACGTATCAACCTATAGTACCTCCTTTAACTGTATATACTAATTTGAACGTTGGTTGTTATCCATGTTAGTTATAAAAATAAGACTTAACTCCTATTTAATTTACACAATTATCTATTGCTTGATTTATTTAATTTAGGGTTTGTTTCACAATGTCTGATTAAAGTTCTTCATAAGTAAGCGACTTGGAATTTATCAATATCTGGTAAGGCAACTGTATAAGAAAAGTAATAAGTATTTTGATGGCCAGATGAAGTGTCGATTATCAAATGTACATGGCAACGAAAATATTAATTAAATTTTTTGAATTTTTCATTGGTAAAAACTATTTTGTCTGGAAAACTAATTAACACATACATTTATTATTGTTATGGATCCTTTTTACAACTACAGAAATAAAAAATATGCACGACTGGGTCGCACGAACTTGCTCTTATGTGCTATCACATGGTTGTTACATAGTGTGAAATAAATTAGCTATGGGAGTCTATATTACATCCATTTGCCAACACTTCGTTTAGTTGCAATTGGTTTTATGTGAGTATAAAAAAATTAACAATATAGCCCATTGTTGCACATATGAAATATGCAGGCAAGGAAATTATATTATTTAAACTGAAAAATGGTCTTTATTCAACAAAATTAGAAATAAATTGATTAAAATACTTCTGAAACTGTTTTGAATCAAACGCGATGTACCCCATCTGATTCCTTATATAAATCTTAATTTATTAGAAAAAAATTAAAAAAATCGTAGGAGTCGTTTTAAAAATAATTATTTTTTTATATATAAAATTTCGTTAACATTTTAAAGAAAAAAAATTGGTAAGTCAATTATAACAATTTGGTTAATGTGAAGTTAAAAACAAAATTAAAAAAAAAATCTTTCACTCGTTTTCGAAATACCGAATTTTCAAAAAATTATTTTGAAATTTTTTTTAAAAATCCGAAAATAACTGTTTTGAAAATTTTGATATGCAATATTATTCAAACTAATTACAAGCTTTTGTTCAAACACTTAAGTTTTAATCGGTAGATAAGATAATGCGATAGTCGAAAATCGAAAATCGAAAAAAAAATTCTATGGGAGGTGCTGTTATTAATTGTTCAATATGAAATTTGATAATTTTAAATGCTAAACCTTACTAATTACGCTACTCAAAAAAATTTTTCCACTATCGCAGGAGTCATTTTTGAGAAAAAAAAAAGTTTTCCTTAACGGTTTTTTAAATATTTGTATGGGAGGTAGAATTTTTGTCTAAAATCTCTTAGATAGTGTTAAAAAATGTTTTTTGCCAAGTTTAATAAAAATCGACCAAGTCGTTTTTGAAATATCGAGTATTCAAAAAGTAATTTTCAAGCTATTTTTAAAAAAATCAAATATTATTTTTTTGAAAATTTCGGTAGGTACACAATTTTATTTCAAATGTATTAGTTCTTCTTCATAAAAAAAAATCATCAAAATCTGTTGAACCGTTTTCGATAAAAGCGAAAATCAAAAAAATGCTTCTTTGGGAGGTGCCATTAATAACCATTTTTCTGAACCAAGGCAACTTAGAACTATTTAAATTTATTGAGTTTTTAAAAAAAAAATTCTGTCTAGCCGATTTTGAGAAAAATAAGTTTTTCCTTTTTGGTTTAAAAAAACAATAAAAAACGGGTGGGGGAAATGTCCAAAAAACGCTAGGTACCAAGCTTAAAAAAAATCATCCAATCCGTTTAGGCTGTAGCCGAACAGACGGACGTTCTTGCGAGACCCACTTTTGTCCTCTTCCCTATCATCGTAATGTCGAGTTTGATCAAAATCTCGAGTTCGATTTTTTGTACGAATCCATATGTATATGTAGTACCTAGCTGGTTTTCGAAAAGAATACAGTACGATCGATAATTTGTTCTGCTTGACAAGCATCGCTCGGACCTATCTGGATAAGGGAAAAAAACTCTCTGCGTTCTTTGTAAATTTCAAGTCAGCTTTTGATTGTATCGACAGAAGAGCACCTATTTTTCAAACTAGGCAACATTGGAGTTTCAACAAAAAATTTAATGATACTGCATAAGCTGTATGAAGAAAACACATCCGCACTATGGGACGGAAACACACTTTCCAGCTGGTTCCAATCAACAACAGGTGTAAAACAAGGTTGTCTCTTGAGCCCACTACTCTTTTCTCTTTATTTGGATGATTTATCTATTTTCCTGCCTGGAGGCATAGTGTTTGATGGTTTTGCAATAAAACTTCTCCTTTATGCAGATGACATTGTCATATTTGCGGAAACACCAAACATGCTTCAAATTATTACAAATAAACTGCAGGAGTATTGTACAGTATGGAACCTCCAATTAAATACGTATAAATCAAAATCATGGTTTTCCGAAATGGAACACGTCGCTACGCTAGAGACGAAAGGTGTACATGGCAAGATGAGGGATAGTCAAACAATATAAGTTTCTTGGAGTTATGGTCACCACAAAGCTGTCCTTCAAGAAACATCTCGAAGAAAAACTCAATGAGTCCAAAAAAGCAATAAACTGTACTTGGAAAAACGTTTTAGAAAAGGGTGTTATTGCTCTAAGTGTGAAATTTAAAATCTTTGAAGCGGTGAAGAAGTTGAAAAACTGCTAAGATATTTTATTAAGAGAATTTTCAAACTACCAAAAAAAACACCAACATACATACATGTTGCATCTGGAAACAGGTCTACCACCACTTTACATTCACACACTTCGACTGCACTTCACTTACATAGTAAAAATTATGAGACAACAAATAAGATTGTTTCATTTCTTAAAGAAAGAAACCTACAATTTTTCACCGAGTGGACGAGATTGTCTGCTGAACACGGAATCCCACTTTTTGAACAAAGTAATAGTTCGCTGAGCGTTAACCTTCAGCTGCTTTTAACGAAAATTGAAGAAGCGTCAAGAATTGCGTTTAAAACACGAAGTCACCACAGCCAAACAAGAAACACTTATAAGCTACTGGAACACGATCTTTGTGGAAAAAACTACTTTGATGACCAATATAGTTTGGATTTTATATCAACGATATTTAAAGCCAGAGGTGAGCTAATCAAGCTGAACTACGTGCCTTATAGAAACGATGTAAACACCGAATGTACTTTGTGCAACCTGCGTAGCACAGAAGACATACTTCATTTTATTGGAATCTGTCCCGCCCTAAACGCAATTCGGAGAGCATTATTGGGTAAAATCACGCTGTCATCAGAAGAAATTATTCGCGCCCTGAACGGAGAAAATTGGAAAGTTCTCTATGACTATCTAAAAATCTGCCATTAAATATGGCCAACAAATCACCAACGAAGCATTTTAAAATTACATCCAATATTGTTTTACTAAAGGGTCCGCCATCTAACATTTTTTTTCAACTAGTGCTTATTTCGTGAATGGTAACACTTAGCTCATGTCTGATTTGACAGATAATTAGTTTTATTCTTCCGCTGAACGAATATGGTTGTGTTTACGCTTCGCTAAGTGGGCCTGCGATCGACGTAGAGAAGATGCCGATTTGATCTTGGCGGGTAGTAAACATGCAAAATTGTCGCATTTGGGGCACAGAAAACTCGCACGCATACATTGAAAAGCCGATACACCCAAAACGAGTCACTGTTTGGTGCGGATTTTGGTCCAGAGGCATAATTGGGCCATTGGGGAAAATGAGCAAGGAGTGGCCGTTACAGTCAATGGCGATCGTTATCGGGCCATGTGGAACGAATTTTTGTTCACAAAAATTGAAGAAAAAAAAGAAAAAAATTGGCAACATTTGGTTTCAACAGGACGGCGCTACGTGCCACACACCCGAATATACACTCGATGTTTTGCGCCATTCTCAAAAAAAAAAGAAGTTATTTGGCGGACCCTTTACAACTATTCCAGTTTTCCAGCCAAAAAAGACTTGCCTGTAGAAAAATTCAAAGAATTATTAATATTTTAATTGCCGGGTTAATTTTCTAATCGACACTTTATATATAGCCACTAAAATACTTAGATGTTAGAACTTCAATTATAAGTTGGTGGGTTCTTGTCTTGACTAATAAGTTCCAAGTTGCTTATAGTTATAACTTTAATCAGACCTTTAAGTGCATTATTTTGAGTAAGACCTTAAAGGCTAATGCATTTAAATATTCTCCACAAAATGAAAATTTAAGTAAAAAATTCTGTAAAAATAAAAAAAATACTTGATTTATATGTGCAATATAGCGATTATCATACAAATTGAACCACTTTTTTTAGAATTGAATTTTAAAAATAAAACCCATAAAGTTAAAAACTATCATAAATTGAACATTTTAAATTGCTGTTATAGAAGGTCGAAAGCGAAAGGTTATGGACGATATCTACAAAAATACATTTGCATTAAAACACCCAGAAAATATGTAGCAAAAAATAATAAAATCATACATATAGTTAGTCGTACACAATACAAAACCCTTACAGATCTAACTGTTTTCGTTTAACAGTTTGTTCGAATGGATGAACATAGTTTTATTCGAATAACAAATCCAACTTCACATAGAATGAGGCGAAGAACTTTTATTGTTATTTTTATTATCATTACAATGGTTCCAACTTTATAGTATGATATGTTTTTTTGTTGTTGTTCTATGCCATCTTGTTATGTTGATCCTTTTTGGTTCTGCCAAAATCTTTATGCAATACATCTGTTCTATACAGTAGAGCGTACTGTTATGTTGGCATAATAAACTAGGATGAGTACGCTCTCTTCGTAATGATTATTTTATGGAAACTATTGTGCATCATGAGCTGTTGAATTTCATAAAGTGGTTGCATTGCAGAAGCTGAGTTTTCAAATTGAAATTCTCTCGAATTGAATATATGTTTGTAGTATAGTTTGATGTTAAATTCTTTTTTATTTTATTAGGGATGCATCTGGGTGAAGTTATGCACTACATGGAATCATTATATTTCAATTATTAAACTTTAGGGTTTCCAATAATATTCGTATTGTTTTTTTTTTTTTTTTGTGTTGGAGATAATTTAAAGGGTGCATAACAACTTTTTAGTAATTGCTTTCGAAATTATTTTTTCGTACCCATAACCTCAAATTAATTTTTGGGAATATGTGCATGTTTTTAATTTATAACCACACAGGCATATAAAATTTAAAATGTTTCTTATTTTATAAAGGGTGTTTTTCTTTAGAGGTAAAGAACATTGAAATGGAAAAAAACAAAGATGATTTTTTTTAAATTGACATGAAATTTAATTTATTCGAAAGATAATTTTCTGGCATTATAATTTAAATATGATTTCATACATAAGACCGCCACGACTGGCTCGGACGTAGTCTAACCTGAAGGTCCAATTTTCGATGACTTTTTCCAACATTTGTGTCCGTATATCGTCAATAACACGACGGATGTTATGTCCTCCAAGTGGTCAATCGTTTCGGGCTTATCGACTTAGACAACCGAATTCACATATCCTCACAGAAAATAGTCAAGCGGCGTTAAATCGCACGATCTTGGAGGCTAATTCACGGGGTCCGTAACGTGAAACTGTGCTGTTACCAAACGTTTTCTTTAATAAATCAATTGTGGCACGAGCTATGTAACATGTTGTGCCGTCTTGTTGAAACCAAAGCTCCTGTACATCATGGTTGTTTAATTGATGAACGAAAAAGTCAGTAATCATGGCTCTATAGCGGTCACCATTGACTGTAACATTCTAGCCAGCATCGTTTTTAAAGAAGTACGGACCAATTATTCCACCAAACCATAAAGCACACCAAACAGTCATTTTTTGTGGATGTAACGGTGTCTCAACATATACTTGAGGATTATCATCACTCCAAATACTGCAGTTTTGTTTAGTGACGTATCCATTCAACCAAAAAGTGAGCTTCATCGCAAAAAAAAATTTACTTATGAAAATTGGGATCAACGGCAATCTTGTTTTGGGGCCATTTGGGCACAATTCGGAAGCGTTGTTTAGGCATCAGTCTATTCATGTTGAAATGCCAAACTTACCTAAAAATAAATCACTTGACAGACGACAAAATGGCCGCCAGTTAAAATAGTGTTGCCAACTTAAAGTTCTATACCTACCTCAAAAAAAAAAAACTCTTTACATTACAGCTCATTTGAAAAGGGTTCCCTTTTCTTCTACGAAATGCTTGATTAAGGCGACGAACAACTAAGATTTGATCGAATGAATATCTTTAATTTTGTTTAAATATTAAAATCGAGTTAAAAAACAATAACAACCAAACAAACTTAGAAAACATTTTCATTCTAAATATAATGGAATAACCATAACCAATCCTAAACTAATCTCTGTGTTTCATTAATTTGAATTTATAACAATTGAAACAAGGACGACAACAACAAAAATTACGTACCTACATTTTCCTACACCTGGCACATACATACAAGGGTAATTGAATTTCATTGTAAACATTTGTTACTTACACAACTGCAACCACAATTATATAATAGGTACGTACCTATGTTCCTATTTATAGTAGGAACACAAATACACGATAGACACAGAAAGGATAAAAGTTAGAGAAGCCAAACTCAAAGCCAGTGGAATAAAAAGAAATCTCAAAAACCAATGGAAATGGGTTATGGTTGTCAAGGTGCACATATTTTTTTTTTTTTTTTTTTTTGTTTAACTTTTGTTTGGTTGAAAAAAAAAGGTAAATAGAACTCAAAGTTTGAAAATACAAGGATCTCGTTTCCTCGTTTCCTCGTTTCACAAAATGATAAAAACCTTCTCCACCTAAGTGAGTGAAATATCAGGATAGCTTATTGGAAAAGTTTTTTACTTTGATTGCACCACCAGAACAGGAGATGCGCGTTCAAGTATTTTGGCTACCTACGGTAGAAAAAATGAGTTTAGCTTAGATTCTGTGATGGATATGTGCATTGCTTTTTTAACAATATTATTTACATACGTTTACGTGCTAACATTTCATAAAGAAGCTTTATTAAGAACAAATAGCATAGTTCGAAAATTTGTGATCATGTTAGATTTAAAAAGCGATGATATTCGCGATTGGTTTTCATTTTATACCTACATATATTTAATTTTTATTTCGAACTTACCGCGTTTATTTGTTTATTCAAACACTTTGTCTTCGGTTCCAACGCTCGTCTTCAACGACACCCCTGCTGTTAGATTGTTAAAAATAGCCAATATGTTTGTTGTTAATTCGATGCTGCCAGGAAGTGTTATGACTCTCCCTGTACTTGAGAGCGTCAATGATTTTATGGGACAATTCTTCTTACACTCGTGCAGTTTCAAGTGTTTCAAAGGATCTCGATGTACACAAATCCGCTGGCCCAGATAGTATCCCTCGCATCTATCTGAAGAGGTGTTCTTCAACCACTGCGTAAGCTTTTTCATTTATCCTAGTCTACTGGTCTCATTCCTAGTGGATGCAAAATAGTCTGTCCCTAAATAAGGCGAATTTTCTTCTCCCTCTTACTATCGTCCAATTGCACTTACGTCCCTTCTTTCCAAGCTGATTAATTTCCAGTTTTAAAAATATCTTGAAGAACAAAAGCTTCTTAATGACCGTCAATATACGGCTTTCGTAGCAATAGGTCCACTGGTGATCTGATAGTATATCTCGCCGAACAGTGGAGCAAATCTTTACAACGGTTTGGTGAAAGTAAAATTATTGCACTTGATATTTCAAAAGCGTTTGAGAGAGTTTGACATCAGGCTCTCTTATAGAAAATGCGTGCTTTTGGTATTGATGAATCTCTTCTTCGTAGGAAATGACCTTTCGGACCGCTCAATACAAGTCGTATTGGATGGTTTTAAGTGTGATATACATAAAATAAAAGCTGGTGCGCCCCAGCGACCCGTTTTGTCTCCAAACTCTCTTTCTATTATATTCATCAATGATCTTCTGTATGAAACTTCTAGTCCATTATATTATTTTGCTGATGACAGTACCCTCAGCCTCAGCTTTTCCTATTCGATTCTATCCTTGTTCTTCGGATGTGGAACTTCAACGGAAGCGTATGATAAGCTCATTAAATTCTGATCTCGACAGTATTGTCCAATGGAGAATAAAAATCCGCGTAGAATTTAATGCTTCAAAAAATAAGCTCATTAAATTCTGAATTTGACAGCATTGTCCAATGGAGAATAAAAATTCACGTAGAATTTATTGCTTCACCCCCCCCCCCCCCCCCTCCCTATGCCGCTATACATGAGCGGTACTCTCATTCAAGAAACCACACAGCTTGTAGTTCTGGGTATGTGCATCACAGACCACCTCTTGTGGATGTGGAATGACCACATATTCAACGTCGCCAAAAATGCTCCTAAATGTCTAGGTTTTCCTCGGCGATACAAAAAATGTTTCTCCTCTCTGATCTGGCTGTAATCTACGCAACCTTTATCCTTCCAAAACTTGAGTACAACTCTCACATCTGAGCAGGTGCTCCTTTAACTCGTTTAAATCTCTTAGATAGAATTCAAAATAGAGCTGATATTTAGAACTTCAAAACCAATGTACATCGGTATCTCCTATTAAATCCTTCCTTATTTTCGTCTTTAGAGAATTAAGCAGGATTAATGCATTCAAGCGATCGTCACTCATACGCAAATAATTTTTAACTAGTTTTAATTTGCTAAAATGAACGTCCACAATAATCAAGAAGAATTTGCAACTCCGAAAGCAAACATTCTCGATCTTCTTTAAAAAATGAGGACTCCAATTTCACAATGCATTCAACTGATTTTATTGTGGCATTGCCTCTATCAACTGGAATTTCAAAAATCTTTTGAAAAGTTTTGAAAGTTGAAAGAGTGTCTTTTAAATTATCGTTTATGCAGTTGGTCAAAACCGTTCTAAATTCATAATTTCTGTGGGCGTCGTCTACTTGCTATTGGTGTGACCAGGATTTTCTTTTAGTAATACTGGTTTTGTTTGATGCTTAGCTTTTTGTATCACTTTGGAAATGTAATGAATTAAAGCTCTCCCAAACTAACTCAAGTACATCGAACGGCAACGAATCTTTCGCCTGTTTAAATTTGGCGCGCTGCGATTTTGTGAACATTTTTCCGTCGTTGCTTATTCGCTGCGAATGTTTCACGCCGGTTTGGGAGTGCCTTTAATTTCTCCTAAAAATAAAATAAAACCATGTTTGGCTTAATATTGGTAGGTAATAAGATCCTTAAAACTGCGCTTGGACAAACGTTGATGTTTACACATATTAACCCCGAGTTTTTGGTTCATTTACGTTCAATACCAAATGTATTAACTGCTGTCACAAATATTGGCATCTTTTACCAAAAGTTCAACCCCAACTTGTTTGGATTTGCCAAAAGCATATTAGTTGCATGGTTGGATATATTGATAAATACTCCTTCTTTGGAAACAAACCAACACCACCAATATAAAATGGGGTTTAACATACATACCTCCATCCACAAACTATAAAAGTGCAAAAGAGAAAACAAAATCCTTGGGTTGATGATTTTGATTCATAAGCAACTGGATATGCATAGAATGGACCGACCGCAACTCACCTCTGAAACGTTATTGTCTGTATAGACACAAATAAACTTTAGCAAATTGTCCTTTCGTTTCCTATAAAACAAATAGAAATCTGAAACCACATCTTTACATAAGCTTATAGACGGGCACAGGATATCCATAGAAAATGATGACAATAAAAGTTGCCTTTGCTACTGCTGCGGTGATGCCGACCATATAAGAGAAACTTCGTCCAAGGAAGATTTCCATCGAGAAACAAAGTTTTCCGATGCCAATGATTCTGACTCCATACACATTACATATATGTCAAATTGTGCATCGTTCGAGATTTGTGGTATTTCATTTACACAAAACTGACATAAGTTGCATCCCCAGACCGATATTAACTGCTGGTTGATTTGTCACCTTTTGCGGTAAGGGCGAGTCAGTGCCAAGTGAGTCTCTCATGCATTGATTCTTATATGCGATTACCATTCATTCAAGAAGCAGAATATTGTTAGCTATATAGAGAATAGTATTTCTATGAGATTTAAGAACCTCTTTTGAACATAAGGATTTGTTGCACTTGTTGAAATGTGGTTATTTCAAGGACTTGATATGTCTCTTGTATTTGCAATATTCGACATTTATATATCCACTTAGAAATCGAAATTTGAAATATTACATTTCACAAGATATACAAAGTACAAAGTGTTGTTGTATGGAAAGGAGAATGTTTTGAATTAAATGAGTTTCCTTTTTCAGCAAAATAGTGATTGAAAATTAATTTTTCTTAATGTAATCGAACATTTTACTATACATAATTACATAATAAGTTTCTTCATTTAGCTATAAAATAATTTCTAAAATAGAGAAAAGGAACATTGGCTGGACAATGCTTGGGCTGGGCCAGATATCATATTTGGTTGGGAAAGACTAGGCGCCTGATATTAAGGTGTTAGCATCATACTAGTTAACAATTTACTAACTTTAAAGCTCTTTACTAAAATGTTCTTAGTTATAAACACTTTTTAACAAGTATCATACTAAATCTATTTTCTTACGAAACTCAAGCTGAACCCCCTGAACAGTGACATTTCGTGCAAAAAAATAGGCGATTATACTCGAGTTATAGCTATTTCACGGCCGCCAGGCCGTTCATGAGATTACTTTTAGTGGTGCTTAGTCTACTATTACGTTCAATTTAAATTTTGAAAAACTTGGAAAAAAGGAGTCTGATAATCGGTCTGGCAGCCGTGAAATAGCTATAACTCCAGCCTATTACGACTTGGTGGTAGCTCACTTAAGTGGTTGTTGTTTCATTCAAACGTTCAATATTAATATGATAATGCAAGTGTGGTTATCACACAAAAACGAACTTTCAAGGCGAATATACTTTTTTCACATTTGTCATTGTCAAAGTGACATATGGATAGTTGGTATGATACCTTTAGAATATGAAATAAAAGGAACTGCCCTTGTACGAAAAAACTGCGACATTTGTTATAATAGTGTGAATTGTCAGAAATTCAAAAGCATTTCAACAGGGAAGGATTGTTTTTTTTATGGCAAATTATTATGGCTCCATATTATTAATATCTGTTATTTTGTGAATTGAGTATTTTCAGTGATATGTTCTCAAAGAACTAATCACTTTGAATGATAAATCAGTTTCACACCAATAAAGGTTTATAACACCTATTATTTTCAAAATTTAATTGTTTCAGCAGTTCATTATAAAATACATACTAACTTTGGGCCAATATATCTTTACCAACATTAAACATTTAAGAAATACAAATATTACCAGAAAAATGAAATCAATTTTATGACAAGAAAATTATTTTCTAGTATTGAGGACGCTTACCAGGAAGCTGCGCCTTATAAACACCAATATAAACAAATACATCCCTGTTTAATAGAATCGCATTTTGTCATTTCATAGAAATGAATTCTAAAAAATAAAGCTACATACTTATGTATGTGGTAATTTTCAACAATTAAATTGATTTGTTCACTTAATTTAAACGTAAGAGACTTTCTAAATTTATTGTTTAATTGTTTGATTTGACATTTTAGAGATCCATTTAATGCCGCACTCACGTAGATTGTACATATATGTGACAAACGGCGCTTCCATACATTTCTACGTATGATAGCAAAAAGATAAAATATCAATTTTTGGTGATTTTAACTTCTTCAAAACTTCAAACTTCTGAAGCTTCAAAGAGCCTGATTACACGATTGCTTTGTTCGGTTCTCTTGTCTTTCGTCATTTTTAAAGATAGAGTGAGGGGTGGAGAAATTTAACTCTATTCCCCCTACATTGCGAAACCTCTCACCCAATTTGTCAAAATAACGAAAGACGAAACAACCGAAAAAAGTAACCGTGTAATCAGCGTCTAAAATGTTAAAAACATAGTACGATGCTAACTCGTTAAAAATTTGGAGAATCCTCTATTTACCCTAGCATCTTACTAAAAATACTTTAAAATCGTACTTAATTGTCTAAAATCTTGCGCCAATGGATCCCAATAGATCAAACTTAATCCAATCGTGGAAAAAAAAACTCCGAAGACTTTTCAAAATATTCTAATCCAGCTTCATCTGCGTGAAATTAAAAAAAAAATTCTTCAGTGAAAATAGTTTTTAGCATCCTATATAGCCAAGTCATTCACCTTTATGTTAAGAAGTCCCGTCAAAATCGATCCAGTGTTTAGAAAGATTAGCACGGACAGAAATATAGTCAAACTAAAATTTTGAAAATGCTAGGTTGTAGGCTCTGACAGCATGCAAATACCATAATTCTCCAAAAAATGGCAGTTATTTCAAAATTACAGTCTAACCCTAAAATGTTGTTTATTTTTGTTGTTACATTGTATTGGATTTAATGATTAGTGAAAATGATGCAATTAATAAAAACATTTAATTCATTTTGTTCCCGACATTTCTCCGGCTATTTACCGCCTTCGTCAGGATTTAAGTTTAAATCTTTAAAGCAAAATTCAAATTTGATTGAATAATTTTGTTTTCGTGTCAGTTCCGTCAAGTGTTTTTAATTGCAATTTTGATTACTTTTAATTTTTAATTTCAAAAAAAAAATTAAAATAAACATTTTTAAAAAATAAATAAAAAAAATAAGATTGAACACTTTAAAGCAAAAGATTCTGAGGACTCATTTCGGAAAGCGATATATTGTTGTCCGAGACTAAAATTATAGACCGTATCATTTTCTACAAAAAAAGTCACAATTTTTTTCTGAGTCTTATGGTTCTGAAGAAATAAAATGTATTTTAAGGGAAATCACTTCTAAAGTGTGTTGCATAAAGTGCAGTATCTTCTTGGTACTAAAACATATTAACTAAAACAGGCAATATGTCCGACATCCGACGATCACAGTTCATGCATGCTTTGCTGCATTATTAGCTTTGATATTATCGTATAAAAAGGATAATATCATCTCCGAATTGTATTGAATGAGCCGAAAAGCTGTGTGGTACATATTGGACTTTTTTAGAGGAGTCGCAATACATCGCCCACTTAAACTCGTACATCTCAAAAATACAGTATAATAACATGTTGTGTTTCCCTTCTGTATTTTAAAATGGTAATTCTAATTCCAACAACTTCAGCTGTTTTATTCCTAAATGGAATATGGGAGGATGAAAATGCTAATTTAACAACAAAAATTAGGCACAGTAAAACTCTCGCAAAATACTGGTTGGTGCACAGTTAATTAAAGCTAACACATGAATAGCGTTAATTTCAAATGGATTCGTCCGCTCCGAGTCCGCATTAAATGGGTATTAAAATGTTTTCGACATATAATAGGTATACATATTACAGAAAGATTGCTATTGGCAGTGCAATTTGCAGCATAAATATCGTTTGATGGGTGGTTTTCGAAGCAAAATCATCAAGCCGAAAATTGGATTTGTAAATTCGGCAAGTTATTTGACCATGTTGTCTAGTCTAGCGTGTGCAGCGATTTAATTTGAGATTATGTTGTCTGACAACACAATATACACGATGCGAACGCTGAAGTAGTTTTTGAATAAATTAGATATATGCGTAATGAAATTATGCTGCATCGAGTAGGATTAGGATTTAGGAGAATTGTATTTTACATTGTGTATTAGGATTGATTATACAACATAGTGATGGTAATGGCAACGGCATATTGTGCTTAGCTCACAGTAATATGGTTATTTTTCTATATATCAATGCATATTCAACTCAAAATTAACTTAATAGTCGAAGTTGATTGTTCATACACTATGCGATCCTTAAGCTTTATTTGAGCGCAGCGGAGTCGTCAACAACGAGAATAACGTACAAGAATTAAAACCATAAATTTGGGTCACATAATTAATTTTCAAATATGTCTAATTTAGACAAAATCGAGCAAAATGCCAATTTATAACAGTTCTAACTGTTTTTAGCATTAAAAGTATGCAATATTCAACGAGCTTCGCGTGGTTCGAAAAAAATCAATGATTGATGCCCGAAGTAGATGCCCACCGGCATCTTTAATAAATAAAAACTGTTATAAATTGGCATTTCTAGAGATACTTCCAAAATTACATACGAATATATACAGTAGATAATTATAACAAAAAATGACAATACGAAATTCGAAAAAATATCAATCCAACAAAAGCGTCCTACATGACGTATACTCACTTTTTTCTAAAACGAAAAAGTGATTTCTTTATAGCACTTTTTCGTGATAAAAATTAAAATTTTCTGTATATCCGACGTTCTATACATATCATCTTCATATCCCTTTTTTTATTTGGGTGTGGAAACTTTTTTAATTAATTATAAAATTATAGACACCTACATATCATTTTTTTTTTATTTTCATTTCACCGAAAAATATTATCTGCTATTGATGTAAACTTTAAATTCGACAAAAAACTAACTTCCAAAGAAAAAATATTTGAAAAGTTTGTTCTGAAGATGAGGATTATGAAGGAAACATGAGCAATGACCAGTTATAGCGTGACGTAGTATATATAAAAGAGAGATAACTCAACCAGAAGAACTTGGACCTGTGTTCAAAGGTTCGCTCGTCACTAGCCAGGATAGAATACAAAAAATTAATTTAAAAACTTTATTTTTTGTCACAGAGTATAGTTTAACATAGAAAAATCCATCATATACATAGTTATATCGATACCGTTGATAGTAGAAATTAAGTGATTTTTTTAGACCTAGACACAGGACAGTATACCTACTGGATCTTTAATATTGAAGAAGTTTTGTCAGTAGTTAGAGAAGGTAAAAAGTTGAAAATTGTAATCAACTGTAAAAAACTTAGGGTTGAATTTTTCAAACAAAAGACATTTCATTGATTAAAATTTTTTTCATTAGGTAATTAAAGTATAAATTTCATCAAATATGTAAAGGACGAATCAAGTAAGTAAAAATGGGAAACAATTATTTATAACAGACTCATTTTAAACTTTAGATTGACAATATGATCATGCTGTATTTTTAAGCCTCGGAAATGAGACCCTTTAAATCTTGGATAAGCCAGATATGATGTATTAAATCTATAGCTATAAAATTCAATTGCTCTTGGTTTATCTCACTAAAACTCGAGAATGGCTGGACCGATTTTGCTAATTTTGATCTTGAAATATTTGTGGAAGTTGAAATGTTGAGACAAATAAATAATAATTAACGGAAAATACTAAAAACGACAATTTAATTTCTCAATACAAAATGTTCCTAGCTGTGAAACATTTGATGTCTTTTGTCTCTTAAAAAAAAAAAAACATGTCACTTGGTTGTCATATATTTATAGATGCGTTCAGAAATTTGTCTATTTCATAGGTATTGTATGAGGTCCGATTTTTTTGGTCTGTTTTGTTGGAATACAAAACAGGTCTGTTTCAGAAATAAAAAAGTGTAAAAGTATCAAAAAAGAAAATAAATAAATTTCAAGACGATTATTAACATCTATTAAGTATCAGTTTGGCAGTTCACGAGAACTAAAAAATTAAATCATGAGTTGAGACGCGAAACCCAATACGATTCCGAGGCATTGAAAGAAGCCGTTCAAAGGAACATTCCCTTTTTTAAATCAGAATTTAATTTAATTTTAGTGTGGCTTAACCCTTATTTATTCCGCTTAATTCAAGCTACAAGTAACGGGTGATTTTTTGGCTGGTTTGGTTTTGGCAACACTGGTTTTGACAGCTGACGTGTGTTTAGTACCTTGTGTCACTGTCAAACAGCTTCAGTTTGGTTTGCAATTTAACCATGGATCATCTTACAAATGCACAACGCTTGCAAATTATTGAATTTTACTATCAAAATTCGTGCTCGGTTCGAAATGTTCATCGCGCGCTGCTTGTGTTCAGCGATGAGGCTCATTTTTGGTTGAATGGGTACGTAAATAAGCAAAATTGCCGCATTTGGAGTGAAGATCAGCCAGAAGCATTGCAACAGCTACCAATGCATCCCGAAAAAGCCACTGTTTGGTGCGGTTTATGGGCCGGCGGCATTATTGGGCCATATTTCTTCAAAGATGATGCGAATCGCTACCGAGCGATGATAACAAACTTTTTTTTGCCCGAAATGGAAGTTCTTGACTTGCATGATATGTGGTTTCAACAAGACGGTGCCACATGCCACACAGCACGCGAAACAATGGCGCAATTTCGAGGCGAGTTTGGTGAACAGTTAATTTCACGTTTCGGGCCGGTCAATTGGCCGCCTAGATCGTGCGATTTGACACCATTAGATTATTTTTTGTGGGGGTATGTCAAGGCTAATGTCTATAGGGACAAGCCCGCTTCGATTGACGCACTGGAAGCCAACATCCATGCATTCATTCGTGATATACCGGCCGATATGTGCGAAAGAGTATGCCAAAATTGGACTCAGCGGATGGGCTACCTGAGACGCAGCCGCGGTCAACATTTGCATGAAATTATCTTTAAACATTAAATTGCAAGGTTCAAACTATCGATTCAAATAAATATTTCATTCATTTTTTCGAATTTTTTGTGTGTTTTTTTTTTTTTTAAAGTTCTCTTTTTAAAAGTTCTCTCTTAAAAAATCACCCATTAAAAAATTAAATCATGAGTTGAGACGCGAAACCCAATACGATTCCGAGGCATTGAAAGAAACCGTTCAAAGAAACATTCCCTTTTTTAAATCAGAATTTAATTTAATTTTAGTCATTTATTCCGCTTAATTCAAGCTACAAGTATAACTTAAAAACTAACTTAAATCTAAACTTATAACTATGAGTGGGGATGGGTCAAAAGGAGTTTGAGGTTGTAGGAGCTGATGTTAAAATCAAATGAATTCGGATTCAATTTGACCAACAGAAGCATACGAGTCAGAGGTTCATTAGGGCCATAGGAGGTGTGGTGTGTTGGTAAATAGAAGAGCCGAGGGTTTCTCAGGTTACGGGTGTTAGTTTTGAAAGAAATCGAGTTATAGAGAGAGGAGCAGTCAACTGAATCAGAGAAAAGCCGATGTATGAAAAGTATGTCAGCAATTTCTCTACGTTCCTGTAATGAGTTGAGGTTTAACAGTTGGAGGCGATCACAATAAGGGGGTAAGATCAAAGGATTTTTTCCATGGAAGGTATTGAAGTGCAAAACGAAGAAATCTTCGTTGGATGCTTTCTATTCTTGATATGTGTATATCTTGATATGGAGACCAAACTTGAGACGCATATTCAAGTACAAGCCGGACAAACGTCATGTAAAGCGATCGGGTGACGTAAGGGTTAGAAAATTCCTTAGGCCATCTTTATACAAAACCCAACGTGAGTTGGTCTTATGAATTATTTCATCAATATGAAGTTGAAATTTAAGTTCACGGTCACATAAATGGTCGAGATCCCTTATGTTTTCTACTATCTGTATGGGGTGATTATGAAGATAGTAAAGACGGGGAGTTGTTTTAATGCGTTTCCGTGAAAAAGTCATTGTCTGGCATTTGCGAATGTTGAGCTCTAAGCAATTTTTGGTGCACCAGAAATTGTTGAGATCTGTTTGGAGGAGAGATATGTCTTCACGTGCTGCAATGATTTTGAAAAAAAAATTGTATCGTCAGCGTAAAGAGATATTTGACAGTGTTTAATGACCATGTAAATGTCGTTTATTGTAAGGATAAAGAGGAGAGGGCCTAAATGACTACCTTGGGGGACACCAGAAGTGGCTAAAATAGGATTTAAACATGCGGATCTAAACCGGACATAATATTCACGATTCTCAAGGTAAGAAATAGTCCATTTCAGGAAAAGGGGTTCAAAACCTAAAGAGGAGAGTTTAAAGACTATAAGATTATGAGAAATTTTGTCAAACGCTTTGCTGAAGTCAGTGTAGACCATACCAACTTCATTCCCGTTTTCTAAGGCTCTTAGAGTGAATGAAACAAATTTTACAAGGTTTGTGGTGGTAGATCTGTTTTTTAAGAAACCGTGCTGTGCTGGCGGGTAATTAGGGACCTGCAACGAAAACTGAGGAGTTCATATACAACGCTTTCAAACATTTTTGGGAAATGAGAAAGTTTAGCAATTGGTCGATAGTTTTTCACCTCACCTTTCGGCCCTTTCTTGTGGATTGGTGTTATGAAGGATGTTTTCCATATCTTAGGAAATGTTCCTTGAGATAAGGATAAATGAAAAATGTTTGATAGAGGAGTTGAAAGAGAAGAAGAACATTTTTTTAGGAAAATGGCAGGAAAGCCATCAGGGCCAGGAGTGAACTCATCATTAAGTTGAGAAAATTTGTTTTCAAACGCGAACAGCGATTTCATATGTTTGTAGAGGTTGGGAAGGCAGTATGTAGAAACACATAAGATAAACAAACGTTTTAAGAAGTTTTATTTTAACTGAAACAAAATCATTTTCAGACGAGCTTGAGATTGAAAAAAGGGATGAGTCGAATGTATTTTTTATGGCGATAAGGACTCCTCTGCAAGGAGAACCAACGGTGGGCTGGTCATCATCTCGATAAACATTAAAAGAAGAGACAAACAACTCTTGGTTATTGATGCTAGGGGTCAGGTTAGTTTCAGTCAAGGCGAAGACATCGAAAGGGAAAACTATGCCTACGATACGCTAATGAAAGTGGTGAATGATGGAACTGGCGGAATTTTGTTTTTTAGATGCTCCCGGTGGAACTGGAAAACGTTTTTAATATCATTGGTATTGGCAATGGCAACGATTCGATCGAAAAATGATATTGCACTTGCACTTACTTCATCAGGTATTGCAGCTACGTTGTTGGAAGCCGGTCGAACAGCTCATTCAGCACTCAAGTTGCCGTTGAACTTGCAAATTAATGCAACTCCAACTTGCAAACTTTCGAGGAATTCTGCGATCGTTTGGGATGAAATGCACTATGACAAACAAAAAATCTTAGGAAGAATGATTTAAAAAACAATCAGAAACGGTTTGATGGTGCGATGATTCTATTGGCAGGTGATTTTCGACAAATATTGCCAGTGATTCCACGATCATCGCAGCTGACGAACTTAAAGCATGTTTGGAGTCGTCTATTTTATGGAAAAACGTCAAAACACTTGAATTAAATATGGACATGCGAGTCGAATTGCAGAACGACCGATTTGGAGAAGTTTTTTTAAAACAATTGCTCGATATTGGTTATGGCAAAATTCCAGTTGACACATCGTCTGGGTACATTACGTTCCCTGTCAATTTTTATTACTTTGCTGAATTAAAGACCAAATTTATCGAGATGGTGTTCCCATACATTGCTCAAAATTACAAATATCATGTTTGGTTGAGCGAACGTGTTATATTGGCTGCAAAAAACGTTGATTTCAACGAAATAAATTTTTAGATTCAAAATAAGATAGCTGGTGAATTAGTGACCTAGGTATAAATTGGTTGATTCCGTTACTAACCAAGATGATGTTGTCAACTATCCAACGGAGTTTTTAAATTCGCTTGGAATTGACCGGATTACCATACCACCTCATAGTCTGCAATCGGTATTCTTTATGTTGTGGAACATAAACCAGCCACGTCTTTGTAATGGCACCCGGCTTGCGGTGAAGAAATTAATGAAAAACGTCATCGAAGCCACAATTTTGAAAGGGAATTACAAAGGCGAAAACGTTTTGATTCCACGCATCCCAATGATTCCGAACGACATAGCATTCGACTTTAAACGATTACAATTTCCAGTGCGGCTTGCATCCTAAGGGCAGTCGTTGAGTGTTTGTGGCATCAATCTTGAAAATCCATGTTTTTCACATGGCCAATTGTTGTTGTATGTTTTACACGCAAGAAAAGAAAACTTACAATATTGTCATTGTGTGTCAAAAAGCATTACAATAAACAATATTTTTGGTCGAAATAATTTTTCTTTTATTATTTATTCCAGTTCAAATTGAATATTCATAGCTTAGACAGAGCAACGTCTATTACAAAAAGTACCTTAAATATTTATTGAATTTTTTTTTTACATTTGTATGCGAAGCTACAGTTTGTCCACCCGTACGAAGCCGGACGGGCTAGCTCGTTTCTCTGTGGGAAATGGAGAACGTGAATCATATTGAAAGTTTCACGCGCGCTGGAATACATTTCACCCGAAATATTTTCAATGAGTCGACAGTCAAATTCCCACAGAAATTGTATTCATGAAACAAATAAATTTAGCACAACACAAAATGTTCAAATACAGGAAACATTTTCAGAGAAATGTTTAAAATATTAATGTTGAGCGTACTGTCATGTTCCAAAAAGTTTCACCCAAAATTCATTTAAAGCTTTTCTTGAAGTTGTTTACAAATATGTACATTTTTTTTCTAAAACAAAGAAAAACAACCTACCGCTCAGTATGAGCGGAAAATAATTTTAATAAACTGATGAATCAATTTGTCCATATCAAAACACCTTTGCGCCGCAAATATTTTCGTGTGCGCCGAAAATCCATCGGAATCGGATAGCGTGCGTTGAATTTGACACACAAATTTGTGTGCGCCCGGACGTCCACATTGACGTATTTTTTTGCATCTACACAATTATTTGCGCCGAACACGGCGCACAACGCAAATTTTTATTGATCTGGACGCGGCTTTACATTTGCGGGTACGCGAAGGCAATGCGCTGGAGTAATGCTTGAATATCTTGGCGAATATTTTCCTGCAGGGCCTGAATTGTGCTGCGATTGTTATGTTATTGTAAACCTTTGATTTGAGGGCCCCATAAAAAGAAATCGCAAGGTGTGAGGTCTGGCGATCGAGGCGGCCATAGAATGTCTCCGTACTTGCTGATCAGTTTATTCGGAAAAACTTTCCTTAGCCTTTCCATCGACACCCTAGCTGTGTGGGGAGTGGCACCGTCGTCCTGTTGAAATTGTGTTCGGTTTTTGTACCCTGAATACAGCTGCAATTGCGGTAACAGAAACTCAATCATACGGCAATACACCGGAGCAGTGACTGTCTTACCTTGGTTAAAAAAAATAAGGGCCAATTACCCCGCTCGCTGAAATGCGGCACACCAAACTATCGTTTTTAAACAATGTAAACGTTTTTGATGGCGTTCTCTAGGGTTGTTGGGGCACCAGTATCGTATATTTTGTTTGTTAACATATCCATCGATATGGAAATGTGCTTCGTAACTGAATAAAATGTTTCCAAGCGTAAGTGCTGTCCGAAAATGATCCAGCATTGTTCTTGCAAAGGATTCTCGTAAAGGATAGTCACTTTCGTTGAGATACTGAAAAATTTGCATTTTGTACGGGTGGAGCTTTAATTTCTTTTTCAAAATAACATAGACTGTTGATTTTTTTTTCATTCCTGTGGAGGCCGCAATCTTCCTTATCGATTAACGTGGACTTCGAATAATTTCATTTCGAACTTGAGACACATGTTCTGGCGTTGTTGCTTACGTTGATGGTCCAGGAATAGGTCTATTGACCATTGTGCCTTCTTGTCTGAATCTTTGTACTCACGACCAGATAAGTTGCGTGCCCATCACTTAGTCATCGAACGACGCGCACGTACCGTAAAAGCGCGGTGCTCTCCCGACCAGTGATGGTCGCCTAACAATTCCGCAAATCTTGCACTTTGAATGATACCCCTCCTCCTTACCTCAACCCGCTACTATTTCGATAATCGCAATTTAAAGTTGAAAACTTCCCGCTGGACACCCTGGAAAACGATACATATATAAACACATGATCTTATTTAAGGGAATGCATTTTTATCATATCTAATTACAGTGAAAGCTCTAATAATCGGACACTCATGGTAATATTAGTGTGGTTATGAGAACTGTCTGGTTAAGGGAAGGAAATAGAAAAACTGTTTTTTTAATTCATATTAAATTTTTATTATTAAAAAATGATGATATCTCAATCTGAGAGGTAATCTTCTTTTGTTGTTGACATCATGCAGCCTACTTCCCTTGGCATCACGAAATGAAAAGACTGCAAAAATTGATAGCAGAAGGAAATGAAATGACATGTGCAATAACGGAACGCGAATCGCGATGACAAAAGAGAACCATACACTCTCAAAATTACACCTTTGGCTTTGCTTACGTATTAAAAATAAAACAAAAATTATAACTGAGAACGGACCTTCTATATTTTTTTTTTTATTGATAAAAAATAATCCCTAAATAAAATTATGCGTCCACGTATGGAAGGCTTTCTTTCTAAAATGAGCAAGAAAAAGTGTCCGCGTACGTTTATGAGAGTGTCCGTTTATGGGATAAAGCCATTTGTAAGATAAATTCGAAAGCGAAGTTTGTCCCCGAAAACTTGTCCGTTTAAGGGTATTGTCTGCTTATTGAAGCTGTCCGCAAGTAGAACTCTCACTGTATATACATACATTATTATTACAAATATTTTAGCACAAATATTGTACCATTACAATCTACACCTTGTCATTTTTAAACTGTATGTCAATTTTAAACCCAACGTTTCCAAAATGCTTTCAATTAAAAAAGCGTTATCTTATTTAAAATAAAAAATACCTTGACTCAAAAAACAAATCAAGCCATGGAAGAAGAATAGAACACAATGAGAGCTATCGCGAACAAAATTTCCCTGAAAATGTTTCCCTTCTTCGAAAATTTGGAACATGAATAATGGTCGAAGTGACCATCGGAATTTAATGGTATCAGGGATAAATTTTACAGGGGAATTTGGCTAAAATTTCATTAAGCCAAATTTGAGTTTACGAAGTGTGGTTGAGAAGAATTGGCGTTACAAATTTTCGAAGAAGGGAAACATTCCCATGGAAATTTTATTCACGAAATAAAATATAACCAACACCTTCCTTTTCCCACCAAACAACAATCGCATACAGTTTGAGTGTAAAATCTTAAGAAAAACACACAATTGCTTGATTTCATACTTTGTATATTTTTGCTGAGAACATTTTGTTCCCAACTAATTTTAACGAGTAAATGATTATGGTCAAATGACAATAGTGTTTGTGTGTATCTGCTAGTGGATTTCATGTACATAAATACATTTCGTTGCTAAAATATTTAAATTTAGTTGATGATGTTGTATGTAGTGGAAGCATTGCTGAAGGGATTTTATTTTTTCGATTTAAATTGAGTGCACGAAAGAGTTCAACGAGCTGCAGGAACTTAATCCAATTAGGAGAAAGCTAAAAAATAATTTGTGGGTGGTAAGGCGTTCATGAACACTAATTTTAATGCAAAAACCTGAAATGTATAAGCAGCTGCAATCTAAGCTGCTAGGTCGTTAAACTTCGTACTTCGTAGTTTTCAAAAATTCCGCAGAAGGGCTTCTAAATTTTGTTTACCGTTATCTGCTTATAAAAGTTAAGAAAAAGCCAAAGTTTCTAGGAATCGGATCTAACGATTAAAGAAGGATAATAAATTCATCTCTTCTTCATCCAAATCCGACATACGCCCTTGGAAAAGACAAAAAAATACAAATCATTTCTTTTTCTTAAATTTTATCTGACCTTGAAAGAATCGAGAACATGTTCAACATTTTCCTTATATTCTAAAATATTTTCTCTTTTCAAAACAACTATATACACAAAAGGTCCATTATACGTCCTCAATTCTTTGAAATACTCAATGGCAAGCGTTTGTAAAGTCAGTGGTTGTTTCTTGGACAGGTACAAAGCAACAGCTTGTGAGATACTATTGAAATGTTTCCCTCCAATGTCCATTTTCGCAATCAATGTAGGAAATTCTTTCAACAGCTTTGATTGAAGTTTAAATTCTTGGGTTTGGCTGTAAAAAAAAAATGTATATAAAAATGTATTTTATTTTTATTTTTGGATGAATATTCTTACGCTAAACTTTGTTCAGCTTTGCTTTTTGCCGCTGAGCTCGTTAGAAATCCCACAAGGAATGGGAGGACTTCCCTGAAAAAAAAAAGATAAGTTTATTTTAAGTAAAATGCTTTGTCAATTTCTTTACAAATACTACTCACTTTAGGGTTCTTCGAAGAAGAAAGTCTTTTGCATGAATTGCCAACAATTCGAGTAAAGTAAAACATCGATTTAGTACTATTGGATCTTTATCCTTTACACGTTCAACGAATGGTTGCCATATTCGATGGACTAAAGGTAGTAGTTCATTTTCGTAGTCCTTCAATAGTGGCAATCCGCTAATGAGACACTCCAGTGCGACAATTTGTTGCATTTTGTTTTGCGAAGAAACAAATTTTAAAATTTGTCCAATTATTTCATTTGTAAGTTTAATATAACGAGGTAGTTCGGGTTTCGCTTCTTCTTCTTCTTCGTTTGTCTCTTCTTGTGGTTTTTGACTGGCTTCGTCTTGTTCCATCATCGATTCGTTTTCAATAAAGTCATCTATATGCAACGCTTCGTGACTGGGCTTGTTAAGAATATTCATCCACTTTGTGTATGGATCAATATCTTCTATTTGCATTTCAATAACCTCTTCATCCGGTGTTTTTCCTATTCGGTCCACATCAACTGTCCATTTGGGAACATTGTTAAAGAAGACATGAAAAACCTTTAAATACGATGTAACATTGTCCTTTTGATGAGCTTTGGCACATTCTTCTTGAATAACTGAGAAAATTGATTCGATGTAGGCAACAGTATTGAGAGAACTGTATCGGAAGACAACTGAAAGGATGTCACATGCTGACTGGGTTTCTGAGGGCTAGATAAAACAAATTAGTTTTTTTTTTTTTTTTTTGATAAAACTATCCAAGATATTTACTCTTTTCAACAAGGTTCTCATGTGATAGGAAATGTAATCCGTATATTCCTCAAGCAGTTCATACACCTCATTGTAACCCAAAGCTTCACGCATTGCTGACAGTGCGTAGCTGCCGCACAAGTATACGTTGTAGTTGCTGCTTCCTAAAAAATGGAAGATACATTTATCATCAGAACTGAGTAAATAAAAAATGCTTGATATTCATGTGTGATGATGGGAGTAATTGCTTTAGGATTCAATCTTTAACAAAATAACCAGAATTATTATTTAACAACATTATGGACCTTAGGTGAAAAATTCAAAGCCATTGTAAGCATTCAATACAATTTAAATAAGCTTAGTAGTTAAGGACAACTTTTTTATAAGTTATCTTCATTCAAGAGGTGACCGTTAAAGGAACTATATTCGCCATTATTTATTTATATTCTTTTGACTCGTATAAAAGTTGAAAAAAAAAATTGTTTCAGTCTTTCCAACCACTGGATTTGTAAAGAGAGTAGTCTTAGCTTTCATTTTATATATATAGAAATCCCTTATATGATAGCTATCATCATCATCGTCGCCTCGACAACCGGGGTCCGGTCCTGGCCTCCTTCAACAAGTCTCTCCACCCATCCCGGTCTCGAGCCGCCGCCATCCAGTTGCGCACCCCAAAGCTCCGGGCGTCCTGGTCTACGCCATCTCTCCAGGGCAAGCATGGTCTACCACGCTGTCGTCTACCATAGAATGTACCACAAAGAACTTTCCGAGCAGGTTCCTCTTCGCTCATGCGAGCTAGGTGCCCTGCCCACCGGAGTCTACCGAGCTTAATTTTTGTCACGATATCTGCTTCAAGGTAGATTGCGTACAATTCATGATTGTACCGTCTCCGGAATCGTCCTTCCTCACATATGGGGCCAACAATTCTCCTTAAGACTTTTCTCTCGAACGCGGCTAAGAGGTCAGAGTGCCTTTTGCTAAGCACCCAAGTCTCGGATCCATATGTGAGTACTGGCAGGACCATGGTCCTGTACAGCAGCAGTTTTGAAGTTATGGTGAGATTTCTGGATTTGAAGAGCTTTGACAGACTATAGGCTCTGTTGGATTTGAGAAGCCGCCCGCGTATTTCTTCTTCTATATTGTTATCGGCTGCTACTATTGACCCAAGGTATTTAAAGGATTGCACCACTTCAAATTCGTGCTCCGCTACCTTGATTGTTTGACCAACTGCTCCTCTCGCATTCGACGCCACCATGTACTTTGTTTTACCTTCACTAATGTGCAGCCCCAGATTTTGTGCCGCCTGCTCGATCTGGATGAATCATGTACAGCTTGCTGGGTTCTTCCGATGATGTCGATATCGTCTGCGTAAGCCAGTATCTGGCTGGGCCTGTTGACGATGGTCCCTCTTGTTGCCGTGCCAGAGTCACGGATTGCTTTCTCCAACGCCAGGTTGAAGAGGAGGCAGGCCAAACCATCCCCTTGTCGGAGTCCATTAAAGATTTTGATTGGTTTGGATAGCAATCCGGCTATTTTTACTTGGCTTGTTACGTTGGTCATGGTCAACCTACATAGTCGTGTCAATTTATTTGTGATGCCGAATTCTCTCATGGCTTTGTAAAGTTCTACCCTGGCTATGCTATCGTAGGCGGCCTTAAAGTCTATAAACAGGTGGTATGTTGGGATGTTAAATTCTAGACATTTTTCCATCGCATGCCTAAGGGTAAAGATATGATAGCTATACTTAGCCCAAAATGCCACCGGAAAAGTACCTTTTCTAACACCCGCTATGAGATATACGTAATCTCACGATCGCCACCCGGACTAAAATTAAATGTATATGTACTTGTCTATTTAAACAAACCTGCTTTGAGCAGCACTCTATGAAGTGCCTGAAAAACAAAAGGTTTAAAGCGCTCTCCCATCGCAACAGCTAAATTTCCAAGAGCATCTAAGACAATGCAAGTATGCAGTACATTAAGTTGGGCATCAGCAACATTGACAGTGTTAAGTCTGCTATCTAAAATAATAAATTACTAAAAATCGCAATTTCTTTGTCATATATTTTATTTTATTCTAACCATCGTCGTCGGAATCATCAGAATTACAGTCTTGTACTCTTATCTCAATAGCGGATTCATACAAACCAGGCGTACGATCAACATACCAATCTGTTTTCTGTAAAAATAAGAAATAAAACAGTTTCATAAAAATTAAAAAAAAAAAAAACTAAATCTTTTTATTCAGCTTTACCTTTTTAACTTTAAGCCTACGCATTTCATCTGGATGCAGAGCCAAATGCCAATGACTTTCATCAAGAAGTTCATTAAGAAACGATTTAACGATTTCCTCTCTTTTGATTCCTGATTCACTACTCAATAATATACCCGATATGAGGATAACTTCATTGACAATTTCACTGCTGGCCCGGAGCAATTCCATTAGATGGTCGTAGATAACATTACAAGTCTCAGGGCGTCCCAAATTCTGGCATATATCGCACAATACATTCAATACACGTTTCGAGTCAAAATTTTTAAATTTTCTCCACAAGTTTGTATGCAAAACATGCTCGTCTTCGCAAATATTTCGAAGAGCATACTCTTCAATTAGCAAAGCCTGCTGCATTTTGAGCTCAAATGACGAAATCAAACAAAGACAAAATTCTTCTAAGTTCTTGGAAAACGTAAACAGTATTTTTAATCTTCGATCAGAAATACTTTGAAAAAATCCCTTAAAGAACAAAAATTCCGAGTACTGTTCTTCTTCTTCGCAGCGGTTTATGATGCGCGGCAGCTTTGTCAAATGTTTGTCGAACAGAACATCAACTAAGTCATCAAAAATAAAACTGCATTCGGAACGTTGAATAGAATGTATGGTCTGTGAGCATAGTTTTTGGATTGCTGAATCGTCATCCTGAGACATGGCCATGATTGATTCCAACAGCTCTATGTTATTGTCACCCAATCTTTGTGAGCACTTTTCTAACAGGTGACAACACAACTTTGCATATTCAAAGCGAATCCTTCTCGATTTACTCGCTCTCAAAATTGTCAACTTTGGGAGAAGATTTTTTAACTTAGAGGCTGTCTCATCGAACCATGCTGCCGTTCTTCCCTCCGATTGCAGTCTATTGAGCTGTTCTTCGAGGTTTGGTTTTGAATATTTGGGATTTTTAATACACCGATCGATATTGTCATTAATAGCTTGGGATTCCAGCGATTTTGAAACTAGATCAATGAAGGATTTTTTATCATATTTAGGCAATGAACCAATATCGCCCTTGTCAAACATTATGAGAAGAATCCGACCAAGGGCCTTGATGGCTGTCTGAAAGAGAAAAATAACTTTTGGTTTTCATACAAGAATTGAAATGGACTTAAGGCTACCTTTAATTTAGATTTGAATGTTTCATGAGACATAATAAAATCAAAATTGAGAAGGTTGCCATATAGGAAGTTTTGATCAAATATTCTGTTTGGGCTCACATTTATAAGCTTTTCTTTGACCAAACTGAATTAGATATTGGTTAAGTTATTAATAATTTTTGATATGTTGAAATTTAAAAATTAAGTTCTTACAGAAATCAAGGTTTCGCCCAGCTTCTCATCAGACAAGGCAGTTTTAAAGAGCTGTGTTATAATTTTTGGAACAAAGACAAACACTGTATCGGCCACTTGGTTTCGAAGGACTATGTCACAAGAGTCGGCTCTGTCATGAACGTAGAACACAGCCATAAGACAGTGTATTGAGGATACTCTGCAAATTATTTATTATTATTATTCAAGATTCATCAAAATATTCAAATTAAACTCACACTAATTTTCGGTACTTCTCAAATGCCACAAACTCTACAGACGTTAAGAGAATTTGACCCATAAACAGAGCTGATTCTTTGGTGTAGTATTGCTCCAGCACATCGGAAGTTGAACGTTGGAATATCTCGGTTATACACTCGATTGTGGCTAATTTTATTTCTTCGGATAGGTTTGATTTTATAGAAGACTTTTCGCATTCTCGAACTTGTTTGATTAGTATTAATAACATGGTTTTAATGGCTTTGACATCTTTGAGGTAGGTTCTTGATATGACCGTTTTCATAAGTCTGATGATGCCGGCTTGTAATTCGATGTTTTCCCTAGGGAATTTTTACACTCAAGGTAAAGAAAAATGTCAACAGAATGATGTGTTATTTTCTTACCCATTTAATTTGTCTAATTTTAACATCAAAGGCATCAAAATACGAACTTGAAACATTTGCATTTGAATGCCGTCATATTTTTGAAGTTCAGTTTCGGCTGCACTGAGGGTTTCTTTATTGGGAGTGCGGATGAAATTTTCAACGTATCGCTTGGCGCGCATAACGAACTCCTCAAAACCATAACCGTCCATATTTAAAATTGTGTTTGTTTTAATTAGTTAAATATGAAATATATTTTTTGTGGATTTTTAAAAAACGCTCATTTGTTCATTATTCTATAATATAAACTAAAAATACACAGCTGTTTTTTTAATTTATTTCATGTCATGTGTCAAATCTCAAATGTGTGACGAAAGAACTGTTTGTTTGCTCAAAAATAAATACACTTCAAACAGTAGCTCTCAAAATGATAATAGGGTTCGTTCGTTTAGTTCCCAAAACTACTAATTTTAATCAAAAGTTTTGTATTTATGAACTTTGGGAGAACTTAAATTGGTAAAAATTGTTGGTTTCTATACGGAACAGAAGTAATGTGTCGATAGACCATCAATAGGGCTCTTTGCATTGGTTTTCGTTCTGACATTCAAAATACTCCTATACTCTTTGTATACGCCCACTACTCCAAAAGCCTTCGATGGGCTGATCCGAGTAATATTTTTGGAGTGAGACACAAATACACACATATTTATACACCCCGATTAAAGAAACTGATGAATGAGCTCCGGAAGGAGTCAGACTCTATTTTGACGTTTTTTCTATTAGCCAAATGTCAAAATTAAGTCTGACTCTAGTCGCAGCTCATTCATCTGATTTTGTAATAGGGTGATAAGGTTTCGTCGATTTACTTGCCAAAGGTGATTAAAAGCTTAACTACATAAGCCCAAAAAGTGAAAAAGTACAAAAGTGAAAATTTTCAAACTCATTTTGGAATAGTTTTTCTCACTGGAAAACTTTTAAAAATGATGCAGAAGGATTAAATTTTGGTTTAAAAAAAATTTTGTATATTCTTTTTCACATAACAACTGCGCTAGCGGGAAAAAAATATTTTTACTGGAAAACTTATTAAAAATATTCTTTTTCACAAAACAACTGCGCTAGCGGGAAAAAAAAATATTTTTACTTTTGTACAAAAGTACTTTTTGGCTTATGTAGTTAAGGCTTAAATGTAAACGAAATGTTAATCAGTTTGTGGAAGTAAACGAATGGACCTCGGTACGGTACTATTGGCCACCGAAAATTGATAGCCGGACACTTCACCACCGCCGATTCAGTGTTGGATATTTAAGTGCTGCCATTTAAGTGCTCAATATTTGAGTGCCGCCCATTTAGGTGTCAGATTTTTCGTGGCTGGATATTTCATTTTCGTATTGGCAAAGTAGGGTAGTTTTTGGTTGGAATGGTTAATTCACAATAAGAATTCATTTATATTTTGTTGAATAACAAAAATAACAAATCGTGTCTTTTTTTCGGCTTATTAATTAATCATTTGCTTTTTATTTAGGAAATTGTGCAAAACAGAAACTTTTGCAAAAAACTGACAAATTAAAAATAAATGATCGAAAGTATTATAAAATCATTTAATAACACTATTTTTACTGGTGGGAGGCAAATTTTTTTATTTTTTGAACGCACTAAATAATAGCAAATTGATCTTTATGAAAATTGCAACATATAGGTACAGAAATTCGGTTGTTTAGCAAGACTTCACTTTACATTGCAATGCATAAAATTATCTTAAGTTATAATAAGCAATTTCAAAAGATAAGAAACTATTCTTTTTTAAAATGAATTATTATATATAACACAAAATTAAAAGAGACAGTAAACCAAACGAGATCCAGGGAAAGTAAATTAATGCATAATTTTTGGTTATTGTCTAGAAAACGAAAAAACGTAGCAAAATTAATGAATTTTCATATAATTTTTTTATTATCTATATATATATAAGAATAAAATAAAAATTGTCCTTTGTACAAGTTCCAGACCCACCTCCCGAACTTTTGTCCCGGTTCCAGAAACACTTCCACATCCAGAACCTTTGTCCCAGATCCTGAATCTCCGTCCCAGTTACAATATATCCAATTGTTTGGTAATATTATCAACTTTTTCCTACCAATTCATCTTTTTGTTCTTTTTTATTTTAAATAGAAACTAGTTGTTTTTACGTTTTTTCGTAAATGCAATTTCGTTTACCCCGGCCACCACATACGTCCCTCGCCTACGTGCTTAAAAATCGCAAAAAGAAATTGCATCGTTTAAGAGCAGTCTTGGCAAAAAATCTCTGTCCTATTGTGACTAACCACATTTTTTTCCCAAAAGAAACAGAATAATGAACACTGCATACCTATCTGCAGGTAGCGTTTAAAAGTCTAGTGTTGAAAGAACGACCGTGAACTACCCAATGGCGAAACCGATGTAACGAAAATTCCAAGCACTAAAAGTCTGGTTGTGAAAATCTGGTGGTGAAGTGTCCAACGGTGAAAGTTCGGCACTGAATAGTTCTGCTTCGAATGGACCTTCTCCATGAAACAGATCTATACCACTGGAAAAATCTGTCTGGAAAATCACAGACGTCACTTATCGATATAAACAAAAAATGACGAAGACGTTGACGGCACTCCTATAAAAACAAGAAAACCCACGAACCGAAACGAAGTGAATCCGGCATATGATTTGTTTTTTTCATATTTTAGTATAAATTTATCCATTAAATCCAAAGAATTAAAATGGGGTTTCTAACAGTTCTCAAAAAAATGCGTCAAAAGGAAAAAGAAATGCGCATACTTTTGCTGTAAGTATAATCAAATCCATTCGACAAACTAAATTATGGTCAAAAGTAATTCAATCTTCTTTTTTTCAAAAGTGGATTGGATAATGCAGGAAAAACAACAATTCTTAAGAGATTCAATGGAGAACCAATCGATACTATATCCCCAACTCTGGGTTTCAATATAAAAAGCTTAGAGCACAATGGTTACACATTGAATATGTGGGACGTGGGAGGTCAGAAGTCACTGCGTTCTTATTGGAGGAATTATTTTGAATGTACAGATGGTTTGGTGTGGGTTGTTGACAGTGCCGATCGAATGCGCCTTCAAACATGCAAAGTTGAACTTGAAGTATTGCTGCAGGAAGAGAGACTGGCAGGTGCTACTCTGCTAGTTTTGGCCAACAAACAAGATCTTCCAGGAGCATTGTCATCACAGGAAATCAAAGAGGTAAGATTTTGTGTTTAATAGTTTTGTTTGTGTTTATTGATTCTTATTTATTAACCGTAGATTCTTGAGCTAGACAATATCACCACGCATCATTGGCTTGTGCTAGGAGTCAGCGCTGTGACTGGAGAAAAGCTCCTTACTGCTGTCGATTGGTTAATCGCGGATATTGCTAAAAGAATCTTTACTTTAGATTAAAATGATTAATAATTAATGAATGCTCTCTTGAAATACATTAAACAAATCCTTACCACACAGCTTAAGTTTATTTTTTATTGTGGTTCATTTCCATTTATTAACTTTTTATCGTTTAATGAAACGGTAAGTTTGATCTTTGATAAACTATGGGAGAAACTCCAATTTGAAAAGAAATATTAACGAAATCAGTCGTCGGACAGACTTTTGTTAATTTCTAACTAGGAAATTCCTAACAATAAATGCAAATGCTTAACTTTAAAAATAAAACAAACAACTTCTAATTTGAAAATGAAATATAAGCAAAATATAAGCAAAATAATTTTATTTCTCGACTAGGTACAGTTTGTATAAGTTTTCATCTTCCGAAGACTTAAACGCATACTTTAAATTGACTTTGGCTATCTCTGTAAAGCCCTCGTCCAGCGATGGCTGTTTGAACTTTTTTTTCATGGTGTTCATGACCATTTGATTGATTTTGGAATGCTTGGAGTCTGTAAGCTGACGAAAAGCGATGTTGTGCTCAGTCTGACTGGGGGTGGAATTCATTACAAAACAGCGACAAGGAACGTTGAACTTTTTAGCGATTTCAACATATTTTTTTCTCGTTTCCGCATCAACATTGGTGTTGTCAATAACGCATCTTTGACCAGCTTGTAAAACCTTTTGACAACGAGAAACGCAAGCCGCTGAACTTCCCAAAGTATCTGCATTTAAGACAGTGTATCCCAAGGGTTCCAATGTACTCATGCTGAACTCACTCTTCCCAGACCCTGGTAGACCGACTAGAACAATTACCTCGGACGGAACATCGGATGGAATTTTTGTAAGCGCTGGCTCTATGTGTGGTAAATTTATGGGCAATCTTCCAGGATTGAATTCGGGCAAACTGTAGGCCATGGGTTTCTTGCCTAAGAAGTGTTCTTCTGGCGTGAAGAAAGACAGGCCGACATTCAACGCGAATAACCGATCGCAACAGGAGTGGTCACGCTTCTTTTTACCCTCGGCATCTCGTCCAGCAGCATCGCCAACATAGAGGCTGTTTTTCAGGTCGATTTGTATGCCGTCGTTTTCATTTTCACACAAATGTTTCCACATACCAGGTGCTGGTTTCCTATAAAAGCCATCGCCAACCGCAATGAACACTTGTATGGGGATGTTTAACTTGCTGCAGATTCCTTTGATTTTCTGCTTAAAGTCTTCGAGTTTGATTTTGCCCTTGGCAATTCCTGCTTGATTCGTGAAGAAACAAATTTTGTAGCCATCTTCAACCAATTTTTTCAACTTGGAAGGAACTTCCGGATATATGATTTGCCAATCATCAGTGTTTTTAGGAAATACGTTACCAGATTTTGTGGTTATTATAGTGCCATCGATATCGTAGCCGGCAACTTTTGTCGAGCTCTTCACTCCCTTGCTGGTAAAAACAACCAGCTTTCCATTGTCAAACAGCTGCCAAGGGACTTTAGAGTCATCAGCTGATGGGACAGAATCTTTTTTATCTTCCTCATCATTTTTTGCTATTGGTTTCACCTCGGGCGGAGGTGGTTTGAAAACAATTTCAAAGGCATGTCGTCCGTATACTATTTCGAGAACATCGCCATGCAATGCGACTACTTTGGTTCCTTGATTGGCCATGAAACCATTTACCGCACATGGATTTACTCCTAGAACTTCAATAGTTACCTGACATTTTTCCAAGTCAACGTCGAGGAGCAACTGACGCTTGGAGCAGCGTACGTCTCGGATGCCAGTTTCTTTGGTGCGACCAATTTCATTTTTGCCTTTTATGAGATGGATTGTCTGGAGTTCGGCTTGTTTTGGTTTTAAAATACAAACTCGATTCAGGCAATGAGTTTGTTCAATCGATTTCGTAAGGAACTTCGCAAGAGACATGCTTATGATTCAGAATTTGTTTTCTTTTCTTTTGAATTTGAACCAAAAGTCTGATTTCCAGAAAGTTGACACTGGAACGGCTTCTTTTAGAAATGTCACTTGTTAGGGATGTTATACTGTTAAAAGTTAACTATTTCAGTGGAAGACCAAAAGTACAAGAATTTAAATAGGCTTTATTAACAACTTTAATGAACAAAGATTTTAAAAGGAATAAAAATGAACTGAAGATATTTCATATTTTCAGTTTGATATTTAAAACATGAAAATATGATTTCGATATCTTGAGTGTTTTCTTACAAAGTAATTACATTATATAAATATTTTCAACACTCCCACTTTTATAAAATGTGGTATAACAATATCAAATAATAGTTATGCTTGCATCTTCCATACCAATTAGTCCTCTTAACAGTTGAAAACGTTCACGAGGTAAGCTTTTGGTAAATAAATCTGCCAGTTGATCACTGCTGCATACGTACTCTAGTTCAAATACACCATCTTCAAATTTGTCACGAATAAAATGATGCCTGACATCTATGTGCTTGGTACGTTTATGAAATTCAGGGTTGCGAATAAGTTTCATTGCACTTTGGTTATCTACCAAAAGTTTTGGGACAAAAATACAAGAGAGTCCTGACATCAATTCTCTCATCCAGATTAATTGCTTCACTGCATGACAAGCCGCAACATACTCTGACTCAGTGGTGGACAATGCAACAACCTGCTGTCGCTGTGAACACCATGCAATAGGTCCAGAACCAATTTGAAAAATATAGCCAGAAGTTGATTTGCGAGTTGTAACATCACCTGCATAGTCAGCATCGCTATAAGCTTTCATCTCGCTAATTTTTTTAAATTTATACACAAGGCCGTAATTTTCAGTTCCTTTCAAATATCTTAATATTCTCTTTACAGCATTCCAATGGATTTTTGTATGATTTTCAAGGTATCTGCTTACGTATCCCACAGCAAAAGAAATATCTGGTCTAGTGCCTATGGCCAAGTACATCAGACTGCCAACTACTTCTCTATATGGAACCTTCTCCATCAAAACATCTGCGTTTACCTGATGATCAGCTATATTTAATGATGCGTTCACGTCACATGGTGTAGACACCGGATTTGCATTATCCATTTTGAATTTATTTAGTATTCGTCTCGTGTATGTCGATTGATTCACTAAAATCGATTCATTAATATCCCGATAAATCTCCAATCCAAGAAAACATTTAACATCTCCAAACGTTATGAGGAAATGTTCTTTCAGATAACTCAATAACTCCTCGGCATAGACCTCATCAGTTGCTGCAATCAATCCATCGTCAATATAAATAGCTAGAATAATTTTCCTATTGCCCTTGTGGCTGGTAAAAACGCATGAGTCTGCTTTGTTGACTTCAAAACCATATGATTTCAGAAAATGTGAAAATTTTTGATTCCAGCAACGAGACGCTTGCTTTAACCCGTACAGACTTTTTTTTAATTTGCACACCCGGCTTGTTCCGTCTTGATATCCTTCGGGCTGTTGCATGTATATTTCTGAATCCAGGTCACCGTACAAAAAAGCAGTTTTCACATCAAATTGCTTGATTATAAGTTTTTCCGAGGCAGCAATACTCAATATTGTTCTAACCCTGAGGCCACACGAGCAAGTACTGGCAAGCAAGTTGGGTTCATACATTGCCTGCCAAATTCGTATCTGTGTACTGGCTGTGACGTAGTTGGCACTCCACTTGCCAAGCAAGTTGCTTGCAAGTAGGTCGTTCTTTTTCTCTACTATAGTAAACAATTTTGGTTGATCTTTCAAACAAAATGGATTGAAAAAATCAAAATACATTTGGAAAGAATACTAAAGAAAAATGCAAAGATGGTTAACAAACTTTAATAATTGAAATTATGGACAACGAAACATAAGAGGGAATAACATATACTTTAACTAAAATTCATGTAACAAATAAAAGAACTACAGATGTCAAAATACATTTTGTTAGCTATCTGTCTGTTAAGCACAAAACTTTCAAATTCCATTGAAGGTTGTATACGATGTCAATGGATAAAAAAACCTCTAAAAATCCGAAAAAAAATGGATTTTTAGGGAAATCGGTTGACATTTGGAACGAAATATTCACGATAGGATCAAATATAATTTGTCCTCTATCTGTCAAGCCATAAACTTTCAAATTCCATTAAAGGATGTCTACGATGTCAATGGATTAAAAAACCTCTAAATATCCGAATAATTTGAAATTTTTTTTTTGAAAAGGGCAATTTTAGAGCTTTTTGGTAATTTGTAACGATATATTCGCAAATGTCATATATTCTGTCAAGCAATGTCAAGTTTCGTACGAAAGTGAATTTTAACATTTTTAAAATGCAATCAAATTCCACACTAAATTTATTTTAACTTATTTTTTGCACAAAATCTAATTAATTCAGAAATTTAAATAAAAGGAACGATGATTGTTGACTATAGTGTAAAAAATGAACGCCCTACTTGCTTCTCTACTGGCTGCTCAACTGGCTTCGAAAAAGGCAAGCCAGTTGACGAGCAAGTTGCTTGGGTTTATATGTGTAAGTGAAAAAATGTGAATGTATTGCAACTTGCTTGCCAGTACTGGCTCGTGTGGCCTCCGGGTAATAGAGTCAAACTTTACAGTTGGACTAAAAGTCTCATTATAATCAATGCCATACTTTTGTAAGTAACCTTTGGCAACTAATCTTGCTTTGAACTTTTCGATTGTTCCACCAATCCCATACTTTACTTTAAATACCCAACGATTATTTATTGTTAATTTACCTTCTGGAAGATCGATTAAATCCCAAGTTTTATTTTGCTTTAGTGATTGAATTTCATCATCCATTGCTTCATGCCATTTGTTACATTCTTGACTTTTGATTGCTTCCATGTACGATGTTGGTTCACAAAGTGCAGCAACATAAGCACCTTGCAATTCATAGTCGTTGAACTTGATAGGCGGTCGAATAGAGTTTCTATCTCGAAGAACATACCTTCGTTCAGTGTCATTATCGATTTCTATTTCTCTTTCAGAGTTTTCGGCTATATTGGGTATAGAATCATTATTGAAGTTATGTTGATCGACATCACCAATTGATCCAGCTTCTAAAATGTCATCCTCCTGAAGTTGATCAACAGTTTCCAGATTTGGGAAAACTGCTACAGCTTGGTCGTTGTCACTATTTGTTTTTATCTGATTATCAAGGAAGTCGTCTTCTTTGAAAATTACGTCGCGACTGATTTCTATTGCATTATCCTCCTTTATCCAGATTCTATATCCTTTTGTGTTGTCTAAATATCCTACGAAAATACCTTGCTTAGACTTCTTGTCCCATTTTCTTCGTTTTTGTTTTGCTATGTGAACAAAAGCCTTCGATCCGAAAACCCTTAAATGATCGTTTTTCGGTTCTCTGCCACACCACATCTCAAAAGGAGATTTTTCTGGATTAGTGCTTTTCCCAGTTCTATTTAAAATATATACTGCCGTGTTCACTGCTTCTGCCCATAATTCAAGATCCAAATTTTTCGCATGAAGCATAGTCCGCGCTGCCTCAACAATTGTCCGCATTTCTCGTTCCGCACAGCCATTTTGTTCAGGCGTGTATGCCACTGTTCGTTGATGCTGTATGTTTTTGTTGTTCAAAATTTCAGCTACATCCTTGTTCACATATTCAGTACCATTATCAGTTCGTATTGTTCTTACACAAAAGCCTGTTTCAATTTCTACATCATTTAAAAATCGAGGGAGTACTTCTCTTAACTCAGACTTTTGCTTCAGGAAATAAACTTTTCGGTAATGTGAGTAATGATCTTTAAACAATACGAAGTATTTGGCACTTCCAATGCTTAATTTTTCCATCGGACCGCACAAATCTGAATGAATCAACTCTCCTGGATGTTGAACCTTGGTTTCGCTTTGTCCAAAAGGAAAACGATGTTGTTTCCCAAAAACACATGCACCACAGAAAAAATTTTTCTTAGAATCCGAGATTGAAACATTCATACTGTTTAAATTTTTGATCACTTGAGGAATATTTTGGTGCGCCATTCTTTCATGCCAAAGTTTTAAACTGCCACTTGTAGATAAATTTGCCACTACATGGTCGGGAGGCGTGTAATCATTGTCGACCTTAAACTTCATTTCAAAAATTTTACCACGCCTTTCTCCCACTGCAACGATAGTGTTATCCATGTAAAATTGGCAAGAAGTTTTATCGGATTTTAACGTCAACCCTTTGTCCAGCGCTGTTCCTTGTGAAAAAAGATTTAAACGTAGACTTGGAACAAATAAAACATCTTTTAGTACACATGGAGACCAAGTGTTTTCACCGTAAGCCAAAATGTCTATATCCCCTTTTCCTTGAGCAAAAACCACATGACCATCGCCAATTCGAACTGGTATTGGTTTTTTTAGTTGGTAATAGGTTTTGAACCACTCTTTGTGAATCGCCATATGATCACTGGCTCCGGAGTCTAAAAACCAATTTACGCTCCCATTTACTTGAGACACCATGACCTCGCTCACGAACGCTGTGCGTTTCGATTTCCCTTGGACTTCACTTCTTGTTGAATTTTTAGATGGACAATCTCTCTTGAAATGTCCGAGTTCATGGCACAAAAAACATCTTAATGTTGATTTTGTTTTATCAATATCCGGACGATGAATTTCATTATTTCTCCCCTTTTTTGCTACAAAAGCTGCTACAACTTCCTTTGCATCATTTTGTTGTACTTGCAACCTCGATTCTTCCATCATAAGCCTGGCAGTTAGATTTGATAATATCTTCTTTTCATCACTAGTTGACTCCCACGCACTAAAAAAATGGTTGTAACGTTCTGGAAGTGTCATCAAGATTTTGGTAACAATCATTGATTCGGATACCATTTCACCAGCTTCTTTTAGTCGCTGAGCCATTTCTTCGACTTTGGATATGTGACATGCCAAATCTTTTGAAGAGTCGAGAGAAAGACTATAAAATTGTTGTTGCAAAAGGTGTAGGCTCGTGGATGATTTCTGCTCATACACCGAATGCAATTTGTCCCACATCTCTTTGGCAGATCCACAATGCATGATGTGCGACATAGCTTGTTGACCCACTGTTGTAGCAATAACTTTTTGACCTTGGCTGTCCAATTTCTTCCAAGCCGAAAATTCTGTCTTGTGTCTTGCTTCTGACTGTGCTTCGTTCTCAGTTCCAATTGTTGATAAAACGGGTCTCTTAACTACCCCGGTCACCACATCGAAAATATCAGATGCGTTTAGAAGCACCCTTACCTGAAATTTCCAGACGGCCCAACCTTCACCTCCTTGAAGCTTGTTTATTCTATTTAAATCTCCGTCCATTACTATTTCGCAAAAAGCTTCTGTAGTACGTCTTTGACCCGCACTTCCTTTTCAAGCGTATATATGTAGTCGCTTTTATAAATAAGTTTTTGAAAATTTTCTTTTCTTCAAAAAAAAATTTCGTTCAATTTTGATTTTAATTTCTTGTATGTACTTTATTAAGAGTGGACTGGGCCCATAACCTGTTAAAAGTTAACTATTTCAGTGGAAGACCAAAAGTACAAGAATTTAAATAGGCTTTATTAACAACTTTAATGAACAAAGATTTTAAAAGGAATAAAAATGAACTGAAGATATTTCATATTTTCAGTTTGATATTTAAAACATGAAAATATGATTTCGATATCTTGAGTGTTTTCTTACAAAGTAATTACATTATATAAATATTTTCAACATATACGAATAAAGGCTTAAGTACATTGGCCGCGTTAATGTAATGTAACATTTCAATGGACAACAAATAAAAACGTTAAAGGTAGAACCGCACTAGGCGGAACTGCACTTCAGCGACACCGTGCGCACTTTCGCACGAAACTGAACGAAACTTCACGTCGCGACACAGTTGGTCAGATTACCAACTTTGTCGCAAAGTGTCGCGTCGTGAAGTGAGTTGTCGCTTAGTGCGATATAGCTTATACAATTTCCCACAAATAAGTCGTGAAGTTCAGTTCTGCTGAAGTGCAGTTCCGCCGAGTGCGGTCCTAGCTTAAAGGCTTAACCACATAAGCCAAAAAGTACTTTTGTACAAAAGTAAATATTTTTTTTCCCGCTAGCGCAGTTGTTTTGTAGTTGTAGTTAAGCCTTAAGCCTTAAGGCTTAACTACATAAGCCCAAAAAGTGAAAAAGTACAAAAGTGAAAATTTTCAAAGTCATTTTGGAATAGTTTTTCTGACTGGAAAACTTATAAAAATGATGCAGAAAGCTTAAATTTTGGTCTACAAAAAAATTTGTATATTCTTTTTCACAAAACAACTGCCCTAGCGGCAAAAAAAAAATATTTTTACTTTTGTACAAAAGTACTTTTTGGCTTATGTAGTTAAGCCTTTAAGAAGGTACTAAGTCCCGATGTCGTTTTTTTTTCGACAAATCCATATGGACTTGCAAAAAAACACTCCTTATGTAATTGAATCGGGAGCAACTAAAAGTTGCTGGGCTGAGCAACTAAAAGTTGCCTAGTGGGCGGCAGGCCTAATTGATTTTTGTTGTTGTTTTCTTTCGTGGTATCTGTTCTCTCTGTCTGTACTTTATCTTTGGTACCTAAATCCTACATAATTAAATTTTTTTCCTTTGGCAACATCTTTATTTAGTAAGTTTTGAATTTTGTAAGTGAAAAATTTCTAATTAATCCTTCAAAGAGCACTGATTTTTGTTTTGTTTTAACGACTGCTAAACGTCAAAATGAGTCGGAAGTGTTCACATTAATAGGTTGTGTCTGATTTGACATTTCTCATCAAGTTGAAATTTTTTAAACACGTTAAAAGAAAACAAATATTAAAGAGTGTTTAATTCCACAGTTTCAAATGCAAATAAATAAACAAAAATTTGCGTTGGTTGATTTGCAAAGAATAAGAAATATCAAAGTTTGGTCTCTAAATCTTTGAAGACGATTAGTTCTATCGTATTTCGAATTCCTGCTTCTTTTCATTATTGAATGTAATTTTTTGGTGCTTGGATAAACGCACAATTGTTTTTTTGGCTTGCAACTATTCCCTGAAATTAATTTGTATTGATTTTTATCAAAGCGACGTGGGAAATTTAATGCATTTTGAAATATTTGTTGTGATTTCTTAGGTGCACCATCTTTTGTGTTAAAATTCCTGTCAAAAAGGACATACACACCATCACATTAAAAAATATTCAGTCTGAAATGGTTGACAGGAATTTAACATAAGTTTTAGTAATCACGTGCGTGTGAATGCGCTCCCTGACGCGCGGATTGTGTTCAGCCGCATTGCGAAAAATGTACGTCAAATTACTTTTTTTTTTGCCCCAGATAGACGTCAAAAGGTGTTATTCTCGTACCACTAATGTCATCTTCAATTGGGTGTCACGATTATATTTTGTAGAGAATACACTATCCAGGGGCCCAATTCCGCAAGCGTGAGTTTTTTCTGTGTGCACAAAAATCAGTGTACACATTAAATTATGCGATTCCGCAAGAGTGAGGTGCAATCTTTTTGACAGATAAAGCGTACACAGGTAGGCAAATTTATTCACGCATATTTTGAACGTGAATAGAAAGTGTACACGGAAAACTATTCACACTTGCGGAATTGAGCCGCAATGTATTATAGAGATCGGTGGAATAAAGGCTTAACTACTTTGGCCACGTTCGGGTGACAATCTGACAATCCACCTATCCGACAATCCACCTATCCGACAATCCACCTATCCTAAACATTTTCAGATAGCTTGAGTTGTTGTTGCATAAGCTGACATCAGATGTTTTTCAACAAGCACAAACTTATCCGGATAGCTTTGGATAGTTGCCCGAAAGTGGCCATTCACGACTTTTTGCACAAAAAGGTGGCAAGAAATGGTAAAATGAAAAATAGAATCACTGGCTGAACATAATGGTGTAGCTTATAAGTAGTTTCAGCACGTAGCACTCTCAAAGTCCAAAGGTACGAAAACAGTATACAGTGCTACAATGAGGAGGTGTAGCTGCAACAACTGTTGACTCAACAATAGCTGTATTTCATTGGGCCTTGCAAAGTGTTTTTTAGTACTTCCCAGTAGATGATGAATGAAACGATTTCATTCTGCCAAATGTAAAATCTAACCTCAATATTATTGTAATTTGGTTTTTATATTTTATTCTAAATTAGAAAAAATCAGCAAGAATAATTTACTAGGGTTTTTGACTGCATCTTTATCGTCCTATAAACGCTATCGAGATCACCAACGCCATCGCTTGGGTTTGTGCTTAGCGGAACCATTTGTCTCGTGTTGTGTCTTATGCAGTGATGTATCGCTATTGCTCAAATACTTGTTTCTTCGGGTTCGGATGTGTTATGGAGTGGTGTGTTGTGTCGGAATACATCTTGTTCCAATTACGCCATACCACGCTGCATGCTGCAGACACGCCGTTCTTCGTGAGGAATAGAGAAAACTTTGCTCGTGGAAAGAAAATAATGTAGTAAACATAAACTTATAGTTTGCAACACAGAACGCCTGATTAGTAAGCACAGTCGGTGGCACAAAAGCCCACTTCATAACACAGCACACGAGGCATGATTGTGTGGTTCTGGGATTATCTATTTCGCTGAAATAACTCAAAATCAGCACTGTTATAAATTTGTTACAATCAACAAAAATCAAGTTGTAGGCACCAATGCTGAAGGCTCTCTAACTCGTTAATTTCCATGTAAATTAATTTAGATAGGCTAATGTTTCGGTGATGTTCCGAAATATTCGCATTGGTTTGCCTTCCGATCCAGCACTTATTGCGTGGATATTGGCATCACTTTTCTCCATAGCTCCAGGTATGACCTCTGTTCCACAATCCACACTCATATTTCGCAAATCATATTTGCTGTCAAATTGTTCATAGAAGTTCAAGTTTTCCTCCTCACGGTTCTTCACACAGAAATCTTTTTGGTTTTGCAAAATTAAACTTTTAAAATGAACGTATCAAGGGTAAGGTTCTTTAAAATGTTATTGAATAAATAAATTCAAGAAGTCCAAATAATTCTAACATTAATTTTCTTACATTTATTGAAAATTTGTAACAAAAAACAACCTCGAGATGGATAACATTACGTAATTTTTCATTTTCTTCACAGGCTGTCATTCGTCAATTTGCGACCAGCAATGTTGCCAGGTCTGGAGGCGAAATCCACAAAGGATACTTGAAGCTGAAGGAGGTCCAACAAAAGTTCCAAAAGCCCGATGGCAAACCCATTTTCCTTAAGGGAGGTACCATGGACCAGGTCCTCTACCGTCTGACTGTTCTTCTGTGCTTGGCTGGTGTCGGAGGCATGGGCAAACTATACTGGGATTTAAGTGTTCCCAAATCAGAATAGATTCTAAGAACCCAATCCTATAAAACATCCAACAAATGTATATTTCTGTGTTTTATCTTGTCTGTTCAATGTGTTCCCTTACTATGTAATGGCAATCCTCTAAGATTGAATCGATACATTCTAGTTGTGCATTTAAAACAGAGAAATATATTTTGAAATTAGTTGTAAAAGTTCAATCATATTTTATTTTAAAGTGCAAATACTTTGGATAAAGTTAGACGCTGAGATCTCGGAACAAAATTTTAAGCAGGTAAGCTCTCCATGGAAGATTTATCTTGTAGCATGCATAGTTTTCAACAGACATGTGGACATAAAATGAGTTCACTAAGTTGCAATGTTCTGATAAAGAAGTTTTTCAGAGCCGAATGGCTCACAAGGAGATTATGAATCAGCAAACAACTTTATTTGTGCGAACATAAGCTCACAACACATTTTTTATTTATCTGCATAAGCACGCATTGTAAACGATCTTGATTTATTTAAGCTTTATAGTCCTAATTTTAGGTCCTCAACGGTCGAAATTCTGCTTGATAAAGGCGTTTCCGATTGGTCATCAAATTACAGTTCTTCTGAAAAGATGATTAAAGTACTTTTAGATTTGATTTTAGAATCAAAGCCACTCACTCTATCCTCTCTCTCTGAAATCGTCATTATGGGACACGTAGACCTAGAATTCCTTTTGGATTTACTTTTCAGGCAAAACGAGTAAATTAAATAAAAAATTCTTCCAATTGTATTTTTTTTTTTGAAATCACCATCAAAATTCTTCCAATCGTATTTCGTAACGATCTCATTAACAACTTAAGATATTTCTCGATGCTTCTTTCCTTAAAGTTTGCGCATCAGTTTATGAAACTTTGCAAAAATGAACAGTTGGCGTCTAAGGTGATGCTAAATGTTTGCGTTTGTGAACGTTTGACTTTAAGGATCGAGCATTATTATTGCAGTGATGCGTTTATGAATTTACACGTCGACACACAATGGAAAGTATGTAGAGGTGTATACTGATCTCATTGACGAGCCAACTCAAGCTATCATACACTCACATGCCACTTCGAACAACCTCGTCGACGAAGTATTCCACTTTTCAAACTTTTCTCTGCGACTAATAGGAATCGAAATACATGAATTAAATTTAAAAAAGGAAACAATGGGGGAATACACCAATTTTCCTATGGATATACTTATACTTTGAGGAAAAAAGAGTTCCAGGTCAAGCCTGTTACCACTTGGGGTGATGTAGCTCATGAAAATTAAAAAAAAATAAAGAACTTTTGGTTCCAAAATATTTTTTTTTCTTTGGTTTTTAAACACAACAACTTAAATTAAATACACTTTATTTGTTATTATCATCAATTTCGTCGATCACATTTTTCAAGCAATCTTTCGTTGAAATTTTATCCAAATCACAATATTTCGTTAGATCCATTGTTGAGATCTTTTCGATCATTTCTTTAATTTTCTCTTGTCTTATTATCGATTTAACAGTCATTCGGTTGCGTTTTTCGCCTGGTGCCAGTTTAGGTGTGGCGGCATTATCACTTCTGTTATGTTGCTCTTTGGATTCACCATCGTTTTCAATAACAGATCCTTTGGATCGATAATGTTGTTCGATAATTTCACGTAGTTTTGATCGCGTGGTTTTCGTTAATTTTCCAAGGGCTAAGTTTCTAAGTTCATGGAAATTTATTTCTTTAGTTGGAGTGATGGAGGATTCTTCAAGGGAATCCCCGTTACTTATGACAACGCCATCATCATCATCAATAATTATTGATTCCTGAGTTGTGTTTATTGAATGAAGATTATCCATTTTGATTGGTGGTTCTTTTGCAGCAAGAATTTCTTCTTCTTCTTCTGCAACTTCGACAGGGGTAACTACCGAATCTATCACTTCTTCAATTTTTTCGACTTTCTCCACTTTAGGTTTTCTTTCGATTTTCTTCTCAATATTGCTTTTCTTTTTTGAACCAGCTTTGCGTTTCATAATGCCGATACAAGGTTTGGTTTTCACTTTAACTGGCAGCAAAGAATTATATTGTATTCCAATGCTGCTAAAGCAGTCCACAAATTCAATGGTTTCATAATTTTCTTGGAGAAATGTCGAATCATCGTTGAATTTACTTTTAGATTCTACCAAAAGATGAGAATAATTTATCAAATCAGTTTCGATAAATGACAGATTTTCCCTTTTGTCATAACTCCAATCAGATCGGATCTCCATAAATCGTGATACACCGCTCTGGGCTGCCAAATTTGATATATGAATCGAAACATTGCTGGAACCTGCTTCTATTCTATGCAAGCGGGACAGCGCCACTCCACCTGGATAATTTGTACTAGAAACAACGAGTAGGAACAAAGTTAGAACCACATTCAAAACTATATGACCACCAGCAACTAAAGCTAGAACACCTTGCCATAGTGATTTTCCGGAATTTATCCATCTGTTAAAGGAAAAACCATGTTTGTATATTGTTTCATAGCTGAATCAATCGAGGTTGAACTTACAATCTATTACAGGCACATGCACTTGCAATATTAAGTGCTGGAAATATGTAAATAATAAATCTAAGCTCCTTGTGGGGCAGAAACGAGTATAAAAATACAAATGCAAATGCACTAAGTACAAGTGGACGAATGCGAGGTTCCCAGACGACTCCCACCGGAACAAATATTAAGGAAAAACCCATTGCTCGCGGTATGGCGGAATAGAAATACCACAGAAATGGAGATGTCTGTTGAGAAAAGTTTTGTTTATATTTATTTTTTTGTGAGCAAATAAATTTAAAGATGTTTGTTGTTTTGCTTACACCCCAGTTGGCGCTTTTGTTCTGAATGGTATTATACCAAAGAACTTGTCCTTCAGGCCATAAAGGACGTTGCCAAAAGAACGAATCGACAATTACAGTGGCAGATAAAATAATAATGCCGGCCGGAATGGCCACTTGGATCAGTCTGAAAGAAAAGAAAAAAAAATTGTTAGAGGAACGTAGATTTTGCTGGTGTTACTTTAGCATAAACTTAAGTTAGGCGCGGTTTTTACTTGCGATATGCAGGCAGACTGCGGAAAAGCTATGTCATTATTCTTAAGTAAACAAAAATTGTAAAAATTAACAATTTATCCATCTACTTGCGATTTAAATGTAGGTACTACATGATTTAGGGCAAGTTTTGGATTTGTAAAAAATCAAACTCGAGATTTAAATTAAACCTGGGGCCAAATTACCGCATCAGTGACTGATTGAGTGAGTGATCGAACGAATAAGTAAAACCTATGGGGATGATGACTGTATAACGTGCGCTGTAATACCAAACTCACATAATTCAGTCACGTATTACTCGATAACTGATGCGGTAATTCGGCCCCTGATGATAGAAAACACGAAAAAGTGGGTCCCGTAATTCTTTATGTCTGACTGTCTGTAACTCGAACTACAGCCATAACCGCTCAAGCAATTTGCTGCAAACTTCGTACCTTTGGTTTTTAGGTGATTCCTTTCAGAAATTGAAAATATTTGTAGCTTCAAAGATAACGGTACCTACCATGCAACCGTTAAAAAAAGATTACTTATCTCAAAAATGGCCCTAACGATTTTGATACAACCGTGACATCTCTTTCTTTTATCTCACTCCACCTCACTATATGAGAAAGTGAGGCAGGAAAAATTCTGCCTCACTAGACTATTTCTTTTTCATCATGAGGTGGAGTGAGATAAAACAAAGAAATGTCAATTTGAGTCGCGCGGAGTGAGTCCAATGTGAACACCGTCAATGAATATGCAAAAATGTTTTTAATTTTAACAAGCGTTTTATAACTTACTCATTTAAAGTTGTCTTCTTTGTGTAGAGTGCAAATGCCAAAAGCAATCCAAGAAATATGGCAAGTTCAAATCGAAATATAATAATAGCCAATCCAGAGTATATAATGAAGTTCTTGCTATGACCCTTCATCCAGTAACTAATTGCAGATAGAACTAAAAATAAAAAAAAAAAAACAAAACTGTACATTTATCCTTTACCTTTTTAGTATAGGAAGATATATCCATACCCAGAGGTAATGCCATAATGTTCGGCAGAGTTCGACTCATGTAGAACATGAAATGGAACTGCGTTATGGTAATTAGTGTGAACCATATAGCCACCATCATGCCATACTGTGTGGTGATGGTTTTCCTTAAATTATTCCATGTCACAGCAATTGTTCCGGTCAAAACCAGTCGAACTAAAATAAAGCTTACAAGATTGAAAGTTTTGCAATAATTTATGAAAATCTTTCACGTTTACCTACATATTGTGCCCAAAATTTGTGAATCTGTAGCGCTTCGAAGAGCAAAACAAAAGGCGAAGAGACGATGGCTACAAAAAGCGGACCAATGAATGTTCTTGGCACAACTCCAGGGAACTCATGGTGATCGTACTGTTCCAAAGAAGTATTTACTTGATCATTTTGGTGGGTTCATATTTGCAACAAAAAAAAAACGAAGGTAGGTACCTGCGAGAAGTTGTGCCTCAAGTATAGAATGTCATGCATCGCCTGGAGATTGAAACTCTCCTCGACTTTAGTGAACGGCGTGTAAAATAAATGCGCTGCTGCCGTTACAAAAAGTATCAGACTCATTCTGCAGTCTGATTTTCTTTCAACAAGTGATAGAAAAAAAAATATCAAAAAATATTCTAGGAACTACTAAACCTAGTGTTAACTTGATAAACAAAACCAAAGGCAGAAATTTCACGCCGCAAATGTTACATAATTTATTTTTTTTAATTTTGGTTTGTTGAAATGGATTCTTATGCTAGCTTTAACTAGATAGTAATCAGTAAAAAAAGTTTATTTAAGAATTTATTATGATGTTGGCATAGTTTTTGATTGTCCCTAGTAAAGTTTACAAATGCAATTAGATTTTGGAAAAAAAGATACACAACTTGTTTTACTGTGAAAGGAAAAAAAAATATGCTAGTAATAAAATGTATACACAACGATTAAAAGTAATTTATTCAGAGAGAATGCTTAAAAATAATCACCGCGCTGTTTATTTTTGTTTCAAATGTGCCACCCACACATCACACGCACTATTTTTTGCAACTGTATTTTTGCTGATGATAAATGTCAAAAACAGCTGATTTGTGTTACTCCGAAAGTTGTTAAGCTATTCTCCAGCAGGTAGCGAGTGAGCATTCCCATTTTTTGGGTGTGTTCAGAGATGTATAGCTTTTCCATTGGCAGCAGGGTTCGGAATAAAAAAAACTTTTGAAAACATTCCATTTTCACATGGTTGGAATGAATATCCAAGAAAAAAGGTTGTTATTAGGTCTGTTTGGTATCTTTTTCCAGAAAAATGTGTAAAACCTGTCAAAACACCAAATTGAGAACAAATTTCTTAAAAATGGAGAAACTTACAAGAAAGTTAACAAGCCCATTGAACCACTTTTGTATACAAAACGTCAGAATTTTACTACTCACATCAACAAACCACATGCCAAAAGTCTGGTTTTGTTAACAATTTACGTTTAATTTAAAAAAAAATTACATAAATTATAAATTTCTCAAGTTATTTATTATTTATATACAGTTAATTTCCAGATATCAGAAACCACAATTTATAATTAAAAGTCTTTACTCTTCTTGCACACAGAATATGTAGCATAAATTCGCAAATTATCCAATGCAAGGGAAATTTTTTTCTTTCTCGATGTGCTCTCTCGTTGCAACTTTTTCGTGTTGTGACAAATTGTCCAATTACTGCAAAAATTCAAAACACTTCAAAAATGTAAGCATAATTTCTTTTAACTTATTTTTTTACACAAAATCGAATCACTTTCAGAAATATGGCTTCTCTGCTGGCTACTCAACTGACGAGCAAGTTGCTAATGTTTGTGTGTATAAGTAAAAATATTTTAGTGTATTGCGACTGGCTACCCAGTTGGAAATTTAAAAAAATTCACCGAGGATTCTCCAGCTTTTTCATCAGGGAATGGAAGCTACACCCGAGGAATTTGAGGTGAATCCATCGATGAAATTAACATGATGGGGATGTCATCGGCGCTCACCAAGCAGTGACTTTCTTGGTGAATATTCAACAGTGAAATCACTAACGTATGGTGTAATTTAATTATTCATAAATTAATTATGTTTGATGAAAAATACCATGAAAAGTTCAAATTTAATATTCAAAAGCGATATTACTTGGTACGCTAAGCTGAAAAATGAACATTCATTAAATTTTCCAGCTAAGCATGATGGTTTAGTGAAAAATTTTATGAAAGTTGTGAAATCACGAGCATTAAGCGGGATATACATTGTTCAAATGCTTGTCATGCATAGAGAGTGTATTAGGAAAAATGAAACACGTATACATTGTGTGTATGCTTGATTTGATTTTTGTTCAATCAGATAGCCAGGATTGAAATAATGTATATTTGAGAATGATTGCTTGATCATGCATAGGCACATTTTCGCATAGAAATTTAAGTAAAAATAAATGATTGAAGACTCATGCATGAAGTGTGTATCTGCAACGTCAAAAAAAAGTATTAATACACTCTCACATGCATGACAAGCATTTGAACAATGTATATCCCGCTTTACTATCCTCGCATTTCCCGAGGCAGGTAGAGAAAAGGCAATATTTATGTTTTTTTTTTACTTTTTCTTTCTCGGAACTGAAAAAACGCAGATAACCCAATAAATTCTATCACAAACTTATGAATCTGTCAATTACTCCGCTTCGTATTTGTCGGAAGGTAAATATAAGGCAAATTTACATTTATTATTTACGTACCTATTTCTATTTCTCGACAAGAAGTCTGAACAACGCAGAGGATCTAAATTAAATCACGAACGGTAGCCAGTACTGACTAGTGAGGCCTCCGGGTAACCAACATCATAAAAGCGGGATTCACATTTAATGACGTGTCGCGTGACCCGAGTCATTTTGCTAGAGTTTACATTCAACAATACTGTCTTACTGACATAATTTTCAAGCAAATTTTCAAAGAGGGAACACGGTACTAATTTCATTATTCGCGCAATTCTAACTCATCAATTTAAATGTTTTATGCTCTCTTTTGTTGTTTTAATTCGATTGTTTTTTTCTTTCATACAAAATAGAAGAAAAAAAATGTGAAACTGATATATTTGGTCGTTTTAGCTAAAAATTAAACTAAAGATTTAATAATGTTCGTTGTTTAAAGTTATGTTTTTTTCTGAATCTGGTACATCGGGGCGTATACGTAACTTTATTTTTGTATAAATGCAACTTATGTACTGTGACCATCCGTCCCGCGTATTTCAAAAGCTTGTCCAGTTTTACGGGATGAACAAACTTTTTTCGGTTTTCGCAAGTTAAAGTGCTTCCACGCACAGCACTATCTTGAGTATTAAAAATGTAAATGAAAGTGCGATAGAATAACATACGACGACGGCTTAAGATGATTTTTGTATTTTGATTCCACACTTGTATCAATAAAATCAATTTCAACATTACCTCAAGCAATCCTAAAAATGTTCATGCATTAACACGTCATGTCAAATTGTCTGAGAACGACTACTATCAAGTCAAGTCGTGTGTGATATGAAATTTCATAATTTTGCTTCCCCCATTTTTCAGTCAGATGAAGAAGTAAGAATGGAAAGCGTAGCGACGAAAAATCGATTCCTCTTACTTCTTTGATGACCATAAAATCTTTCCTGGACTGAAATACGATTCGGTTTCGGCAGCATAAAGCAGTTTGACAAATTGTTTACCAATATTCCGAAAATGCTGAAAATGCTCAGTATAAAAGATTACAAAAGTTTCGTTATATAAAGTTTGTTTTCTCTTCTTTATCCTAAAATTCGTTCCTAGAAATTGGAACTTATGGTTCTATGAAGAATTGTACTAGGAAGAATGTACTAAGAATTAAAAAGTGAACTTATATATGTATATAACGTCAAGGTTATTATGTACATACATATGTGGGTAATATTACGTAAATAGGTTAATTTAAATAAAAATTATTTGGTTCCCAATGTTGTTCAAAATTCAATAAGTTTTAGGTTAGGTTAGGAGGGGCGTGCTCAGATTGTGATCCCCTTAATATTAAAAGCAGAGATGCTCCTAAACTAATCACTGGCATAGACTGGTTCATTTGCGAACCAGCCTGTGCTCTATATATTTTCTCATGTTTGCAATTGAGACCTGGGCTAGATCGTCTAGTTCTCCAACAAATCTGTTTCCAAAATATCGGAGGCGATTTGTTTGAAGGTTTGGACAATCGCAGAGCAGGTGTTTAATGGTTTCAATTTCTTTGACATCCTGAGAGCTCCTACAGAAATCGCGTGATAATACACCCAATCTAGTGGCCATTGTGTCAATGGCACAATGACCCGTTAGTACACTTATCAAGAATCTAATATTCTTTTTACTCAGCGATAGAATATATAAAGATTTCTTTTCATTAATTCTAGGCCATAAGCTTCTAGAGATAACGTAATCGTTCCTGGTTATCCAGGACTTATTGATTTCCTCTTTCGTTGTTATGTCTATCTGCCTTTTAATTATGCCAATTGGGACGTCTGGTCTCATATATTCTAGGCTACTATTTTCCCTATTTGATATTGACCCCTTCCTTGCCAGTTCATCTGCTATATCATTCCCTTCTATATTGCGATGTGCAGGAACCTAGCAGAGTTTGACTTGGTTGGTGTTGCAAATATTGTTTAGTATTCCTCGGCATTTTTCTACTGCCTTGGATCTTATAGTCTCACTGGATAATGCTCTGATGGCAGTTTGGCTGTCCACGAAAAATGTGATCTCCGAGGAGTTCAGTTTTTTCTTGTGAACTAAAGGGTCCGCCATCTAACGTTTTTTTTCAACTTGTGCTTATTTCGTGAATGGTTACACTTAGCTCATGTCTGATTTGACAGATAATTAGTTTTATCCCTCCTCTGAACAAATATGGTTGTGTATACGCTTCGCTAAGTGGGCCTGCGATTGACTTAGAGAAGATGCCGATTTTGCCAAAAAAAATCATCTTTTCAGATGAAGCTTATTTTGATCCTGGCGGGTATGTAAACAAGCAAAATTGTCGCATTTGGGGCACAAAAAACCCGCACGCATACATTGAAAAGCCGAAACACCCAAAACGAGTCACTGTTTGGTGCGGATTTTGGTCCAGAGGCATAATTAGGCCATTTTTCGAAAATAAGCAAGGAGTGGCCGTTACAGTCAATGGCGACCGTTATCGGGCTATGTTGAACGAATTTTTGTTCAAAAAAATTAAAGAGGAGGATATTGGCAACATTTGGCTTCAACAGGACGGCGCAACGTGCCACACAGCCGAAGCTACACTCGATGTTTTGCGCCATTTAAAAAAAAAAAAGAAGTTATTTGGCGGACCCTTTATTTCAGCCGCTTTTCAACAGCGTTCTCTTATATTAAGAGCTTCACAGAACACTCCAGCTCCTGTTCCTCCTTCCATTTTTGATCCATCAGTGTAGATAGGGATACCCTGTTCACTGATTAGTAAAAACTGTATTACAGGTGGTACGTAGTCAGTCGTCACATCAAGTCCGGCCACTGTGTCATACCTTTATAAGCACCCATGACCATAGGTGCTGTGTTTCCAAGAGCCCATTTCTTTAAGTCGAAGTACACTTTTGGCTGCTGTGCATCTTATGTACTCGTCCAGGACTGCAAGATTGAGAATAATTTCCAGTCCTGCTTGTGGCGTAGACCTCCGTGCCACTATTGCTATGCAGGCTTCTTTGTACTTTGTTGAGGTTTTTGAAGAAGCAATACAATGTTTTCTTACGCATTCAGCAAACGGAGCATTTTGTTCTTAACACATAACTTACAATAACATTCAAATGACCAAACCCACTTTTTTAAAGTTAATTTTAGATATGTGATTAAAACCTCGAAAGTGAGAAAAAGTTCTATCTTTAAGACATATTCTACTATCACTGTAAGCGCTTATGTTGAACTTAAATAAAGTTTCATTTCAGCATAACTGAAATAATTGTGCCAAACAAAAATTTTCAAAAACAAAAAACACATTTTCGTACAAATATCGTCTTCTTCCGTTGGCGCAGTTCAGTTAATTTTATCCCTTCAAATTGTTTTGGTTCTTTGTTTTAATAACTAATTTTATGATCCTTGACGAATTTAGGTATTTTTTCCAACTGCTGCATATTCGTCATTGCGAATTGCTGAAAATCAGAAAGGCGGTGAAAAAGAATTATAAATCGAGCGAAGTGAATTTCATATTCACAAAGTCATTATATTGCATCCAGGGATATGGGGATTGTGTGTGATGAGCTTGGCTGGATTTTTAATTAAAGAATGGAGATTTTCCCTTCAACCCCGTGGATGACTGAACGAATTGCAAAATATAAATTTTGTGTTGTTGATAGGCCGTAAGAAATTTAATAAACATTTAAAAAAAATAAATACAAGAGTGGTGATATTTGCTTGTTAGTGGATGTTAAATGTTTTATGTCCACTATAAATACATTATGCCCTTTTTTTAACCTTAAATGGAAAATTAAAGAAGAGTATGAGCCAATATAGTGTTCGCAGCTAGACTCTCTCCTTTTATATTACCTTGCAATTTAAATTACTAGTTAATAAATTAATAATAATAATAATAATAATAATAATAATAATAATAATAATAATAATAATAATAATAATAAAGAAGAGTAAGACGTAAGAGACTCTCAATAAAATGTTTAAGTAACATCGGTATCTAGTACAGAACTAAATTAAAAATGAAAAGTAAAATCTGGTTCTGACAGTCATAGTTTCTGCAAGTTTTTTCAAATGCTGACTTATGACGCTTTTGCTAGACCCCAAAACTAATTATCAATTCAATATATTATATTGGCAGGCGTATAAAAGTGGAGATGGATTCCGGTGCGTATACGACTGTACGTCCGGTGTTTTTCATATAAACACGTAGAAAGAAGATTCAGATACTTGTTATGTAACATAAACAATATCTAACCGTAATTTCAAATCGTAAAGTCGAGGTTGTTTAATAGTTTTATAAAAGTTATCGGTCAACAAGGGAGAGTTTCATTTGGAATTGGTTGTGATCGGTGGTTCTTAAATAGTCATTTGTTCCATTGAAGAAAAGGTCATGGTTATGGATAAGTTGGTTCCAATGTGTAGAAATACAATTTTGGTGAGGGATAAGTTATTTGATCATTATTTATTGTATTACTTGTGTTGTGGAACCTTTGTTTGGTGATAAATAAAAGATAATAATGAGAATTTATCTATCTATTAATTCCTATTTCTCTTGGCCACGCCATAACTTGAGAACGACTTTACCGATTTCGTTCATCTTTTTTTTAAGTTTTCTAATACTCTTTAGAAGGTTCTTACGGAAATAAAAATTAAGAAAATTGCGCGAAAAATTAGGTAGTTTCAGGAAAATTTGTTTATCGCCGTATTTCACCGGAATAACACCTTACATTAAAAGTTTAATTTATTATCGATTTTCAAAATGCCACCATTTAGAGTTAGCAACCTAGGTCGCAGAACTCGAAATGCTGCAATTCAAAGAAATTATATACGAGTAGATTTACGAATATAATTAAAGTTCCATTTAATGTCGTTTAAATATGTAAATCCTATATAGGTAAATTCAAGAACTTGACACAACAACAAATTTACTATAGTAATATGAAGAATCACAACAGATGTGCAATGTTCGGTTTTCTTGTCATCGCAAATGCTTGGGATGGTCGCATGTGGGCGCACATGTTCGCAAACAGTCACAAATTATATGCGGGGGTGTTCACACGATATGCAAGAAAGTGTCAAACTTATATGCAATTTGGGTGTCGCACATATTCCGCAAATGGTTTGCAAGCATATGCGGCCTGTCCCAAAAGGGTGATAACACGATATATTATCAAAGTCGCAAATGATGACGCACAAATGACAAATATTTGCGACTTTTATATGCCATCTGCTCCTAGCTTAAATCAAACAGACGAGCAACGCGAAATGTAGTTGAACGGAATCTATGGAATCGAAATCAACAACGTAGAAATGTTGTTTGTAATCCGCATGGAGCTGTATTCAATTAGAACGTGGCAATCGAACTCAGTTCGAAGCAAATCGTTGCTATTGGAGCAATGAACGTTGTGTGTCCACTATGCAAGACTTCTAAGTTTAAACATGAAGCACCTGGATTATGTTGCGCCAGTGGCCAAGTCAAAACAAAGATAATCTTTTCAACTATCCAACGGTACTTTTAAATTAGCAGGAATATTGACCGGATTACCACCTCTTAGTATGCAATTAGAAGTCGGATCGATAATCATTTTGTCGCGGAACATAAAGCAGCCACGTCTTTGTAATGGCACCCGGCTTTTGGTTAAGAAATTAATGAAAAACTTCATGGAAGCCACAATTTTGAAACGGAAGTACAAAGGCGAAGAAATTTTTATATCACGCTTCCCTATGATTCCGAAAGCCATACAATTCGACTTTAAACGCTTACAATTTCCAGTGCGGCTCGCATTTGCAATGTCGATAAATAAATCGCAACGGCAGTCGTTAAGTTTTCATGGCATCAATATTAAAAATCCATATTTTTCACATGGCCAATGATATATCGCCTATTCCCGTGTTGGAAAACCATCAACATTATTTTTTACGTGCAAAAATACAGCAAAAAGGTCATATAGCTAAGACAGGGCAACTTATGACGGGCCACCCAGCAAGTCATAAATAAAAAAGGCAGGGATGGATTAGTGTTAAGCGACCCACATTACTAAACACTAAAACTAATACCACAATACATGTATATTAGTAAGAAAAATTAAGTAAAACTAAATAATTTATTTGAAAAGTAAAGTCAAACCAACTCTTACAAAACCCCTTATTTTAATTCTTGATAAATTGTTTATCTGAAAACTAGCTTTTTTATAATTTTAAGCAGTTAAAATTAAAATTTGATATACAGCATCTTAATGGGTGTAAGAAACCAGACATTGAAAAAAAAAACACCTCTGTCTAGTCGATAACGGAAATCTGAACTGAAGGCTCTCTCAAACCAACGCGAACACTTCGGAACGACAATGAAACATTTGCCTGTTTAAAATTAACATGGTAGCCGTGTTTTTTTCAAGCCCCGAGCAAATTGGTTGAAAAAAAAACGACATTTGGGCTAAGCAATTTACATGTTAAATGCAAAAACAACTAATTCTCTTCGGGCTTAGATAAGCGCACAGAATTCTCGGGGCTTAACTTAAACACGGAGAAAAACTGTGTAATCGGCGTGAATTACATACTAACTTGTTATCGATAATTTTGTATGGAAACTCAATTTTTGTTTCTGTAATGGCGTTGACAATCCCCAATGTGATTTTTCCAACCAAATTCACCCGGTCTTGCAAATAATCGAGGTGCAATGCGAATCTTTGAACATTCTTCCGTGTCGTCGCGAATGTTTCGCGCCGGTTTTGGGAGTTCCTTTATACATCAAATTATTAATTTTTAAAATATTTTATTTAAACAAATATTTTTTTTCGTACATATGTACCTACATTAAAATTAATACATTCAAATTTAACTCTGGACCGTCATTCTTTGTTGGTTCAATATCCTAAACATTTCCTCCATTTGACTCTATTATAAACATACAAAAATACAAACTCAACCGTAAAAGGAAAACCAAAATACCACAATCCAAATCCAACTAAACCCCCAAAATGATTCATTAAATCTTATTTATAGTCAGCAATTTTATGCACTTAAACCGCGTCTATCATCGGAAATCATGATGCGGAAAAGATATCAAAATGAGCTAGAAGCTATGCCGCAGAACAGCAAAACGCGCTCCCAACAGTAACCATATTCAACAGAAGAAAAAAAAAAAAAACGAAACTTTCAGAAATTATAATAATAATTATATTATTAATTAGCTATACAGGCCTAAAGTTGTGTATTTCAGACGAAGAAATGACACACACTCACATAAGAAAGTCATTCGAAGTCCACTTCCACTCCTCGGAAAAGTCAAAATGTATCTGCAACGATCCTAGGCTAGCGCAGGGTAGCGCGATCACTCGACAGCATATGTAGCAACAAATCAGAATGCCGTCGAAGCGTTCATTCGTTCAAGCGCAGCATGAAGCGAACTCTCATTCTTTCGGTTTTTTCTTGTATAAATTTAGAGTGCGGGGTCCTGAATCTGAGTCCAATTGAACTGATGCTGATGTTGCTGGCTACGGCTGATAGAGAGATGGAGATGATGGTACATATTTGACTTGGGATCTTAGGAACGATATACCAAAACGACCCGTGCATAGGGTTTCTAATTGAACATTTTATTTGAAACGGGGAGCAAGACGCCCAAGAAAAAAGCAAAAAACAAGATGAAATCACATTTTTTGGCAGAGCCTATCGCTGGGCGATTTATGTCATTTTTGTAAACATTGTCTACCGCTCTATCTCTAGAGCACTTAAATTATCTCAGCAAGGTAATTTCAATAAACGCATAGGCGATAACAAGACTAAATATTTTCGCACTTACATGCATACCTACATTTATATATGTACATATATATGCAGAGAGATCAGTCCTATGTCCGTGTCCGCAGAATAAGTGACAGCTGTCATGATTTCGTTTCCGAATGATTGTGTTTTTTTTTTGTCGTTTTCTGCGAAATGCATATTTTATTGTCAGTTGTGAGTTTGTGTCACATATGATGCGCGCAAACATAAAACGAATTTCGCATCACTCCCGCTTAGTAGATACATATCAATGGTGGTGTTTTATTTTGCGATAAAACTTGTTCAAAGAGCCCGCAAAAGCCGTAAAACATTTTTCGGTTTCATCACTGTCTGAAGTGTTTGAACTTTGAATGAGCACCACTGCATTTGTTTTTTTTTTTTAACTTTTTTTAGCTCACGTTCACGGTGATCTCAAAAAGCCGTAGCGAATTTTCTGCTTTCGTAGTTTTGCAAGTGAAGGAAAGAAATCACTTTGATTCGTTCTATAAAGGAATAATTTCGTACTTAAATTACCAGTGAACGTGTAAATTGCCTCATAAATGGTTCTTGGTGAAAAAGAGCACAGTAGGAAAGTAGATTATACGTTTTTCTAATATTAAATTCATCACACAGGCAATAATTATAGTGACACGAGAAGTAGAAATTAAAATGCGCAGCATAATAAATTATACTAAAAGTCTGTGGTCTGTGTTGGTTGATACGTTCAAATATACGATACTATGAACATATGTTAAAAGAGTAGGCATACCACTTTGATTCAAAAATGTTTCGGAACGATTTGGGGCGAACACCGAAAACTGTTTAATCAATGTGGTATTCCATTCATTCAAAGTGTAACCCTACCTTAAATCGAATTTCTCTTTATTTAAAGTGTAATCGTCGCTAGCCGTGTTCCTTTGGAGCATAGAGTACCTATATTACCTAGAGAACCGACCGGTACCCCTCTTGCCTTAAACACCCGCAAATTTTATTTGAGGTGAGTAAGTGAAAACTCTCATAGTTTACTCTTTTTTCCTTATCCGTGAATCCGTGTGAATGGTGGATATAAAAACAAATTGGCGCATTAGTTCAAAAAGGTACGTGTCTACGGTTTAATTGTGAACAAAGTGGTGGCATTAGCTCAAAAAGGTACGTGTCTACGATTTGCACACCTAAATCGTAGACACGTACCTTTTTGAGCTAAGAAACTAGAGTGCGCTTCCAATTTTCGGTAGGTGTTTTTGTTTTTTTTTTTAAACATAAATATTCAAAAATATTATTTAATTCATTACCCGGGAGCAACAATGACCGATATTCTTCATAGTTTAGGTTGACAAAAGGTTAAAAAAAGAAATTTGACTACGAAATTAATAAATTTCTCAATTTTTGAATTTAACGGATTTTTTTTTTGAATCCCTGGGCGGTCTTATCCACCTTATTGAGCACTTTGAGCAATTTGAGCGAAGTCCTTTCAATTGAAGCCATGTTGGTTCGGTCCCATTTAAAATGCATTGGACAACAACCCCATACAAAACTTAATGGGCATTTTCCTCTCAGTACAGCTTGTAGGGTGGAAGAGAACGACCGCCTAAGTCGGTTCTCTAGGTAATGTAGGTACTCTATGCTTTGGAGGTGGCGAACTACTCATGAGTAGATGCAAATAATAATCTAGTACTTCCAACTACTCGTGCTCTCATGGCGAATAGATGAAGTTTGCTGGAAAACCAATTTTGTACTGTCCATTCAAATTGGCTCATGAAACCTCCACCAAAGAAACACGGCTGTTGAATCAAATTCATCTCTCCTTAAAACAATTTTTATCAATTTCTAAAAATACTGTTTCAGCTTCAATTTAACTTCCGTGATTTGCTGATTCAAAATGGCTAGACAGTTTGTTGTTTGTTTTAGTTTGTTTGTAAGACATAAATCATGCATGAATATTTATGTGTATTGTAATGTTCTACACAGGTTCGATAATAAAACTTATTTCCTTTAATAACTTCGAATTGTTTCCTTTACAAAATAAACACAGGTTATTTCACTTCATATTTTCATGCCGATTATAGAATTCGCGATAATGGATTCGCGGTAAATCGCAGTGCTGAGTTCTCTTTTCTTTTCATGGCGAATGAGTAAAGAGGAATGAGTGCACTGCACTGCGAATCCAGAATTGCGAATTCCATAATCGGCATGTTTATTATTCATCAATCACAATATTAGTAGTTTTTATTATCAGATATGATCCATAAAGATCATAAAAATACATGAATTACAACAACAACAGGAGATCCTGCTCTCTATCGGGATCACGTGTTTTCATGAACCAAAAATTTAGTTTTCACTCTTGCGGGTAGATGGCTTGTCACGGTAAGTGTGAATTGTAGTGTAAAGAAAAAAGACAACGAATAAATGAAAAATAAAAAAAACGTAAGGAAAACGAGATATTTATACAACACAGTTGTCAGTAAAATCCGTATTTTTTATTATCATGAGATGATCTTTATGGGTCATCAGGAATAATAAAATGAGGCTATTATGCAATTTAAAATTCACTTTCTGATACCTTTTTACCTCGTACTTTATGCTATCACTTTCAAAATTCCACTGTCTATTCGTTCGACAAACTTCCCTTTTTTAACAAAGTGAATGGTTCTAGTATCCACTAGAACATTCTTGAATCTCCTTCAGTATCTTCCATTCCAGTTGCTGACAGAAGGCTGACTGGGATTGGTGTTTAGCTGAATCACAAGGTGGCTTTGTAAGCAGTTAAGGTATTGGTGTTTAGCTAAATCACAAAGATAGCACTGTAAATAGTTAGAGGATTTTCTTTTTTTTTTCAAAAGTAGTTGGGTAATTATTAAAATGTTAAGGTAGAACTAGAATAGTCGGAAGTCCACGCAAGTGGTCGTACGAAACCGAGCGAATAATAAAAATTCATAATGTTATGCCCATAGTTGCGATTTTGTACTGTTCATCTAGTTTTCGTTAACTTTTGCCGTCGGACGTGAAGAGCGCTCATCGACCGCTCATTCGTTAGTGGATGGATGCGAAAATCAAAATGGTGAAAGCAAACTAAAAAGAATTTGGCACTTGGTGCTTAGTTTTCGACCATTTTTTCTGATTGATTAATGAGTGCAGTAAAATCTTAAGTTTTCTTTTAATTAATTTATATCACGTCGAATTTTAGTGGTTTCGCAAAGTAAATAGTTAAAAGCATATCACTCTGTGCTGTCAAAATTGACATTTAACAAACAATTATTTAATTTCTTTTCTCACTTTCAACTAAAGTGCATTATGGGTGACTTGTGAAATTGACGTTTCGGAAAGCGACTTTTCGGTCGGTTTTGACATAAGCTTCCGACAGCTTCCGCCTATTCTAGTTCTACCTTTACAGTATTGACGACTAGAAAAGTTAAATTGCGAAATCTCGCGGCAAACAAAAACAACGGTTTAGACACATATGAAACCGGCCACCCTAAGGATGGCATGTTTTTACACTCAGGTAAAATAATTGATTTATAAATAAAAATTGATTTTATTAAAAAAAAAATACACGCAGATCGCAGATGGCTTTATTAACATTATTTTATTTTAAACAATTACAATTCTTCAAAGAAAACGCTCATAAATAAGATTACAAAGAAAAAAAGGATTTTATAACTAGATGACAGCCATTAGTATCTATACATCTACCTACATTATTTTATCAAGAAAATATGGATATTTGCACATTGTACAGGGTGTCCGCCGGGAAGGTATACTACTTTCTTTGTTTATAATTTTTGATTAAATGAAAGAGAATGGATCTTATATTGATAAATGTTTTATTTAATGTCGGCAATTATGTATGGAATACAATATTAGGTAAATGTCCGGCTCTGTTTGTCTCACAAATGCGAGCCCTTTTGAGCACATTTTTCATTACATTCTCACACATTTCACGCTATATTTCTTTAATTTCATCACGAATATTTTGTTTGAGTTGCTCAAGCGTTTCTGTTTGTTTTCAGCCGATCTTGCAGTACGATGTGGTCCATGCTTGGGCCTATCACCTACAGACCCTCTTTCTTCGAAATCATTCACTACACGATAAATAGTGCGTTTTGTTGGCACGTTGTTTCTCCCAAAAATTTCACGTAACTTTCTCATCGTCACAGTAATCGATGATTGAGTTTGATAAAATGTTTTAACGATTAAAACACGTTGGTTTATCGAATATTTTTCCATAATAAATTTGCCACCAAAATGGTGGCAAAACAAAGTAATATACCTTCCCGGCGGACACCCTGTATGTTGATAAGAAAAATTCTTAGGTTGTGTGTAACTTCGATTGACTAAAACCGCCTTAATAAATTTGAATAAAAAATCAAAAAGTGTTAATTTGAGAAGCGTTGACCCTATAATCATTTTGTTTTTTATTTTTACAAAACATTTGTATATAAATTAAACTTATATTGGATGCAAGTGTTAAAGTATATTTTATAAAAAACAACTTTGATACGGGGCCCCCAAAGAGCAGGCTTCGCCATTGATGGATTTGTCGGTTATTCAAATAACTGTTTATGAAGAACACTGAGCTTTATAATTCAATGTATTAAATTATAGAATTGTTGTTTTGTTTTTCTGTAAACAATTATTTGTTGTAAAAAATTATATTCATGAGTTATAATTCTTGAAAATCAGGATTTATCATTGATCTACGGCATCTCCATCTCCAGCCGATTATAATTTTTGACGTTTGGTCCGAATTAGTGCCCAAACCGTTCCCAAAATTTGGACAATTTTTCTTCTCTCTATAGGAGCATTTTATCTCCTTACTCAAAATTTGACATTTAACCAGATTTATTGCCAAAAATCTTGTGAAAAGACCTAACATGCCGCCTCTACTGGACGTTGTCCAACATCACAACCACAATCTGAATTGTATGGATATGTCACCACATGACGTGGATTTTTGTACCTCCATTAGTTTTTTTTCTAGCTTGTTCGTAAACCGAGCACTGTTCATGCCAAGTGGAGGCAACTTATGTATGTATAGGGTGATTTTTAAGCTGGTTTGGTTTTGGCAACACTGGTTTTGACAGCTGACGTGTGTTTAGTACCTTGTGTCACTGTCAAACAGCTTCAGTTTGGTTTGCAATTTAACCATGGATCGTCTTACAAATGAACAACGCTTGCAAATTATTGAATTTTACTATCAAAATTCGTGCTCGGTTCGAAATGTTCATCGCGCGCTGCTTGTGTTCAGCGATGAGGCTCATTTTTGGTTGAATGGGTACGTAAATAAGCAAAATTGCCGCATTTGGAGTGAAGATCAGCCAGAAGCATTGCAACAGCTACCAATGCATCCCGAAAAAGCCACTGTTTGGTGCGGTTTATGGGCCGGCGGCATTATTGGGCCTATTTCTTCAAAGATGATGCGAATCGCAGCGTTACTGTCAATGGTGAACGCTACCGAGCGATGATAACAAACTTTTTTTTGCCCGAAATGGAAGTTCTTGACCTGCATGATATGTGATTTCAACAAGACGGTGCCACATGCCACACAGCACGCGAAACAATGGCGCAATTGCGAGGCGAGTTTGGTGAACAGTTAATTTCACGTTTCGGGCCGGTCAATTGGCCGCCTATATCGTGCGATTTGACACCATTAGATTATTTTTTGTGGGGGTATGTCAAGGCTAATGTCTATAGGGACAAGCCCGCTTCGATTGACGCACTGGAAGCCAGCATCCATGCATTCATTCGTGAGATACCGGCCGATATGTGTGAAAGAGTATGCCAAAATTGGACTCAGCGGATGGGCTACCTGAGACGCAGCCGCGGTCAACATTTGCATGAAATTATCTTTAAACATTAAATTGCAAGGTTCAAACTATCGACTCAAATAAATATTTTATTCATTTTTTCGAATTTTTTGTGTTTTTTTTTTAAAAAAAGTTCTTAACCTCTTAAAAAATCACCCTTTATATAATGTCATTAAAATACTAAAAATGATAATAAAGGGTTTTCCAATAAGAGGTGTTATTTTGATATTCAAAGAAAAATGGCATTTTTTGAGATAAATGATCGGATGTTTATTTCATTATAAAGAGGAAGGTATGCCGTTAATAATGGAACACAACATCAGCCAAATGGCCGCCACGACCACGCTTACAGGACCATATCCTTTCCATGAAATTTTCCATAACCAAATCGCAAAGTGGCTGCCCTATGTCCTCGATAGCCTCACGAATTCCATCTTTGAGGTCTTGAATCGACGCTGGGCTGTTGGCGTAGACCTTATCTTTCACGTGGCCCCAAAGGAAGAAGTCGCAAGGTGTTAAATCACAAGATCTCGGTGGCCAATTGTGATCACCTCTTCGAGAGATAACACGGTCCGGAAACTTTTCCCGTAAAAGATCGATGGTTTCATTGCTTGTGTGGCACGTAGCGCCGTCTTGTTGAAAGTAAACGTTGTCCAGATCAATACTATCCAATTCCGGCCATAAAAAATCATTAATCATCTCTCGATAGCGCAATCCATTGACCGTAACTGTTGCTCCAGCCTCATTTTCGAAAAAGTAAGGTCCAATGACCCCGCCGGACCATAAACCGCACCAAACAGTCACGCGTTGAGGATGGAGGTGTAATGACGTTTGTGGAATGCCTAATTCCAAAGAACGACGAGGAATGGACAAACCTGGGTTTTCTTCAACACTTTGGGCTACAACAGCAATATTCTCAGTTGTTCTTGAGCGACGTGCACGGGTTTTATTCTTCACATCACTAACTTGTCCCAACAGCTCGAATTTGTCCACCAATTTCTGTATTGCGGTCCGACAAGGTGCTTCACGACGACCCAAAAATGTTTTAGTTTTACGAACCGTCTCTGCCAAATTTTCACCATTTTTATAGTGAATTTTAATAATTTCAATGCGTTGTTGAAGCGTGTGTCGTTCCATTTTTATTAATGACGTAGTTTCTACTTGTCAAATGTCAAAAAACGACAGCTTCAAAAGTGACAGCTACCGAAATAGCGGGCTATTCAAAATAACACCTCTTATTGGAAAACCCTTTATAAAGAGTGTATGCACATAATGTCGTATCAGAATGAATTTCGTTTCACTATAAAATAATTTAAGCTATTGGTAGCAAAATAAATAGATACTGATTTCACTTTCTAAAAGTCTAAAAAATCAAAATTCTATTTATGGTTTTAAGGATAGTTTAAACTCCTTTAAATCAACAAAAAAAAGTTAAAAATAAAATAGAATGAAACATTTAATATATTTTCAGAAGCAATTGTAATTTGTAAAACTATAGCTACATTTATGTAAAATAATAAAATGTATATATTATTTAAATATACCCATGTATATGATGACGCAAACAACATATCATACTCATGCTCAACAACAACTCTAATAAAACACTTTTGACTGAGCATTTTTAACAAATTAGTTGACACCTTTGATCTGTTGCGACATCATGTGCGACACCAAACTGACAGATACAATCAATTGCCACTTAAGAAAACAAAACGACAACCGTCGGATTCGAATATCAAAGAAACATCCGTGCATCGTTCCTTTCGGTTTAAGTTGAAATTGAACTCCTCAGTCCTCACCAAGTTCGTGCAGCAATGACAAGAAAAGGCTCACTTGGAAAAACTGAGATGTCAGCAAACGCAAAGTATATAAATGTTATTTTGTTATCGCACGCTAGATAGTGAGACCCTTTGGCTGGCATCCGGATGGTCAGTTGCATTTATAAGCGTCTGCTTGTCTATAATATTTTCACCCACTTCCTTGGGATCAACTGAACTATGACCCACTTGAGAAAACATAGAATCGCGCACCTGATTAAAACCCTATAACCTATAACGATAACCACTTAGACAGGGGTGTGAAAATCACTTTGGTGGGCAACATTTTCGGCTTCGGATCAGAGAGGGAGAAATTGAACACATGTGATCTAGAGAGAGGATACAAGCATCAGTTAACTGGATCAATATTTCGGTGTCCCGTATACTTGAATTTATTGCATAAACGCGAAGACCTATAGGAGTTTCGAAAGGGAATTATTTGTCATACAATATTCGGTTGCACTTCAAAATTAGGTACAGCTCTACTGTGTATAGCACTCGTCATGGGTCATAAATATTTCCGAGCATAGGGCTGCTCTCGCTGCGGATGCTCGTAAATCCCTGGTTTGACATCGGCTTTATTAGATGATGTTGTCAAATTTTTGTTAATAGTTTTTTTTTTTTTTTACTTTTTATTTATGATGATTGTCTTTTAAGGTATATTATATATGCGCCTTATTTGTGTATTAACAGTGCGGTTAGTTATTTGTTTTATTAAACGACGGGTGACGGTGTTATAATTTGTCATTTTGGTTAATGCTCTTTTCTAGAAAACAAAAATATACTGGATTTATTCTTTAATAATATGTACATGTACTTATGTTATGTAGGTATGTACATAATCTACTTGGAAATAGGAATATACCCCATTTTGGAAAACTGAAATCTAACTACACGCTGATCAAAACTGTTTCTATTCATTTTAGTTACTTTGATTATAAGGGATAGTATAAATTTCAATGAAAATATCATTCTTATAATTCCATCAAGCCTTTTCAATTCCATCTACTTAAATTTTTAAAACGAGGTCGTTTAAGCGGATTACAGCAATAAAAAACTGTCTCTCAGGTGTACGAGTAAGACAAGAGAACCGAAAGAGTAGATATTAAACAGTTTGATCTAGTTGTTGCTGCAAATCGAAGTTTTTCAAAAAAGATATTATGTTGGTTGATGTGTCCTTAAAATATTAAAAAATAGAATTAGAGTACGATACTGAATGAAGGTTTCAAAAGACATTTTAAGGAGAATTTTAGATAGATGATTAGCCCTTAAATATATCTAATGATGCTGTTAAAGGCAACTTTTAATTTTGCCTTGCTAGCGAAGTCGAAATTGAAGCGTTGAGAGGAAGAAAGGATTAAGTGACAATTGTAAAATTTCGATGACAATTGTAAAATTTCGATGAGAACTTTTTTATGGTAATGAACTAAAAGTTTTTGAAAAGAATAATAAATAAAGCACAAAACAGACTTTCTTAAAATACCTTAACTTTTAATTCATTTAAATAGATCAGAGGTATTTCTTTTGTAAATATTCTCTCAAAAAGTGTATTTAACCCCTTTTTGAAAACAAAAAATAAAATCCTTTTAATTGGTAAAAAAAGAAGGGGTCAAGTGATATTTTTATTTTTGTATTTCTTTTAATTTCTTTATTAATATTTTCCTCGGGAGAATCTGAAATGGCTTTTTTATAAAACCATATATGCTCCTGGGGAATGAACTGCATTTTCTCCTTTAATTTTTTAATTTTGTTCAGTTTTAAGTTGCATGTTTTTTTCTCTCGAGGAAACAAATCTTGGGTTTTGTCGGGAATCGTTTTTGAGTTTGATATTTATACTTCTGCAAATGGAGATTCTTCATTGAAGCATTCTTTCTTTATAAGAATAGGACCCATATTTGTCCATTCTTATACATTTAACGTTGTCACGAAAGCTTATATTAATTCCTCTTCTATCATTCCGAAATCCCGGTCGCTATCCAGATATGTGTGCCCGACTTCTGGAAATTTATGGTGGATCACTGCGAAATACTCAAGTAAGTTTTAAGTGTCTTCTTGTTTTCGTAAATTTGCACTGCTGAAAAATTATGAAGAGTGCGCTCATCACCTCAGTGGTTCCTCTGTCATCATATAAGACATTTCAACATCCGAAGTAATGACATTTATTCCGAAATTATTAAACCACATCTGCCTCATGAAGAATGCCTTTGTTGTTGTTAGATTGGGCAAGGGCATAGTTTTTTCCAAATCAAAAGTAATATATGTATACGCCGTTTGGATCAGATCGAGCCTTTTCGCGGTCAATTTGCTGTCCTTCGAATGCAGTCTTGTAGCTTATTCGATGTTTTGTCGAGTTTTTGCCAGATTCACAGGTGCTACATGTATCACTTCTAGGTAGGGGGAAGGACAAGTTAAATTGAGTATTAAAAATGTTCCTATAAAAAGACTCGCTGAAAAAAAATCCGGCAGCTTCGCCTTCTACAGCAAGTTGTTTCGTTTAAACCTTTTAAACCAAAAACAAAAGGTTTAAATCGGAAAATAAAGGTCGTAGAGAAACGCTGATAATACAGAAATCTAAGTTAAAATGTTTAAGTGCATCATCATTTTTGCAAAAAAAAAAAAAACATGAAAATCCAAAAATGTCACTTAATCCCTTCTTCTTATCAACGCTTCAATGCCAAAATATTTCACATGCATATATGTAAGAACTGATTTGATCACCAAATTCTTGGCAAGAACGATTCTTGTATTTAGTGGGGTAAACTGTTGGACGGTCCATAAAATTCTAAGAACTTCATAGACTTTCCCCACTATTGAGTTAACGTGATCATTCCACGTCAGAGCAAACAGCATGTCTAGATTTTTGGACGTATTTGCAAATCCTAAGGGGAACCTGTTTAGCATAAATCGATGGGAAGCAAGATATTTCCAATAATATTGTAGCGATAACTAAACATTTACATTTATTTGAGTTCAGAGTCAGAATATTACATACATCCTGCCCAATTGATGATCCACTCAAGGTGTTCATTGATTAAAGAAACACAATTTTCACTAAGTCTAAAGGGCAGCTTCTGTAAGTCTGTATATCATCAGCATAAAAGTGATTTGATATTTCAAGGATATTTGAGGTTATACATAGTGAAAACAAAAGTGGAGCCAGAATCGACCCCTGGGGAACACCTTGTCATATTAGAAGAAACTCAGAGAACCTCATTCAATATTTTTGAAGGCCCTTAATTGAATAGATCGGTCTTCCTGATGATTTTCAGTTTCGAAATAAAATGTAAGAAAAACAATGTCATGATGGGGAGAAAAAACAAGAGGAGGTCAGAAAATAACACCCAATCATTATTTTTATTACTAACAAAGAAAAGATCCAACAGCATACTAGAAATTAGCAGTGGTATTTATATGATAGCCTTAAAACACTCTTGGACAGTTGTCCAGCTGAACCAGTGTCTAAATAGTTGGACATCTCCTTATTTATAATCGCATTTCAGCAGTTTTTGAATATGTCCTCATATATTCAAAAACATCCCTGTAATCTGTCAATTTTGTGAACTTTGCGATACGTTCAACGAAAATTTCATTAATTTCAAGATAACTTTCCAAATCGTAACTAGAAACATGCCTTGCTTTGTTCATTGAATTTACCCACTTTAGAATAGGTTTGGACAACCAATTGTAGTGTCGAAGTTAGACAATCGATAGAAAATGTTTAGGAGTTGGACGGCTGTCTTAACTCAAACATACTTTGAAATGGGAAGATGTTTGAGTAAAAAGAGTGGGCAGTAAGACATCGAAGATCAGTTTTATTGTTTTGCATATGCAGATAAAATTATTTCGACATATTTCATTAATATTGGTGTTTGATCTGTGAAAGCACAGGGAGTCACACTCATTAAATTTTGGTCATATTTCGATGAATTGATGAACATAATTTTTTTTTTGCCTACTCTAAAACAATAATGCAAAAAATTTGTATTGCATTCACCTCAATTATTTTGGCATATGAGAAAATGTTGAAAGGATAAAATAGATGTTTGGATTTGAATAATGGTTGAAGTTTTGACATTGCTAGTTTAATATTATCTTAAGCCAACTTTTTATAACTACCTAAAGAGTTTAAAGAGCACATAGCCTTTTTGTTGAATTTTGGTGACAAAAATCATTTCCAAGCCAATTCTTGACCAAAATTCGTGATTCATACGATGAATCGAGTATCACTGTAAATATTCTGAGAGCTAACAGCACATTTCTGGCATGGAAATATAACCAAAAATTAAGTACTTACGAGAGTTTGTAGATGTATGCGGCTTGATATCGAAACAAGAGTCTGGAAAGCTTTCTTTTGGCGACGGTGGTTGAAGGTTGAAAAGAACGATTTTTACAATTTTTTTTTCAGAAGCAGTATCACTTAATTTCATTTTTGTTAACTAAAAAATAATGCTCGGATTTTTTTTTTGAGACTTTTGTTGTTTCAAAAAAAGCGTATATCTTGAGTTCTATTAATCGGATCGTCAATATAAAAGTCTACACTTAAGGAAGATGACAGAGCATCATTACCTACTATTTAATAATGAAATTTAATGATTGTTTTGACCAAATTAAATTACATAAATTCCTGTTGGATGAGATGTTAGTTCTTCCTTCGGCTTTTTCGGGCACTGGTAAGGGCAATGAAATAAAGTTACATTGATTTATTCCCAACGTTTTGACAGGGATTGCTGTCCTCTTCATCAGGGGAATGATTTCCCTGCTTGTATTTTATTTATGTTGCCACTGTGACAAAAAAAAGCCGAAGAAAGAACTAACATCTCATCCAACAATAATTAATATTTTATAATGAAGATGAACATGTTCTCTTTCATACTTTCGCTTTTTGGCATACATATCCCTCTCTACTTTTCTTGAAATTTGCAGATACATGTATAGGCACATCATTATATAGACGCGGTTGCCCCAATTTAAAAAAAAAATGTTATGGATCCCTCAAATTTGCCCATCAGTTAAACAACAAATCAAAATATTGGCCTTCTTTCTGGACTTCTGTCCAACATTCTTGACATTCCAGACATTCTTGATTTATGTGAAGTGCGAAAGAATTCGATTTAAAACGTTGGAACTTTTTTTGAAACCTGATTTGAATACTGTCTGCAAATATACCGTAATTTTTGTAGCTAGAGCAATAATTCCATCCAAAGAAAATTGTTGCAACCATTCATTTTGCGGCATACAAGATACACAACATTTACATACCTCAGTTACTCGTAGTAAATACAAATCTGGAACAATTTTTTACATACACAGCCAAGGCACAACCCTTAAAAATTGGCGTTACTTTTTATGCTGTATTTACAAGACTGACAAATTGGCAGAATTCTGGCATTTAACTGTCAAAAAAATGACAGAACAATGAAAAAATTCATTCTTTTGGCAGTAGAGAAAAATGCCAATTTGTCACTCGTGTAAATCCAGCATTAGTCTGTAGTCTTATAGTCTTTCACGATCTGGAGTCATCATTTTAACCTTCAGAAAATATTCAATATTAGTCAAGTCAAGCTTATCTTTCGATTATTGTCAAGGAAAAGTAATTTTCTTTAAAAAAAATCGTTAAATTAAGTTCCAATACTTTCTAATGTAAGACCATCACATTTACTTTTCACAAACATTATGTACTTTTTTGACTTGACGTTGACTATAATTGCATTTAGGTATACGTATACATTTTGTATAATTAGTTTATTAAACTTTTAATTTTGTATTTAAATTGTTAAAACCTTTTTTGAAATAATAGTTAATAATTTGGAAGATAAATAAGCTACCGTCGGAAATCATCGACCACCCAAAGTGTTTGTGAATTATATTATGGTGGTCTGGTCGGTGTTTTTAACTGGAAACGAAAGGCTCAAGAAAATTATAATTTCGATTTAATGTTCAAATTGATTGAGTAAATGTTTCACAAACAAAACTCAATTCTTCGCCCACCACAAATACATACAAGTATAGATAAATATAATTGTTCCTCACGCAGATGATGAAACTCGAGGGATTTATTTGATGTTAGCCAGGGTTAATGTAGATACATATAGATAATTATTATTACACTTAAGCGCTAATTATGTTTTTGAAAGTAGAAAAGAAAAATGCTACTGGTATTTTTAAAACAAATATTCTTATATTTTAAGAAGTAAAAAAATTATAATATCGTGGGTTTGAATGGAATGGTTTGAAGAAATTGACAAATATCTATACTATAATGGACATTGCTATACAAAAAAAACAATTATTTCATCACATATCATCATCATATTCACGCCGTTTAAGCTCGGTTTAAATTCAGTAGTCGGTTTAAAATTTTTAAACCGACTAATCGGTAATATTCACTCACTTAAACCGACGTTAATCAAAATTTTAAACCGAACGATCGATTTAACTACGATAAGCCGACTCCAACTTAAACGAGGCACTTTCGTGTCGATAAGGTACGGTTTAAATGGTTTTAGCTAAATGTTATTGGTTTATTCAGTCAGTGCAAAATATTCAGTCTAACAGTAAGTAAGCGGAGCGTCACAAGCCAGTCGTTGAAAGCTGCAGCGTTCCAAAAAAAATTGTGTGAGTGCCGGGACTCACGGTTAATATGTGTAAAGATCAACGTGCGCGGATCCAAAACGGACTTGCTTTTGCTTGAAGGGGATCATAAGGTTTTTTTCACTGAACGCAACCATCCTAGTATGCAGATCGTAACGTTGTACACCGTAACGTTGCACACGAACGTTCACGTTTTTTTTTCACTCTACCGCCAGCATAGATGTTTACACATCAAAAACAGCATGACTGTTTGAACGAAACCAAACATTTTCTATTAGTGTTTTAAAAAACAGCACCGCCACCGGTCTCCAAAACAGTAGCCATCAGATATTGATTGGCAAGTTTTGTTGGTCTCTTTTTGATGTGTAAACATCTATGCTGGCGGTTTAGTGAAAAAAAAAACGTGAACGTTCGTGTGCAACGTTACGTCGTGCAACGTTACGGTGTGAAACGTTACGATCTGCATACTAGGATGGGTGCGTTCAGTGAAAAAAATCTTAAGATCCCCTTCAAGCAAAAACAAGTCCGTTTTGGATCCGCGCACGTTGATGTTTACACATATTAACCTTGAGTCCCGGCACTCACACAATTTTTTTTGTTGTAGCATCGTTCTCGAAAAAAATAGAGAGAAAAGACAAAAGTACAAGAATATAAAACTCACTGGTCACTCTGTCACGTGTGGTGTTGTATTGAAAATTCGGGCGATTTCCTCCCACCGCGACCGTACGGTGTTATAGTATTGACGTCGCTGACCAACATGAGGTCACACAAGAAATCAGTTTTAAATTGAGTAAAGCGTTTGGCCCGAGTTGAATTCTCTTTATATTCTTTTGGTGGCAGTTTCTGTCCTTGTAAAATTTTAAAAATTTTGTTAATTTTGATTCAACACTTAAACACAACAAAGACTTCAATAAACTTGAAAAGATTAATAAATAAATCAGCAAACAGACGCTCAAAAGCCAAAAAAAAAACATTTTTTAGTTTTTTTCATACTTGCGATGCTATCCGACGCTCGGTTTAAATCACAAATTTAAACCGACGGCGACGTAAACCGAATGTCATTTTTTGTTTAAACGGGGTGGATATTACCAATGTAAACGAGATTTTGTCGTTTAAATTCTATCGGTTTACATCAGTTAAAATTAGTCGGTTTGAAATAATAAAAATTAAAAATGACATTTCGTATAGTTAAAAATGACATAGCTCAAGAAATAATGGGTGTTGGGTAAATTACTAACCGGCCATTTTCCAAAAATAAATTAGACAGTATTTTGTTTGCCATGCGATCGTGTAGTATCCTTATGTTTAAAACATAATAAAAAATAATTCGAAAATATCTATGAATAAATTCGTGTTTAACATTGGTAGGTCTTATTTGGCCCACACTGTATGCATGCCAAGGTTCTTTAGAATTAGTGCTGGCCACAAGACGAGGCCGAGTAGCCCAGGAAAAAATATGCACTATTCCAATGACTATTCCAATAAGTGAAGATTATTAAATGCAATTATCTTTATTTTGGCATAAGGAATACTCCCAGAAAAGTAAATAGCCAAACCGAGTATACAGGCACACGCAAATTTACCCATTTGTATGACTTTTAACTATGCGAAAAAGCTTTATCTTCGACACTTAACCTTTTTGAAATAGCAATATATTGTTACTGATCGCTCCTATGCAAAAAAGACCAATAGACATAAAGTTCGATCTGGAACTTTCGAAGTCTAAGAAGATTACTTACCAAAATTCTTATAAAAAATAAGAAGAACAAAGACTTCTTAGCTGTAGAGGTACCTAATCTTTATTACGTTTCAAAACGGCTAAAAGAATAAATAACTTGCTTGGATAGGATAACGTGACAAATTATAATAAATTTAACTTTGAATGACCTATTTTGACTTTTTTACAATTTCTTTTTTTTTGACATTCTGGGTCTGTTTATATTTTGGGTTTTAGCTATAGGACATGTCCAATGATCATGAACTTGGTGATGTCATAGTCTCCAACGAACAATGTCATTATATTTGAACTATCGTAAATTTGTTTTGTAATTTTTGAAATACCGATATTTGAAATATGTTCTCTTAGAAAATAAAATGATGTTTATTTGTAGAGGGGTGTTGTTTTCTATTAAATTAATTTTTTTTTAACTTACTATTATCGTCATTTTAAGTTTTTGGAATGGTTATATCTTCTAAGTCATCAGTCGGAGGAAGAAAAGTGACACAATCTTTTCTGCAGAAAATCATGTGATCTATAAGTTTTGCATAGCTATAGGTGTAGTGATAGATTTCAGTGTTAGAAAGTAATATTTTTGACATTTGACCAGAAGCATAGGGCCACGTATCAAACATTTTTTGGAGGACTCCTTTTCCTGCCACACACTGCCTTACAAGCGTTTTGCATGATCTACTTGCATTAGGATCAACGCTTCTCGTATTAACACTTTTTACTATTTTTTTTCTTAAAGTTTATAAATTAAAACATCCATCGCTGAACCCTGAACACTATTACAATTTTTCTAGATTATTGGCTTTTATAGACAAAAATGATAAGTTATTCGTTAACCGTTTTTTTCCACACAGAAGTTCTGAGATAGTTTTTAATTAGTTTAAGCTTGGAATATCTCTCAGTTGTTGTAAATGGAAGAGTCAAAAGTAAAGGGTGTTTTTTTTAGACGTGTGGTTTTCAAGAAAAAATAAAACACATATAATTTAATGTTATGGCCTAGAATTTAGTTTTATTATAAAGATAAGGGTTTGCCATTATGTTTTTAAAATGATTTCGGGAAAGTGGCAGCCGCGACTGGCTCGAGTAAATTCCAGCCGAGAGGCCCAATTTTCGACCACTTTTTGCAGCAATTGTCAGCAATAACGCGCCGAATATTCTATTCCAAGGCGTCAATCGTCTTGGGCTTATCTGCGTAGACAAGCGACTTCACATAACCCTATAAAAAATAGTCCAGCGGTGTTAAATCGCACGATCCTGGAGGCCACGCCGGCCGCGCCACAGGCCCACGACGCGAGATAATGCACTCATCAATAGTTTCCTTCAATGAATTGATTGTTTCGTTGGCTGTATGGCATGTAGCGCCGTCTTGTTGGAACCAAAGGTCGTCCACATCAACATCCTCCAATTCAGGACGAAAAAAATTGTGTGAGTGCCGGGACTCACGGTTAATATGTGTAAACATCAACGTGCGCGGATCCAAAATGGACTTGTTTTTCCAAATAGTTTTAAGCGGCCCTTAGTCCATAAGATTTGGCGTTTCGTCCCGGACTTGTTTTTGCTTGAAGGGGATCTTAAGATTTTTTCACTGAACGTTCACTTTTTTTTTTCACTCTACCGCCAGCATAGATGTTTACACATCAAAAAGTCATTAATCATGGCTGTATAGCGTTCCCCATTGACTGTAACATTATGGCCGGCTTCATTTTTGAAGAAACATGGACCAATGATTCCCTCTGCTCATGGAGCACACCATACAGTGACTTTTGAGGTGCGGCGTCTCTACAAGGGCTTGTGGATTATGATCACTAGAAATACGACAATTATTATTAACGTACCCATTCAACCAAAAATGAGCTTCATCGAATATTGGACATTATTTTATTAATAAATTTGCACGATTTGCAAACGTTGTTCAGGAGTAAGTTTATTTATTATAAAATGACAAATCAAACTGAGCATAAATCAAGGGACAGCTGTGACCTACTCCAAAAAAAGTATTGCCAGATTGAAAACCACACGTCTAAAAAAACACCCTTTAGTAAGCAATGCCAATAACTTCTGGAAAACAAGAAGTAAGACTGTTGCCTTATTCACTCAACAACTAACGGTACTTTCTCTAGTCGCAGATACGCACAATTTAAAAATAGGCGTGTTGTTTTGCAAGCCCGGAAGAAATTGGTGGAAAATCAACATCGCGTCGGGGCTAAACAATTTACATGTTAAATGCAACAACAACTTATCACCTTGGGGTGCTTTGCTTAGCACAGAGAATTCTCGGCACTTAGCCTAAGCACGGAGCAAAACTGTGTTACCGGCGTGAATTACCTACTGGTTATCGATCGTTTCTTTGTATGAAAACGTCATGTTTTTCTGTAATGGTGTCGCCACACCAAACCCCGATGTCTTTTTTTCAACCAAATTCCTCGGGGCTCGCAAAAAATAAACGCCTTACTGGCTGAAAACAATAGAAGCGCATTCGAACGCGCGTTCGCACCTGTCATCAAAGTTGAAATACATAAAATCTCGCTAAAGTAAATAAAGGGTGGTTAAATTTTAAGGGCCGATGTTGAATGTGAACCACACCTAAACGTCAAGTTTTTTTCTGCATTTCATTTGACATTTCCCAATTTCAGACTAACTCAATTTGAACCATAGAAAAAGACACAATCGAGCAACGCGTTAAAGTCATTCAGGCTTATTATGAAAATGGGCGTTCAAACCAAAATGCATTTCGTTCACTTCGTGATTTTTTTGGTCAGCACACTATCACCTCAGTGGATTCGTTAACAAGCAGAATTGCCGCATTTGGGCGAGAGTGATTGTCGAAAAACCAATGCACCCACAAAGAGTGACTGTTTGGTGCGGTTTATGGGCTGGCGGAATCATCGGGCCGTATTTTTTCCAAAATGAGGCCGGTCAGACAGTTACTGTGAATGGTGTTCGCTATCGTGAGATGATAACGAACTTTCTATGGCCCGGATTTTAAGATATGGATGTGGACGATATGTGGTTTCAACAGGACGGTGCCACTTGCCACACAGCTAACGAAACAATGGCTCTTTTGCGTGACAACTTCAATGGCCGTGTTATCTCACGTGGTGGCGATGTCAATTGGCCGCCAAGATCATGTGATTTGACACCGTTGGACTTCTTTCTTTGGGGTTATTTGAAAGAAAAGGTGTACGTCGAAAAACCAGCAACAATTCAAGAGCTAAAGGATGAGATAGTTCGGCACGTTAACGGCATAGAACCTCAATTATGCCTCAGCGTCATCGAAAATTTGGACCATCGGATGGAGGTGTGCCGCCGAAATCGCGGCGGCCATTTGGCCGATATTTTGTTAAATACATAATTTAACCATACCAATATTATTGTACTAAAAAGATATGACAATAATTTTATAAATAATTTGTGTTTTATTCAAAATCAACATCGGCCCTTAAAATTTAACCATACCCTTTACAATGGAGGCGCATAGCCGTGAACGCCGCTCTGGGACTTAAATAAGTTTTAATAATCTAGCGCCTGCGAACGCGCGTTCAAACGAGCATCAATTGTGTTAAGCCAGTTATGGTGTCTGACAATTCCAGGGTTCGGAATTGAGAAATCGCATTTCTAAGCTGAAAAATCACAAATATTATCTACTTTTCGTTTGGATTTTTGGACTGTTCTACTTCTTTTTGGTTCCAATCGAATGTTACCATTTAACAAAAATGGCTTCTTCAACCATGTACCAGTTTTGACAAGTAATCCGACAAAAAACTTTATATGTATGTGCGTGTTCCTGGTCTACTCCTTTATGAAATTTGAAGCAGTTCGAAATCGTTACTGGGAACAGCCATACGAAGATAGTAATTATTGGAGTGAAAAGAAGTATACAAAAGGAGTACTTCAAACGTCCAAGTGAAAAGCGTGACAGTGGTATACGATGATTATAATGAAAATTCAATAAGACTCAAAGATCAAAGTGGATTGCAGTTGGATGCATATACATATATAGGAAAACTATATCTACAAGACACATTGACCTACTCATACAAACAAAATTTGGTAATAAGTACAAAATTGACATCCTGTTTCGTACTCATCTCAACACTAATTTTACTACACATGCTGTCGGGTCCTCTTATCTCGGTGGCCCCGCGTAACATTGATACGGCTGATACCGCAGTAGCTACCCCCCTGCATTTGACGTTAAATAACTATTTATTCCTTATCGACGGTTAACGTGCAGAAGTCATTTTCAGAAATAAAAAAAAAACTTTTAAATCAATTATTAAAAACTAAAAAAATAAAAAATAAATTTAACCGAGCTATCTTTTAATCTGAACAATATTGTTAGGTTGAAAATGCCAAATGTGGCTCTGAAATGCCAAAATGTGGCTCTGATTATTCTGATTTTTTTTTTGCATTTATAATATTTTTTGAGTTTTTCGACTTACGAGGTCCTGCATTTTTACCGTCGTTATGCCAAAATAAAGATAGTTCCACTTTTAAAAATGTTCATTTGACATATTCCAGCAGAGAAAGTGCGAAAATACAATTTCAGTTCGTTAAATTTTTAAATTAGAAATTTTATTTTTCAATGTATCTAATAAATATTTAACAGTTTCTGAAACTGAGACTAAACATGACATTTTTCGATTTTAGTTCGAGGTGAGACTTAAATAATAGATCCATTCCTAGATTTTAAATTTTTTTCATTCCGCAAATGCTTGTTCCAAATGTCACTAGAGAAGTCATTAAAAAAATTCAATACTTTTGAATAGAAATGATTGAAAAATTTTGATTTTCCAAATAAAAACTGTCCAAATCGGCGGCAAGGGAAATCCACTTTGATTTACAAATTTTTCGGAATGATGAGGCCAGATTCATATATGAACCTACTATGGTGCAAGTACCGATACCAATCTCCATACGATGTTGTACATAACGTGTGATTTTTTAAGAGGTTTAGAACTTTTTTTAAAAAAAAAACACAAAAAATTCGAAAAAATGAATGAAATATTTATTTGAATCGATAGTTTGAACCTTGCAATTTAATGTTTAAAGATAATTTCATGCAAATGTTGACCGCGGCTGCGTCTCAGGTAGCCCATCCGCTGAGTCCAATTTTGGCATACTCTTTCACACATATCGGCCGGTATCTCACGAATGAATGCATGGCTGTTGGTTTCCAGTGCGTCAATCGAAGCGGGCTTGTCCTTATAGACATTAGCCTTGACATACCCCCACAAAAAATAATCTAATGGTGTCAAATCGCACGATCTAGGCGGCCAATTGACCGGCCCGAAACGTGAAATTAACTGTTCACCAAACTCGCCTCGCAATTGCGCCATTGTTTCGCGTGCTGTGTGGCATGTGGCATCGTCTTGTTGAAACCACATATCATGCAAGTCAAGAACTTCCATTTCGGGCAAAAAAAAGTTTGTTATCATCGCTCGGTAGCGTTCACCGTTGACAGTAACGCTGCGATTCGCATCATCTTTGAAGAAATAGGCCCAATAATGCCGCCGGCCCATAAACCGCACCAAACAGTGGCTTTTTCGGGATGCATTGGCAGCTGTTGCAATGCTTCTGGCTGATCTTCACTCCAAATGCGGCAATTTTGCTTATTAACGTACCCATTCAACCAAAAATGAGCCTCATCGCTGAACACAATTTTTCGATAAAAAAGCGGATCCTCGGCCAGCTTTCCAAGAGCCCATTCACCATAGTAAAATTCAATAATTTGCAAGCGTTGTTCATTTGTAAGACGATCCATGGTTAAATTGCAAACCAAACTGAAGCTGTTTGACAGTGACACAAGGTACTAAACACACGTCAGCTGTCAAAACCAGTGTTGCCAAAACCAAACCAGCTTAAAAATCACCCTTTATAAGATACAGTATTCATATCATCAATACCTACTGGATATACGCTCTCGCTCCTCTAAATTGTTTCTTATTTAATAATAAATACTTTATCGTATCGAGATTGATTTTAAAAAGGCTATACAAAATATACTTTGAGTTTTCTAGATAAAACCAGTGTTGCCAAAAATACTACCATAGTAGTTTTTTACTACTCTTGATGCCTTAGTATACTAACATCATGCTGCTTCTTTCACATTCATACTACTATTTTGTTGTGCTGTTTTTGGTTTGACCTAGGACAATGCTGTTGTGAGGGTGGGCAGGAAAGGAGGAGTTCGATCTCTTTTTCTAAAGAAAAATCGAAATATGTCTGCGTTATAGGGTTCCTTATATCTTTGTTAATCAGCTGCATCAAAAAAATGTCACAGAACATTGAAAATTTGCTAAGAAATGTCTACGTTTATTTTACAAAGAAGCAAATCGAATTTAAAGAGTTTCAGGATATTTTTTAACTCAAAAAACCTATATGTTTTAAAAAACGCCTTTTCTCTGTGGCAAGGACATTAAAACAGTTGTCTGCATTTGCATTATTTTGACAGCTAGATCTTGTTCACAAGATTCAGGAAGAGCTGAATGATACCACACAATGTTATTTATAGTTTTTAGAATTTGTTATCTTGAGTTTACTAAAGAGTTCAATTCTAATCTCAGTCAGTCCGAAATATTTACCATATTGATCCTATACATATGAAGGCTTAAGTATTTCTGTATTATACTATTTTGTTAGATATACTACTCTTTTTTTGGGTATTTTCGAATATTTTCTCCGGCAACACTGGGTACTTTCAACAAATTAACAAGGTATTAAATTTTACAATCCATTTTTTCCTCAGTGTTTTGTCTTAAGTCCGAATTCTTTGTAGTTAATTTAGTTCCTAATTTTACCGCTTCCTATCTTTTGTAGGCTAAAACTCGAACCTATATGAGAACAAATGTTGAAAATTTCGAGCTGACTTTGACACTTTTTCATTCCGACCAATAGGAATAGGAATGTTAATAACTCGATTTAAAATAATAATAAAAGGGTGAACATTGCAGTGAAGGAGGGGTAAAGTTAAATATATGGTTTGAGTTTTTGAGAAAAAATAATATAGGGTAATGCCTGTTATAGATTTATGTGATCTCAAAACCTAATTTGACTGCACTTAAGTATGACCTTTTCGATTGATAGTCCAGTAGAACAATTTGATACGTGCGAATGCTTCTGAATCGATTCAGAAAACAAATCCAAAGCCGAAGTTTGCCCACCGGTGGCAGAAGGCCTTGTTCCTTCAGGGCCGCATAAACGGTACCTACTTCCAACCTAAACGGATACATCCGTTACCTTAATTAAAAACTCTTTCAAACATAATAGCCTTAATAATTTGTCACTCTTTTTTATAGAAACATATAAGTAACAGGCATAGGTAGGCTAGGTACATTGGTACCACGATCTAAGTTAGGTATACCTATACCAATACAAAAAATAAATAAATTTGTTCAATTAACTGCGCTGGCACCATCTTTTTCTTCGATGCATTTAATGGTTGCAATCAAATCAAATTATCTCATAGGGGCTTACAAAATTGAGCGAATCAAAATTGTTACGCTTCCAAAATAGACAACCTGCCGCACCCAATTACCACAGACAGGTAGGCAGATTACCCCTACCCATAGCTCTAGGTAGATAGGTAGGTATCTGCAACACAAACAGAGAAGTCACAAGCAATTTTTATTATTGTTTTGATCATGCTCATTATACGTAGCGTTGAAATTTCTCCGCCTACAGCTGACACGCTCGCTTGTTTCAGATTGGCCATTCAACCATACGAAAATTAACTCCGCCCGGTTGCCTGCACACACACATGCACCGCAAGAGATACAAAAAAAATCTATACAAGTAAAAGATATAACAAAAAGATATCTCCCGATTTACCTAACGACTCGCGAAGATCTCACAACGGGACCTAAGCGACACAGAAACGACAGAACATGGTGAATCTCATAGAAACAGCCCGCCATCACCATAGCCACGGACAGATTTACTTCATTTTCTTCTTCGGCGAACCGTTTGCTTTGGCTTGGCTCATCCGTGCGATCGTCGATCTTTGGATGATAGTGTGGGTGCCCCAACACATGGTTTTTTCCGTGTTACACTTACACCGTGTGGAAGGGAGGCGGCCTGCCCTCCTATGCTAGACGGTACTTTTTTGTTTTGTTTGTCTTTACATGCCAAGATTAGCATCTCTGTTGGCTTGGCTGCTACTTCAGTATTAGGATACCCATTCGATCGGAAGCTGTGCTGCCAGTTTCTCGATCTGCTGTATTAGTGATTTATTTGATTTGACATTACTGCGCTGTTTTACAGTATTCGATCGGCTTCAGTACGTTTAACGTCAGAAATACTAATTCCAAAGGCTATAGGCTGGTCATATTGCGTTTATTATCGGATGACTAAATCGCGCATCCCTAAACAGACGCGTCTTTTTCGAACGTGATCGCACTGATCAACAATCATCAGTTACGGTTTGTTAGAGAACCAGTGAACTGGTGCGCGCAGAAATAAATAAATATTCAATTTACGGACAACTTACTACATCACATTATCGCTACATACCTATAATAATAAAAAATAAATCTGATGATAATAAAAGAATAATTTCTTTGAAATTGTATTTATAGATTTTAAATTCCGAAACACCTTTGAAAACAATAGAATTTGCACACTCGATGAGAATTCAAATTAGGTGTGAAGTGAGCACGCGATCTTACCTGCCTATACTTTCCTTACATAACAACATTTAGGTATATATATGCCTATACTACTTATATTTAGATGTTGCAAGTGTTAATTTAATTTAAGTTAGTAGGCAAATTGGGTGAATTCAAGTGTTAAAATAATTAAATAAATATACAAAAATAAATAAAAAATTTCAGACACGATCTTATTTATGAATAAAAAACGTTTTACCTACCACAATCAAAATACCTATTGTGATCAACGATTTGGATTACAATTTGCATCAACATCCGACGAGGAGTTTGTTTTGTGAAATTTAATTCAAAACAATAATAAAATGGATCCAGGTTGGTATTGCATAATATTCTTCAATAAACATAAATTTAATTTGTTTCGTAAATTTTGGGGATATGATATGTATGTACCTACCTACATCAAAGGTTTTCCTTTTTTTTATGAATTAGGTAGGTATGTCTAGATACCTACTGAATTGTGCATTTCATCATCATCGTCGGCTCGACAACCGGGGTCCGGTCCTGGCCTCCTTCAACAAGGCTCTCCACCCATCCCGGTCTCGAGCCGCCGCCATCCAGTTGCGCACCCCAAGGCTCCGGGCGTCCTGGTCTACGCCATCTCTCCAGCGCAAGCATGGTCTACCACGCTGTCGTCTACCATAGAATGTACCACAAAGAACTTTCCGAGCAGGTTCCTCTTCGCTCATGCGAGCTAGGTGCCCTGCCCACCGGAGTCTACCGAGCTTAATTTTTGTCACGATATCTGCTTCAAGGTAGATTGCGTACAATTCATGATTGTACCGTCTCCGGAATCGTGCATTTACAGATACTTAATATTTATTGTCATTTTCGAGAAATTAACTGTGCGTACACTTCCCCGCTGCGCACACTTACCCGCCAAACGACTCTATGTGAAACGGTTGTAGGTATTTATGTTTTAAATACCTATTTATTTTTTTAAAACTTAAAATGTGGCGTTATTGTAAGAATTTTTTTTTTATCGAAAATTGACTAAAGGAATAGAATTTTATCGCCATTTTATCAAGTTTGACAGAAAATCATCACTAATTGAATTTGAGAGTAAAGAGACCTCGGAAATCTTGAAAATACCAACAATTGAACAAATATCTTACCTACAGCACTCACACTATATAATTTTTTCAATATACAAAGATTTAGATTGATTTCCGGTTAGAGCAACGTTTAGCCTTGGCACGAAATTGATTTTATTTCTAAATTCCAATTAGAACATGCTTTTATTTTCCTTTTACAAATATTTTTATAATGAAGCTATGATAGGTATAGATGAAGGGAATTGCCCATATTTCTGGCCCAGAGTGTACACGAACGAGTTTGGTATCAAATCAAAGGTGACGTGAAGCCCGATACATGAGTTAAATATTTTAAAAATCGTTCATGGGAAAATCGAGATATTCGGGCTTGAAGTTGCCGATTGCAAAATAAGGATTTCAGATTTTGTTCCAAATAATTGTCCATAACGGGCGAAAGAATTGACGTAGAAATATGATATTGATAAGAAATGAAAGGTATTTTTCTTGTCTTTAAAATAATACTAAAAATATTTTGATATGTTAAACATATTTTGAAATATTGGGGCACATTCATATTCACTTTTAAACTCCAGTTTATCTTAGACTGGGGTTTATTCAATGTTATTAAGATAGGATAAACCCAGGTCTAAGATAAACTGGAGTTTAAAAGTGACTATGAATATGCCCCATTAAGTTTTGACTTCTAGAAAAGCCACTCTTTTGCACTTTCTTTGCCCCACCGATATTTCAAATAATTCAGTGATGATATATACTTTTTTAGCTCTAGTGAAAAGCTTATTTTACTTCCTTTATAATTTTATACAAAATTTAGTGTAGTATTATTTTTAAGACAAGAAAAATATCTTTTATTTCATATCAACATGATTTTTCTACGTCAATTATTTCGCACGTTATGAACAATTATTCGGAACAAACCCGCATTACTTCAAGTAGCCCCAAAGAAAGAAGTCTGGGCGATCTTGCTGGCCATGTCAAATGGACAAAACGGGAGATTACGCGACCATCAGGAAACGCTTCCTTCACAATTATTCCACACGCTCTTGCTGAGTATAGCGCTCCATTGCTTGTCTGTTTGTGTATAACAGCTGACTGCTGATGTCTAGATCACAAATGTCAAACATGATTGACGTACGACGCCATTTGCAAAAATTATAACATCTTCCGATAGGGTAGTTTATTTTGCGCCACCTTGTATTTGAAAAGTCTATCAATGCTGTTTTGTTTGGAATATGACATCGTTCGAATGGCCGCCGGGGCTTCGCTGGGTGGCGGTCATCCAAGAGGTCCAATTTTCGATGACTCTTGCAAATATAGGAAGACCGGTCGTTTGCGGCTTATTGTCCTGCGAATTAAGGAAATTCCACAAGAAAAAGACTAAATGTAGAACTTAAACAGGCGGAAGCTGTCAGAAGCTTATGTCAAAACCGACCGAAAAGTAGCTTTCCTAAACGTCAAATTTATAAGTCACCCATAACGCACTTAAGTCGTTGAAAGTGAGAAAACAAACTAAATAATGGATCTCTGCCACCAAATGTCAGGAGTGTCATGCCGAAGGCACGAAGCCGAGCCAAAAATGTCGGATGTTTTATAATAGTGATTAATATGTAATAAAATTAGTTTTTTTGTGAAAAAATGTTCACTAAAATGTTTAAACACTAATTAATAAGTAATTCGATCGCAAATTTAAGTTTTCAGTTCCAAATACAAAAAATAATCAAATGACCGAATTTTAACACTGCCAAAAGCATGTAAATATTTTCCAACCAGGGACTTTTTTTGTTGTTGTTGTTAGATGTCAAATTAGAAAGAGAAAAGACAAAGAAAAATCTTGGAAGACCTCTATTGTTTGTTCAATGTCAATTTTCACAGCACAAAGCGATAGGCTTTTAAATATTTACTTTGCAAAACCACTAAAATTCGATTTGGTATAAATTAATTAAAAGAAAACTTAAGATTTTACTTCACTTACATTTTGAGAATCAGAAAAATAAGTCGAAAACTAAGCACCAAGCGCCAAATTCTTTTTAGTTTGCTTTCACCATTTTGATTTTTGCATCCATCCACTAACAAATGAGCGGTCGATGAGCGCTTTTCACGTCCGACGGCAAAAGTTAACGAAAACTAAACGAATAAAATCACAATAATGGGCACAACATATGAATTCTTTGTATAAGCTCGGTTTCGTACGACCACTTTCGTGGCCTTCCGATTATTCTAGTTATACCTTAACGAGGTCCATCACCATGTGGTGGTGGCAACTCTCACCGACATCAGCGGCGAAGTTTTCGACAGGTCTTGCAATTTTTTACCAAGCATTGACGAGAATGTAAACCGTAAAATTAGCGCAACGGGGACATTTTGATAATAAAGTTTTATCATTGCAGATGCTGCTCGACACTGTAAATTGTCATGGTGTGTTGCCTTTATGGTCTGAAAAATATATACATATAAAACGAATAAGAAAATTAACAACAGATATGGCAACATGGATGACATGAACTGTCAAAATCTTCCCTTCCTTAGTAGAAAAACCCCATAGTTACATATTTGTTGCATTAATAAATATCAACAGTGAAAGAAAAGGAACAAAATATTTGTATAGTAAGGAACGGTTTAACGAACTATAGCAGCCCATTATGTTTCCCCATGACTGACGTTCACGAATTTTATAAAGGCGATTATTTGCAATGACTTCATGCCGTTTTCTTGTGCTTCCAAAAGCCCTGCACCTAATCAAAAAAGACGTGCGATTTTGGTGATTATTTCCAAAGCATGCAGAATTATTAAAGTTTAATTTTGAAAAACTGAATTATAAGAGTATGCCTGTCTAAACTCTCTTTTTTACTAATATTTAATACATTTTAACCGGCAGTCCCAATGCCTTCCTCACACCGGTGGCCTATTATATTTATACGTTCAAAGGATTTTCTTCACGGTTGGCCAACAAATTAACAACTGCGTTAGCTTCTTCACCATCAGGACCCATGTTCTGTAACTCTCGCATCGATAAAATCATTCGAGAAACGATGGAAAATGGAAAAAAAACTCATAGGATTTGTTTCAATTTTTATCGTTTCTTGACTGCTTTTCACCATGCGAGAGTTACAGAACATGGGTCAAGCCTTACTTAACTGTATCTTTTTTCAGCAAAATGTGTAAAACCTCTCAAACACCAAAGAGAACAAATTTCTCAAAAATGGAGAAACTTAAAAGAAAGTTAACAAACGGATTGAACCACTTTTGTGTACAAAATATCAGAATGTTACTCCTCACATCAACAATCACATGCCAAAAGTCTGGTTTTGTTAACAATTTGCATTTAATTAAAAAAAAAATTACATAAATTATAAATTTCCCAAGTTATTTATTATTTATAAAGTTAATTTTCCCATATATCAGAAACCACAATTTCAAATTAAAAGAAAATGATACGGACAGCTGGGTTTTTTGACAGTCTTTACTCTTCTAGCACACAGAAATTTATGTAGCACAAATTCGCAGGTTATCCAATGGAGGGGACATTTTTTGCTCTCTCGATGTGCTCTCCCGTTGCATCTTTTTCGAGTTAACAAACAGGAATTTGTGACAAATTGTGCAATTTTGTGAAAATTTGTGCAAATTCGCAAGAAATTTCACGTTACCAATCCGTTCTTAGACGGTTCCAGTCCGCTCTTAGACGGTGTTCACATTGGACGGACTCACTCCTCCCACTTTTTTTTACGTGAATCCAACTTGTATTTTTCAGACTCAAACTTACGTGAACACATCCGACTCACTTTGACGTTTAGAAGTCGTTAAAACAAAACAAAAATTTGTGCTAGTTGAAATATTAATTAGAAATTTTTCACTCAAGAAAAAATAAATCTTATTAAACAAATATATTATGTTTCCAATTGAAAAAAAAAATTGAATTCTGATGCCACAAAACAAAACGTCAAAAAATCCTGCCTTTCCATGAAGAGGGAGCAAAATCACAGAGAAGGCAAAGAAAGTCGGAGGTGACAGTGTAATGTGAAAACCGTCTTAAAAAACGAATATCCAAAACCTTCAATGTGTAGAGCAACTGCACATATTATTATGTAGGTCCCATTTTTCTAGGTTCTTTAATATCTTAAAGAACTCCTGAATGATTGACAGATGACAGTACAGTGTTTGTAGAAAAAGTTTCACAAATGACCATTTTGGAGAAAGTACCTAAGTACCACGGGGTAGGGGCACGCATCATTTGTGGAATGGCCACAGGTTTGGCACACAATATTGAAATACCTGTAACTGAATAACTTTTAGGCCTAGTCTTACAGTCGACACTGACCGGAATAAGTAGCACTTAACTTCCCCATTTTAGGACTTTAGGCTAAGTTTCAAAGGCTAAGTCACCAACATCGGAGACTTCAGTGCCACTTAGTCAGGTAAGTGTGCGCTTTATTATTGCGCCTTAATCTTTCAAATTTCCAACTAAAGTGCCACTGTGAAACTGAAAAATACTATCAGTGGTATTTATAATCGCATTCTAAGCCCTTGCTAACTTTAGCACACCTTCCAACCCCAAAATCTTATTTATAAACATTTTCATTTGTTCATCTAAGACACCGAAATTGGTATTCTAAACCTATTCTAAAGTGGGAACGTTCAATGTCTACAAAGTCAATCCAAAATTAATGTAATGTGTGTTGAACGTACCCCGTGACATTTGAGTGACAATTGGATTTAAAGAACTAAAAAAAATTTCCAAATTAAAAATGCCTTTTGCTGCAATTGATTTTTTTTACAATATTAACATGATAAATTCGGTTAATTTCACACCTCATACCTTATCATGGTTATCCCAATTCTCAGACCTTTTTCTCTTTGATTGATTTTGCATTTTTATTTTTGATTTGGATGCTTGAATTGAAAATGTTTGTAATAGTTGAAACAGCTGTTTTACAAAAGTTCACTGAAATTCATTAGTTCATTCCAGATTGACATTGACAGATATGTCAGAGAATATATGAGGACGTATTTCGATAACAACCCTGGATAAATTAAATTGATTGTTGAACTGCGTGAAATCCGATAACAATTTAACCCTTAAAAAAACATGGATAGTAAGACAATTTATGGAATATGTTTATAAATAAGGAGATAGCTAAAATATTTAGCCAATGACTAGCTTGACAACTGTCTAAGCGTGTTCTACAAAAATCTAATAAATACGACTGTATATGTATATCAAAGCAAGGGACAACTTATAGCTCTTCCACGCTATCTTAAATCTCACACAGAAAATAATATATATCTGTTTAGTAACAAGAAACGTCGTACGACGTAGCACAACTTGCTGTCAAATCCAATACACATTATTGACAAGTAGCCAAAAATAGCAAGAAGTTACAAGTTAACAAACAGACATTATGTTTGTTCGCGTACTGTCCAAACCTACTAATTTCTACGAATTTATTTTTTTCTATATTAACTTTGAAGGATTTTGTACAAAAATTCGTAGGTTTGGACACTACGCGACAAACATTATGTCTGCTTGTTAACTTGCAAGTTCTTGCTACTTTTCAAAAATGTATATAGGATTTGACAGCAAGTTGTACTACGTCGTACAACGTTTCTTGTTATTCCTCAATTGTTGACCGGGGAGATTTTGTGCACCACACTTAGTTCCTGCCCTTCTCTTCTACAAACTTAAAGTTGCTGGAAACTCAGTTTCCTTGTGTAAAAGGGGACTAAGGAAAAAAGGGATACCTCTAGGTATACATTAAAGTTGTCACTAAGATCCGTATCGTTTTAGTTTCATGAGTTTTTTTTATTCAAAGGAAGTTTGTGTCTATATTTGGGGTTTTAAAGTGTTCTTTCAATTTCAAAATAATTACTTTTTATAGAAACATATAATACATCATCATCATCATCGGCTCGACAACCGGGGTCCGGTCGTGGCCTCCTTCAACAAGTATCTCCACCCATCCCGGTCTCGAGCCGCCGCCGCTATCCAGTTGCGTACCCCAAGGCTCTGGGCGTCCTGGTCTACGCCATCTCTCCAGTGCAATTATGGTCTACCGAGCTGTCGTCTACCATAGAATGTACCACAAAGAACTTTCCGAGCAGGTTCCTCTTCGCTCATGCGAGCTAGGTGCCCTGCCCACCGGAGTCTACCGAGATTAATTTTTGTCACGATATCTGCTTCAAGGTAGATTGCGTACAATTCATGATTGAACAATTCTCCTTAAGACTTTTCTCTCGAACGCGGCTAAAAGGTCGGAGTGCCTTTTGCTAAGCACCCAAGTCTCGGATCCTATGTGAGTACTGGCAGGACAATGGTCCTGTACAGCAGCAGTTTTGAAGTTATGGTGAGGTTTCTGGATTTGAAGAGCTTTGACAGACTATAGTAGGCTCTGTTGGATTTGCGAAGCCGCCCGCGTATTTCTTCTTCTATATTGTTATCGGCTGCTTCTATTGACCCAAGGTATTTAAATAATTGCACCACTTCAAATTCGCGCTCCGCTACCTTGATTGTTTGACCAACTGTTCCTCTCGCATTCGACGCCACCATGTACTTTGTTTTACATTCACTAATGTGCAGCCCCAGATTTTGTGCCGCCTGCTCGATCTGAATGAATCATCTACAGCTTGCTCGGTTCTTCCGATGATGTCGATGTCATCTGCGTAAGCCAGTATCTGGCTGGACCTGTTGACGATGGTCCCTCTTGTTGCCGTGCCAGAGTCACGGCTTGCTTTCTCCAACGCCAGGTTGAAGAGGAGGCAGGCCAAACCATCCCCTTGTCGGAGCCCATAAAAGATGTTGATTGGTTTGGATAGCAATCCGGCTATTTTTACTTGGCTTGTTACGTTGGTCATGGTCAACCTACATATTCGTGTCAATTTATTTGAGATGCCAAATTCTCTCATTGCTTTGTAAAGTTCTACCCTGGCTATGCTATCATAGGCCTCCTTAAAGTCTGTAAGCAGATGGTATGTTGGGATGTTAAATTCTAGACATTTTTCCATCGCCTGCCTAAGGGTAAAGATCTGATCAGTTGTTGATTTGCCTGGAATGAAACCACACTGATATTGTCCGATGATGGTTTTAGCGTATGGGGTTATCCGGTCTTGTAGGATAGAGGAGAGTATCTTATAGGCGGTACTCAACAACGTGATACCTCTATAATTGCTGCACGTTGTGACATCTCCCTTCTTATGTATGGGGCAAATGATACCTTTTCGCCAGTCTTCTGGAATTTCTTCATGCTCCCACACGTGCACTATAATCTCATGAATTGCTTGACGTAAAGCTGGCCCACCGTGTTGAAATAGTTCGGCTGGTATACCATCGGCTCCCGGGGCTTTGTTTTTCTTTAGCCGGCCTATAGCCTTCTCAACCTCTTCTATGCTTGGTGGCGGCAACATAGGGTACTCTTCTTGAAGTAGTGGAGCCTCCACTTCTGCAGTGAGCTGACCATTTAGCAATTCATTGAAGTACACTTCCCATCGCTCCAGTATGCTTTGAGGATCGGTGATCAGATTTCCCACTCCGTCCTTGCAGTATGTGCAGCGTGGTGTGTACTGCGTCATGTTTCGGACGGATTGGTAGAACTTCCGCGCCTGGTGCGGACCTCGCTCTCGGCTTTTCTCTATTTCACAGATTATGTTCTTCTTCCAGGCTGATTTTTTCTGTCTGTGAAGCCGTTTTTCAATTCTTCTGAGCTCTTTATATTCGTCTTCGCGTGGCTGCGTTCTATGAGATTGTTGCATTGCTCGGTACGCAACATTCTTACGTTCAGTCGCTAGCTTGCATTCATCATCAAACCAGTCGTTCCGATTTCTACGACTGCTGCCTAAGATGGAGTTGGCAGTACTAATGACAGTATTATTAAGACGTGTCCACTTCTCATCTACGCCCAGCATACTGGCTCCAGGACTTACTCTACCCAGTTCTAGGGCGAGTCCTAACGCATTACCAAAGTTGTTACTGGTGTTTTCATTGCCGTGTTGATTTGAACCTGATCAGCGGATGCAATACGTCTTCGCAAGGCAATCCGCCCTCGGAAAACCATTCCAACAAGATAATGATCCGAGTCGTTATTGGCACCTCGGTACGTTCGTACCGTCATCAAGTTCGAGTAGTGGCGACGGTCTATCAACACGTGGTCAATTTGGTTACGAGTGACTCCATCACGTGATACCCAGGTGGCTTTGTAGATATCCTTACGCGTTAACCTGGTACTCGCAACGACCATGTTTTTCGATGCTACCAATTCTGAGACTCGAAGTCCATTGTCATTAGTGTTCTCGTGCAAACTATGGGTGCCTGCGTAATGCCTGAATACCGGCTCCCGACCTATTCTTGCATTCAAATCACCAAGGATGATTTTTACCCTGTGAGATAGTGTGGAAGGGCTTTAACCTCACTCAATTTGACATTTGACGTCCTTATTTTGAATGATAGAGGTCCTGTTAGAATTGATTTGGGTCTATGGGATGCAAGTGTGGAATCAATATATGAAAATGATTTTCCAGCACAATTTGGACAGTCGATTGGAATTTCATCAAACCTTCATCTTGGCATGTCATAATACAATAGATCTGTTCATTTACCTCCCACAATTACTAATCCTTCCGTTCGAGAACCTATTCCAAAATGCATTGTTAGTTCCTCGAACGCCAAGTTTCCCAAAGTTAGGTTTTTTTGCTGTGGCTTTTGACAGCAAATTGTGAAAATTTGTGATAAATTGTGAAAAATTTGACGTTACCAAATAGACCTTATATCTATACCAATTTGTTTTTTTTTTTTTTAATACGAATTTTGACAGATCTTTGGACTCAAATTGTAAGTTTTGGTTAGGGGGATAAGCTTTTGAGAAGCTGACACAGTTTACAGTTTTTTTTTTAAAGTTTCTTCAAACCGCTCTGATTTTACGTACATACTTATGAGGGCACATAAGGAAAAAAATGTTTCTTTCTTATAGATTCTAAATAAATTTTGCATGGACAATACCTCATCCATATTTAGTATTCCTATCCTATTAAGATATGCATCAGTTTATTTATATATTCGTTACGCATACACCTTGGTAAAGTCAAGGTGTGTGCGAATAGAAAGAAAATACTCGTAAAATATTTACTATATACATACATGAAAAAACTACTGCTCGCAAATATGTCGTTTTTCATAATTTTAGTATGTAAGTGGCTCCTGCTTAATGGCAATGCACACAAAAAGCCATGATATTTTTTTTTTTTTTTAAGAAAAAATGACGACGATGACATCGTCTTCGTTTTTTGTCGTCGGTCGGCGGACATTGCTTACTTTTAATTAAAATGCTACTTCATCACGTCGCGTCACCGCGATGCCAAGTTTACTTGTTCTTCTTGTTAGTTTTTACCTCTCCACACTCATGCTTTTTTAAATCAAATATACATGCACACATATTCTTATGTAAATATGATATATGTATATGAATGGAGGATTGATCATCATCAGTCAGTGATCATGGATGAGGGCAACAGGTGCCGGTAGCACTTCAGTTAACATTATGCCCGAAGCATAAAGTAATTACAAACAATGGCGGCAACCCGTTGAGGTTTAAATTTTAAATTTATATATTTTTTCTTTGTTTACATTGAATTGAAGTGCAGGTGAAGAATGGCTCTGTAAACAAAAGTAAATTCTAGAAAACATACTCGATTTTAATACCTAGATCTTATTAATATTTTTCATGGATTCTTAATTATTTTTGACAGGGAGTTCCGTTACTATGTTTCTAAACATTTGTTTTTTTCTAAACATTTTGAACGAGAACATATCGTCCGCAACAAAATTAAAATTTTACAGAAAAAAAAACTAAGTTTGTATAGGAATATTAAAAGCCATGGGACCTATTAATCTTTCAGTTATAAGGGGTTTTTCGGCGGCCTGTGGCAGCCATGATGTTTTGGTGGCATCTGCCAAATCTGTTGTTTATTATTACTCAGTTACTGATTCCAAATCACCATGGCAAGTTACACGATTGAATAGCACGTCCAAATGATACAACTTTATTATCAAAATCTCTTGTGGCAACGATGCGTGCATCGTTGCGCCCATTTTACGGGTTATATGATTTGCCTTCTCAGTCGACTGTTCAACGTTTGGTGGCCAATATTGAGCTGATGGATTCAGTGAACAATCAGAGTCAAGAACCGTACGTCAACGAAACGCAAGATCTACCGAAAAAATCACCGATGTTCGTGAAAAACCGGACTTCTACCAAAACGACGATGGCATTGACATTGCCATCACCACCATCGGAGAACACTACCGATCGATGATAAAAAATTTATTTTAGCCCAAATTGGATGAAATGCATATGAACGACATTTAGTTCCAACAGAACGGTGCTATACGTGTCACACAGCTAACGCCCCAATAATGGACATTCTGCATGAACGATTTGAGGGTAAGGTTATCTCTCGCATAGGTGACTTGAATTGGCCACCAAGGTCATGCGATTTGACCCCACTAAACTTTTTCCTGTCGAGTTTCATGAAGTCGACGGTCTATGCGAATAAAACCGGTCTATGCCAATCGACCGATGACCTTAAGGTGAAGATAACACAGGCCCGGATCTATGCGGAAGAGTCATTGAAAATTGGACCACTCGGATCCGTGCTACCGTATAAGAAGCCGAGGCGGGAATTTGAACTATGTCATATTTCATACATAATGGCATACAGGGGCCATTTCAACATCTACCAGCCCTTATTGAAAAACGCTTTAAGTGTATTTGTTTTTTTCTAACTCAAATATATTAATTCCTCTTGGTCGAAGAGGTAAGGGGTGTTCACTAAATAATCAACTTCAACATTTAAGCCCAGTGCGAGATTATCCTAGTTTCAGGTTTAAATCCAAGTTTACTCCTGAAACACACTTTTTAAATAAATCTGGTGAGTTAACTCTGGATTAGCTGAATAGGTATTTCTGAAACATGCATGTCAAAAATCTTTTCAAATCGAGGTACGTGTACTATGTAAAGGATGATTTTCATAGTGGCGCCATCTTGAATTCGCTAGCGAAACATTGATTTCTATAATGTCGCAATTCGATTTCGATAGATTTTTGACAACTAAGTATAGAAGTTAAAATCAATACTCCACTGAAAAACTACTTTTCAGTTAACTCGGGATTAAAGCATTTGCAGGATTAATTAACTTTGATTTAACTCGGAGTTATATTTATATATATATTTATAACTATTTCGCCCTCTATCTTAAGAAATGTTTACTTCAAAAGGCGTTTTTTTTTATTTAGTTCAGAATAGAGCTCTGAACAGAGTCCGAGCATGTCGAGCATGTTCCGAACGTGGTCCTCTGAACGAAGCGTGTTCTGAGCACTCTGAACTGTTTTTGAAACACACCTGAACACCTGAACACTTAGCTGCCAAATGTTCTGTCTGTCTGCTCAATGATTTTATTCTGAGCTCATAGAGCGCACTCTGAACACGCTTAAAACACATTCAGAACCAAAAAAGAAACACAAATTTGAAGCTCTGAACAGAGCCAGAGTGAAAAAATAAAGTCCCCTTTCACCCGAGGAAACAAGTTGCTGGAGATTTTGTTGACGTTTTCTTTTAATTTCCTTTAAAATCTCCTGTACCTTTCACACGAAAAAACAAAATCGTGGAAACTTTCTTTAGTTTCCTTGTGTGTGAAGAGGAATGTCAAAAAAATCTCCTCGAATCGTTGACCCGGAAGATTTCATTTTCCCCTCTTACTCCAACAAACTGAGTATTGATGGCAACTCAGTTTCCTCGCGTGAAAGTAGACAAACAGAGTTTTTTGTTTGACAGTTCAGTCTCTTCTCTGAACTAAAAAAGAAAAACGCCTAAATTGGAAAATATTAGATCCTATACTTTATTTTGTGCACAGAAACTCACAAACTGTCAAATTTAGAAGAGCAAGGATAAAATTCTCTCAAGAAATTTGAAATTCTATATTAGAAAAATTTAACGTTATATTTTGACTATAGATTATATATGTATCTTTTATAAGTCATTGAGATTTTGTAATTAATAATTTAATGACAGGTTCAAAGTTCTGTGAGTTTAATTAGGTACTTGGCAAAAAATGCACCCTTTTTATATTAATGTTATCATTTTTTGGAATTAATTTATACAAGAATGTTGTTTGTTCATCCCAACTTCATATACTTACGAACATCAGATCAATCTGAGTCTGACAGTCTCAGTCTGATGTGCATGTGTCGTGTCATCAAAAAGAAAACAAATTGTTTTCCTTCTAAATTAAAATGCAGTGATTTTGCTAGATTGCGCTAAAGTGGAATGTTTATCTTGCTGTTGTATTGAGTTTATTAATTAAACTTTCTATTTCATGCCAAATTTATATTCAATTTGTGTTTGCTGATCCCAGAAAACTAAAAATATATGTAGACAAGCTATACACATGATGTTAGTATGTTATGTAGCTAAAATGATAAAATGTATACCATAGGTTCTGCATATAGTGTGCACACTCAAAATGATCAATAAATTGCATTTTTGCTTTCCAAGAGACGAAAGATGCTAAAGTCTCGTTTCACATGTAAAGTGCATATAGTTATTTTTAGGAAGGATGTAGGTATATTCTTTGAAAAGGAATTTTTATTGTTTGTTTTCTTAAGTTTATTTTATTTTTATTTTAATGAAATAAATGCTAAAGTTGATTAATGCATTTTAATTTATTACATGCAACATTAATAAAAGAACGTGTTAATTAAAGAAGCACGAAATATTTTTTCTTTTTGATGTTGGAATTGAGAAAAAAGGAAAATTTATATGTTAGAATACAAAAGTGTGCAGTTTTAAAATTACATTTTAAAAATGCAAATTAGAGAGAGAGAGGGGCTAAAAGTAACGCTTTTTGCTAAAAATGATGCTCCTTCTTATATGTTTAAAATTAATTGACCAAACCATTTTTAAATTGTAAATTCATGTTTCAACTACATAATCCATCACAAAAGTTTACCAAAGTCTACTTCCAAAATGTCAATATATAGCATTAAAAAAAACCGTGTTGTTTCAACCTACCCCATATGCGGGGCTAGTTGTAACATAGGTCGGGGTAAGTTGTAACAAGTATTGCAAAACACAAGAAATCTATTTTTTTCAAGAATTTAACCATCGTTTTATTAACAGATAAAGAAAAAACATAACTCTTAACTTGATTATATACTCTTAGTTTTGAAAAAAAAATTAACGGGTTTAGTTTTTACAAATTACAATTTAACCCGGAACTAACCCCATCATGAAATTTGAGACAAAAAACACAATTTAAAAGAGAAGGATATTCACACATATATTACATAAACAGAAAGACATATATTTAACCAAAACACAAATGCATGTTTAAAAAAAAAACAATCAGCACTGTATCTCTTCCGAGCAAAGAGGAAGATCAAAAATAAAAAAAAAAAAATTTACAAACATGATAATTTTTGGTACTACCCGCACAACTTCTTTTATTTATGTCCAATTAACAACTGAAGTAGACATGCCGGCAGCTATGGAAAAAATGCAAATTTTTCTCTTTCACGGGATTCATAATTTTAAAGGGAACACTGTTTTGTTAGCTGTTACTTTTTACCCCTGTTACTTTTAACCCTAGTCTCCCCTACCTACCTATTGCTTTTTCGTTAAAAAAAAATCGATATCGTAATCAAAACTCACTCTACGATGAAAGAGAAGTCCGAAAAAGTGGGTTTGAATTATTGAATCAAATTATCTCACTTGGACTCATCAGGGGTGCGTTCTTGTGTGTCAAAAATAAAGGTTGGAATGTCATAGTTAAAAAAGATACTTTGGGTAACTTTTCATTTAAGAACGATTAAAGTTAAAAATATGGTTGATATGACAAACGAAATGTTTTGAAAAAAAAAATCGAAAAAGATATGAAATGAATAAAAAAAGATAAAATCGTGTTTGCATTAAATTTATTGCAAAAATTATCATTTTCACTTTAAAAATGGAAACAATTTGCATAATAAATTTCTATATATGTACCTAATTTTTGGACAAAATGGAATCATTAATGTTTACATTGTTGTTGGGCACAAATTTTGTAATAAAAAATTGACTAAATCGAAAGAATAAAATGTCGACAAAAAAGGAAAATTATTTAGAAAATAACAGAAAACAATTCCCAAAATCGAAATCGATAAAAAAATGAGTTAAATTGAAAACACATTTACACAAATGAATCCAATTTCAGATCAAAAGCACGAAAAGTAAACAAAAGATAACCACAAAATGAAAACATTGCAATTTCAGATATGTTTGACAGATTAACCATTTCAACTCATATCTTTTCATTTAACCTTGAGTTTAGGAACGACTTAATGACGTCATAAAGTTACTCAAAGTTAATTTTCTGAATTAAAGGAACGATGAAAGTTAACTATAGTTAACTTAAGTTAGAAAAAGAACGCACCACAGTTGACTAGTGAGGATCTTGCGTCAATACGAAATTTTTATTAAGCTCAGTTCAACTTACATGATTTTTTTTCGTCAAAAATTCAATGTGAAATGTATCCAACAAGATAAAAATTCTAATCATTAAGCTGGAATTTTTGTTAAGCTGAAAAGCGAAGGCGCCTCACCAAATTTCAAATCCCTACCATTAGTGGTTCCTGAACTATAGGACTTCAAAAATCGCTAACACCGTAATTGACAGACTCACTGACTGACAGATCATCAAAATTATGGAGCACTCCTCGCCAACGTGGAATCTTGTAATTTCGAGGTGTTCAATTTAGGTGATGTGGCAGCCACCCACTTTCTCAGAATTGTTATTAAATATATATATGGAGCACTTCCGATTGTTATAGAATAATGAAATTTGGTGTGCTTTGTTCTTGCCCGAATTTAAAGCTGTTGAATGCTAACCCATTACAGTCGCCGTGTTATTGCTTATATACGGCCACAAATGTTGGAAAAAGTCATCGAAAATTTGACCACCAGATTAGACTACGTCCGAGCCAGCCGCAGCCGTGGCGGTCATGTGCCAGAAATCATATTTAAATTATAATCCCAGAAGATTATCTTTCGAATAAAGTAAATTTCATGTCAATTTAAAAAAAAATTATATTTTCAAAGTTCTATACCTCTAAAAAAAAACACTAAAATAATCTTAGTTTTAAATTAAACCTAGTTTCTTAAATAACTGAACATGCCTAAAACAGTTCGTACAAAGAAGTAAGGCAACATATAGGTACCCCTTTTACATTTGCAGCTGTCAAAGTGACTTTTAAAGTTAGTATGATACATTTGGTATTTAGTGATTTTAACTTTAATAAAATGTTAAAAAGATAGTACGATACTAACCCGTATAAAATTTGGAAAGTCCTCTTTTTAGACCGATCCTCCCCATCATCACTGATACCTCACAAATCACAAGAAGAGGTGAAATTAATTTTGTGACTTTTTCGAATTCTCCCCCTGAGTCACAACTTATAAGAGTCACAAAAACAATCGAAACTCACAATTTACTTATGTTCTAAAATTTTCATTTCTCGAAAACAACATTTTTTAATAGATTTTTCACTTTCATTTAGCATACATATATATAAATAATTTTTTTTACTCACTTTATTGCTAAAAAAATTAATGAAAACTTGTGTTTTTTTAAGTTTTAATTACATTTATATGGGCCAATTTAAAATATTTTTTTTGTTTTTTATAATCAGCTGTTGCAATTATGACACTACAAAATTCACCTTGCTGTGGTAAGTTTAGTTGTGCGCTCTCTTGTGATGATTGGGGGAGAATTCCAAATATGTTATCGAGTCCAGCGTTCGGACTTTACTGCGAAAGCAGTAGATTTACTTGGCTTTTTCATACATTATCAAATCTACTGCACCACTGCGCTTTGCTTACAATCTACTTCTATTTTCGGTTTCGATTCAATTGTGAATAAATTTGGTTTGTAACAAACTACATTCGAGACTTTTTGCTCGAAAGTGGGAAAGTAAAGAACAAAAACAACCGTTAGAGATGCCTGTGTGTGTAAAAGCGTGTTTGATCTGTCATTTCAAATTAATTTGACCGATTAAGCACAATTTGTTCGAAAACATTTCTTCACTTTTTGCCACTCTTTTGCAAAAAGTGTTGATTGGAGTAGTCTTCAATATGAAATTAAAATTCTACTTCGAAAATTTTGGTTTCACTGCGATTTTTGTTTCAATCTACTTCGAAATGCGATTTCTGAAGTCCGAACCCTGATCGAGTCACAACAATCCTCACAAGGAATAGTCATAAGAGCTTGTGTCCTCGTCACAAGGGAGAGAATCGGGCTGTTAACCTAACTTCATATTAAAAATTGTGCTAAATCGTTTAAAATTTTGCGCCAATATCTTTAAGGCTTTAGCCACGATTTAGCTTTAAATTATTTGTGGTAGTTTGTATGGCCATGTTGTGCTTTTTAGTTTACGTATAATATTATTATAATAAATATTTTATTATCTTATTACAACTGATTAACGCACTTTAATATTGTGGTAAATTACAGTAGGTAACCCAGATTTTTTCGACACGCCATTTTCAATTAAATTTACCGAAACAAAAGTAAAAACATAAAATTTTTAATAATTACTAAATTCCACAGAATAAACTGTTTTCACTTAAAAAAAAAATATTTTTTCTGAATATAAATACCCCCGCAATAAAATCGTCAAGAGCCAACCATCACATACATATCAAATCAAATCCATTGGTACAATAATCATCCATCCGCCGAAAGAGTTCGTGATTGTGTGCCAACTGCCAAGGATGGCGGTAGGGTATAGTGGCAGTAGGTAGGTATAGAGAAATTTAATTTTTCGCATTACAAATTGATTTAATTAACGCTATGCCGAGACTTGAGATATTCTGCTCTCCTTATGCCATAAAAGTGGGCGATTTATTATTTTGCGCCCAGTTATAATACTGCACACCTAATTGCAATTTGTTGCATTAAATGTGCGATCGTGTTTGCTCTGTGTGCCGCTAAGGAAGTTCAAAAAAATATAATATTATATAGCTATATACATATACATAGAAATACCTATGACTTTGTATGCAAGTACGCTTCCGAATGTGTTTTCTTGTGCTCTTCTAAAACAGAAAAAAAGATACAAAAAACCGCTTTGTCAACGAAATAAATGACTTCATAAATCAAACGGAAGACATTTCTGAGCTGCAAACAACATTTACAAGATTTGAATATAATCCCCTGGCAGTCGGGGGTCACTAATGAGCATCGTGCAGAGAGTTATTGTAGAAACATTACCACAAATGACTTTGGGAACATTTTCGTTGACAGTTCAACACACATGCCACTTGTTGGGCTTGGGATTGGGATTGGGAATGATTTGGAGATTTTTTGAAAATTTCAAAGCAGCAAAAATGCATTTAACAGGATACCTTTTTATTATTTCCCAATGGGATGATCCAAAGGGTAACCAAACCAACCATATGCCAATGCAAGGATCATTGTATCTACAGATGAAGATGTGTAGTGGAGGTATTTTAAAAATGTTTATGGTATCCGGTGGAATTTCATATCGCGTGCCGACCATGTACTAGACTATATCTTACAGATTTATATTCTATCAAAGTTGATGCTGTGTGGAAAGGGAGTTTGTTGTTCCTTAGACGAAACACTTGTCATCTTGTCAATAGGCTCCCCTTAAAATCAATTGGAAAAGATTAATGAGACAACATAATAAGGTCATGACAATCGGCGCATGCTGCATCGCAATCAAACTAAAGGGGGAACATTGATTGGGTAGCGATGGATAAGTAATATTATACATACCTAATTAATGTTTTAAGACTTGTAGTGGGATAAGTTACTATATACCTAATAGTCATGTTTTTTGTACTACTCAGTAACTACTCATTATTTCCTTTTATCAAAACTAAAAGAAACACAGTTGCCCGATTTGTTTAAGTCTAGTACGCTGCTGATGCGAAACGAAACGAAGTTTTCTGTGGGGCCCAACTCTAAACCGAAATGCTAACGGAAACCATAGTGAAAAATTACCCGGCTTTAAGCTTTCAGTTGGTTTTTAATGTTTTCATTTTTTCAACTGCCGCTAGTACGGGGCATTTATATTTTGCTGAGAAATAATTCCGAGACGCATTTTTACTTCGATATTCAAAAGGGTATCAGTACACCAGCCGAGAACCGCATTTTTCACAATTTCGGGTTTCAACTACTTTGAACTTGAAGAACTGTGTAAAATGAATTACTCAGCTCGTGTGGTGATCAGGCTTGTCACTTTGCTGCAATTTCAGTAGATCTACTGCACTTTTTTCGAAAAATAAAGCTACTGCCTTTAAATCAAATCTACTGCACTTTTGATTTTACGAAAAAAAAAATCTTTCAATAAATATTCCATAAATAATTTTTCAATTCTGTCATTGAATGCAGTCATTCAATGACATTCTTCATTCATAAAAGCCACCCTTTAATTTATGCTTACAGATTTCGGCTATCGGCTTTGTTTTGATGACAATTTGGAACATCCACCAGACTTCAGTGCCAAACAAGTAAAAAAAAAAAACAGTAGTTTGACAGAAAAATATGTAGGGAAAACAAAAACATGTGATTGTGATTGGTCGATTGTTTGTTTTCCCTACATATTTTTATGTCAAAATTAGAAAGAGAAAAGACAAAGATAGTTTCTGGAAAAGCCTATAATTGACAGCAAATCTGTCAACACAATGTTTTTATTTATTTGAGTTTGTTTTTTGTTTTGATTGTGAGAAAAGGGCAAAAGATAGTTAAATTTTTCATTAAATTTGCTATTAAAAGGTAAAATTGATTTCAATGGTTGAAAATTGATACAAATATAAGTTTATTTTTATTAAGTGTTGATCAAGTTGCTGGTCTTAGCAGAAGTTTGTTAGTTCATAGTTTTAGTATGTACTTTTAACAAAGTAATAGGCAGGCAGATTTTCTTGGTTAGATTTTTAAAAGTAAGCGTTTTTTTTGATAACAGTGTCGATGCCGCACCTTGAGGACCAAGAACTTTCAATAACTAACCAATAAAAATTTGTTTCTTGAAAATATAAATCTACTGCAAAAATATCTAAATCTACTTCGGAATTTTTTTTCAAAAGGTTGCAACCCTGGTGGTGAAACCATTTCGATATTTCGAAGAACGAAACCCAAATTCGTTTTCGTGTTAATTGATTAGAATATGGATTTCTCCAACTTATATTCGCGAGAACCGTAGTTTGTGGTAGAAAATTGTAAAAGCAAAAAAATATAGATATGTAATTGAAGGATCTCCAACTTTTATTACGATATTAACAAAATGGCAGTCAAACGACACTATAGGTGCAATAGTGAAAAATGGGGGTTTCGGCTCGCGTAGTGATGCTCTTTCGATTATTTTAGTCAAAATGAGTCTCGGAATTATTTCTCAGAGCACCATAATAATGAAATCTAAATGCCCCATACTACGCGATGAGATATGTACCTATACATAGAAGATAGTCGTACGGTCATCTCCCTGACTAATAAGGGTGCAGGTATACGAACAATCTAAAAAGCAAGAATAAATTGAAAAACTTTAATGCCTTGTTGCACCAATTTTTTTGTTTGAATTTCAGTTATTCGTTTTTATTTGGATGTGAAATTTTTTTTTTAATTTGTACTTTCGTTAAAATTCGTTTTAAAAATTAACCTCGAGAAAAATAGAACATTAGGTTTAGCAAAACGAATTAACAAAATTTTAAAAGAGCTTTATGCAACTGACGTGAATTAAATGAAACTATACGTCTGTTTACTAGGGTGGTATTTGTTTTTGAAATATTTGATTTTCATTTGGTTCCCTCACTTAAAAGTGATAAAGGTAAACTAAAAAAAAACATATGTGTGTACTGACGTACGCGAGCTAGAAGTAAAACTTTCTTTTCTCTCAAACAAAGCTTCTGTCATATTCTATTTTATAAACGTACAAACATTTTGCATAAACCAACATAACAACCAATTGTTGATTAAGATTATAATGAATTATTTACAAAATAAGGTTGGATAATCAATAGTCATTAAAATTGTATAGGTCCATGTTCTGACCAGAGATTATGCACACAAAGATTAGAATCCGCGGCAGCCATTGCAATTTTCCTACAAGCTTGAAATGTCAGTTTTCAGATAAAAAATGAGAACGTGTGTATAAAAACCTCACACATAGATATAATAGGGATCTTCACACTCCTGGTTAAATATTTGTTGCAATTCACATCTATTCATCGAAACGGGATGAAATTACAAAAACAATGTAAACAAATGGGTTCATCTTCATTTTGAGTATTTTGTTCTGACAAGCTTCAAGTGAGTGCTTGAACACAGTAGAATGCTGCAAATGGAACTGGAGCTGCAGCTGCAATAGCTATCAAAGACGCTATTTAGATTGGGTTGCAGTTGCTTGCAGTTTTAGGCAAGAGAAGTTTGGGGTGAGGAATAGCGGGAGGCACGAAGAAAACATAAAAACCGGACTCATGAGTGTCATTTGTTGTTGTTTCAATGTGAGAAATGTTGAAATTGTTGTTATTTCAATGTGTTTTGTGGCGCCTCAAAGTTTCCAATGTAGACACGATGAGACTCACAAGTCCGTACTCTATCTTCCCAATCTAAACAGGCTCAAAAGTGTCGTACGTCCTCTTTTTTGCGTGCCCACAATGCAGCTGTACAGCTTTCTGACATTCTGACTGCAGAAGTACTCACAGCACAGCTATAGCATTAGGAATTGAAGAGAGCTAACTCCTATATAAACACTTGTCGAGTTGAAATGGGTTTGTTCGCCTCCATCAATTTTGAAATGTCAAAAATGCTGCACGCAAAAGTTAAAAGTGGTTGAACTGTTGCAGCTGCGGCTGCAGCTCCGTTTGCTGCTACGTTGCGTTGTCTTCGCAACGTTGAAATTATGTATATTCAATATTTTGACAGCTAGTCCGGCTGCAGCTCCAGTTGCAGCTTCGTATCCATTGTGTTCAGGCAGTGATTGCGTCATGTTGACGTCTTTCTTTTTTATCTTACTCCTACATATTTCTTGGTAAGAAAGACAATGTGAGGCAGGAATTTTCCAAAAAAAATTAAATACTTCTGCCTCACTTGTCCATATCTCTTTCTCTCCAAGAGATATGAGTGAGATAAAAAGCGTGACATGATTCATTGTTTAGCTATGATTAGACAGCCAATGTAAATGGTCAACGCATTGACTATCTTACGGCACCAAAAAAGTCATAAACACACTGCCAATAGACCGTCAACATTGACCATGTCAACGCATAACACATTGACGATCACATGAATGACGCTAGTCCGTCAATATCACATGGAAGTCAACGCAGACTACGTTGACGTGGCAGAAAAGTATGCCATGTCAACGTTGGGATTTTGGTCAACGCTTTGCGTCAATGTGTCCAAACATTTGCTCAGGGTGATTAAACGTTTAACGTCGGTGTCGGACGGTATTCTGCGTTGACGATCACACGGAGAGACAACTTTGGGACGGAATTTGACGGCACTTTGACGTCAGAGAGTCAACTCGTTGACCATTTTCGTTGACCGTCTAATCGTAGCCTTAGCATTTTTTGATTATAAAACCATTCCCCAATTCAATGGCACGAAACTTTTCACGACGAGATTTAACAAAATAATATTGAAGCTAACTGATTTACAATTACTTATGTTCGGTTTGACGGTTTCACAAATAATTAATGGTCTTTTAAATTTTAAAATGACGTATTTTGTGTAGAACAAACTTCATTTAAATATTTAAAAGCCTGTTAAACAGTTAAAAGGGCTTTGTCAATGCCTTGGCTAATACAATTGCTCATATATATCAAGATGTAGTTCTTCACATATGATTTTGGTCAGGTTTCTAGAAGTTTGGTCTTCAACGAGAACAAAACCTACAAAATTTCCCGAAGCATACAACTTTTTGGGTCTGTTAAACAATAAACAGTCGACATATCGAAGGCATATGGAAAGTTTTTTAGTGCCAGAAACATGCATTTTGTATTTATATTTCGGTTGTGACAATATCAGAACATATGTCTCCAGGATTCATTTTGTATAGCTGAGCTCAAAAAGCTTGTGTTTTTAGAGCTGGTAATGACGTGATTCTTTAAATTGTTGTCCCCACATTCAATTCTGAGCTGTAGGAGAGCGCTTAATTTTCCATCTTTTTTTGTAGTCCGAAGAAGCTATCGATATAAATAGCTTTCGTCGTCACTTCGTGTTCTGCAAAAAATAAAATAGGCTGAATAATAGGTGTTATTACAGCTCTAGTTTTTGTAGAGAGCTGTGGCAAAATCTGTCGAAGAAAATTCTGTCGGTCTTTGACAGATAAAGAGTCGGTTTGGACATGTCACTGACAGCTCCATGTGGAAATGTTTACCCCCAACGCCGGAAAAGAAGATTTACTTCAAAAATGTTGTGAGTGCCGGGACTCATAGTTTATATGTGTAAACATCAACGTTTGTCCAAGCGCAGTTTTGAGGATCCGTATGCGAAGTCGTCGATACGTTGTTGACTACATGCACGGATCCAAAACAGACTAGTTTGCTTGAAGGCGATCTTCAGATTTTTGTAACTGAACGTACCCAATATCCTACTATGCAGATTTTCGTAACGTGATACATCGCAAAGTGTGACCTCATAACGTCGCACAGAGGAAAGTCTACGTTTTTGTTCAATCTACCGCCCGCGCCGGCCTAGATGTTTACACATCAACAAAAATATTTATAAAATTTTATTGAAATCGGTTACACGTGCCACCGATCACTTCAAAATTCTAATACATAATAAGCGTAAATAATCTTCAAATTTGGGACAGATTATTTGTATGTATGTGATTCCCTCGAGGAGAAATTCAAATTTTTGGTTTAGCTCATCTCGAGCAGGTAGTTGCCGTACAACAATTATTTTTTTTTTGTTACGGCGGCGGTAACCCTTTTGATTAAACTTCGTATACCTATATAATGCCGAAATTTATTGTAAGAAAAGGCGTTTCAGGTTTTTGGTAAAAAGATCACTAAACGGACATAGTCATATATTCCATGTTTTTTTTATGAGAAAGTGTTCTCATTTTTGGCTTTTTCTCATATATGTACGTTTTAAATGATGGAACCGATCATGTTATAATTTTTCAATCATAAATAGTTCAAACAAAATGTATAAACACAAAAAATTAATTTTTTATTACGTTTGACATTTTTTATATTTTCCCGTTAAAGATTTCATGCATCTTCAATGTGTGGCAAGATCAAGGTTGTGCGATCCAGTCGTGCATATTTTTTTCCAATATTTTTACATAAATCTTATGGATGGTACCTATCTCAACGATTAACCTTAATTGACCAAAACCTTATTTACTTCGATATTTTGTCAACAATTATATGTATGTATGTCTTGTGTCTCTCAACAATAATTTCGAAAAAAAAAAAAAATAAATAAAAAAGTTCGGCAACCTTGGTTAATGACATGTAGACCACCCTGAAAGGTAAACATCATTACAAGCATTTAATAAACCATAATATGTTGTGAACGCGCGCCCACCGTCTCTAACAACACTTCAATAAGCTATTAACTACATTTAAATTTTTACCGAATTACGCAAAATTTGAAAATAAGTGGATGGGCACCTATATTACCACCACTCGTAGATTGCTGCTGCTGCTGTGGATTTATATGAAGTTCAAAGCCATTAAAAAAAAAGAGTCTCTAAAAATAAAAACCGAAGATGAAATTAAAACGCCTAAAGCTTAATGGAATCAGCAAACAACAACAAACTAAGTAAATCCCCTTTGAAACGTGTTATACCTACTTTATGAGCTGCACTGCAAGTATTTGTCATTTGATAAATGTAAAAGCCAGTAGCCGACAAAATTATTTGTTTAAAATTTGTTAGGCTATACAGCACCGATAGCAAGGTATGCGCACATCTTCAGAGTTGAGACCATTGGGGGTCTCCGATCTGATGATGAACAACAATAGCTCAAAGGGATGTGAAGGAGCAGTGAAAATCACTTATGGTGCATAAAGCGGTCATCATCACACGCCGCGCCGCGCCGCGCCGGCCGACCGAAATAAAGATGCGCAGCGCATTAGTAAGCTACTATAGTCGGGTTACTCGTTTTTTTATTTACTCGGGACTCTATGTGTACCAAGCTACATTTTTCTTTTACCTTTCCGAATGAAAATTGACAACAACAACAACAAAAATTCAATAATGTTGATGATTCGTAGAGTGTTTGTATCCACAGAAGCTATAACCTAACCTCTGCCTTGGAGTAGGTAATCCAAAAGTCGACCTCGACTTTTGTGTTTTGTCTGAAGAGCGAATGAGTGCTGCATTGAGGGTATCGTGCGGTACTACGACAGCATCCGCCGAGGACACGGATTTGTTTGCACACCTTATTAAGATTTTATGATACATGATAGGAGTAAAGTCTTATAGGTACATCATCTTAAAATGCTGACTTAAAAACCCGTGAGTCGGTATTGGTATACTAAAGCAATACAGTCGACGGACAGTAGCCGAAATAAATGTAAATATTGTTTGGCATTATTTCTCAGGCATACAGACAGACGGGCAAATATCAGAGTTTTTGATGTACATACAACATACATGCGTCGTGGTGGTGGCAGTGTTATTGTCGACGACCGACGACATGAAGGGATAATGGATCAACAACACGGTGGTCGATTCATCTGTTTACGATTAAGCTGTTAAGTATATATTTTCAACTTAAAGGTTCCTTCCTAATTGATCAGTTTTTAACATTTTGAAGGATAATTCTACTCGAAACTACCCGTATTTGATAAGTTAATAGAATGTCCCGCAAAATTTCATGAATATTTTCGTGTGCGAATGCATATGTTATTTTTGGAATTCATAACGGAAGTCGAACAAAATTTGTAAGTCGCTAATGGCAGTCAAATGAATGTCAACAAGAGATTAGTATATTTTGGAAGTGGGGGCTTGAATGTTTGTTTGTGCATTAATATTTTATGCAAACATATTTGGGATGTGGGTTTTTTGTTTGAAGATGTCATAATTGAGCTAATGAGGCAGATGTACAATTGTGATGCAGACATCCTTTTGTTATTGCAGTTAGATGAAGAAGGCGGCTTGGCTGGGTGGCGCGCAACCCAGAGGTATAATTTTCGATGACTTTGGGATATAGATAGATCAGACTGTATATACCTATATGAGTGATGCCTAAATTGGCATAGAGCTGCGACTTAAGGACACACCACAAGAAAAAGTCCAAACGGGGTCAAATCGCACGATCTCGATCTCCAGTTCGGTCGCCTCTGCGTGAGATAACCATCATCTCCTTAAATCGATCGACCTGAGGCCGAATTACCGCATCAACTATCGAGTAGGTACCCAATACGTGACTGAATTATGTGAGTTTGGTATTACCTATCATCCCCATATGTTTTACTCATTCCTTCGATCGCTGGATGGCACTCACTCAATCAGTCACTAATGCGGTAATTTTGCCCCTGAATTCAGAATGCCCATTGTGTGGGCATAAGCTGTGTGGCACGTATAGTGGCGTCTTGTTGAAATCACATGTCGTTCGCAATTCACATATCCATATCGTCGATCGGTGATCTCCATTGATGGTACCTAATCGCTGTCCCGGATGTTTTCAGCAGATCTTGCATTTTGTTGACGTTCGGTTGATTGTTCACTGAATCTGTTGGCTCAAATATGGCCACCATCAAACACCGAATATTCGACTGGAAAGTATGACCGTGTTAAATGTTATTTGGACGCAAAGCGCGGGCATCGTTGCACGTGTGTTGCTCGAAGCTAGTTATTTGCCATGGTGATTCGTCTTTAGGCCGTCTGTTAATTGGATTATAATTTCAATTACATTTTATCCGAGGTTAAATGTTGACTTTTCACCTCATTAGTGTCAAATATGTAGATAAAAATTAACGCGATTTGAATCCAAATTACACACGGCCTTAATATCTGAAAACAAAAAAAAAATAGGAAAATTAACAAGATGAAGATATAAACTAATGGCGAATTCCCTTCAACAAAGGAATCGATTTTTTTCTAAACAGAATCGATTTGTTTCTGTCAATTGAAAGGAATTCGTAAAAGAATCGATTTTTTTTCCGTGTGATTGTGTGCGTTACTAGACAGCTGCAATTAATTGTTTTTGTAGTTATACTGATGACTGAAAATATTGTGGAATATTTAATTTAATTATGTAGAATCCGTCGCAACAAAAAAAATCAATAAGCATTCCCAAAACTCCCCGACTTTCAATTTGACGTAAAAGAAATGTGAAATCCTTATAATGTGTGTGCATCGGTGTGAAATCTTGGTAAAAATGCAAGATTTGATTTGACAGAAAAGAATCGATTTTGTTAAGAAACAAATCGGAACAGAATCGATTCTTTTGTTGAAAGGAATTCGGCGCATAACATGGCTGCCATGAACTGTCAAATTCTACCCTACTCTATTGGAAAACCCTTTTACCAAAGTAATTTTTTTTTTTAAATAAAATAGTTTTTTGGTTGTAACTTATTATTGTTTAAACTTACACTTAAAATAAATAAACAAACAAAAAGAAATTTGCACTCAAAAATATATGAGCTTCCAAATACCTAGCGTTATCGTTTGGTCGTCCGGAACCATTTCGAATGCTTTTGAAAGCGTTCCTTTTGCACTAAATGACAGTTCTTCTTCCGAAAAAAAAAGAATCAATTGATTCTCGACTTCAAGAAAGAATCAGAACCAGAAGCACATATCCAATATACATATATCCCTACACTTTAAACGCCGAAATCGTGAAATGAAAGTTTTTGTTAGTTAATTTTTGGAATTGCGATTGTCCATTTGTGATAAAATTCGACCCATTTTATTTTATTTGCTTACTTTACTTATGGGAGCATAATTATACCATAATCTCACCATTTTCTTCGCAAAAAGGATCAAAATATTCCAAATTAGTGTTCGCCAAGTTAACAATTAATGAAAAATAGAAACAACTTTAATTTGATATCGATAATTGATGTTTCACAAATACAACGAAGTATAAACTTCAGAATCAAGAAATAGTGTAGCACACTTGTTCAATTGTCATTCCGAATCGAAGGGTTCCGAAAAGTTCTTGTAGATTACCCAACGAAAAGGCATTATTTGCATATGTAATTTTTTGACAGCAGCATAGATGTTCAGCTTGACGTACAGAGGGAATTAATGTTGCCACTGTAGTACCATGGTGCCCCGAATGTCGATGATACCCAGGTTCCCCTACTACTACCTAGATGTTAAGTCAATGTTTTCAGTTTTGGGCGCCAAGTTGCGTGCAATGATATCTCAATGACACATTAATAAAGAACGATATTAATATTTTTAACATACACATTATATATCTAAGATGCGTTGCGTTTTCGTAAATATTGGGAACGTTGAAGTCTAAGTAATTGAGTGCAAGTAATGTTACTATATAAATATAATTTCAATTTCAATAGGTATTCGAGAAATCAACAATTTCTTTGTAAAAAAAATGTCAACTTACATAAACTACTGATTCCATTTCCCAGACCTATGGATATTCTATCGGATATTAAAAATTTTATTAATTGAAAGCTTGAAAAACAACAACAAAATTAAAACAAATAAAATAAGACACTTTACTCTATATCTCTAAAGTCCACACACATCTTCCCACTCTCACAAAGCACAATCGTAAAAAGGCTAATTAAAACTGTCTTAAAGAAGCATAACCGCATAAATTCTGGGAAATTGAAGAATACAATCGCGACTACTGTTTGAAATAATTCAACGGATTTCAAAAAAAAAAAACATAATATTTCTATCGAATGATATTTCATCAAACATAATGCGAGGCATAGAGGGTGGATTTTTTGTGTTATATATGTGTTTCTCAACTCAAAGGCGGTATTTTCATAAGTTTTTTTTTTTCATTTAGATATACAGTCACAGTTCATTAATATGAAATATAAGTCAAGATTCTGACTATGAAAAAGGTTAAAAGACCTTACATTTAATTTTTAAACTAAAATGGAAGATGAAGGGATTTACTTCAAGTTCGTATATTATGTTATGTGTTTACATAATGTATCTAGGTAGCCTAGAGTATAGAAATTTGATTTTCAAATTTTGAGCTAAGCTAAGTATTTGGTAAAAAAAAACATATCTACCAAGTGAAATATGTACTTCCTTTTTTTTTCTTTTTCTCAGGCTATTAAAGTCCAAATTAACATGTAAAACGTTTGTGATACCACACATTTGTAAAGGGTGTTTTCTTAGAAATATAAAACTTTGAAATGGAATAAAACAAGGATGATTTTTTTAAATTGGCATACAATTTACTTTATTCGAAAGATAATCTCCTGGCATTATAATTTAAATACGATTTCTGGCATATAACCGCCACGGCTGGCTCGGACGTAGTTTAATCTGGAGGTCCAATTTTCGATGACTTTTTCCACTATTTGTGGCCGTATATCGGCAATAACGCGGCAAATGTTTTCCTCCAAGTGGTCAATCGTTTCGGGCTTATCGGAATATCGGCGTAGACTAGCGACTTCACATATCCCCACAGAAAATAGTCAAGCGGCGTTAAATCGTACGATATTAGAGGCCAATTAACGGGTCCGTTACGTGAAACTATGCGGTTACCATAAACGTTTCCTTCAATAAATCAATTGTGACACGAGCTGTGTGACATGTTGCGCCGTCCTGTTGAAACCACAGCTCCTGCACATCATGGTTGTTCAATTGATGAACGAAAAAGGTCACCATTGACTGTAACGTTCTGGCCACCATCGTTTTTAAGGAAGTACGGACTAATTATTCCATCAAACCATAAAGCACACCAAACAGTCAGTTCTTGTAGATGTAACGGTGTCTCAACATACACTTGAGGATTATCATCACTCCAAATACGGCAGTTTTGTTTATTGACGTATCCATTCAACCACAAGTGAGATTCATCTTTAAACAAAATTCGCTAATGGAAATTGGGATCAACGGCAATCTTGTTTTGGGCCCATGTGGGCACAATTTGGAAGCGTTGTTCAGGCGTCAGTCTATTCATTTAGAAATGCCATACCAAACTAAAAATAAATCACTTGACAGCTGATAAAATGGCCGCCAGTTAAAATCTTAGAGGATATATAATATGGAGTGATTGTTTTTATTCGAATGCGAAGCTTTCATAGGGGTCGCTGTTCAAGTTTCGGAAAGTTAAAGGCACTGAGTTTTCTGCACAGTGGAGAAAAAAACTAAAAAAAAGATATTGAAATCTTTAAATTTCAAGAATTACTTCAAATTAGAACAATTTAGAGAGAAAATAAGCAAATTATGACTTACAATTGATAGCAGACTGAAAGTGAAATAGTGGCCCCTATCATGGCTCCAGGCACTACAATGCATTAGGGATAGAAACGAGCACTCCATATTATATATCCTCTAAGGTTACAATAGTGCTGCCAACTTCAAGTTCTATACCTCTAAAAAAAACACCCTTTATTTATTTCATAGCTTTCATTTATTTCTCAACAAATTAAAAACAATACAATGTTATACTATACCTCATCCCACATAAATTTATAAATTTATGTTAAAGGATATACTTATCTATCAAAGAGAATTGCACTGTACAAATAAAAAAAAAATGCGAAAAAATGCATTTTATTTCATCTTTGAGATTATTTTCAAACCACATTTTACCTCAACTCAACCATTACTTTACGTTTTCATCAACATATAGGTACCTATGCCATAAATCAAAAGAAACATTTAATATAACGAGACGTGTCGCCAGGCAACAAGTTGCATTACAATAATTCTCTTAACATATATGATTTGATATTGGAGTATATAGGTACGACTTTATGTCTAGTCAACTTGTCGCTCTCCAGTAAACCCATCATCAAATGATAAGGATTCATATTTCAGAGCTCTCATAAAAATACAAGCAAGTATAATAAATGATGACCTTTTTCATGACTTTAATCGTCTTATAGAAACAGATAACCTATATGCTTTGATAACTGCTTCCTATATTAATTGTGTATTTTCTCATAATTGACAATACTAATTATACGGTTTAATGATAGAGTTGTTCGTTTATTTGGTTCAATAAATTTATTGATATGTACTCGTATGAATTGTCATTTTGTTGATAATTTGATCATATCTTTACCAATTAGTATGTTTATAGTAATCGCAGCTCTTCCAATCGACCACTTTGTACAGTAAAAAAAAAGAAGAAATTTTATTTCAAAAATAAAAACAACATAATTTTTGAGAATTTTTAATTTTTCTTGAAATGAAACGCAAATGAATTGAAAGAAAAATGTTTCTATCATTTTCTGAAAGGATTACAAGACAGGAAATTTCTCATCAAAAACGAACTTACTTTAAGCTTTACACTGTATACCTTGTTCTTTAATTCAAATAACCATCACTCGCTTTGTTGTTTCAATCGAACTCAACCTTGTCACGTACGCATCATTCCATACTGATCACGAACCTAAGCTTAGCCGTGGATAATCGTCGACACACGTTTAAAGACTCAGCACAAATCAATTAATGTCTTTTTGCGTTTCAATTGACCCAAAGCAACATCCGTAAGATGATACCAAGTGGGCAAGAGGTTCAGACAACCAAGGTTATCAAGCTTGAAAAAGCGGAATCGTCAAACGTAAAAATTTAAATCGCCAAAACATCGCCGAATTTCAAAATTTTTCACCCAATAAATCCCCAAATTCAAAAATTTCGTAACTTGTTGTTTGTCGTTGGGCGTACGTTATATAAATATTTTAGGGGTGAGAAAGAAATCGAATTTCAGTTTTGGGGTAGTTATGTATCAAACGGAAAATATCAAACCGAGTTGGCCAACTCGGTTCGAAGCAAAATAGCCAATAGGTGAATACTTTTCGTTCAAGCAAAGCGAATTGCAAAATGCAAATCGAGTTGGCTATAACTCGGTTCGAAGCGATATCGGAGGATACTTTTCTCTCTTCACGCGTTTTTTTTTTTTGAATAATTTGACTCGGTTTGGTATTAGATCGGTTTCTTTCCAATATCACCCATCAGTTGACCTTAAATAACATTTTTCCGGAGCAGTAAAAAAAAACTGAAAATTTGTGACTTTTTATAGGTTTTTTAATACATCGGCATCGTAGCGATCCTACAATGGAACTTGACAGTGTATAGCTTGACAGATGGTTGTCAAACAATATTTTGGGGCAATTAGTGTATTTAGTTCCAAAAATCACCAAGAGTGGCCCTTAAATCACAATTTTTTCAGATCAGTAAAAAAACTGAAGATTCATATTTCATTGGTTTTTTAGACTATGGTCCATCGCGTTATTCGGTTCGGTATTTGGTTGATGTTTGGAAGTTCGGTCAACGTTTTCGGTTCGACTGTTACAATACAACCAACACAAACAGTATTTACAATACATTCGGGTTCAGCCCGAGTCGATGGCATAGCAAAAACCGAGTTAGGAATTGGGTATACAGAAACCACACAAGGCAATTTTTCTTTTTTCTCGCTATGCTCTAATACAAAAGTAAAAACCGGTTGTTGATTAGAAAAAAAAAATTCAACTCGGTTTGTTCAAAACTCGGTTTGACTCCGTTTACTAAACCGAGTTGACACATCACTATTTTGGGGTGCGTTCAGAATTAAGAATTGCGATGGATGCACTCAGCGCAAACAGCGATGAAAAAAATGTAAGGTTTAAGTGAAAATTAGAGAAAATTAAATAAGAATTTCAAATCGACAAAAACTAAAAATATCGCCTTTTGTGGGGAACATCAGCAAACCAAATAAAATTTCAAATCGCCTGTTTGGCGGCGATAAATCGGACAATCTGATAAGCCTGCTGTCAACTATTCCTGTGTTTGTTTTATCTACAGGAATGGAGGGGACCTACAATTTTCTGCAGAATCCGAATGGCTTAGGTGGGAGGCACTTATTCATGACAAGGGATACACTTGGAGGGTTTGTCACTTCTTTGCAAGAGGGCATAGCAGATTTTTATTTATGTGGACGAGGTTGGGAATCGAACCGAGACCTCCGGCATGACAGTCCTCCGCTCTACGCACTAACCATTACCCAACTCCACCGGCTACTACAGATTGCACATTAATTTTGTTAAATATTGATAGGGCCAGTATAGTTTGACAAATCAAACTAACCTTTTTTATTTAACTCTGAACGCATTTATTGGAAAATCGATTTTTTGTCAAATAGCAATCAATAATTATTATTAACTATACCTAATTTATAGATTATGGAGGGTGAACCAACCAATTTAAGACACTGTTCTACAAAATTAAATTTTTTTTTGTTGCTGAAAAAAAAAAACAAATTTTGTCCAAGGCTATAAATAAAGGAATGATCATTTATTACATAATATCATCATAATGTACACAATAACGCTAGTGTTAAATTTCATATATCAACTTCAATTCAAGAAAATTGTGTGAGTGCCGGGACTCACGGTTAATATGTGTAAACATCAAGGTGCGCGGATCCAAAACGGACTTGTTTTTGCTGCAAGGGGATCTTAAGATTTTTTTCACTGAACGCACCCATCCTAGTATGCAGATCGTAACGTTGCACACCGTAACGTTGCACGACGTAACGTTGCACACGAACGTTCACGTTTTTTTCACTCTACCGCCAGCATAGATGTTTACGCATCAAAAATCAAATAGAACATCTACCCAATAACCAGAAGCAAGAAAATTAAAAATAAAAACAATTTTGTACAATTCGTTCTACGACTACATGGATGACTATAACTGATGCAAATGTGCCCTATTTCGGAATAATAAGTCAGTGTTAACGGTCCGTAAAAATCCTATTTTGCTTTGCTTATTCAATTTAATGCATTCTGCTCGAGGACGAAACAGAACCACATGTGTATAGAAGGTATTATTATGAATGTATATCATGTCTCTATAGAAAACCATCTCATCTTGATAACTGGTACATTATATACTAACACAGAGTATTTCTTAAAATCTGAAAAACCGAAAATTTCATTGGAGTCGCGCCCTCATATTATTCAAGTCGACAGAATGGATTTTAACGACAACAGAGTGGTGGCGCGTCAGCAATTTTTTTTTTGAAGAACAAAAATATCTTTTGTGGGTTGTTCTTGTGCTTTATTTTCTTTTTAGATACAAAAAGAATCTTAATGTATATTGTATATATATATATAATTATTTGTGATCTTTCTTTGAGGTATAACCGTATAACGTATAGCTGAATGAAAACATATAATAAAAAAAAAAACAAACAAAAATGTCGCACTCGGAATTCTGCTTAGAAAGAATTAATCGGTTTTGATTGATCATTAAAATGTCACTAGACACTTCCTTATCATAGCTTAGTTGTTGTGTTTTAGATGTTGAAAATTATGATGCATGATTAAAAGAAAAGAGTAAAACAAAAGGTAACGAGTTCGAATGTTTGTTAACTTGAATTTTGAATTATTAAGTGGCGCTAGCTGTCATTTATAAACAAGTGCAAGGTTATTTGCTAAATAGAAGAAAAAATGTTGCTGTAGTAGAAGCTGAAGTTGGCTCAACTCCTTCATATAACAGAGTGTTTGATGTGTAAACATCTATGCTGGCGGTAGAGTGAAATACAAACGAGGACTTTCCTTAGTGCGACGTTAGAAGGTCACACTTTACGATTTAGCACGTTACGAAAATCTACATAATAGGATATTGGGTACTGTTTAGAATTAACCAAACTTTATTTTATTTCAATTTTCAAAAAGGTACTTAACCTTAACGAACCACGCTGCTTGCTATCCTTAACCAGTCTGAAGTTTCTTCTCAATTAGAATTCGCGCTGTCAATTCGATCTGTTTGATTTAAGTATCGTTTTTCGTCACATCTCCCCCCTTTTACGCTTAAGGCTGATAGAACTGCTTCAAGCGGTTAAAATGAACAATTTTTTCAGTCCTTCCTTTCTTGATGCGGCAAATAACGTCAGAAACCCTTTGTAGAACCTCACACATCTGTCACCAAAAGTTGAGAATTAACCAAACTTTATTTAATTTCAATTTACAAAAACGTACTTAACCTTAACGAACCACGCTGCTTGCTATCCAAGACCACTCTGACGTTTCTTCTCAATTGGAATTCGCGCTGTTAAGTCGATCTGTTTGACTTAAGTTTCGTTTTTCGTCACATTCAGTTCAGTGACAAAATTGTGAAGATCCCCTTCAAGAAAACAAGTCCGTTTTGGATCCGTGCACGCATAGCTAACAACGTATGGACGACTTCGCATCGCATACGGATCCAAATATGGATCCTCAAAACTGCGCTTGGACAAACGTTGACGTTCACAAATATATACCGTGAGTCCCGGCACTCACACAAATTTTGTTTCTACAGCTGTAGTTCACATTTTAGACGGCTTTTTTGTACCTTTGTTATGGCTACGATCTATGAAATACAGCTATAGCCTACCAACTAAACTATTGTTTGCGTTTAATCATTAAATATAAATATGTTCTTTGGTTGCAGAGGAAAAAATTTTGGCATTAGCCAGAAAGTCGAAAATCAAAAACCGGTTCTATGAAAGTTACCGTTACTTACAGTTTATTTGTAAGTTATTAATTCAACGAAATGCAGACCATACCTACAAAAGTACCTACACCCATACATTTGTTTTTATCAAAATCATTAGAGCCGCTTCTGCGATAAATAGCCCTTTTTAACGGCTATACGGCAGGTACCGTTATTAAATTGTAGCTAAAACGAAAATTTCAATTTCCCCTCTAGGGAATCATCTTTATTTCAAAGTTTCCAAAAATCGCTTCAGTAGTTCAACTTGTATGCATATATCTCTATTATGGTAATGTGAGGGTTGATTAAAATCCCTATGTCGTTTTTTTTTCACCAATCCTAAATTTGCCCTTCATAATATCGTAAATAAAACCTTGAAGCATGTACTTAATAAAAAGTCAATTGCCAAAGCGACAGTCAATTTTTCACTTAAGGTAGCCCAAAACGACGAACATGCTCGTCGAACTTGTTCGTTTGCGTTATCCCCTGCACGGCGAACACATTTGGCGAACATTCATTTCGTTCTGATTCTTTAAAGAATAAATAAACATCTTGTGCGATAAAGAAGCGCAAGTGGCCATTGTGTTTAATCTGTGATATGCACTCAACGAAGTTCGCAACAAAAATGAGGTTTGCTTGCGAACATGGCCCTACGCGGCGAACATCGAAGCCAACGAACACGACAAAATCGAAATTTTTCGCCAACAGTGAACCGTTCGCGACCCTGCCCCTATACACGGCGAAAATATAGCGAGCACAAACAAGTTCGGCGAGCATGTTCGTCGTTTAGGGCTACCGTTATGCCCATATTATTGGCTTGCTTAATCCAGATTAAAAATTTAATCAAGGTTTTAATTAATTTAAAAACATTATTGCAATTTTCTGCCGAATCCGAAAGGCTAAAGTGCGATACACTTATTCAGGACAAGGGATACTCTTGGAGGATTTGTCACTTACTCACAATAGTGTCATCTGCACTGACCATTACGCCAGTGGCTACTGCCAATTCCATTTTATTCAGTCGTAAAATTCTAATTTAAATCTAGTTTTAAATAAAATGTAAGAAAATCCAATTGAAATTAAACTGCTCTCAGGAGACTAGTTTAAGTACTTACATCCAGATTATTTTATACAAGGATAATAGAGTCATAAATTTAATGAATCTAGATTTATTAAATCTGGATTTAAAGTCCATTTAAAGCCAAAGTGATTAATATGGCTATAACAGTGGCAATATAGAAAAACTTGAAAAACATTACCATTTGCATCTAATATTCAAAAATTCTCCTCTACATTTTTTGTATTTATTTATTATTGTTTTCCTTCTACTAAATCACCGAAACCGAATGTGTTACAAACAAGTGTCAACTGTCAAGTATTCCTCTTTGTCTCTATCAAAAATATCGTTTGCAACAAAAATGTGTGAATAATCCTTCAAAAATCAAAAAACAGAAACACAATACCAAACGTAATAAAAATATATGTCACATTAACAAATTACAACTGACAAGTTTTCTAGCAAAAGGAACATTCAGCCATCCGAGAAAAAACGCGAACCTATCAACTGTGACATTTGTGCACTTCTTGTTTATTTATGTAACATTCACGTCACTGTAGTACAAATGAATTGCCGCCTATGGCGAATACTTGACATTTCTTTCCTTATTCTTCACAAAAAAAAAAACAGGGGCGCACTGTTCTCTTCATACATGGTAGACATTTTTCGTCTTTATGTAGCTTCTTTTTTTTTTGAAATGGCGCTTGAACTGTCTAGCATTCGATCTTCGAAACGTCATGATTAATTTTTGGAACATCGCGCTAGGAAAATATAAATACATTTTTCATTTTTAAAAGTGCTCTCGGGTGGGCGCGACATAACACAGAATATAATACTAAAGTCGCTCTACAAAATTATGAAGCGAGTATATGTGGATGATATCTTGTACGTTCAGTGTCAACTTCATGTTGACATCAAAATCTTGTTCGCACAGTGTGCGGCACATGAATCTCTGCTGCCGCCCGGTGGCATATCGTTACAGAGGGCAACGAAATTTGGTTTGTCGTCTAGCGTTCGTTAATTAAAATAAGTTGATGTATTTTTGACTGCAATAATCTAGTGATCGTTAATTTAAGTCAAATGAGTTAGACTTAGGCTTAAAATAAAACGAAACTAATAGCTAATCTCTTAAATAATATTAATGTATTTTTAAGCGATTTGAAGAATTTAGAAATTAGATATTCTACAAAGGGCAGATGCTGACAAATTGACGTTAGTAAAAATGTCAAAATTTAAAAAAATCTGCACGGCTGGATCGCACGAAGTTGCTCTTGTGGTTAACAACTGTAGGTAATGTAGCCTCACTTTGAAGATGCATATTAATGGTTAATTTATAACTATAATGATATCTTTATAGACGAGACTTAAGAAATTCCAATTTATAACAGTGTTAACATTTTATTATTATTGTTTATTGTACTATTCATATACTAGAATGTCATATACTAGAATGTCAGCAAAAATACTTCCAATTGAATTTTATTCATTACAGTCCACTAAAACAAAACAAAAACAATGCATTTCTATTGCTTTCGTTTTTCTTCTTCTTCGTATTAAACTGCTGTGCCATCTCAATGAGAGATGATCGACAGTTAAGGGCTGTTATAGAGTTGATAGAGACAGATCCCAGGGATTTTATGGCGGCTTGGCTAATACAATACTTCCAGGAACGCCAAATCCTCCCAGATAGATCTGGAGGGAATGGTGACCTGAAAATTTCTATCGTACTGTAACTGTGGGATGGTGTAGTCAATATTACATATGTTATTATTATTAGTCCAATGTGAGGAAGCTTTAAGCCGAATGGCTGTGCTTTAGCAAATATATCAAGAGGTGCTAAATGGAACATAATATCCAATGTAGCAGGAGGGGTTGTAAGAAGTACTCCGCCCATACAACGAGAGGCTGAACGTTGGACCTTGTTTAGCTTTTCACAATTTGTAGTTTTATCTAAAGCGTTCCATCATACTGTCACACCGTATGTAAGAATTGGTCTGACAACGGAGGCTATACAAGCCAATGAGTAATGCTGGGTTTAAGACCCCATATACTTTCAGACATGACAATCCAGATGCGATTGCAGATGTGTCGACGTTATTAAAGGCGTCTTCATGAATATCTAGGAAAGCAACCATAAAACAATACACTATAAGGAATATACCCTAGCCACCTACTTAGATGTAGAAGGGGCTTTCAACAATGTCCTAACCGAATCCATTCTGGAATCACTCGTAGACTTTGGTGTAGAGGACTGCATCAGGGAGTGGATAATATCCATGCTCAGCGATAGGAGGATTCAAGCTACTTTAAGTAATAATAAATCGATCAAACACGTCAATAGAGGTACCCCACAGGATGGAGTTCTATCTCCACTTCTCTGGATCCTAGTCATGAACAAAATTGTCGTTAAGTTGGAGAGATGCGGGGTGAAGGCAGTTGCGTATGCGGATGATTTGGTGATTTTCGTTTCAGGATAGTTCCCAACTATGATCAGTGAGATCACAGAGATGGCTTTGAGGAAGGTTAGTAACTGGGCCACGAGTTGTGGACCTGGTGTTAACCAAAGAAAAACTGAACTGATGCTTTATACCACCAAAACAAAAATACCTCACTTCACGCTGCCTTGACTCAACGGCGAAGTTCTCTCACTTTCTTCCAATGCGAATTACCTGGGCGTTATTCTTGACCCCAAGCTAAATTGGAAACTGAATATTGAAGAACGGGTTAAGAAGGACTTTATAACCTTTTATGCGTGTAGTAAAACCTTCGCACAAAAATGGGGCCTACAATCGAAGATGATACTGTGGACTTACACAGCCGTGGTAAGACCGGTCCTTACGTATGGCTCTATTGTCTGGTGGCCCGCACTTAGCAAAACGTATAACATAAACAAACTCAAGAAGGTTCAAAGAACAGCTAGCGTTGGCACCACAGGGGCCCTACGCTGCTGCCCGACGGATGCCTAAGGCATCTTCCTGCACCTCTTACCTCTTGATTTACATATTAAATATTTAGTATCCTGCAGCGCGTTAAGACTTAAGGAGTCAAATTGTTGGATTGCTAAGCCATATGGTCACAGCAATATCACAAGTTCGATTCCTAATGATATGCTTTCAATGCAGACCGACTACTGCACTCCTGCATTCGATCTTAGAAAGGTTTTTAAGGTCATATTTCCATCCAGAAAAGATTGGTAGGATAATGTCGTGACGAGAGACTTCGACACTACTTTTTTTACTGATGGTTCCAAGATGGAGTGTGCGGTGTTGGTTCAGGAATTTTTTCCGAATCTTTGAACATCTCTAGTTCCTTTCGGCTACCTGACTTCGGAAGCGTATTTCAAGCGGAATTACTAGCAATCAGGGAAGCATGCAAGATACTCAAACAAGATCCTAACCAAAACCGGAACACTGCTATCCTGACAGACAGTCAGGCAGCTGTGAAAGCAATTGATTCGGCTACAACATCATCTAAATTGGTCCACTAATGTTGGGATGAACTACTTAGCCTTAATGTCAACCTCAGAGTCACTCTTATCTGGGTTCCAGGTCATTGTGGCATTGAGGGAAATCAGCGGGCTGACGAACTGGCCAGGCAAGGATCAGCCCTTCATAGCTCACTTGCGGAAACAGTTAATATTCCGCTTGGAGTTATGAAGGGCACTTTAATCTCAATTTTTCTTATTGAATCCAATCGCAGGTGGGAAAGTTTAACAAACTGCGTCATATCCAGAAAAATATGGCCCATCTATAATAAATCTCGAACAACTGATCTGATATTTAGGCCCAGGCGAGACATAGCCAGGGTTGTTGCGACATGTTCTGACCACTGGCCTGTAGGAGAACATGCGGCGAAGCTGGGCATTCCGTACAATACTTTTTGTAGTAGTTGTGGGGACCATCAGGAGAAGGAAACAGTGGCCCACTTCCTCTGTAAATGCCCTGCTCTGGCCAGATCGAGAGCGAAATCTTTTGGAAAGGCTTTTCTTGAAGATCTACACGAACTTTCTGAGATAAAGATCAAAGATTTAAATTCTTTTCTCAACGCGACAAAATGGATCTAGGTCTAGTTTCGACCTTGATTCCTTCACCTCACCCTTTGGACTCCTTTAGACAGCGCGTAGGCTGAATAAGGGCGTTTTAAGGACCCGTAATGTAAGCCCGTATGTGCAAACCCCTCCAATAATATTAAAAAAAAAAATTAAAAATAAAATATAATAAAAACCACTTTCACCCAAACCCAACAGGTCAATACGAGTTATGGTATCAAAACGGCGCACTCTAGCGCTAATTGGGTCACGGAGCGAGTTTGCTCTGGGCCGCCATCTCTACCTACCTACCGTACTCCTTATGGTATGGAGGAAATATTCGATGTTTTTTACCAGTATGTGTAAAGCTGTGTCCACCGATTTCCCTTTGCAGTAATCATGTTGAGCCGTAGAATCAATGCTTGTTCTAAGATGAATAGCAATCAGTCGTTCAAAAGTCTTGAGAAGGAATGACGATATAGACTTATAGGTGAGAGAGAGGGGAAATCTTTTGGGTTTACATCATGATCATGAGACCATTTGCCAGCTTTGCGGGTAGAAATACAACTTTAACCTCCCCCCAAGACAACGGAATGTGGAGTAAGTTTAAACAGATATTGAAAAGCTTCTCAAGAATTGGTAGAACGATGTCTATGTTATGGATGGTATGACGAAACCCACTTTGTCGGACTTCCCGAAATTTAAAGTGGGAAATAAGTCCCAATATCCTTTTAAGGGTTCTTATGAGGAGTATTTTATCAAATTTTGAGTAACGGTATCAAAGTTGTTTTTGTGTTCGTATTATTGGTATTGTATCCATTCCTTATGAATAAAAACACGCACCCAGGAATGGTTGACAGTTATAGGTACCTAAGACACTATAAGCCCTGGTTCTCCACGAGCTTTCACGCTATCAATTTATATTGTGTCCAATTTTGGAGGATTTTATATCTATATTATTCACTCGCTTAATCCAGATTAAAAATTAAATCCAGATTTAAATTACATAATTTAAATAAAAACATTAAATCCAATTCTACATTATTCACTCGTTAAATTTACATTGTAGATGTAGATAATCAATGTAGATAAATCAGGAGACCAGTTTAAGTATAAATATATACTAAATCCCAGTTTATTTTGGACAAGGATAATATGGAACTATAGATTTAATAAACCTGGATTGTAATTCTACTTAAATATAAGAGTATCTTATAATATTAATAATCCATACCTCAACATTTGGTTTCGTAATAATTCTAAATGTTCTGTTTAGCGGCTGTCTTCTACCGAAAGATTGCTATCGTTTATAGAACTCAATTATGTTATTTAATATAATAAGGCATTTCTATTCTGATCTAAATTAAAAAAGCCAAAAAAAAAGGAAATGTAATTTATCGATTATAGTTATTATATATCACATCGACATGCACCATTTCCAACTGCACCTATACATGTCATAAAGTCTAACCCATAAAGACTCAAATGAACGTTTATTATTTTTTTTTTTCATCTGAGTCATACTTATAAAATCAGCTCAGTAGCTAGCTATCGATATCCAATTTTATTCTTATATATAGAAAGTATTCCGCGTATTATTATTCTATTAGTTCCACACACTTGTTAGTAATAAACTTGGAATTGCTCATTTTAATAACCGAACTCTTATAGCGATATGTTAAAGGCAAGTAGTATAGCTATATGGAAACAAATATAATGAGTGGTGTTTCGAACAAAGGGAAAAATGATTTTAAACAACAAAAAAAATCACACATTGTTCAAACGTGAGAAGTAAGAAGTTGCGTCCGTGACTAAGATGCATGCAGCAAGTGGCCCTTTAACAATGTATATACTCATATTCAATAGATTCTTGAAAAAAATAATGCAGCAACTTGTAGTAAAAGTTATATAGTATATACAAGCTCATGAATGAGGGACCTTACGTTTCATGTTTTTGTTTTGAATTTTTTTTTTTTGTTGCTCCTATACCGTGCCAGATGGGCAGAACTAGAGTATCTGAGTCTCAAAATAAACCTCACTAACCTACGTATTTCTTATCATACTCAGAAGTTCACGAGACAGCTTTCGTTTGCTTAGAAAAACAAATTAATCAACAATTAAAATCTGTTCGAACGTCAATAATTCACATGCTTTAAAATTGGAAAAAATCGTTGAACGGATTTGTTGTATAGGTACATATTTAACTGTTAACACCTGAATTGATGCAAAGATAAATAGAATTTACCGGTATAGAAACCACTAAATACCCTTCATAAACGATTTGGGCTTGTTAAATAAGGCCATGTCTTGTATAAGTATAAAGCTTACTAATTTAGAAGGCTTTTAGTCATCCTATGTATATAAAAATGACCACCGGCAGACTCGGTTTAAACAAATTGCTTTGAATGATTCAGATTGTCCAATTCCAATCCCGCTCCCGCCCTTTTGATTTGTAAGCTTATAAAGAATCAATGGACCAAGTTAGATTTTTTATTTTACCAAGTTGATTCATATTACCTCTGTTTGCTTACATCTCAAACTAACATTGGACATAGGTTGAAATTGCCAGTTTTAGGAAGTAAACGAACAGGCCTATTATTTTTAGTTATTCCTAGTTTTCAATTTCGTATTTCGGTAGCGCTATCCTTTGATGCTGATGGCAATGACATCGTCGTTTTCGAAGAAATATACGGACTCTCACAGACAGCAACGCACGTATCGTTGTCCCAAAAGAGTTTGATAATAAAATTTTATCACCATGGCAGTTTACACGATTGAACAGCAGAATCGTGTAAACTGCCATGGTGATTTGGCATCAGTAACTGAATAATAAACAACTGATTTATTAGATGTCACCAAAACAACATGGCTGCCACAGGCCGTCAAAATCTGCCCACGACAATTGCAAAACCCTTAACCTAGTTTTCAATTCCGTATTTCATTCCACCACATCTGTGGTACCTACTTCAAACATCTGTGGTTCCTACTGTAAACAAATCTTCTTTTTACCTATCTTTGTTGGGGCTCACGAAATAAAGGTAGAACTAGAATAGTCGGAAGGCCACGCAAGTGGTCGTACGAAACCGAGCGAATACAAAGAATTCATTTGTTGTACTGTTCGTCTTGTTGTCGTTGTAAGTGGATGGATTCAAACATCAAAATGGTGAAAGCAAACTAAAAAGAATTTGGCGCTTGGTGCTTAGTTTTCGACTTATTTTTCTGATTCTCAAAATGTAACTGAAGTAAAATCTTAAGTTTTCTTTTAATTAATTTATACCAAATCGAATTTTAGTGGTTTTGCAAAGTAAATATTTAAAAGCCTATCACTCTGTGCTGTGAAAATTGACATTGAAGCAACAATTATTTAATTTGTTTTCTCACTTTCAACCACTTAAGTGCATAATGGGTGACTTGTGAAATTGACGTTTCGGAAAGCTACTTTTCAGTCGGTTTTGACATAAGCTTCTTACAGCTTCCGCCTATTCTAGTTCTACCTTAACTCTTCGGCAAATTAGTAAATCGAGCTTTTTGCTTCATTAAGTTGCGCATGTGAATGTGTATAGCTGTTAAGTTGCAGTACAGTTCCGTTGCTGCTAGGGCGCAATATAGCAAGCGCATTAACATATAATGACTGATGTAACAATTGATTTAGGATTTGGGACAGGGCATTTCGGAAAGAGCGCTGGGTTATTGCGATGTTCGAAAAGTAGGTCTGCCCTCAAAGGCCAAAATGCCTATCGCTACTGTTATATATGGACCATTACATCGTTCAAATGTCCGCCGCGACTTCTCTCGGTGGCGTGCATCAGAAATCTACAATTTTCCATGACTCTGGTGCATAAATCAGGCTGCATTTGAACGATGGCATGGGTTATGTTGGCTTTGAGGGCCACTGTGGTTTGTGGCTTATTTGTATAGACCTGCGACTTCAGAAAAACCCACAAGAAAAAGTCTAACGGGGTCAAATCGAACGATCTCGTTGGCCAGTTCAAATCACCTCCACGTGAGATGACCATGCCCCTCGAATTGCTAGTGCGCAATTTCCAATGTATGGTGTGAGCTGTGTGGCACGTGGTGCCCTCCTGTTAAAACAAGATGTCGTTGGTGTCCATATCATCCAATTGAGGCCACAAGAAGTTGGTAATCATCGACCTATAGCCCTCACCGTTGATGGTGATGGCCTGGCCAACGTCGTTCCCAAAGAAATATGCACCGATGACGCCGCCAGCCCAAAACCAACATGCATTGGACCCTCTTGGAACTTCTGGATTGTTATTGTCCCAAATTCGACAATTTTGTTTGTTGACGTACCCATTCATCCAGAAATGAGCCTCATCGCTGAAGATGGCCGTAAATTTTTTTATTTGCACGTATTGTTGAACGCTACATAATACGTCTGCAGTTATATTGCAAAACAGACTGAACAAACGAAAGCCAATTTGACGAATGTATAGCTTTAACAATATGGCAAACTGTCAAAGTTCGGAAGTCCCTATTGAAAGATTTATATCTGAACGAAATTTTTTATATCTGAACAAAATTAAAGAAATATTTTTTTTTATTTGAAACCGATTTCATGCCATCCAAATATAGGAACTATGATAAAACCCATATAACGACCACCTTAATGTATACCTAATGGGATCACCCTTTATAGGCATAGATTTATGTTAATTAAAAATTGTAAGAAAACAGTGTTGCAAATTTAAAAAAAAAAAAAAGGAAGGAAGGAAGCTGAAGAAGAAGATTTAGTTGTGAGGTTAGGTTCAGTTTGATCTTACTACAAGTCTTTTTAAGACTGCATCAGTGACATTCAAATACTAAAATTGAGAAGTAAATACACCAAATGCAAATACCCTACACACAAATAAAAAACGAAAGTAAACACACATTTCGAACTTTGCACGTTTCTGCATTTCTTCGATTATGACGTAACTTCCTCATCTATTCCACATCCGTGATTCCTAGAACATGCCAATTAATCGTTCTTAAAAATCGGAAACAAAGATCATTACAAATGTGTGCGCTTGTTTCACATGTTGTTGCAAAAATAATTACAAACAAAACCATTCTCCTCTTGGCTTCTATTATAAATATTAAATTATTTTCTTTGTCTATTGCAGAAAATCAGTGCCCTCAATATGGAGAGGTCAACCAGCTGGGTGGAGTGTTCGTGAATGGACGTCCCTTGCCGAACAACATTCGTCTGCAAATAGTCGAATTGGCCAGACGAGGAACTCGACCCTGTGACATTTCTCGGCACCTGCGAGTGAGCCATGGCTGTGTGTCGAAGATTCTTGCGAGATACCATGAAACTGGCTCGATTTTACCCGGAGCTATTGGAGGTTCTAAGCCGAGAGTTACCACCCCAAAAGTTGTTAACTACATTCGTGATTTGAAGCAACGTGATCCGGGTATTTTTGCATGGGAAATACGTGATCGTCTGCTAAGCGAAGGTGTTTGTGATAAGACCAATGTGCCCAGTGTGAGTTCGATTTCGAGAATTCTTCGAAACAAATTGGGTTCGATGCCACATCATTCGCCGACGACTGCATCCGCAGCACATCATCATCATCACACGCACCTGTACAATTCTCTGTATCAAAGCTATCCCTATGGCATGCGATCAGTACCTTGTAGTTCACCTTCCCCACCACAAGGTCAACTAAGGCCCACACACTGTTGGCCATCTTCGCATTCTGTCCATGATATTCTTGCCCATCAAGCGCAGGCTGCCAATAATGCATTGCGAAATAGTTGCAATGGCAATGTGGGTGCCCTACCGGCTATGCCAACGGCTGGTTCGCCCGTCGCAACACATCTCGGCGTAGACGAAACGAACTACTACATGTACATCCAAAACGCCAGTATGATGCATCATGGCGGAATGATGACGACTGCAACGGGATTGTGAAGTTATTTTAAATTTAATTTTAGATTGAATATTATGTTTTTATTTAAAATTAATTAATTTAAATTTATTTTTGGTATAAAAACATTATATAGAATAAGATTAATATATTTTATTTTAAAATCTAAGCTCATGAGGAATCATTTTGCATAAATGATATGCAGCTAGCTTGGTTTCGTTTAAGTTATTTTTTTTTTTAATGTTCAAGTTTACTAAGAAAAAAAAAGTATTATGTTGAGTTTTTTTGTTAGGAAGAAACATATGTATGTATATTATGTAGAATAATAAATACCATTAACTTTAAGGAACTTAATTTTTGTTGAACTAGAAAACCCAACAGTGAAGCATTGAAAATACGTAATATTATATTATGCCCACATCAAATGTGAATTTATTATTTTAAGTGCCTATTTACAAAAAAAAAAGAAAATATTTGACAATTAAAATGTTTACAAGAAATAAAAATCGATTGTTGTTTTTATTAAAATTCTAGAAATTTTCTGAAAAACCAGAAGAAATTGGTAAGTTGGCTGAAAGTCACGTTAAACGTCATTTGCGTCAAAAATACAATTTTAGGACTTTCTTAAACGCATACTGCAAAAGACAGCTGCTCGAAAACCCAAAGCGAAGTTTTTTTACAAAAGCGTTGCATATTTTCAATAGCCGCGTTCCTTTGGAGGTGGCGTAGCACTCACGAGCACTTTGCTATAGCCATTTTCAATAACACACAGAATTAATTTCCCTACAAATCTCGTCTACTCGCCATGAAAGCACGAGTAGTTGGTAGTACTAGATTATCGTTTGGATAAATACTCATGAGTAGTTGGCCACCTCCACTCCAAAGGAACACGACTATTAACGCAGTTTGCTAAATGTCATATGTTCGATGACATTATCTGTGGTGCACCTCTGCAGTAAAATGATTGAGTTGAAGAGGAAAAAATTGTGCTGTGTCTGTGTGGTTGAAAGTTGCCTGCGCACCATATAGCAACAGATCGTGTTAGTAAACGTCAAATGCATTTGAGAAAAAATGGACTTCTCTTGATCAAACAGATTTTGTCCAAGCAGGACTATGGCATAATAGGTCTGTTTGGTATCTTTTTTCCGCAAAATGTGTTAAACCTGTCAAAACACCAAAGAGAGAACGGATTTCTCAAAAATGGAGAAATTTACAAGAAAGTTAACAAACGCATTGAACCGCTTTTGTGTACAAAATGTCAGAATTTTACTCCTCACATCAACAATCACGTGCCAAAAGTCTGGTTTTGTTAACAATTTGCGTTTAATTTAAAAAAAAAATCACATAAAATATAAATTTATCAAGTTATTTATTATTTATAAAGTTAATTTTCACATACCAGAAACCACAATTTCAAATTAAAAGCAAAAGATGCTAACAGCTGGGTGTTTTGACAGACTTTACTCTTCTTGCACACAGAAATTTATGTAGCACAAATTTGCAAGTTATCCAATGGAGGGGAAATTTTTTTCACTCTCGATGTGCTCTCTCGTTGCAACTTTTTCGAGTTAACAAACAGGAATTTGTAACAAATTGTGCAATTTTGTACAAATTCACAAGAAATTTCACGTTACAAAACAGACCTATTATTTGACTATAGCAATATCTCCGTCAAAAAATGACGATCATTTAACGATACAATTGACGTTAATTGTTGATTTGACGTTTTCGAAAACGGCCTAAAACTATATATGTATGTATACCTACATACTTTTTAAGTTTCTTTACTAGCATTTATTTAAAGTTATGTTAAAAATATATTATCATCATCGTCGGCTCGACAACCGGGGTCCGGTCCTGGCCTCCTTCAACAAGTCTCTCCACCCATCCCGGTCTCGCGCCGCCACCATCCAGTTGCGCACCCAAAAGCTCCGGGCGTCCTGGTCTACGCCATCTCTCCAGCGCAAGCATGGTCTACCACGCTGTCGTCTACCATAGAATGTACCACAAAGAACTTTCCGAGCAGGTTCCTCTTCGCTCATGCGAGCTAGGTGCCCTGCCCACCGGAGTCTACCGAGTTAAGTTTTGTCACGATATCTGCTTCAAGGTATTATATTATATAATAAATAAATATATTAAACTTCATGAAAACCGCCAGCTTATGCTTTTTGATTCGATCGAAAATTTCGATTCATTTCAATATTTCATACAATTTGCTTCAAGAATACTTAGTTTAGAAACTTTCTGCCTTTCTTATACAAAGCATTAGCGTTTTTTATTTTTGAAAAGTCTCAAAACCATACAATTTGTTTTAAGTGGAATTCGCTCGGCTCCGACTCGACGGATGGCAGAATATGCAAAATGATATCTACGCGAAGAAAAAGCGGAATAAGGTCTTTGCATACGAATCGTCTTATCATGGACTCGTACTATACATTTGTTTCAATAGACAACTGCACATGTAGCGTAAACTGCACGGTTTTGTCACGGCACACCAGCTGCAAATCGTCTGGCGTACAGGAGTGTCAGTTGCAATGTTGCAAAGCATACAGTTTGAACTATATACTGAACATTTTGGAGAAATTTGTGAAACTGATTGAAAATGTTTATTTTATTTTTCTTTAGATGTGACGCTTCGTGAGGAGAAGACTAAGCGTATAGAGGATCGTCACTGCATGACAATCTTGTACGCTTCTATGACTAGACGATTCGTGTGCAAAAGGCTTAAGGTGACATGTCACTTTTCCCTATTGTCATTATTCCCACTGACGCGAATGGCAGGCTAATCTTCTTGATGAAGACATTAATAAAATACGACTTTCTGTAATCAAAATGATGTCAAATTCTGTGCCAAATTTGTCAAGTCGTGTGATCGTCAACGCTGCAATCTGTGAATACGTTGACAAATGCGTTGGCACGAATTTCAGGGTCAACGCAATGATTGTATATTGTGTGACCCTGTAAATGCAGTTAAGACACATCGACAGACTTTACAGAATTTAATCTTAAAAATGTCGGATTTTTCCGAATTTTTTTAGTCCATGAACATGGTAACCATGACTCTTTCGGAATGTGCTTACAGTTTATAGCTTCACAGTGTATTGTGGCTTTCATTTCAACCAATTCAGATTTGGGTGTCAGATCTTAAATCTTACTGGCAAAACGAACACAAAACGTGATTTTATTTTGTTTTATGATTGTATGAGTGCCTTTTTTAAAACAACACTGGTCAAAGTCACTTTTCTTTGATGTGTGTGCAAGTGCGCGTGAAAATCTGTGTAAATCTTGCTAAAAAATTGAGATCTGCAAAATCGACTTCAGATCTACAAAAATTCGATTTTTTTGGTCGAAAGGAAAGGAAAAACTTGTAAAAAATCAAAAAAAAAAAATCGAATTTTTTGGTCGAAACGAAAACCACATATGTTTACCGCAAAATAGTCACTTTAGGCGCGTTCAAGAAAACGAGATCTCAGAGCTTTCTCTATCCGTTTTTTTTCCTTAGGATTGTGACATCAAAATTGAGGAATTTTGCTGAGGTATCCTGTTTGCTTAAATGAGTTGGCTGAGGTTTTCAAAATCTCATTTTCCTGAACATGCCTATTGACTTAAATTGTTACCGTCGGTCGTCGTATATGGTTGTCAACGCAAAAAGTTATTGATGTCAGCTCATGTGAACTCCGCGTCAACGCTCAAAGTGTTCGGATGGGGTCAGGTCATGTGATCGTCATAGTTTTTGGTGTAAGCGAGTTGACACAAAAAGATAAACATAGAAAGGGTCGACATTTATGTAGATATTACGTCAACGCATTTACTAACTGTGGTGCGTTCTTTTTCTAACTGCGTCAAAAATAAAAGTTGGAATGTCATTGTTAGAAAAGTTACTTTGGGTAACTATTCATTTAGGAACGATCAAAGTTGTAAATATCGTTGATCTGTGATCAACGAATTGTGTTAAAAAAAAAATCGAAGTACATTTGGAATGAATAAAAAAGATAAAATCGTATTTGCATTAAATTTATTGTCAAAAATTATTATTTGCACTTCAAAAATGGAAACAATTTGCAAATTAAATTTCTGTATACTTAATTTTTGGACAAAATCGAATCAATAATGCGTACATTGTTGTTTCATTCATTATGAGCACATTGCACAAATTTCCTAATAAAAAATTGACCAAATCAAAAGAATAAAATGTGGACAAAAAAGGAAAATTTATCAGATAATAAAAGGAAACAATTGCCAAAATCGAAATCGACAAAAAAAAAATCGGTAAATTGAATACACATTTACAAAAATGAATGCAATTTTAGATCAGAAGAACGAAAAGCAAACAAAAGATAACCACAAAATGAAAACATTGCAGTTTCAGCTGTGTTTGACACATTAACCATTTCAACTCATATCAATGAGATGAGTTGGAAAAAGTTTCTAAAAGTTACTTTCTGACACTTTAACCTTGTTTCATTGTTTCTCAAAGTAACTTTTCTCAATTAAAGGAACGATGAAAGTTAACTATCGTTAACTTTAGTTAGAAAAAGAACGCACCACTGGCTGTTATTCGTGTGATCGTCATGGTTTCATACGTGGACATATAGGTTCGCCTTGTCAGTAAATTGACGATGTTTTTGGTAACGTCAAGAAATCAACTCGTTGACCATTTACATTTGAGTTGGCCGTCCAACTGTAGTTTTTATTACTGGGCTATTATTCTGCTGTTGATGAGTTCCGTGATGAAGCCTGAGGAAGCGCTATAGTTTGGACGAGACTAGAGACATGCCAACAGTTTTTCGCCATTAAAAGTGGGCGCACGTTAACGTGCTTCGCCCGACTCTGGGTGTCTGAAGTATACCCACTGGCGGAGAGCCCTGACCCTGGCCCTGTGGGGCTGGTTAAACACTACTATTATAAACCAAAACTGTTATAATTGGCGTAGTAAAAAGTGTAAGTTAATTCTTTATGTTGAACATATACTCGTATAATGATTTAATAAGATTTAAAGTTGCACAGAAAAGAGTCTTATTGAAATGTTCGAATTTTTTTATAAATACATATTATTAAGGCATCTTAATATTTTCACTTATAAATAATAGTTATTTTTGTATTAAAGTTTAAAACTGTGGTACACTTGGTGGAGCCTTAAGGGGTTCCCAAGTCCATTCGGTCCATGGAACACATTTCTTAAGACTGTCTATGAATCCTTCTTCATCTGGGCATCTTTGAGGTGAAGCAGGTATGTTAAGTTCAGTACAATTCCAGTATGCAGTTGGATCCCAAAAATTTCTGTAAACGTGAGTTTCGATTTCCTCGGTGGTAGCACATCCCGGCTGTCCATTACCAGCTGGCGCAGCCATGGAACTTACTGCCAAGACTAGCGAAAAAATGCAAACAACTGCAAATAAAAGGAACAAAATATTTATTGATCAAACATACAATTTCAATTAATTTAAAAACCAATGTACAAATAAGACTTAGTCTTATTATGTGTATAACAATCCTTACCAAAGAATTTCATTCTCAAAAAACTATAGATTATTACTGAATATGAACGAACAGATTGCTTTCAACTTTGAAAAGATGAAAATTATTGAAGCGAATTGGAATTTATAGCAAACATTTTAAAACGCTCTATCGACGAAAACCTCTTGTAAGTAATAAACAATTTCCTTATAAAATGATAGCATTGACTAAATAAGTGTTGCACTTAAAATCATGAAATCAAAAACAGATAATATCCAATCCATGAATCAACAATCGATTATTTTTTTAATTGGGGAAACCAAGAGAATCCAATTAATTGGTATTACTTTTAAACATATTTGTTTAAGATTACATGGGCATAATTTTGCTTGTTGTTTACTTGTTAAACATTAATTATAATTTTAATTAAAACATGAAAACTTGAGGAGAACATTAGTTTTAGGTATAACTTCTCAAAATGATAATTAAAAGATGTTTACGCATATTTTTATTAAATCATGTTTGATAGCAACTGATAAATTTTGATTGTAATTGTAACGAACTATTACGGCCATATTATTCACCCGATTAATAAAAGAGGGATTTTTCATGCCGTCCGTCGATCCATGAGCGTCTGTGTGGTCTACTGTAATTTGTAAGTTTTTTGAGAAAATTGTCTTATTTTGGACCGTCGACCGATTTTGTTATAATTTTGCAATCTGGTGCTTCTCGATTAAATGTTGAAATAAAAAATTAAAACTGAAAAAAAAACAAAGATGATTTTTTTTAAATTGACATGAAATTTACTTTATTCGAAAGATAATTTTCTGGCATTATAATTTAAATATAATTTGTGGCATATGACCGCCACGGCTGGCTCGGACAAAGTATCTGGAGGTCCAATGTTCGATGACTTTTTCCAACATTTGAGGCCGTATATCGGCAATAACGCGGCGAATGTTGTCCTCCAAGTGGTTAATCGTTTCGGGCTTATCGGCGTAGACTATAGCGACTTTACATATCCCACAGAAAATAGTCAAGCGGCGTTAAATCGCACGATCTTGGAGGCTAATTCACGGATCCGTAACGTGAAACTATGCGGTTACCAAACGTTACCTTCAATAAATCAATTGTGGCACGAGCTGTGTGACATGATGTGCCGTCTTGTTGAAACCACAGCTCCTGAGCATCATGGTTGTACAATTGAAGAACGAAAAAGTCAGTAATCATGGCTCTATAGCTCTATTGACGTAGCCATTCAACCAAAAGTGAGCTTCATTGCTAAACAAAATTCGCTTATGACAATTGGGATCTGAGGCAATCTTGTTTTGGGTCCATTCACCGAATCTACGCCTTTCTAGGTGATCCTGTGGCCAGTAGCGTACGCAGGATTTTGTTTGGTGGGGGGGGGGGGGGGCACAGTCTCAATTATGGTAGACATTTTTTTTTAGGTTGTGGCTAAAACACCACAAAAATGAGAGCCTTTCTTATTATTAACCTCCTCATATGAATAAGAAGTAAAATCTCTTCATATTTTTTCCTAACAAATAGAGATATTTTTTTAAAACTTCTTGATATTTTTTTAGTTTGAACTAACAAATTTAGGTAGTAGCATTTTGTGAAAAAATTAAATCTATTCTCTTTTTTTTGAGTAGCTAATTGATTTACCACATCTTCAGGGATTACATCGATTTCTTGGTGAATATTCAAAAAAGCTAATTCGCCGCTAATTAGCGACGTTTTTTCCGACTCAAAGTGGAAAACAAACGCTTTGGCTCTGATGACGTCACTGCTAAAAAGAAGCTAAAACAAGTGTTTGGCATATAGTTACTTGGGTTTCAGCCTTTTGAGAACAATGCGTGTTATATATAACCGCTTACCGCTGCTGTTTTCGATGAATAAAATTGTCTTTTTCAAATATTCCGAAATGACAAAAATCGTCTTTTATCGACTCGATTTAAACAACGGTAGTGGGACAATGTTATTCATAGTAAAATATTTTAATGCAATTTTTTTTTCTTCCTGTGATCTAATAGTTATGTTTTATATTATAATTTAAAGTAGCTCAAGTTAGCTTACGATGAAAAAAATAGAGTATGAATTTTCAGAGGAAATTCTTATAATACGAATTTTTATTGGGGCGTATTCATAGTGGTTTGCTAAACTCATGTTTTACTTAACTACAGTTTAAATAAGATAAATTAATACAAGTTCTTCCAATTCCATTTCTGTATTTAAAAATAGAAGTTAAATAACTTATTCGACTTCAAAAATAGTCCATTCACCAAAATTAAAATAAATTAAAATTGAAGGTTTATAGGTTTAACTAAGCAATAGTTTAAAATGACTAATCGCCGTTTTTATGATGATTTTTATAAGATGATCCACTATATATCATCGAATTACATGCATCACGTCAAGAACATGAGATCCTGCTTCCTGCCCTCTATCGGGATCACGTTTCATGAACCAAAAGTTTAGTTTTTGCTTTGCAAATGGTTATGAATTGTGTTTCGTTTATCGTTTTTTTTTGTAAAAATAAAGAAAAAATTAAATGTTTGAAATCGATTTGGGTCTTTTCCCTGATTGCAAATCAATGAAATTCATTTTGAGTTTCTGTGAGTACTGAGATTTGTATGAAATGTCAAACAAAATAAGGGTTACGTGTGGTATGAGCTAGTGATTTCTTTACGATATCCATACCTATTACTTTTTTTTAATCAAAATTGAAGAATATTGCTTAAACTAAAATTTTAACGAACGAATAATAAAAACTATTCTCCGATAGTCTTGGAAATCTTAGCATAGTATTTCATTTTGCTTGGTGGGGGCTCTAGCCCCCTGAACCCCTTCTGGGTAAGCCACTGCCTGTGGCTTGAAATGCCGAAAAAAAATAAAAATAAACCACTTGACAGCTGACAAAATAGCCACCAGTTAAAATAGTGTTGCCAACTTAAAGTTCTATACCTCTAAAAAAACAGCCTTTATATTAAGTATAATAAATTATAGAAAAATTGAAAAAAAAAAAACATTAAATTCATTATTAATAAACACCCGGATAGCAACTAGATTTCCCCATCACGCCACACATTTTGTGTAAGCTGAATAACTTGGATTTCCCTTGGTTTCTCTTTCTATCCATTCTATTATATTTGTCATGGGATAATTATACCTCCTCGGCGAGGCGCAGGGTTATAAGCCTGCATTTAATATAAACGAGCACCGTACAGGCTTTTTTCTAAGAATGTATGCAGGTTAAAAGAGGTTAAGCTTGAATAATGCTTGAACCACTACTCTTTCCAATAACATTTTGATTTGCTGGGTCACACTTAAAGCTTAGGGCAATTTGCAAGATCGAAAACGATCCAAGTTGCGGTGAAAATTATTGTTTTCGTTTAAAATTATTTTTTTTTGAAAGTTTAAGGTTACGTATTATTAATATAAAAGGAAAAAATATGCACGACTGGGTCGCACGAACTTGCTCTTATACGCGATCACATTGTGGTTCTATAGTCTGAAATAAATTAGCTATAGGAGTTTAGTTTCATGTGGTATTATGTGAGTATACAAAAATTAACAATATAGCCTAGTGTTGCACATATGCAATATGCATAAAAGGAAATTAGACTATTTAAACTGGTAAATTGTTTTAAATCAACAAAATTAGAAAGAAATTGATTAAAATACTTTGAATCCGTTTTAACCCAACGCGATGTACACCATCTGATTTCTTATATAAATCTTTATTTATGAGAAAAAAAATTGGAAAATCGTAGGAGCGGTTTTAAAAATAATTAATTTTTTATACATAAAATTTCGTTAACATTTTTGAGAAAAATACTTGGTAAGCCAATTTAAAGCATTTATTAATGTTGCGTTAAAAATTGAACTTCACAAAAAAATCTGGTACCAGTTTTCGAAATATCGAATTTTCAAAAAATAATTTTGATTTTTTTTTAAAAATCCAAAAATCATTTTTTAGACAATTTTGATACGCACTTTTATTTATATTTGTTACAAGCTTTTGTATACAAAATCTTATTTTATTCGGTTGATCAGATGTTGAGATAGTCGAAAATCAAAGAAACCGTTCTATGAGAGGTACTGTTAATAAACGTAAAATATAAACTTTAAAAATTTTAAATGGTAGATCGTACTAATTTTAACACACAAAAAACTTTTATGAAAATGGTAGGAGTCGTTTTTGAGAAACAAAATATTTTTCATATCGGTTTTTTAACATTTGTATGGGAGGCACCGTTATTTTTGGGTATTAGAATAATTTTTGTCAAAAATCGTTTAGATAAAGTAAAAAAACTGCTATTTACCAAGTTTAATAAAAATCGACCAAGTCGTTTTTGAAATATTGAGTTTTCAAAAAAAAAATATTAAAACTTTTTTTAAAAATCTAAAAAATATTTTTTTGAAAATTTTGGTACAATATCATTTAGAATGTGTCAATACTTCTTCATAAAAAAATTGATTAGAATCTGTTTAACCGTTTTCGAGAAAAGCGAAAATCAAAAAAATGGTTCTTTGGGAGGTACCATTAATAACCATTTTTCGGAACCATTTTTTTTTATTAAACAGCAACTTATAACTATTTAAATTTATGGAGTTCTTAAAAAAAAATTCGGTAGCGCCGATTTTGAGAAAAATAAGTTTTTCCTTTTTGGTCAAGAACAAGTAGTCGCACAGACAGACAGACAGACAGATAGACAGACAGACGGACGTTTTTGCGAGACCCACTTTTTTTCGCCTTCGCTATCATCTTAATTTCTATCATCATCAAGTTTGATCAAAATCTCGAGTTCGATTTTTTGTACGAATCCATAACTTCCAATATAGTACCTATATCGCAAGTAAAAAATATACTAATCAATATGTGTAGTTCTTTCTTATTTGTGGGCTTCTGCTGGAGTTATAGCTACGATGTTGAATTGTTAATTTTGAGATGGGAAGAAAGAAAACTTAATGATTGTTTCGATACTAAAATAAACCCTATTTATAGCTAAAACTAAATTTAATTTTGGCTCCACCTTCCACATGAAATAAATTTTATTTATTGAAATAATAAAAGTTAATTCATGTGAAAGGTTAAGTCAAAATGATTTTTTTTTTTGGATTAAAATAAAAGCTGAACTAACTACCTATAAGCTTAATTTTTGCATCAATTTATATGCATAATGCATGGAGTTGATTTTGCTTTCTAAACATCTGATAATCAAAAATTTAAATTTTCGCCTAAAGCCGCGTTCATATCAATAAAAATTTACGTTGTGCGCCGTGCACCTTGAATTTTCTATTCGCCGAAAATTTCAACTTATTTCGGAATTCATTTTTGCATTAAAGTGAAACGTGTAAGCACTCATTTTAATAATTTAATGAATCAATTTTTCCACATCAAAACACCTTTGCACCGCAAATATTTTCGTTTGCCCCGAAAATCCATTGTGATCGGATAGCGTGCATTGAATTTGACACACAAATTTGTGTGCGCCCGGACGTAGACATTGACGTATTTTTTTGTGTCTACACAATTATTTGCGCCGAAAGCCACGTCCAGATCAATAAAAATTTGCGTTGTACGCCGTGTTCGACGCAAATATTTATGTAGACGCAACAAAATACGCCAGTTTGGACGTCCGGACGCACACAAATTTGTGTGTCACATTCAACGCACGCTATCCGATTCCGATGGATTTTCGGAGCACACGAAAATATTTGCGGCGAATAGAAAATTCAAGGCGCACGGCACACAACGTAAATTTTTATTGATCTGGACGCGGCTGAACACGCACAACGTAAATTTTTATTGATCTGGACGCGGCTTAAGGCTCTCAAAATTTAAAATTTGAATTTTTTTTATAGATGCTTATCAATGAGGCGTTTTTGTACATTTTTTTACAAATTATGATAGTAAAAAGTTTGGTTTTTGACAATTTGTAGATACCTAGCCTTTTTGTTCAAAGGAACATCGTTGTTTGTAACAGGGTCTCTTATCGGGTGACATTCAACTTCAATATCCGTGTCAACAAAATATTCATGGCTGCGGACTGCGGACCTTTATGTGTTTATGAAGAATACAGATTATCTTCCACAAGCAACTCGTGGCTGTTTTGACTGGATTTATAGGATCGCTCTTCTTCGATGCTCGTTTCATACCGATACAGACTTAGCCAAGATCGCTTTATTATTGTGTCCTTCATCAAAATAGGATTTTACGAACATAATGTAGGTATGTATGGTTAATCTTTCAAATAAATTAAAGTTTTTAAAGTATGCAATTAAGTATAAGAACCCCGTTGCCATAAAGCACACATTTTTGTTTAAACGAAGAATACATTTAGGCGTTTTTGGCGCTGTATTGGAGATACATTATGTGTACATAAATACAAGTTTACAAGAATTTACACTGAATGTCAAAATAAGTGAAACGAATGTTTTTTTTGTTTGATAAGTAAAATAAAATTACGTGTGTCAAGTTAGCACTACACTTTGGAAATTAAAAAAAAAAAAGAAGAACGCAAATAATTGTAGCTTTTTTGATGTAAAATAGTTGTGGCGAGAAAAAAATTCAAAAAATTTGTTAGACGAAGTTTTCAAACAAAAACTGGGTAGGTAGTGCTTAGTTGACACTCTGAGTCCAGGGATTAGAAAAGGAAAATAAAAAATCTATAGAAGGCGTTAATTGTAGCTTTTTTGTTGTAAATTAGTGGTCGAGAGAAAAAAAAAATTTTTGACGAAGTTTTCAACAAGAACTGGGCACCCAGTTTTTGTTTGAAAACTTCGTCAAAAAATTTTTTTGAATTTTTTTTCTCGCCACAACTAATTTACAACAAAAAAATTTCCAAAGAGTAGTGCTAACTTGATATCAAGTTAGCTCTACATACCATTTTTTTTTTTAAATAGTAGAGCTAAAAATTTTGTTTTCCACAACTAATTTACTATACTAAAAAGCTACGATTAACTATGTACTTAGTTTATTTAATTTCTAAAAGTGTAGTGCTAACTTGACACACGTACTAAAATTAAATCCATAGGGTAATATTTCGGTAATGGGCTTTTGGCGTTTGGTGTCGAGAACGGAATCAGTGCATCGTCAGTACCACTGAGAAAAGACATATTTCAACTTCGATTAGTTTCAAAAATAAAGTACATACAACGAAAATTTACACCGCGTAGTTTGTATACGCATTTAAATACACTCATAGTTCATTTAACATATTAGACGAGTTCAAAAATAAATAGCAAATTACCCTTAAAAGTGCTCCAGTCTCAGAGTTCCTGTACGATTTGTGTACTGGTGTCTCATTTCAAAAGTCAACCGCTTAAACATTAATCAAGCATAGCGAGAAATTTCACAGGACATTCCTTTTCATGAGTGTCATATTTTTGGTGTCCTTTCATTGAATTGTCCTTTGTATAGAAGAATATTCAAAAAGGCGTATCAAGTTGGCTTCTCCTTTTTTCTCTTGAGTTTTTTTTTCACAGGATAACGATATCGAGTAGCTTCATATAATGCAGATATAGGTACTATAAATAAGTTTTAACACAGAATATAATTATATTTATTTTTATTTTTTTTTTTTTATTAAAATCTACAATAAAGAATAATTAAGGTAATTATCGTTGGTACTTCAAATACTGAACACGTTAACATATAAATTAAAAAAAAAAAAATAAAATATGTTCAGCTCTTCATAAAATTTCAGTGACAACATTCAGTTTCATAAACATCTCGTTTTATCCAACCGAAAACGAAATAGCCCAATCCCAAGCCGAGGACGACTGCAAGACACAGCCAATAATTGAATGTCATGAAGATCAACATCAAAAGATAGGATAATATAATCTGAACTAAATTGAGCAAGGTTTGCATTATGTGAGGACCATTAAAGATTCGTTCGAAGAGGTTCAGCTGATATGCAACATGGAGTGGGGTATTAGAAGCGGATCCCTCGTTGGACATACAATTTTTCGAATTCAATGCTCGTAGACGATCGCTTTCTTCTTTGAGAACTTTGCGCAGATGATACTCTCTGATGAATTTTATTCCTTCATAAGCAAATGCAGCAGCAAAAATTGCTAACGCTGAGAAAAGAAACTCAGTTAGGGTGTATGCCAGCCATCCTTTCCATAGAATTCTTTCACAATGGCCACCGTGAAACTAAAGGATAAAAATATAAATAAAATGTTAAGGGTTAAACGAACAAACAAAAATTATTGCAAACAAAAATGGAATATTATTTTTCACTTATTCAATACTTAAATACATTAAACAACTTAAAATATTAGTTAAAATTTAAAGGAAGATTTTTACCTGCTCCATTGGGTTAGTGGCAAAAAAATGCCTGAAGTAATTATCTTTAACTAAAGCGTGTTCTTTTTAGACGTGTGGTTTTTAAGAAGAAATAAAACGCAGATAATTTAATGTTATGACCAAGAATTTAGCTTTATTATAAAGATAACGGTTTGCCACGTTTTAAAAATGATTTTGGGCAAGCGGCCTCCGTGGCTGGCTCGAATAAATTCCAGCCGAGAGGCCCAATATTTGACATCTCCAATTATTGCGTGCGATGGCTCCACACCAGCAATAAAGCGTTTTCGGTGCGCACTGTACGGCATCTCTGACGATGCGCATTATCCACTAGAGTGGATAACCGATCCATGGTTGCTTAAATTTATGCGATTTTGCGATTATGTCGACCAAATATTGGACGCAGCGCGCGATGCGTCGCGCGAACCGAACCATTATTTTGTTAATAAATTTGCACGATTTGCAAACGTTGTTCAGGAGTAAGTCTATTAATTATATAATGGCAAACCAAACTGAGAATGAATCAAGTAACAGCTGTCAAAAAGAACAACTTCGAAAAAAGTATTGCCAGATTGAAAACCACCCGTCTAAAAAAACACCCTTTATGAACTGGCAGTAATTGAATTATGTTTTGAAGGTTCTTAAACTAAGGGATATCGTTGCGACCCATTGTTTGAAAAAAAAACTGTAAGAAATGCAGTTTCATACTTCTGAAAGTATTTAAGATATTTCCCAAATTTGAAAATTTATCATCAACTTTTACAATTTTACCGAAATTTTAAGTAAAATACTATTTTGTATGGTAAAATTTAAAAATCAATCGGTACGGGTTAATATTAAAATGAGAACTTGTAGAATATTTTTTAAAATTTATTTTTAACCTATAACTAACGTATACATTGCAGGGCTGCCGTAATAAGTACTAAGGGAGTATTCGTTCTCCCCTAGCATTCACTGTACTCCCTTCACATTAATAAATTGTACTCTCCTCGAAAATATCCACAACTTTTGCAAACATTAAATAATAATTATTGTGGAAGTAAAAAAATAATTAAAGATGGCATCTCCGATTCCATCTGGTGCGTTCAACCCTTAAATGTATTCAATCTTATAAGTCTGTACTCTGAAACTGCCTAGGCATTGACACAGTAAATGCCATTTTAATGGCGAATACGCTTCTTCAAAATTCACATTCATCACAATGGGCTTGTGTAGTAAAATACCTGCACAAAAATCTAGCATATATGTACATTGTAACACATCAAAGACTGATTTTTTGATGTGTAAACATCTATGCTGGCGGTAGAGTGAAAAAAAAACGTGAGCGTTCGTGTGGAACGTTACGTCGTGCAACGTTACGGTGTGCAACGTTACGATCTGCATACTAGGATGGGTGCGTTCAGTTCAAAATCAAGCAAAAACAAGTCCGTTTTGGATCCGCGCACGTTGATGTTTACACATATTAACCGTGACTCCCGGCACTCACACAATTTTTTTGATTTTTTCCAACGTGAGTTAAATTTCTATTTTTCTTTGTAAAGTTGTTTTTATTAAATTGATTTATCGTCTATTTAACTTTTAAGTGATGAAATCCAAAAACTATGTGTATACATAAGTACATACTTATTATGTTTATGAATTGAGGTACAAATTTTAAAAATATTTTAATAAAGTTTATATTGTTAATATTAATGATGAAAGTTTTCTTTTTTGTTCTCCCCACAAACACGAAATACTCCCCTCTAATCCTTTGAATTATGTACTCCCATGCAAATTTTCAAACCAATGGGTCATATGGAACTACTTTACCATATTATTACAACATTTAACGACCACAAACTGTAACTGAACCTTACATATCTAAAAAAAATCAAAAATGCCTCTGAAGCAAAACATATTGCATAAATAATGAACAGGTATCTACCTATACAGTCCAAATTGATACAAAATCGATTCAGCTGATAGACACGTGTGTTGGGTAATTCTACAAACGATGGAATAAAATGTTGGAAATTTCGGCACCACATTTTTAGAAGCTAAAAGACGTACAAAGTAGTTCTAGTTAAACGTTAGAACGTCTCTTTCACAGATTAGCCACATGAAGATGAGAATCCCCGGCAGCCATTTTAATTTGCCTACAAGCTTGAACTGGCAGTTATCAGATAAAAAATGAGAATGTGTGTATAAAAATCTCACACATAGACAGTAGGGATCTTCACACACCGGGTAAAATTGTTGTTGCAATTCACATCTATTCATCGACGCGGGAAAAAATTACAAATACAACAATGTAAACAAATGGGTTTTGGAGGGTGAAACGTACGAAACATTCTCATCTTCATATGGCTAATCTGTGGTCTCTTTACGTTGTTGAAAATGGCCAGTCAAAAAAAATGAAAATGAAAATTTTAAGGACATTTTTGAAGAAGATGTTCAGGGGACTGAGTTTTTTTTCCAAGGGACTTAGGCCAGGGGACTGAGTATTTTCATAGTTTTTGGGCAAAAAAACATATGTAGGGTTTACGTAAGAAATATTATATATTTAATATTAATATAGTTTTTTCTAGCCTATACCTTAATACTAACAAATATGCCTGCTAATATACAAATTTGTTTTGTAAATAATTACCAAAGAACTGATAAACTAAACGGACAGTCCAGTCTAGCACCTCTCGCACAAATGTCTGCTTCACAACTAACTGACATAACAAACAGAACTGCTTCACAGACAAGATTTTATTTTAACGAGACTCTATAGGTGTGTTTGGTATCTTTTTTCAGCAAAATGTGTAAAACCTGCCAAAACACCAAAGAGAGAACAAATTTCTCAAAAATGGAGAAACTTACAAGAAAGTTAACAAACGCATTGAACCACTTTTGTGTACAAAATGTCAGAATTTTTCTCCTCACATCAACAATCACATGCCAAAATTCTGGTTTTGTTAACAATTTGCGTTTAATTAAAAAAAAATTACATAAATTATAAATTTCCCAAGTTATTTATTATTTATAAAGTTAATTTTCACATATAGGAACCACAATTTCAAATTAAAAACAAAAGATGCGAACAGCTGTTTGTTTTGACAGTCTTTATTCACCTTGCACACAGAATTTTATGTGGTTTTCCAAACAACCAAAAAAATTGATTTTTATGGGGGTCAACTTGATCTTTTTCAGATTTTACGTTCCTAACAACCAAAAAAATTGATTTTTTTCGTGGTCTGTTTTTTTTTCTCGATTGATCTTTCAAATCTCGATTTATTGGCAGATTTACACATACTTTCACACACACTTGCACACAAACCAAATTGACATTTCTAAACGTCGTCTTTTCCTCGTCAGTTTAATTTCGTGTTGGCCTTTCGCTAGCATTGTTTACTTTTGATAAGGCATTTGTTTAGTAAAATAAATACAAATAATGAAGTTTAATTAGTGAAATTTTTGTCTTTATTGTCCTCATTACCGTCAACCATTGACTTCTTGAGTTCGGAGTCAATCAGTGATTAAATTTGACAAATGTTTCATATGGAATGAAAGCCATTGTGGAAACATGTGGGTTAGTCCATTGTTTTTTGTGAAAATAAAATTATTTTTATTAAAATTCCATAGTAATCCTTATGTAGTGACCTTGTTTCATGTTCATTGTCTTCTTCCTCACCGTCGACCGATAGCTTCTCCTTTGACTTGGATTTTGGATGGACGGGATTCCTGTGGATATATGGATCCGACCGATGGCCAAATCATATTATAAAGCAGTGATACTATACCAACAAAATAAAATTCCCTAATTTGTATTCTATTTTTTGATTTCAATTTGATTGAACAAAATAATGTACAATATCACATTCATTTAAATGAAGTCAAGAAAAGAATGCGTAAATCTTTTCTTTCTTATATTTTGTCATAATTTCAAAATGGCCTCAGGATATTAATAATTTCAAGATTAAAAGTCAGTAACACTTTTGAGTTTTTTCTTATGAAACAAATCAATAAAGGCTCCCAAACCGGCGCTAAACCTTCGCGCGAATATGCGACGACTGAAGAATGTTCAAAGATTTGCATAGCGCCAGTGTGGGTTCTCTCATTAATCTCCATTTCAATAAATTAAGACAAGTGAAAGTATTCGCGTAGTTGAAATTAATTACAATTTAAACACAAAAATGTTCTTTTATAATTTGAAAAAAAAAAAACGTTTTGTAAGAATTTTTTCACCAGTTTCATCAAGAAAATAAAGCCAAATAAATAATATTTTTGTATTAAAGAAAAAACTGTTCCCTAGGAAAAAAATACTTGTAGGAATTTTTCCCTACATATACTATCACTACTTACATCAGTAAACACAGACAAATCACCTACACCTTTACAAAAAAAGGATCAATCGCGATTCGTTCTAGTTACCACGATTGATCTGGAATCTGACCCCCAAATCTGAAATGGTTGACTGGAAAACCACATTATGTAGCACAAATATGCAAGTTATCCAATGGAGGGGACATTTTTTTCTCTCTCGATGTGCTCTCTCGTTGCAACTTTTTCGAGTTAACAAACAGTAATTTGCAACAAATTGTGCAATTTTGTGAAAATTTGTGCGAATTCGCAAGAAATTTCACGTTACCAAACAGACCTTATACTTAACATTGCTAGCGCTGGAAATTCGATCGACATCGTAGACATCGATTTTGTCCCCTGTTTCAATATTCCAGGGGACTGATTAGAAATGCGGGGGACAAAGTTTAATTAATTTTTTTTTTGCAATAAAATCAATTGTTGAAAAATATTTATCTAATGTAGGTATAACGAGGATTTATTTTTTTAGGTCACAACGGTGCGATTCATTTAAGTGTGGTACCTGAAATAAAAGAATGGCAATGATTGTTCGTTGCAAAAACGAGAAGGGGACACGTGAGGAGACTGAGAATTAAACACTTTGAAGAATTTTTTAAGCAAGAAAAAAAAATGTCACTTTAATAAATTTTTTTGTACATGTGGATATCAATCAGATTGAATTTAATAAAAACAATACAGATTAAATAATTGAACAGATTTTAAAATATCTTCGGGGCCGCCAAACATTCCATTGTTTGTAGAATCACCCACACGTAACGAAATGCTGCTTCAATTTGTTTCGTCTTTCTTTTCCTTTCTTTTCATGCAATGTAATATTAGTCGTGTTCCTTTGGAGGTGGCGGAGTGCTAGCCATTTTGAATGGAACGCACAAAATTGGTTTTCCTACAAACCTCATCTACTCACCATGAGAGCATGAGCACGAGTAGTTGGTAGTACTAGATTATTGTTTGCATCCTCATGAGTAGTTCGCCAACTCGAAACGAACACGGCTATTGATATGACGAAAATCTATTTTGTTTATAAAACCAAGTTTTAATTATAGTCAACTAAATAGATCAAATTAAAATACGTATGTATGTATATTATACATTATGTATGTATGTATGTTGCTTGCTCCGAGTATATTTTTTTATCGTTTTTATATTTTTTGTTATAAATTCAATAGCAAAAACATTTTAACCACCATAGCATAACCACAAAGAAAGAATTGGTCAAATAGGTATATCACAATGTATGTAAATAGATTCCTTTGGAACTAGGTGACCTTGAAGCTTCGCGGTTGTCATAATGTCTATAGTTTTTATTTTTAAGCATACAAATATATACAACAAGAATTTCACTGTCATTTTCTCAAGGCTGAATTATTTTCCCTTTGTTTTAATATGTGTTTTGTTGATAAGGATTTGTAAAGTCATAATATACCACAAGTTTGTTGTGCCTTTGATTGTTCAATTTACCTGAAATAATGAGTTTCACTTAACTGACTGAAAACCCTATAAAATTATAACCCACAATAGTCACCGTATGGCTTATAATAAGGGTAACATACTTTCTTTTGAACTGACTTAAATTTGAAATATCGTTAAAAATAAATGGGGAGGATGTTTTGCGTTAACTCCGAGTCCGCATTATAATGTTTATAGTAGATATAGGGATCTTATCACCGGTATAACAATCAATGGTATAACAGTCAAACCCGCTTGAGTTAAACGGCAAAAAATCTTAATTACTTTTTCACATAAGTGGGGTTTTCTCTTAAGTGGACCTCGGATAAATATAAAAAAGTTTCACTTAAGCGGATCTCGGTTTACCGAAAATAAATTAGTTATGATCAGGATTTGTTCATCCTGAATGCCCGGAAAAAATCTTCATGAAACTAATCTTTCGGCACTTTTGACGCCGCGCCGATGCTTTTACATTAACAGGAATTCATCAGCATTATAGATATCGTCTTGATCATATTCTTGAAGGATGTCTGGCAAAACAATCTCCAGCCTATCGTTGGAATAGAAGCATATGTACTTATGTATCAGCACAATTTTTCTTTTCGTCGAATTTACATCTGTCGCTTTCAGAGGTGGATAAAAGTGGTGAAGGTGAATTTTAAAACAAAAATACAGATGCAGTCAAAGCCTGCTCATAACTTTTTGTTTTGTTTGATTTTTGTAGTTCTTGTTCATATTTTTTTTTTCATTTACCTAAGCGAGTATTTTTTCTATGTATGAAAAATATAAAATTTCAAAAGAATATTTTTCTTAGATATGCGGGTTTTTCAGTTAAGTAGGTTTCACTTAAACCGTTTTAACTGTATTATGAATCGGTATAAATATTGGTTTATTTAACTTGATGATGTTGAATTCCACACAAATTGTTCACGATAATATTTCCAACAACTTTTGATCGTTTGCCAACCATCTATCAGTGGAGAGTTTCCATTTCTTAGGCAAAATTTCCGAAATGGACATAATATTATCTAGGTATAGAAATCAGGTAATGATTTGTGTATAAATACAAATAATTGCGGGGGATAGTTAAAAAAAAAAAAACAGTAAAGCATAGTTAAGACAGTCAAAAAGCACAAATAAGTAATAGAAAGTTTACATTGATTGAATTAAAACGCGTTAAATTGTATCCCAAGTTTAATGTATGACAATTAATCAGGTGAATTTATACGTGGATTAAAATTGATGAAACATAAATTACTCCAAAAAAATTAAGATATCGCTGCAGGAGGCCGACGATTTTATGTACCTATCAATAACGATATTACTTCAATTCAAACAAACTATTTTTTTAATATTAACCAACCTTGTGTTCGGTTTCGGTTAAACAGTTAAAAAGGCTTTATGAAATCGGCCATTAGGGGCTTAGGTATACCATATACCTAAGCCAACCGTTTTTTGTTAATATAAAGGGTGTTTTTCAATCTGGCAATACTTTTTTTGGAGTTGGTCTTTTTGACAGCTGTCACTTGATTTATGTCCAGTTTGGATTGCCATTTCATAATTTAAAGTCGAACGTGCGCGTCGCACGTCCACAAACCATTGTTGAGACGCCGTTACATCCTCAAAAAGTCACCTTTTGGTGTGCTCTATTGGCAGAGGGAATCATTGGTCCATTTTTTCTTCAAAAATGAAGCCCGCCATAATGTTACAGTCAATGGGGAACGCTATAGAGCCATGATTAATGACTTTTTCTTCCCTGAATTGGAGGATGTTGATGTGGACGACCTTTGGTTCCAACAAGATGGCGCTACATGTCATACAGCCAACGAAACAATCAATTTATTGAAGGAAACTATTGATGAGTGCATTATCTAGCGTCGTGGGCCTGTGGCGTGGCCTCCAAGATCGTGCGATTTAACACCGATGGACTTTTTTTTGAAGGGTTATGTGAAGTCGCTTGTCTACACAGATAAGCCCAAGACGATTGACGCCTTGGAATAGAATATTTGGCGCGTTATTGCTGACATACGGCCACAATTGCTGCAAAAAGTGGTCTAGTGGTTTATTCGAGCCAGCCGCGGCGGCCACTTGCCCGAAATCATTTTTAAAACATAATCGCAAACCCTTATCTTCTAATAAAGCTAAATTCTTGGCTATAACATTAAATTATATGCGTTTTATTTCTTCTTGAAAACCAAACGTCTAAAAAAACACCCTTTATATTAAAAAGCAGCTTTACAAAAAAAAAATTAAATAGCACAAGTTAAATTTGAAAAAGGTTTAATGATATTGTTGGATTTCTTATTCAAGCGAAATTAAATAAGTTATTTAAATAAACAGTTTTTTTTTTGGTCTTGAAGTTAAGTTAATTAAATAAACCATGAAGTGTTAATTATTTATTTTATTTTTATCAATATAATAAAAAAATCACAGAGAGACAAAATATTATGCAATAAGAGCCCAAAAAAAATAAACTTTATTTACTATTTTCGTTTGTGTGTCTAGTGGTTTCTTTTTAAATCATAGGTTATTTTGACACTGACAGCTGTTTCCCGCTCAAAATTTTGTCAGAAAGTCAGTATCATACCTCCGCGGAACAAAATGAGTAGCTTTACAACGCTGGGAAATATTGAAAACTTATTTCCAAAGTGAGTGAAAATTGCCGCATCTGGGGCTCGGAAAGCCCGCACCTTATTGTCGAGAAGTCAATGCATCCACAGAGAGTGACAGTTTGGTGCGGATTGTTGAGTGGTGATGGCATCATTGGACCATTTTTTTTTCAAAAATGTCACCGGAAACACCGCTTCGGTCAACGGTGGGCGTTACAGAGCCATGTTTACCGACTTTTTTTTATTGAAATTGAGGACATGGATTTGGACTACCTCTGGTTCATGCAGGATGACCCACCATGCCACACAGCCCATCCCACAATCGATCTTTTGCGCAGCAAATTCTCAAATCGTGTTATAAGCCGTCTTAGCGATGTTAATTGGCCGTCTCGGGGCTGCGATTTGACGCCTTTGGACTTTTTTTTTGGGGAACTGTGAAGGACCGATGTTATGCCAACAATTCGGAAACTATTCAAGCACTTAAGGCCAATATCATCCAAGCATTCCGTGAGCTACAGGCTACATCCTGAAACCATCAACAAGGTCTTGGAAAATTGACAGAATGCCCTGCTGCGAAGCCAGCCGAGGCAGCCACTTGAACGACGTTGTGTTCCATAAATAATGAGAATGTTCGCTCTTCCTAATAAAGACATAATACTTACATGGAAAAAAATTAAATTTGTTCATTTAATTGCATTTTTTAAAAAGAAAATTGTATTTGGCCCAACCTTTACCAGACAAAGACAAATTGTTGGCAAGGTGAAGAACGAAAATTGTAGCTCCGGTATGAGTAGATTCGCGAATCTTACTTTAAATTTTTATTTCAATGATGCATGACGATGAGAATTATCTATTCTGCACCGTTACGGGCAGAAAATAGATGGTGGTTCGGGTACCAATTTTTTGGTGTCAATAAACCAAAAATTTGGTTTCACCAAAATCAAAAGAACTTTGATATATATAGATGTTCGAGAGCGGTGCTATCTTTTTGCCGAACCAAGTTCAACTGTCTGCGGAGTGGTTTACTCGAAAATATCAGTTTAGTTTTAAATTTCAATTGTATATGTCTCATAAATAAAATGAATACCTATATTATGTAAGTAGTTATATATATATGTACATAGAATAAATTAAAAAAAATTTTTTACTGATTTACGAACTATTTTGAAAGTGACAACGACATATTTGTGGAAGAACAATGAAATTCTAGTAGCTTGGTCGTATATCTTGTTTTCATTGTTTGCGGAGTTTAATCGAACCAAGTTTAATCGCACCATTTTTTAGTGTTCACAGATCCCTTTAGAGAAAATTCACTATCAGATTGCAGCGAAAATAAGACAGACAGAATTGTTTTAAATCTCGAGTTCGGTTTTTTTTTTGTTCAAATCCATATGTACCTACCATAGCACCCATGCATCCCAATTAAAAATTAACGAAATCTTTTTTTCAAAATATAATCAGTCAATTAACGAAGGTAAATGAGTTTTCGACAGACTTTTGTGCGCAATTTTAATTTGAAATCGGGTTCTGCGTTTCAGTGATTTTTGGAGACGAATACCTATACATATATACAAAAGTCTTATTAGGGAAAACAACTTAAGGGGTTAAGGCAAATAGCTAAATGTAATTCCCATTTTCTGTTTTTGTTGTTCTATTCTATTTTAATCAGAGTTTTGTCGCAAACAATAAAAGAGTGTATGTATTTTTTTTGTCACTCATTGCTATAAAAATTGATCGATATTTGTTTACACATTCGTCATATAATTAAGATTCTATAGGTATATACGCTAAACAGACAGACTATTTTAAATTAAAATAAATACACATCGGTATAGGTATACCTACCTTTATAATGCTACCTACAGAGCATTGACACTTTCCTTTAAAATAACAACAAAATATTTTTTGAAATCATATTGTAAATAGCAGATAATAACACAAAAGATAAACACGAAACCCAAACTCAAATAATAATAAATTCAAATAAACTTTATCTTCACCGCAAGCATTTTTTTTTTCTGTTATTTATTTTAGGATAAAATCTGAATCAAAAAAGTTACTTTTACAAATTTGTCAAGTATATTCTTTAGAATTTTTAACTCACTGTCATGATCATCGGGCAGTTTCTAGAACCCGAAGACCCACCACCATGATCCATACCATGATCCATATCATGATCCATACCATGGTCCATACCATGATCCATACCGTGATCCATACCGTGATCCATACCGTGATCCATACCGTGATCCATACCGTGATCCATATTTAAAGTCAAAAAAAAAATAACAACAACAAACAAAAACGATTATTCTTAAAAGAATTATTCAAACACAATTTGCCGCGTTCCTAAACTGCACTCAAAGCGTGTATTCCTCGCGACTAAATTAAATTAATGTTCAGAACCTTGTATAAATATAAAACATAAAATTCTTATCACTCAATCCAACAAAGTGTTATCGCAAAGTATAGGCACAATGGCAGATCCACTGTTGTGTATATATCTTATCACCAGTTTTGGATTACTGAAACCTCAGATATATTTTAAGGAATTATTTTGTAAGACAGACAAAACAGGTGAAAATCGATCAAGCCTTTTAAAATATATTTTCCAAAAGATATACCTACCTAAAATGCAATTTGCAATCTTCGATTTTTTGTCTACCTGTATGTAAGTGGACTTTTATCTTTATATAAAAATACAAAAAAAAATTGCAAATAATAAAATTAAGCTGATGCATTATAATTTAACAATCTTCAATCATACTTATTTATAGGAATATGTATACAATTGTACATGTACGTATAGTTTAAAGGTAGATTTGTTTTTTTTTTTTTTGTTGCCGTCTGAATTGAGGTAGCAACTGTTGGAGTGGGTACACAAACGTGTGTTCTGAATATAACATACGCTTTAAACGATTTTAGGTCTTCCACAGCTATAAAAGTTCGTTCAAACTCAAGAAGAAATATAGTTTTTTTAACGCTGAATAAGACGTGTGCAAAAAAGCTTGTCAAAATATCGATTTGAGGCCTCGGGCGCAAAATGAAATAGAGGAAATTGGAACAATAATTTTAGAATAAGATCAAAGCTTTTGGTATATTCAAAGTTCTGTTCACGTTTTTATAGGGTTCAATATAAAAGAAGATAGAAAAGATCAGCAAATTAAAAAAAAGATAGCAATTTGGTGTAAATAATAGAGACGTCAATTAAATGAGTAGGTACTTTATTTGCTTCGATGGGTTCTTTTTAAAAATTTATCTTTCAGCTATTAATGATAAGGAATTAATGATTTGTTTGTATTTTAAATGAATTAAAAGAGACCTAAATTAAATGTGTAGGTACTTTAATACCCATGTCCATGTTTCAGTGTGCATATGTATATGTATAATGACATATATGGGCTGCTCAGAAGTCCGGAGGAAATTGGATAAAAGCGACGTCGGGGCTTAGCAATTGACATGTTAAATGCAACATCAACTAATCCCTTCGGCCTTAGCTAAGCGCAGAGAATTCTCGGGCCTTAACTTAAGAACGGAGAAAAACTGTGTTACCGACGTGACTTACAAATCTACTTGTTATCGATAGTTTTTATGGAAACTCATGTTTTTCGGTCATGACGTCACTTACCCTCGATTTCATTTTTTTTCAACGAAATCTCTTCAGGGTTGAAAAAAAAACACCTATAATCTTAAGTTTTTAAGGACCAGTTTTTTTAAGGGATTGTGACTGCCCTTATAATGATAATACACAGTGCGAGCGTTTAGGAAAGTTGGAGAGGATTTGAAAGGAGTTACCAATGGTCAAGAAAAATTTAGTTGTGTAAAGCATTCCACAATCGTGTAAGTAGTCCTGCCATAAGTTCTGTTACAAATATAAAACACAATAAAAAAAAAACAAGTAAATATAATGAATTCAAATTTTTTTTTAATTATTTAACCACAATATTGATTATTAAAATAAAATTGTTTAACTCAAAATGGCCGCCTTTTGCTTTAACGCAAGCTTTCAATCGTTGTGGCCATTGGGTTATAGCGGCACGTACGGTTTTCATGGATATAGTAGACGCTGCTCTGTTTAATGCTGTTTTAAGGCTTTCCAAATATGTGTGGGGAGTTTTGCAGGCCATGTTCTCCAATTCTGACCACAAACCATAATTCAGTGGATTCATATCTGGGCTCCTGGACGGTCAATCTTCTGTTCTATAAAACCAGGAATATTGACTCTGAGCCACTCTTGCGTAGTTTTGGCTTTGTGAGCTGGAGCAGAGTCCTGTTGAAAGATCCATTTGCCTCCATTGAAAAGGGTATTGGTCAAACCTTTCACAACACCCTCTAGCACATCTTCTTGGTAAACTTTGCAGCAGTTTTTACGCCTTTTTCACAAAAATGGAGTGATGTGACACCTTGGTGAAAAACCCCTACCGAACCATTACGGAAGCGGGATGATGGCCTCTTTGGAACAACCTTTTTCGCTTCCTTAGATGAAGTAGCATAAACTTTGTCATTTTGTTTGTTGAAAAACTCTTCCAAGGTAAAAATTTTTTCATCCGTTAACAAAATGTTTTCATGGCCATTTTCCGCGTGCCACTGCAAAAGCCGCTTGCATCTTTCCAGCCTAATTTTTTTTAATTGAGGAGTTGGAAGACCACCCGTGGATCGACGATATTCAATTCTTTGGACATGATCTTCTGCTTCCTAAGGGGATTTCGCCGAATCCGTTCTCGAATTGCTTTAACTACCGCACTCGTACGGACAACGCGCGGGCGACCACTTCTTGGCCTGTCATCTATTCCAGACAATTTGCCGAACCGACCGATAGCCCGATAAACGAATATTCTTGATATTCCGAGTGGTTTTAGCAACTCTAAAATTTGGCCAGCACACTTTCCACATTTATTCAACGCTATTACCGCGACTCTATTCTCTTCAACGCCCCACTCCATGTAAATAGTTTGCAAGCTGAAACCAAACTGACTCGTATTCTTTACTGAAAAATGTTTGTGTTCCAAAAAAAAATTAATGGTACTTTTCCCGCAATATGTTTTGAATGATAACCGATGGAAATTGTGTAACAGAACTTATGGCAAGACTACGTAGTACGACTGAAGAAAGAATCTCTGTACTTAACAGTACGTCCAAATTTGGAATCAAGGGTTAATTGATGAGCATTCCTTGAGGTACGAGTATTACGGGGAAGGAATGCAACTGGCTTTTTCACAAGAACACTGTTTCTGAAAATACCGATAAAATAATAATAATGAAAGGCATGAAACATTGCTGCGGCGGAGGTGTTCGGGAGTTGCAATTGCTTCCGTTATAGTTCTATCGCCTATCATATTTATATGGGTCTCTTTTGAATAATATCTAGTAAACTCAAGTGTGTCATTGGAATTGGAGCACCTAACCAAATATCAGAATTGTATTCCACCTGAGAACTTGTCAGCGTCGACATCGAATATGTGGTCATTCCACAAAACGTGGTCTGTGATGCACATACCATAAGAACTGGAGGCTAGAGTGGGCCAAAAAACATTTTTTTTCGAATTTCAAATCGTAATACCGCGGAAAACATGCGAATTGGAAAGATTTTAAAAATAATCAAGATCGGTTAATATCTTCCGATCGCGCATGCACTCTGAAGTTTGGAAAATTTTTGAAAAAAGGTATTTTAAAAAAAATTTTAACCACCCTAACTTTTATTAATTTTTGAAGTTTTAGTTGCAGGCTACTCATTTATGAGCCAGATATGAAGTAGGAAAAAGAATGGTTCAAATCATTTAAGGACTTCCGATCGCGCATGCGTTCCAAAATTTGTCGAATACTGCAAATTTCTTATTTTTACGATATTTTTTTTTTGTTATGTTTACTATTTTGGTAGACTATTATTTGTACCAAATATAAAGGAAAAATAAAATTGACACAATCAGTTAAGATCATGCACTCTCTGAAAATTTAGCCGATTTGAAAATTTGAATTTATCGGTCAAGAAGGCTTTGACTTTTTTCATTCAACGCGTTGTGAATGTTTTTTTACAGTTCTCGCGTATTTCTGGTGTGGTAAGTGTTTGAATTTAGCTGTGGTTGTAATATTGATTCTGTGTTGACATATTATTTTATATAACTTTGTGAATTAACCGTTATACTATGGCTGTGTCCAAAACAATAATAACCAGACAGGTATTTGATTGTCCTTGATTCGGTGCACCGAAAGATTTTTCAATAAATAAGCTCCCTACTGGTATCGACATGATTCGATGTTGTTCACAGCAAAGATTTGAATTGGCTCTTAAAGCAAATAATACAAAAGTTCCTTTTTCACAAGTGTCCGGCACAGTTGCTAAAAAAATAATTGATCTGTATCTAAAAGCATCCATACCAACGGTTACGAGTAACAGAGTCGTTCAACTTATAAAAGTTTCCCATGACAAATACTATAACTTACGAAAATCATACACGCGGGATAAAAACAAAGATTCTTTCAAACATAAAGTTAATGAATTTAAAAACAAGTGTTCTTTGCTTTTCGACATAGCAGCTTGCAAATGCCCCATTATTGTAAATTGCATATGTAACAAAACCCCTGACTTGTGTAAATGCCATATAACTGTCAATTGTGAGTGTGAAAAACAAAACAAGATACCTCCTATTGAACTTCGATTTATTAACTCAATGCGAGTTCACGGAATCGGGAAAATTGGATATTTAGATGCGACTGAAACAAAAAAACTTCATGCATCGTTAAAAAGACGATTGCGTGATCAACGCTTAACTTCGAATGATACATCGAAAGCCTCGTTGTCGACTTCAACTGCAAACCTTGTTGAAACTGATGTTGATGATGATGACGAAGACGAGTATCCTTCAAGCAATAAAGACAAAAGTTTTGAAATAAAAGGAAATGCTACCTCCCATACTTCACAGATGAGAATTCGGCTAAAATCTACAGCTATAAATAGCGATCGTTATGGAGTTTCTGACCGGGCTACCGCTGCAATTGCATCAAGTGTCTTGCACGACTTTGGGTTGATTACTGATGCGAACGTTTCTCAAGTCATAGACAAAAACAAATTGAGAAGAGAAAAACAAAATGTGAGGACCGAATTAAGCAGTAAGTCTGTTCAATTTCCACTACGCGGTCTTTATTTTGATGGAAGAAAGGACGACACGTTAGTTGTAGATCTAGTTGCATCGAAAAGGTTTCGTAGAGTTAAAAAAGAAGAACATTATTCTCTTATTCAAGAACCAGGTTCAGTTTACGTCGGCCATGCTACACCAAGTTCTGGAAATTCTGAGGATATATTCGACTCTACTGTTTCTTTTCTGTCTGCTCGTGATATATCACTTGAAAATTTAGTTGTCATAGGATGTGATGGAACTGTCATTAATACTGGTTGGAAAAACGGTATTATTCGCCGAATAGAAATACATTTACGAAGACCTTTACAATGGGCAGTTTGTCTTCTGCATTTTCCTTTTCGGCATCTATTCGAATACTTTGACGGTAAATCAACAGGTCCGAAATCTTTGAAAGGTCCAATTGGTGAAAAACTTGTTGATTGTGAAAAACGCCCAGTTACTTGTTTTAAGAATATTAACTGCCAGATTCCTGATATAGACAGAAAAATATTGAGTAAAGATCAACAATATTTACTTGATATTTCTATAGCAATAAAGTCTGGAATCTGCAGAGAAGATTTGGCTGTAAAAGATCCTGTCCTGGTCCCTTGTCACATTCGAGGTGGTTGACAACAGCTAATCGAACTCTAAGGTTGTACCTAAGCGAGGAAGTTCCAACGCAACAACTTCAAGATATAGTTGTATTTATTTTAAATTCATACATGCCAATGTGGTTTAAAATTAAAAAAAGTAAAAACTTGACAGAAGGACCAAAACTTGTGTACCAGTCAATGCAATCTTCAAGGTACCTCCCTGATGATTTACGCAATATCGTCAATCGTGTAATCGAAAGAAACGGATTTTTCGCACACCCTGAACATCTAATGCTAGCCATGGCACTAGATAATGAAAAAAAAAATAAGAGAACTCGGACTTCGACGTATTTTGAAGGCAAGGCAGTTGGACAAGAAGAGAAAAGTAATAAGAAGCTACAAGCCACCCAGACTGAATTTCAATGCCCAAAACTACACAGAAATTATTGACTGGGTGGATTGTGACTTATCATCTCCCCCATTGTTGCAAAGTATAACTGATGAGGAAATAATTTCGTACCTTAAAAGGGACTCAGTCCCTAAATGGAAAACTGATTTCCCAGTTCACACGCAGGCAGTTGAACGTTGTAAAACTCGTTTCGGAAGCCTCTTCAAAAGTTTGCGGGGTAGAGAACAGAGATGGGTTTATAAGATCCACCTTGATGTCAAGAGCAGCTATGCCAAATTTTTCGCATAAGACAGAATTCAAAGTTCCTTCAGCTCAAGCAGAATGAGAATGAATCGTTCAACATTGACCATAACTTTGATCAAACGCTCAATCAAAACATAATTTTTTAAATAAAATATTCTTTCCTTAAAATTATTATTTATGGTGTAACTGAACTTATTTCTTAATTTTAAACCTTTTTTTTCAAATGGAAACCAGGTAAATACGAAGAATGAAATTCGTAAGTATTATTTTTCTTTAAATATCATCTTCTTAAATTTTTACTTTTTTTCGAAATTGCATCAACTTTGACGTTTTTGCGCGAACGGAGGCCCTTAAAATATTTGAACCATTCTTTTTCCTACTTCATATCTGGCGCATAAATGAGTCGCCTGCAACTATTATATTCAAAAATTAATAAAAGGTAGGGTGGTTAAAATTTTTTTTAAAATACATTTTTTTCAAAAATTTTCCAAACTTCAGAGTGCATGCGCGATCGGAAGATATTAACCGATCTTGATTATTTTTAAAATCTTTCTTAGTCTTCCCAATTCGCATGTTTTCCGCGGTATTACGATTTGAAATTCGAAAAAAAATGTTTTTCGGCCCACTCTACTGGAGGCCGTTGAGCCTCGTTGATGCAAGTGTCGCTCATAGATAGCGGCATTGGGAGTGGGTTCCGCTTTAACGAAAGAAGCATTGTGTTTTTGAAGCATTAAATTCTCTCCAATTTTTAATTCCCCATTGGACAATTCACAGTACACATATTAAAGGTTATTACCTACATTATAGGAGTTTTCATTTTTGTTCAGTTCTGCGCATCTGTGAAAATGGCGTATCCCAGTGTCTCTTTACTAGTCAAAATGCTTATATTTGTTGTTGCTTCTAGAAATGGCATGTTTAGTTTTCGAGGGCACTCCAGCCACCATGTTTAATTTCTGACTGTGGTCTGTGGTTGATATGAGCTTATCATAAGCTGTCGTTCCACATCCGAAGGGCAAGGACGTGAATCTAGAAACGAATATGAAAAGCTGAGCTTACTGTAATGGATTAGAAGTTTCAGACCATAGACAGATCATTTATGGATATTAGGAAAAGTGTCGGAGACAAAACGGAGCCCTGGGGCACGCCAGCGTTTATTATAAATGAATTTAAGACTTAAAACTATCCAATACAACTTGTATTGATCGGTCTGAAAGATAATTTATAAAGTAGAAGCGATTCATCGATACCAAATGCACACGTGATCGATCGATAAGAGAGCTTGATGCCAAACTCTATTAATTGCTTTTGAAATATCAAGCGCAATAATCTTTCTTTCTCCAAAACGATGTAAGGAATTGTGCCACTGTTAGGTGAGATATATCATCAGATAAAAGCCGTACTGCCGGTCATTAAGAAGCTTTCGTTCTTCAAAATATTTCTTAAGCTGATGGTTAATCAGCGTTTCCATGACCTCGGAAAGAGACCACTAGGGTAGGACAGATGGAAAAGCTTACGCAGTGGTTTTGCCCAGTGTAGATGAACACCTCTTCAGAGCAATAGGAGGGCTACTATTCGGGCCAGTGGATGTGTGTACATCGAGATCTTTCAGCATTCTCGATTACGAAAGAAGATTGGTCATAGTTAAAGTCAAATTAACAGAAAACTGTGCTGCAAGCAAATTGTCTTAGTCTAGTGAGCTGACAAAAAGGGTGTCGTTGAAGACGAGTGTTAGAACCGAAGACAAAGTAATATTTTATGCCTTAAATTTTGATCGTACATATTACAGGTCTTTCTAGCTTGCTTAATCATATCTGCACTGGAGTCTATGTCACTATCGAGGAAGCATAGTGACGAATTAAAGTTAAGCAAATGTGTTTCATTCTCGAATCAAGATTTTAACCCATTAATTTCGCTGGATTATATGCGTAACTGTTTAAGGTTTCAATTTTTACCAGTTAGATAACATGCTTTTATATATCAGAGCGAGTTCAAAAAAAACATTTGAATTCCAACACGAGCATCGCAACTAAAGGGAGGTCGATCATTTGGACTTTGGACTTATTATTCTTTATCGAACTTTTTCAAAGGTCCATCTTTCATAAAATTCTGTTATGAAAACGAGAAATTGAAATCTGTTAAACAAGATGGCGCAAAATTAGTCACCCAATTTTTTTTTTTGAATTACTTCTCTTTGATAAATAAAAATTTTAATAAAATAAATAAAAATGATTTTGAGTGATGGAAATCTTTAATTCAACCTTTACATTTTTTTTTGTTAAAAGTGGAAAAGATGATATCCTTCGAATGGCTGCCGCCAGTGTTGATACACATTTGTGACCGTTTAATCGCATTTTCCATGACTTTCGGCAAGATTTCCTGTGATAACTGTTCGCATTCTTTTCGAATATTCTCCTTAATGGCTGCGATTGTCTGAGGCTTGTTGGCATAAGCCCGCGACTTCCAGTAGCCTAAAAGAAAGAGGTCTGGGATGGTTAAATCGGGCGATCTTGCTGACCATGCCAAACCTCCAAAACGGGAGATTATACCTACGCGACCAGAAAACGCTTCCTTCACAAAATCCATTGTGGCTCGTGGTGAGTGTTCGTTTGCAGCGTCTTGTTTAAACCACATGTTCAACAAGCACCGCTCATCTGATTTCGGCAGTAAGAAGTTAACAATAACTGCTTGTATCTTGTATCCGTACCATGGAATACGATTTAACCAGCATAATATCTCAGGGAATAGCATTGGTGCGTTCTTTTTCTAAACAATAATTAACTTTTATTAATGTGTCAAAAAAAGATGTTAAGTGTAACATTTCATTTAGGAACGATCAATGTTCAAAATATTGTTGACCTGTCAAACGAAATGGATTCAACAAAATGTAAATACATTTAGAATCAATAATGCAAATAAATCATTTGAAGTCATCAAATTTATTGGAAAAAATACTTAAAAAATGTTTACAGTTTGTAAATTATATATTTGTAATTTTGCAAAAAAAAAAAAAACTAATCTTCCAGCGAAATACCTACATATAAGTTATATAAGAAGTATTTTTAATTCAAAATGGACACAAATTCCCTTTTAAAATATCTACCGAAATATAAACGAAATCATAAAATAACAGAAAACGTTTCCAAAAATCAAAATCGACAGCAAAAATTTATTAAATTAAAAAAAGAAATCCAAAAATTAAAATAATTCCAACTCTAAAGAACGAAAAGTAAACAAAAGATAACCACAAATTGAAGACATTTCTAAATTCAGCTGCGTTTGACAGATTAACATTTCAATTCATATCAACGAAATGAGTTGAAATTGAAATTGTTACAAAGTGTAACATTCTGACCCCGCACAACATTGAATTTAGGAACGATTTTAAGACGTCAGAATGTTACACAATGTTACGATTTGAGAATTTAGGAACGACTAAAGTTAACAATAGTTAACTTTTTAGAGCGAAAGATCGGACCACATTTATGTCTCGTATACCATTACGATTAGAACCTATAAGTAGTATGAATAATACACTTAGTACATATTTATTACATATTCACAACTGTATTGGGTATTCGTTGAAACATAGATGATAATCATTTAACGCGACTACAAGCAGAAAAGTTCAATACCTTTTGATTTTCTTATTGATGTGTAAACATCTATGCTGGCGGTAGAGTGAAAAAAAAACGTTCGTGTGCAACGTTACGTCGTGCAACGTTACGGTGTGCAACTTTACGATCTGCATACTAGGATGGGTGCGTTCAGTGAAAAAAAATCTTAAGATCCCCTTCAAGCAAAAACAAGTCCGTTTTGGATCCGCGCACGTTGATGTTTACACATATTAACCGTGAGTCCCGGCACTCACACAATTTTTTTTGGTTTTATCTTTGAATAATAAAAAGATCAAAATACTTTTATTTATTATATTTATATTTTATTATTGTATATTTGAAATGAAATGGTAATATTTGTGGATTGCGTTGCAATTTTTCCATTCGATTTCTTGCATTCTGCATGATCTTCCCGATGTAGGGGAGACATTGAGACGGAGACGGCATTATTCCCATATGTATAGAGCAGGTTATTTTTTTCCATGTAAAAAAAATTTCAAGTTTGTAGACAAAACTAACACTACGAAGATCTAGTGTAGGTTTCGTCATAACGTCCGTGCGTCGGCTTCGTCGGTCTGTGCGTTCGTGTATTCATTTTAATTTGTGCTTGAGCCTAATCGGGCCCACCCTTCATTTGGTACAGACCATTATCATGTGATTCCCTAAATATTTGTCAAAAAAAATATGTCAATGTGGACGTCCAGGCGCACACAAATTTGTGTGTCAAATTCAACGCACGCTATCCGATTCCGATGGGTTTTCGGCGCACACGAAAATATTTGCGGCGCAAAGGTGTTTTGATGTGGACAAATTGATTCATCAGTTTATTAAAATTATTTTCCACTCAAACTGAGCGCTGACGCATGGCACTTTTAAACAAAAATTAATTCCGAAATAAGTTTAAGTTTTCGGCGGAGATATTTGCGGCGAATAGAAAATTCAAGGCGCACAACGTAAATTTTTATTGATCTGGTTGCGGCTTTAGCTGTGTAGCTAGCTGTCATACAATTTCAAAACTTTTCATTTTCTCGAACGGCCTTAACGATTTTGATTAAACTTCCTACCTGGAAAAATTGGTTTTCGCAAAAACGTCCGTCTGTCTGTCTGTCCCAGACACTGGCCCTTATTGCGAGTGTCGTTCAACGTTCGATTCGATAAAAGTCGATCGTAACAAAACGTTTGGCGCGTTAAAATTTGTATCCTAAGCTATATGGATAGCTTTATGTGGTTGTAACCACTTGTGAAATCACAGCTGATGGCATCTGATGCAAAAAAAACTTCAGATATCTTAAATTTTCGTTGTTTGATTTTCGACAAAAGCCGTTTGTTGATAAACAAAGGACTCTCGCAATAAGGGCCACTATCTCTCTGTTCGACTACAGTATACAGCCGATACGGATGAGTCGACTTTCTTTAAACTTGGTACCTAGCGTTTTTTGCACATTCCCCCGACACATTTGTTTCATTTTTTTAGGACCAAATATAACGGTACCTGTCATTCAAAACTCTTTGGCCAAAAAGGAAAATCTTATTTTTCTCAAAATCGCCTCCACAGAATTTTAAAAAAAAATTCATTTACCCTGAGTAATAGATCCGAATCTAGCCTAAATTCGATTTTAACAAAAAATCCGTAGAAATAGAACACAAATTTCACTTCTAAATGCTTAAAAGCAGGTCCCCTGTAACTAAGTTAAATTTAAAATGATACAGTTACAATAGATCGTTACGAATCTGTCAACATCAAAAGTCACAGCCATTACCTTGTGAAGATTAAATTAAAAACAGAAGAAAAACTAAATTTGCAAAAAAATAAATATTTGTATTAATTAATTTAGTTGATTTAATTTTAATAAACAGTTAACATTTTTTTTTCTGTTGATATACACTTGCTTTTCAGATAACTCTTTTTGATACGCCATTTCCTTCTCAATTTGTTCAAGTCTCTTTTGCAAGACATCTTGGCCACTGAGTGTTGTTTGGCTCAGGTTTCCATTAGGCACATACACAAATAAATATGAAAAAATGATTTTTAGATGTCAGCTGAGCCACAAAACACGAAAATAATAATTATTTTGCACGGAAACTATTATTAACAAAGTTATAAATAATTTAAATTTGCATAGTGTCTTCCTATGAAACTACTCACCTATTCCAAAAAAAATATTAAAAATGTGTTCAAATGTATGCAACTCTTTTGAAATCATTATTATTATTATATATAATTATTATAACTCTTTTGATATCATTATTATAGTGTCCGAAAAACCGTTGCGATTAAAATTTACTAGCAGGCTAAGATTCAAATTTTATTGATTTTATTCATAAAACTTATTACCAAACCAACTGACGACATAGGCGCCTGCCTGGCGACTGGACATACCCTAAGAGGAGCAACGGAGTTGCGTGAGCGGGTGTGCCCCCGAAAAAGTTTGTTAAAATCCTTTGAACCCGCGAAGCGGGCCACCTACCGTACTGTTTATTACAAAAACGCTGATACCAAACCAACTGACGACAAAAAACAACTTTTTCTGACACAATTAGATCAGAAGTGATGTATACTTTTAGGTGAACAGCACATTTGCTCTAGTTAATGCTTTTTGGTTATTATTTTTAGTCAGTCAATTATATTTACTTTTAATTCATTAAAATTGATTATTGGTTTAACTTTTTATAGCGTTTAATCATTGATTTTGACACACTGGATATTATTTTATAAGAATAACTATTTTGCAATGCATATATTCCGTAAATTGAATAGTTTTCATGAACCTACAGTGCAAACTTTAATTGTTTATAACTTTGTTAATAACAATTTCCGTGCAAAAAAAATATTTTATTCTTGTTTTCTACGCTTTTTTACAACAATTGCAAAAGAAAATTTCTTTTTTCGCATATATGCCTAATCGAAACCTGACCCCCAACACCTGTTGAAATGATTTCTTTTCGAAAGTTAGATATAGCAGTGCGAGCAGAAGTCTTCATGCAAATCCACTATCCCTTTATCTTTTCAACTGGGAGATATATGCAAATATTTTTCATTTCATTGCTTATTTTAGTCTAATCTGGCATTCATTTTGTTTTTGCAATCATTGAAGTAATAATTAACTTTGAGTCGATTACTTCTGTGTGGGGACCAATGCCCATAGTATCCTTAAGGAATTCTTTTTGTTCCTTAGTCCAATTTTGATTCCTTTCACGTTTCTATAAATTGAAAGTAATTTTTCAATATTGTGAAATGTAAATTGTCTAAATTAACTTACCTTATTCGTTTTTCCAATGGTTAACTGATTTTTGTTGCAAACGTTTGATTTTTCGGTTGGATGGTTGCTCACACGCTAAATACATTTTTTTTTTCAATCTGTCAAAAGTTGTTTCTCTATACAATGGCCGAGTTCAACGCACATCTGAATATTCAGAATTCTGAATTTTTGAAGCTCTTGATTGGCCAGCTGTCAGAAGTCATCTGAATTTTCAGAACTTTTTCTGACAGCTGGCCAATCAAGAGCTTCAAAAATTCAGAGTTCTGAATATTCAGATGTGCGTTGAACTCGGCCAATAACGAAATTATGAAAGAGTCACAATGATTGTGATAAATAAGACTTTTGTTAAATTTGATCTTTTACACAAAAAGTGATTTTAAAACCGACTCTAAGAATGTCTATTACTAAAGGCCATGAATTTAAATAGTTAAAAGGTTAAGTAAAAAAAATGGTTCAGAAAAATGGTTATTTATGACCATTTTTTTTTATTTTCAGTAGTTCAACTGATTTTGATCAATTTTTCTATGAAGAATGATTAATTTATGTAAAATTATATTGTTTACCAACATTTTAAAAAAATATTTCTTGGATTTTTATAAAAAGTTTAAATTTTTTTTTTGACTTCATCGATTTTTATTAAACTTTTCAAAAAACTTTGTTTTAACATTATCTAAAAGATTTAAGACAAAAATTATTCTTATAACCAAAACTAACTGTACTTCCAATATACAAATGTATAAAAACCGTTAAGGAAAATCTTTTTTTACACTTAAACGACTCCTACGATTTTGATAGAATTTTGGTCTAGAATTTAAAACTAGTAAATTTTACATTGAACTATTTAAATAGATAATGTAATTTCCTTGCATGCATATTGCATAAGTGCAACATGGGGCTATATTGTTAATTTTTGTATTATCAAATGGATAAAATAAAGGCTCGGATAACTAATTTATTTCAGACTTAAAAACCACAGTGTGATCGCACATATGTGTATACTTAAATACACATATATAATGTACTTTATATACACACTTCCTCATTATTCACATATATACGATTTCTATAACCTAGTTTAATTAGCCTGTGTGTAGCTAATAAAAATGCTATAGTTGATTCAAATGCAATGGTCAAACAATAAAACCCACATCGGGTTGGCCTGATCACGTGACTTCGGTAGCGCAATGCGTTGTGCATATGGCTCTGAAGACACTTGGTCTATGTTCAACTCCCAGCTTGGCAAAAAGTTTTTCAAATTAAAATTCAACGTAATAGAATAAGCACCACTTAAAGGTGCTGGCAGCCGTGGAATAGCTATAAATCCAGCCTATAATGACTTGGTGGTAGCTCATTCAAGTGATTGTTGTTTCATTCAAACCTTCAATATAACCTTAATATAGCCTTGAACTTGAACAATTTAGTCGCGTATTTTACTTTTTATGTCCCAGTTTCTTATTATTTGGGTAGGTACTTTTTTTAAAAAAAATTAGTTTCTGCAAAACCCTCAATAAAAATAAGCGTGAGTGAACCAGACCTGTGTTATGCACTTCATTTATGGCAAACGACTATGATGATAAGGGTGCATTAACGGAACAATGTATTATAAATGGGGAAAAGAAACCACATCAAGCGATAAGATAAAATCAAACCCGCGGCTTGAAAAATACCTACATATTTTCAATGCGTATATGCGATTGATATGATGCCAAAAACAAATAGGCACATACCTACTCAAACATTGTACTTATTTGTCATTACTTAAGTACTTAAAATAAAATAAACGTAGGCTGCAGCCTATGTGTAAAGCCTTCTCGTAAAGGCAGCCCTGATGGATAGATTCAAGTATAAGAAATCGACGTTGCATGTGGGCTTTAGTGTAAAAATTAATGATCAAAATTTATGTTTGATGATTTTAAATGTAAATGCGGCCTTAAAACTTCATTTTCAGAGGATAAAAAGTAATATCAGATATCAGTACCCGGTGTTGTAATAGATTGTGCGCAGGACTGTTATGCTAGAGTTGGGTTCGAATCCCATCTTCTTCCACCTAACAATTAAAATGGTATTCACGGCTACTGCCTCTTGCGACGAAGTGACAAATCCTCCAAGAGTATCTCTTGTCATAAATAAGTGCCTCTCACCCTAGCCGTTCAGATGCTGCAGAAAATTGTAGCTCCCATCATTCTTGCAAAACAAATAACACGCGCATCACAGGAATGGTTGAAAGTTGGAAGTCACAAGGCCTTATTTTATAACCTGTACCTACGTTCTGTAAACTCTCTCATCGATAAAATCAGTCGAGAAACGATGAAAATTGAAACAAATCGTATGAGTTTTGTTCCATTTTTCATCGTTTCTCGACCAATTGTATCCAGAAAGTAGGCACTGATTGGCAAAATATTGTCAAGATTTTTTAGTACCAAGTTCATCGGGACAAAGGGGTAGTATGTAACTTGAGGACTTTTTGTTTTTTTTTAAGGTTAACAAAAATTCAAAAAAACATTTTAGAAACAAAAAATGTTAGAAAATGGATTGGACAAACAAAATATGATATGAATTTCCTAATTAATTGTTTTATAAATAAGCACATTTGTCTCGTGCATAGTTTATTAATGTCGTTTTCGGTTGGATTTCGGAACTGGTCCGTTCCTATCGTAAATGGAAAATTTGGAGTAAAAGGAGTGAAAAAGGAGTAGCTCCGAACGTCCACTCGAAAACGACATAAGAGTGATCTGTCATTATAGCTCCAATGCACATACATAGACATACATATTTTAAATAGATAGCTGGCATTCGGATATAGATTTTATTCTTTTTATAAATTATTTTTCTTATTAATAAATTTATTTTCGTTTTGAAATTGTATTTCTTTTACAATTGGTGCCAGAATGTCATTCCTAGTTCTGCAAAGAAAAGAAAATGCTTCTGTATCTGTATTTGAATCGATTTTATCACTTGGTTTTGTTTATTGAAGAAAATCCTACATTCTTCTAAAATTCACCACACTAGATTTTCTAAATTCATTAGATTGCTATGAAAATACAACTATTTTACTTCTATTTTCAAATGAAATTTTTAAAAATTCAATAATATTTATCACTTCATACAATTTCAAAAGATAAACATTCAATTTATTTTAATCATTTCATTGCTTAAAAATGGAGGACGAATCTGATGAAAGCTCTCGCAAAGCTATTCCTGTTAATCGCAATCGAAGTTTTATCAGAACTGAGAATGACACGTCTTTTCAAAATACTGCAAGAACAAGTGATTCCATTTCAAAGCTCAATTCATTCGAAGATTCACTGTTTCAAACAAGAAGTCGAAGTAACAGTAATATACATATGCAACAGTAGCGTTTTGTTGAGCTGCACATTAAAAAATGGAAGTGACTCTAGACATGCCAATTATAACAGTTTTGGTTTATAAAAGTACTGTTTATGCGGCCCCCAGGGACAGGGTCCTCCACCGGTGGGCATACTTCAGGCACCCAGAGTTTTTTTTTCAAGTCGCGCGAAGCGCTTTAACGCCCGCCCACTTTTAATGGCAAAAAACTTTTGTAACTGTTATAAATTGGCATGTCTCTAGTCGCGTCCTTTTGTGCTCAACAACAACAATAATTCATCGCTCTTTTCATTAATACAAATTTTATTTAGACCGCTTAAATGTAACTGACGAAGTGGAATACGAAACACAAAATCTGGCCTTAAAACATACCATTTCAACTGATAGTCTCGTCTCTAGAGGATCAAAAAACTTTTCACGTCACAGTCCTTTAGGAAGTTTTCGAAGCATTCGTAATTCTACAAGAAGAGAATCTACTCGGAATGGTATCAATATAGTAATGGTTATTGGATTCGCAATTGTCCTTGCTTTCGGATACATATTCAACAAGATTGAAGCCTTTTTAAAATGGTTTCAATTGAAATTGAATGAATTCCAATTAATTTTGTTCGGAGGAAAATCAATAAGAGAATTCTATGCACAAGAGGAATCTACCGCAAAGAAATGTTTATACAGTCCCTTAAGCGGATTGTATTACATTTTCCAAACGTTAGTTTATATTTTCTTAAAATCTTTTGAAATCCTAAAGAAACCGGCTCCGAAAGCGTTGGTTACAAATGTATTTACTCGTTACATAAAAGACTAAAATATTTTTCTTTTTTTTGTGTATTGTATTTGAATATCATTTAAAAATGTTTGTGCAATTAAATTATTTTTAAAACCTCAAACCCAAATATTGTGAGAAAATTTATTGGGTGTTTTAAATATCCAAAAAGGTGAGTAGAAAAAAGTTTCAATGGTCTAGAATAAATTATTTATTTATTAGTGTTAATAATTTTGAAAAATAAGTACCGAAATACATAACCACTTTTTGAGAGCAAATATGCACCTCAATAAATCATGCGTGTTTTGTACGCGCATTAAACTTCTGCTACTGTTAAGTTAAGACGTACATTATTAGGTAAAGTGTTACTTAAGTGTCCCATATTGGGACTTTAAGCGGGATATACATTGTTCAAATGCTTGTCATGCATGTGAGAGTGTATTAATATTTTTTTATTGACGTTGCATATACACACTTCATGCATGAGTCTTCAATCATTTATTTTTACTTAAATTTCTATGCGAAAATGTGCCTATGCATGATCAAGCAATCATTCTCAAATATACATTATATCAATAATGGCTATCTGATTGAACAAAAATAAAAACATTTTGATTCTGCTTCAAGCATATACACAATGTATACGTGTTTCATTTTTACTAATACACTCTCTATGCATGACAAGCATTTGAACAATGTATATCCCGCTTTAGGCTCAGTTAAATAGCCTACTAGCAACACTTAAGTGACTACCATCTCCCATATTGGCCATTTAAGTGCCACTTTCACATACAAGACCAATATTATAGATTATAAAACGTAGGAACACGCGTGTGAAGGAGCGGATGATAATTTTTGTTTTGTATTATTATGGCTCTTGTTTTACTTGTTTTTAACGCATATTGCTGTAAATTGGAGTATAAAGGTGGAGTACCTACAATGCTAAATCTACACGAGTTACGACTGATAGATAGTCACATTATACACCGTTTGTATACCAATTCCTTTCATAGTTACGATTATGGCAATTATGGCTAAAATATGGTGTTTTGTCATACTTATTGTTAATCCAGCATAATTGCCGTGAAATAATACGATGGTTGAAACCGTTAGTGGTTTATTTGCAGTTCGTGATCTACATCATATGTCAAATGTCACCTTCGACAAAGAGCAGTTATAAAAATACCCTTTAAACTTGCACCATAGGGCAAATATTGATTTCGTCTAAATAAATCGATGCGTCCACTGAAATTTGAGCTAGATCCTAAACGCTTGGATCGATTTTCTTCAAATATGGTATACAAAGCGATTATGCGATTCTCATCTCATCCAATCTTGTACCTACCCGTTCTATGCTGCTATAAAACAATTTTAGTTTTTTCCAAATTTCCTCGTAAACGGTTATAACGATTTTAATTAAAATTCGTACCTATAATGATCAAAGTGATTGCCATATCGTTTTCCATTGGTTTCACTCGGGGATTCACTCATTCTAAAATCCAATGGAACAGTTGTTAACTACTTCTACACAACTTACAATTTTTGGTGCGGGTGAAATGCCCTGCGCCTCTGCCAGTTACAGTTGTTATAACTAGTTCCTTATTTGTAGTTATTTGTGTATGCAAGGGAAGTGTACCTATGGCGTCGTTTGATTTGAGTGAGTTTGTTTTGACGTTAGAGCTTAAATGGATTAGTGTTTCTGGAGTAGATCCTGATTTGAAATCGATAAGCGCAATTTTCTTCTCAGAAGCGTTTGAAATGGTTTCACAACTTAGAAGAGTTCTTTTTAATTCCGGACGCTTCCTGACTTCCAATGGGAAACGACATAAGAAATCTGCGTTTTAGGTTTTTGACAAACAAAATTTCAAATAACGGAAATAGGCATTCCTCGTTTTTTTTGGGAAAACGTGCGTATTTTTTGGTTACTCACGTAGTTGATCTTTTCAATGCTAAAACCGATTTTGTTATAATTTTGCAATATGGTCCTTCTAAATCAAACAGTATTAGATTTAAAAAATTTGAAAACATTTTATTTTAAAATAAAAAAAAAAAAAAACAAAAAAAATTCATTTTTTAAGTTCTTTTCACTTTTTAAAGATTTGTTGCTATATCACAGTTGTTAACCACAAGAGGAAGATTGTGCGATCCAGTAGTAAATTTTCTTACCTCTATCAAAACAACAGTCTTGGTCAGTGAAGAAATGCGTCCTTTCATTAGAAAAATACCTTTTAAAAAACAGAAAGGTACCTTCAGGCGATTTTAAAAGAAATAATTAGAAAATGTCCCAACATCTCCAGCAATTTGTGTCTACGTCTTTTAAGCTTTTCGAAATCGAAATTCACAATTTGTTACATCAACATCACCTTATCTAATACACAAACCGTCTACCAATCTCAAACAAAAAAAAACTCCGAACAGCAGACCACTTCGATTTTCGGAGTTCACAAAACGAAACGTCAAAACCACTTGTCACTTGTCGTTTTTGTTTTGAATCAATCAGCTGGCTACGAGGTCGAAAGAAGAAAAAATCGTAAAAGTAGTAAAATCACACTGAAGATTATACAAACAAAATAAACTCCTTGAACACTTATTAAAATTTAAACAAAAACCTGGGCAGCAGAACGCAAACATGTCCAAAGTCGCCAACTACATGGGCATGAGCATTGTCGAGCCCCAAGCACGAATAAAGCATTTGGCCAACTATGGCAATATGATCGAAGTTGATCCAAATATGCCTGTCCAACGGTGAGTCACACAAAAAAACTACTCCAAATAGTACATGAAACAATTTTAAATATAATTTTTCATTTGGACTGTTCTTTTTTTTTTAGATATTTTCGTTCTGGAACGGAAATCCTTCGAATGGCAAATGTCTACCTAACCGAAGGCAACCACGAAAATGCATACATTCTCTATATAAAATTCATGACCTTGTTTATTGAGAAAATCCGCACTCACCCTGATTACAACAGTGTGCCTGCAGCGGTGAAGCAACCAATTCGGGTAAAACTCAAAGAAATAATACCAGTCACTGAGAAACTCAAAGATAAGCTGCTTGTGCGCTATCAAAAAGAGTATGAACAATTTTTGGCAAATAAAGAGGCGGAAAAGGCTCGCGAAATGGAACGTGAAAAACAACGTTTGCTGCAGGAACAAAAAGACAAGTCAAACAGAGGCCTACCGATGGGTTTACAGGTGCAAATAGATCCCAAAGTACAGCCCAGCGCTCCCGACTTGAGTTTACTCGATCAAGTGGTTTATCCTAATGATTTTCCAAGTGGAACTGGTGGTAGGTCGAATCTCCCTTCATCGGGATTACTCTTACCAGATTCTGATAAAAAGCCCGGAAAGTAAGTTGTTTTGATATTTGAAGTTCTTGGAGAATTTTATCTTTGAAATTCTTGGAATTTTTTTTTCTATCCTTGCATTTCAGACCTGCTTTTGACAGAAGCCAAAAGCCAGCTAACGAATCATCAGAATCGCTTCTAGCTTCGGGCTCTCTGCGAACTGTCGTCATTCCGCATAACACCATGATGCTATTTCTTAGTTTAGCAAGTAAAAACACGGCGAACAATGTAGAGACATGTGGAATCCTAGCTGGGCGATTGGCTCAAAATCGTTTGCTCATAACCCATGTTATAATTCCAAAACAACAAGGAACAGCAGATAGCTGCAACACGATGAAGGAAGAGGAAATCTTCGATGTACAGGATCAACAAAATCTAATTACTTTAGGTTGGATTCATGTGAGTTTCAGTTAGCTTCGAAAGTCTTAAGATCCTTTTTTTGAATGCCGTCAGAGTGCCGGTTTTTCGTTATTGATCACACCCAATATACATAATGCAACCGTATCCTAGCATGAACGTTATTATTCTACGGAATGTATTGCGTGGAACTTATTACACGTCAGCCCCATGTTTTAAGTTTACCCTATCGCTGGCATAGATGTTTTTAACAGAAATTTAGAAATAAGACAGTTTTTAGCTCGAAAAAGGTATAAGCTGCCAAAATAAGAAACCATTTTGCTTATAATTGAATCGAATATATTCTCTTATTGTAGCCGTTATGGATGAAATTAATAACAATAGTTGAAAAAATGAAGAATATTAGCGTCCTAATTGCAATAATAACCTTAATCCACAATAATATAATAAAATAATAAAAAATCCTTCTTTACTTGCAGACTCATCCAAGTCAGACGGCTTTTCTTTCTTCGGTAGATCTTCACACTCACTGCTCCTACCAAATGATGATGCCTGAAGCTATTGCCATTGTATGTGCTCCAAAATACCAAACGTAAGTTATTGATTTTTTTTGTATGTATTGACCAATTTTATGAATAAATTTATTGCATATTTCCACAGATCTGGTTTCTTTTGTTTGACCCCAAATTATGGCTTGGATTACATTGCCCAATGTCGTCAAGCTGGATTTCACCCACATCCAAATGATCCTCCACTGTTTATGGTTTGTTTATTTAACTTTCCTTAATTCAATTGTCTTATAATGAACATCTCTTTCGTTTAGGACGCAACTCATATTCATATTGATGAGCATTTAAATGTGGAATTTGTTGATCTTAGAAGATAGTCTGAGCGTACTATTCAAGATCTCTTTAAATTTATACCAAAAAATACTAATAAAAGGACTATTTTAAGCCCTTTTCATGTTCAATGTTGTTGCTTAGCAGGAGCTAAAACATTTACAAAAGAAAAAAATTATACAAACAAAAATTAAGTGCTTTATAAAGGCGGCTTCTACACCCAATACCAAAAAATAACTGTATATGGAATGGAAAGTAGAAAAGAGAGCTTGAATTAGGATAAGATTTTTTTTGGAAATGCAGTTGCATTTATATTTTCTCTAAATTTTTAAAAGCCTTTTTAGAAATATCATGGTTTTTAAATTTTGTGTTTGTGTTTTGTCTAAAAAAGACAATTTGGCATTTAAATAAAATAAATATTACATAATATATATACATAAAATTAACATTATTTTTATCTATACATAAATAAACATACAAAAACGTATGTAAAAGCAATTTAAAGATTTTTGTTTTCTAAATATGACAACGTTAAAGCCTGAACCACACTACTCTCGTGTGGTGTGTTGGGGAGTAGTGTGTCGCTGCCATTCCAATGTATTTCATAGATTTCGACACAACACATCACACGATACAAATATGTTTCTACGCATATGAAATACATTAGAGCGATATAGCGACACAAGACTCTACAACATACCACACGAGACACGAGAGTAGTGCGGTTCGGGCTTATCGGTAAGCACCATTGCCCTGAAATTGTTAACTTTGATAACAGCAAATTAAACATGAAATATACGATTAAACCCCAAGTTCTGCAATCCGATTAATCGAATTGACTTCGATTTTCAAGATCATTTGAAATAAAATACCGAAATCTGCTTTCGAAATCACTTCGAACTCCCACAAATAAGGTTTAGGAACAAAACATATACAACAGCTTCACGCATACCTACTGGTATGATATTGCGCATGTTGTTATCCTATCTCTCTCATGCATATTGTCACCCAGTGACCTATAGATGGATATGCGCAGAACACAAGAAAAGTTCAACGTTGAATGAGTGCTTTTAAACGACGTATATGTGGTGGCCGGGGTGTACGAAATTGCTGACATTCAACAATTGCAGAGTTATCGTTCATTCTTCTTTGTGCTTTTCCTTATTGTTCGAGTGTGATTTATTTTTATTCGTCGTCCAATGAGATAACTACGCTTAATAAAGTGGAGTAAAATGATACTTGCAAAAAGTTAACATTCATTAAAAATCACAACGCTTAAATTTTAAATTGTATTTGCAATTAGAATGAAACCAAAAGAGAAACGAAGATTAAAAATCGGTCTCGTCTAAAATTGGTCATACCACGTGTTCTTTATACTGTAAAGACTTTTACATTTGAACTATAACGAGTCTCGAATGAAGAAGCGCCCCATAGATGTTACAGACCAACCAGCTTTGAGTGAGCTTTTCGAACCTTGATAAAATGTCTGAACTCGAAGAGGGGAAATTATCCCCTCTGTCGGTGAGAACAGAAAGATCTAGAAACAGATACTAGAAACCACAAGCCAATCACCCTTATTCCGTTAGGAGTTTTTTTTTCGAAAATGACACGGCTCCAGAAGCGATAATAATTGTCGTTAAAGTAAAACTAAAACTTTACCGTTCTCTTCTTTCTTTACCCTTCTAACCATTAAGACGGCATTCGTTTTACTAAAACTCCAATTGCCACTTCTTCTAGACCCATGTCGTATAAATAAAACGCCTTACGAAATAAGGGTGAATGAGTATATAAGCACATATGTCTGGCCACTAGCCATTTTGCAAGTGGTAGCATAAAGTACGAGGTAAAAGTGTTTCCGGAAGTGAATTTTTAATTTTAATTTCTTCCGGATTACCAATCGAAAAGGCTATCAGTATATTTGTCGATCTCTGAACGTAGCCAAGTTTACATTTTTGTTGAACATCCCTGTTCAAACCCACTTTGTTATCGATGACATCAGCTGTCAACCATCGCCACAAAAAGTAAAAACCACGTCAAAAAAACATGAAGGGGGTTTCTGAATTCTGATCCACATCACCATTTGATTCAACAACGACAAAAATCAACAAATATCTGACGTTTCTTCATTCCACATCCACACCGTGGAGCACTATTTTCCCCAACGAAACAACAGTACCTACCTTTTCTTGATTTTTCGTTTTGCACAACGTAGAACGTACGTACAGTTCCCTTTTTCATGTTCGTCGTGGATTTGCATGATTCATCTGCAATTTTGATATTAATTGGACCTAGACGCGATTAATGTCCCCAATATTTTTTTGGCGTGTATGTTTAACCATAATTCTCCCAAAAAAATTATTCCATATCCATTAAAATTCTTAAATAACTAATTAATACCACTTCGCTTCATTTCGATAGATTTTTATTGAGTTATTCTACAACCCAGAATAAAACGTGAGTGCGCTAAGTCAAGAAAAAAGAATCGGATTTCCGTAATTAGTTTTGCTTCAAAAAGAGGAAAAATTAAATAAAGTGGTGTTTTGTAATCGTGATAATGAAAAGTCCATTTTCACCAGCTCAATGGATTTTACCTGCAGTCCAATGTCAAGAGGTGAGTTTCTACAATAGATTTATCATTGCATCTCAATTTGGTACCTAGGGAGTGATTGGATTTTCTTCATTGACCACCGAGTTATCATCATATTTGATGGTGACAAACTCCCAATATGTGTGAATTAATAACTTGATTCAAATTGGAACTCACCCGAACATTTTAAGAGCCCTAGGAGTTGGGCGGCACATTATTATACAATTTTTGTCCGAAAAAAAAGATGTAAAAAGATAGGAGCAATATAAAACTGTTAACCAGAACAAATACCTACTTTAACTCCAAATCAATGAAATAATAAATTGATATGACCTTGTATGATTTGCAGTGAAGGTCAGCAAGTGCCACTTGCAATTCCTTAAATCAAATTTATGAATGAATTGAATGAATGTTTTTTAAAAGCCTTTTTTTTCGGGACAATAGTTAACCTACATTATTATGTACCTAGGTATTTACTTTGCAATTTAAAAAAAGTTTAAAGAAGATGCCACGTTCAAGGTCCCAGTTTTGATGAACTTTTTGTACATCAAAATTACCTAAAGCATTTGCATCCGTATTTGAATAAGTCCATGCATTTGAACCATACAGTATGACTAAGGTGGGGCCTTAAAAAAGGACCATAGAAGGCGTTCTTGCTAGATTGCCTTCCCGGTCCAAAGAAGCAGTGTGTGTCAACCTTCATAGGGCTCTATCATCCATCGTTAAAGTAGGAGGGGCAATTAAAATGACAACAAATCAAAACAACAACACATAAAATAAGAGACTGATGACTTAAGCACCTGCCACAGTGCCAGATACTAAAAAACAAACAAATCAAATACGAACATTTTATGATCCCAAAACATTTTTTTATTTGAGTTTTCATTTTATGGACCGTGATATCTTTAAAGGAATTGACTCTAGACATGCCAATTATAACAGTCTTGGTTTAAAAGAGTACTGTTTATGCGGCCCCGCAGGGGGGGATACTTCAGACACACAGAGTTTTTTTTTCAAGTATTAAACGTACGCCCACTTTTAATGGCGAAACACTGTTATAACTGTTATAAATTGGCATGTCTCTAGTCTCGTCCATCTATAAAAGTATGGACGATGGCGATTTAGTGCATCCAGTTGAAAGCTCTTGAATTGTGTTTTCTCCTTAGACCCATTTTTGTAATAATTTGTCTAAATTTTGTAAATATGAACTAATTCCCTCCTCTTTTTAAACGAAGCTTTAAGATTTTTAAATATTTCAAAAGTGATAACCTAGAAAATAAAATAATAAAATATAACAATTACACCATCATATAAATATTGTAGGTAGTTACGGAAAAAATATAAATATTATTTTTTAATAAGCCATGCGGTTCAATTGCCTTTCTGAATAAATAACGTACCGACGACCTTGAAAAAATATATAATTTTGTATGACCAGACATGAAATATTTATATGATTTGTATATCATGGTGGAAGTAAAAACGTCCAAAGACTATTTTAACCAGAAAACCACCGGCTGCCACCCATTAACACAACATGATAATCGATGACCGGAGTGCATTCCATCCTCCATTGTCGTTGTTTCCATAGTTAAGACACTTATATGGTGCCGTATTCTATTTAAGTTCAAATGCCTTGACTTTGGAAATAAAAAAAGATAATTTTAATAGGCAAACATACATTAATCCATTGTATGATATATGGGTTTAGGGTTGCCAAAACTTTCGAAAATTGATTCAAAAATATTATTGTATTTTTGTACTTGTCTATTATGAATGACAGTTAGTGGAGTTGTCTTCAATGTATTTCAGCTTTAAAACCCATGTTTTGAGTGGTTAGTTAACTCTGATTTAAATAAGATTTAGTTAACTCTTTTTTTATAAATACATCTAGGGATAACTCTAGAAGCAGATATTCAATCAAGTACGCCCAAATTCTTGGTTATACTTTAAGGAACAATAAAATGCAGTCTATTACATTTTTTGTGTATATTAACTTTAAGCAAATGAACTCATTTCGTTGAAAATATCCAAATTCGATTCCAAGTCAACTAACTTCCTCTTCAATTTTACATATCGAATTGAGATAATTTCAACCAAATGTTCACGAATTTGGAATCCATTTTGAATAGGGGAATTTCAAATTTCTAAGCACTTAGATAAAACAGCAAAAACAAGCGATTAACCGCCAATTCAATTTAAATTGAGCTTTCAAACAAAACAAACGATTTTCTGATGAAAACACTTGTTTCAAAACTAGTTTCATGGCAGTCAGTTTAAAAATAACTATAAATACTTCCCATTAAATACAACTAAATTACAAACATAGACGTTAAAAAGCAGTCTATTGGAGAAATCTGCAGTGTGAATTTTATGGATAATGTCAATTGTTTATTTTCATTACGAAAAACACATTTTCTAATCTAAACAAAAATTTAACTGGTAACTCTCTATGAACCTATGTATGTGAAAAAATAAATAATTAAAAAAGTCTGTTATAAGAAAAGAAACAAACAAAATATGGTTTTCTATCTACCCATGACAAAGATTATGTCCTGTGTTGTATGAAATATGGTTCTTTTATTTTCAGCACGTTTTTATATATATGTATGTATGTATGTGTGTATGTAACTTTTTTTTTAATTTGCTCAGTCATGCCAATTAAGACTTTATTTCGTTGTATTTGTTTAGAAATATGCGACGATTTGTTATTTTTATCTGTTAAGTCTCAATCGATGGAATAAATTACTATCTATTATCTAACCTATGTATTTGTATATCTCAGTTTGAAAAAAAGTTTGAAAATAATAAAATTCTTTTTTATGTTTCCAATTTGTTTCCATTCCAATAACCGATAAAGATTTTTCGGATAAAAATATAAAACAAAACAAAAAAAACTTGAGGATTAAATCAAAATTACTGCTTGGCTAAAACCCACACCGCTCAGATTGTCTCTAGAGTATAGGCAATTAACTATGCAATATAATGCAGCTCAATGCCAAATTTTGTATAAATCAATAACGTGGCATCACGTGCATGCATAACTATCGAGGTCGAATGTCTGTTTGTTTTTCTTTTTAATATTAATTTGTTTTGTTTTTATTTAAAGGATAATATTGGAAATAACATGAAGAGGCTAACATTTTAATTTTCGTCGGTTCTCTGCTACAAAAAATATTTAAAATGAGCGAATGAATTGTGAATTTCTGCGTTTTTTTCTAAAAAAAACATAAATCCAATTCGGGATTATGGAAAATAATTGCAGTAATGCCTTTTAGGTTTGCTCGAATTCAACCACCAAATAATCTATAATGGAATAGACATACCTTTGCATTTGTATTAATACCTATACTACCTATCTATACCTAAATTGATAAGGCTCCTCATCGATCCGATGCCTGATGAGTGGTAGATGTCCTGGTTTAAAGTACAAGCAATCAACGGTTTTGGAAATAATAATAATAATAGGTGGCACGACAGCTGGCAGAGAACCAGGGCCTACTGACTTACAATTCTCAACCATTAAATGTGTGCGGGTTTATTAATCGACAGGAAGAGAAATGACCTAAATTTATAAAGCGTCCGAACGGGAAAGATGAGAAGCATAACTAGAAAAAAACATGAGAGGAAGACAAGCAAGAACCGCAGAAGAACAATTCTTAATTTAATTGGATTGACTTCCAATTACAGTGACTGTGCAGCTTAAATCAAAGCTGAGAGTGGCATTAGAATGAGTTTTAATTCTAAGGCCCAGTTTTTCATTGATGAGTTTAACCAGAGTCAGTTAATTATAGAAGTAAATTAACCCACAGTTAACTCACCAAATTTGAAGAGTTAACTAGATTTTCAGTTTAATCTCGCACTGAAAAACTGGGCCTTATCTTTTAAACGCCTTAATTGCAATTGCTTGGTATTTTGCAGGACGCATATTGTGACGAATGAAACGTGGACCAGTGTGTGTTTTCTCTGATTAAAACAAATCATGTTTGGATGGTCCAGATGGATATATGTACATATAACCATTATTTCTACGATTTAAATAACGAACCAAGATTTTTTTAAAAGAGAACCATAGCCAGGAAGCAGAAAGCAGATGCAATGGTCTGGGGAGCCGAATATCTGAATAAAATGCAAGTTTGTTTTTTCAAACTTTCAAAACTGTGCTCATTGAACCCTCCGTGTCAATATTTCAAAACAATGTTCTCTCCAAAAAGTGCATCAAAACACTTTTTTAGAGAGAAAGATGAACTTGATTATGTTACCGATAAGTTTGCAAGCGCTTCCATTCATTATGACTGATAATTTCTCAAATATTTTGAACACACACTAAATAAATGAAACAAATAAAAAAAAACATATTTCCAAACTGACAGCAGCTGTAAATAATTAGCCAGTTTATGTTTCTCAGTATCTCGGAGATCTCGGAGATGTCAGCAATATCAGATATCTGAACTTAATTCCTCAGTGAGATTCCTCACGCACATTCGCTGTCAAAAACTGCGACTAATATTATTTGGATTTGCTTGCTCAATTATTTTTTGTCGCAGTTAAATGGTAAGTGCCCAGTTAAATCGGATCAGTGAGATCTCTAAATACTAGTACTGGCTAAATATTGTCACTAAAATCTTATTACTAATACATACACATAAACTTAAGCAACTTGCTCGTCAACTGACTTGGCTTTTTCGAAGCTCGTTGGAAAACCAGAAAAGCATTATTTTATCATACTGCCCTTAACTATAGTCAACTTTCATCGATCCTCTTCTCTGTGATTCGATTTTATGCAAAAAAAAAAAACATTTAAAAAAAACAAAAAAAAAAAATTCTTAAATCGAAATTTTTTATTTTTACCCCATTTCACCCTACAAATAGCTAAATTAAAAAATATCCTAGAAGCTATTTCCTAAGAATTACCTTTTAACCGCAGGTAGAGTTTTTTTTCAATCGGATACGTCTTTTTCATTTTCCCCATTTCACCGTACAAAGTGAATTTTTCTGATAGTTATTCTGCTATTCCGGGTGAAGATGATTCGAAAAAAATCAGAGATCATTAAAATCGATCCAGCCATTCTTGAGTTATAAATAGTGTATAACTAAACCGACTTTGTTTTATACATATAAGTACATACATATTAGGAAGATATAGACCTGTCTTACAAGATGTTTAAGTTTACCAAAGCGCGAAACGCTCTGACAGTAAAAATATTGCGTGTTTCTATTCAAGTGACGCAGAGTGCAGTCTTCTTGTTGTTGGTTGAGAAATCTTGTTCAGGTATATCTCCTCCTGCTCAGTCAAATTCAAGGAGGAGAATTCTTGAAATTTTATAATAACTATTGTCATATTATAAAGTATTTATTTTTTTATTATTTACATACATACACACATACATAAATATGTACATATACCTGTTTCTATCACAAGGAAATGCATTTGCCTCTCTTGCGAGTTGTAGCAACTGAAACCGTAATTCATTTCATCCACCAGTTCAGTAAAAGTAACGAGCGCAATCAATTAGCACTTCTATGAAATTTTTGAAGTATCCTCTTCGCGAAACTACATAATCCTTTGCCACTTTCAGCCTCCTCGAAAGTACTCACAAAGCATTTATGTTGATTCAAAAACGACCTACACGAACACTCGGCCCATTTGTAAGAAACATCTCGGTTTTTAAATTTTATTTTATTTTCTAATTTGAGCAAGAGAACTCGGTTGTGGTGGTAATTTTTTTTTAAATCATTCATTGAGTAATCATGGATGTAATTGGAGAAATTATATTCAGTTTAAATAGAAGCAATCAATATTTATTGGGGAATTTTTAAGTCGTTAATATAATAATTTCTAATTATTTTCAATTAAATAAATGATTTATTGGATAAATAAGAAATACAGTGAGCCTCAAAAGTAAGTAGACCAACAACTCGAAGTATGGCGTCCTGCAGATTTATCTTATCAAAAGCCCTTGTCTAAATGAAGGTTGAGTAAGTCACTATAGCCTCTGTAAGACACGAGCAAATAATTTTTTTTCTTATTAGGAAATACTTAACACATCAAAATAAAGCTGTCCACTTAAATTTGCCAGAATTTCTTCGAAGTGAAAGTCTAATTTTAGCTGAAAACATAGATCTAGAATTAAAAAATATACTTTGTGTGCATTAACTTTTGAGGCTTACTGTACGGACATCAATTAAGCAAATTACAACTAGTTCATCATCAACCGGCTTGAATTACGTTTGACAGGTATATCTACACAATACAGACACATAAATCGATTAGACCAAAAAAAATAAAAATTATCAGAAATAAACTAACCTAGATAATAATAGGTTTCAGTATTTGCGTTTTTATTCCGTTCTAAAATTAAATTTGGAACAAAACCGCCAAATATAAATATCTTCCCTTATCGCACTTGGGATTTGAATCACGTTCCTAGCTTGTGATTTCTTTAGGAAATTTTTATTCGTGATTGTAAATAATGTGTATATATTGAGAGTAAATATATACGATACATTATCACTGGAACCATATTATTGCCTTATCATTCAATGTCTGAACTTGAAGTCATCATATTCGAAGAAGAAATGAATGTCAGACAAAAGCGTGACGTGCTTGCATGTTGGAGTCTATTTTAAATACCTATATTCCATGTTGTACAAAGCTAGTTATGTATGTACATATGTATATTTTTTAATTAAAATTTGCGGCGCTGCTGAATGAAATTCACAGTTATTTGTCACTACAGTGATATCAAGGAAAAAACAAAAACAAGAGCCATGGCAACTTTTTCATTTCCATAGGGAAAAGTTTATACTCGGAATAAATTAAATCAATGGGAAAAGTTTTCTTTAACTTGTCTTTTATTGTGTCCTGTAATATTGCTATCGCTCATGTTCTAATGACGATTGTTTAGCAAAAACTAGTAAAACTATAACAACAAAAAAAGGAAATTATTAGAAATATTTGTTCTTTAATGAATATTATAAAATTAATTTAATTTAACGCTGAGGTGGAATTTGTTTCACGCATTTGCTGGTAGAAAATGTTCGTATTATTTTGCCTATATTTATGACAAAAAGAACAAATTATTTAATTTAAATGAATTAAGGAAAGCATGTTGCGCATAGGTACATAATATTATTCATATTGTGTAAAGGGTGGTTTTTATGGAGGTATAGAACTTTAAGTTGGCAAAACTATTTTAACTTGAGACACCGTTACATCCACAAAAAATGACTTTCTGGTGTGCTTTATGGTTTGGTGGAATAATTGGTCCGTACTTCTTTAAAAAAGATGCTGGCCAGAAAATTACAGTCAATTTTGACCGCTATAGAGCCATGATTACTGACTTTTTGGTTCATCAATTGAACAACCATGATGTGCAGGAGCTGTGGTTTCAACAAGACGGCGGAACATGTCACACAGCTCGTGACACAACTGATTAATTGAAGGAAGCGTTTGGTTACCGCATAGGTTCACGTTACGGACTCGTGAATTGGCCACCAAGATCGTGCAATTTAACGCCGCTTGACTATTTTCTGTCGGGATATGTGAAGTCGCTAGTCTACGCCGATAAGCCCGAAACGATTGACCACTTGGAGGACATCATCGTTATTGCCAATATACGGCCACAAATGTTGGCATCGAAAATTGGACCTCCAGATTAGACTACGTCCGAGCCAGCCGTAGTGGTCATATGCCAGAAATCATATTTAAATTATAATGCCAGAGGATTATCTTTCGAGTAAAGTAAATTTCATGTCAATTTAAAAAAATCATCTTTGTTTTAATCGATTTCAAAGTTCTATATAATAATAATCTATATAATAGTTATATATAAGAAAAGTGAGCGTGTTAGTATAGGTGAGAAAAATAACACATATTGTGATGCTTTTGCTTCGTGGCTGAGTAAGCTCACCGGTGTCCAGGATTCTTCCCAAAGAAGCAACGAAACTTGGGCTTGGATGGTCTTTAACTCCGAATGAAATAGTTTAATTTCCTTTGATTAATTTAATTTTCATTAATTTTTATTTGGTCGAAATTTATAACATGGTATTTCATATAACTTGGTTAACAATAGTCTGTCTCTTAAAATAAAATAACACGGTATTTCATATAATACAATATTTTGTTACCCTATATAATGGGTGATTTTTTAAGAGGTTTAGAACTCTTTTAAAAAAAAAACACAAAAAATTCGAAAAAATGAATGAAATATTTATTTGAATCGATAGTTTGAACCTTGCAATTTAATGTTTAAAGATAATTTCATGCAAATGTTGACCGCGGCTGCGTCTCAGGTAGCCCATCCGCTGAGTCCAATTTTGGCATACTCTTTCACACATATCGGCCGGTATCTCACGAATGAATGCATGGATGTTGGCTTCCAGTGCGTCAATCGAAGCGGGCTTGTCCCTATAGACATTAGCCTTGACATACCCCCACAAAAAATAATCTAATGGTGTCAAATCGCACGATCTAGGCGGCCAATTGACCGGCCCGAAACGTGAAATTAACTGTTCACCAAACTCGCCTCGCAATTGCGCCATTGTTTCGCGTGCTGTGTGGCATGTGGCACCGTCTTGTTGAAACCACATATCATGCAAGTCAAGAACTTCCATTTCGGGCAAAAAAAAGTTTGTTATCATCGCTCGGTAGCGATTGGCATCATCTTTGAAGAAATATGGCCCAATAATGCCGCCGGCCCATAAACCGCACCAAACAGTGGCTTTTTCGGGATGCATTGGTAGCTGTTGCAATGCTTCTGGCTGATCTTCACTCCAAATGCGGCAATTTTGCTTATTTACGTACCCATTCAACCAAAAATGAGCCTCATCGCTGAACACAAGCAGCGCGCGATGAACATTTCGAACCGAGCACGAATTTTGATAGTAAAATTCAATAATTTGCAAGCGTTGTTCATTTGTAAGACGATCCATGGTTAAATTGCAAACCAAACTGAAGCTGTTTGACAGTGACACAAGGTACTAAACACACGTCAGCTGTCAAAACCAGTGTTGCCAAAACCAAACCAGCTAAAAAATCACCCGTTATAACTAACACTGTATTTCATATAATGTGTCCCCAGCACGCAACCTGGGGAACGAAACGGTCGGAAACTCTCGGAGGAGAACCTTGTCCAACGAACTTCTTAAAGAGGAGTCCAAAGGAAGAAAACGGGGTCGGGGGTCCTTTTCGGAAGCCCTATGATGTCCAAGAGGAGTCCAAAGGAACGAAGCGGTCGGGGATTCTAAAAGAGGACCAGTGTTGCCGCAACCTGAAAATAAAAGTCGCTAGACCAACCTCCAAAAGTCGCTAGATTCGCTGAAATTTCGAAAACAAAAAGTCGCTAGAAGTCGCCAGAAAAAAAAATTAACATTTTTTTTGAACAACCTATTTATTTTTTTAAAGTAGGTAAAAAGAATAAAATTATTGAAAACAAAAAAAAAAAAAACAATTCAGTCCCATTGTTAACAGAAGTCTATTATAGCATGCATAGCACACATAAAAATTAATATATCATAAATATAATAGTATACAGGTTTCCCGCTTACTTGCAATGGTCATTTTGTCTAATTATTTGGTGAAGTAACCGAAACATTTAAATAAATCAATCAAAACAAAAAATTAAAAACAAAGAAACGTCTTCAAAACTATACATAATAATTTTTTTTGTGAAAAAAGTAAAAATTTTAAAAAATCTACGCATGTATTTTGATTTTCAAGAAGAGGTAAAAGAAAATGAGACTGATTTGTTTTCGATATTTATCAACTATCGATATTTTTAAACTATCGGGGATAGTTTATCCAACACTTATTCAGACTACCGCGCTCACTCGCACTCACATTTAGAATACAGTTTGCAATGTGGTCAAATCTAAAGTTATTATTTCAACCAACAGGGACATGATTTGAAATCAAAAGTATTATTTGCATGTCGTATCGTAATTCACAAATTCAGAAGTCGCTAGAAATAATCTAGCGACATCAAAATAAATTTTGTCGCTTTCTAAGTGGAAATGTCGCTAGATATAGCGACAAAGTCGCTAAAATGGCAACCCTGAAGAGGACCCTTGTCCCTAGCACACAAACTAAGGAACAAAGCGGGCTGAATTCACGGAGGAGAACCTTGTCCAATGAACTGCTTAAAGAGGAGCTCAGAGGAACAAAACGGGTTCGGGGATCCTTATCGGAAACCCTATGTCCCTAGTAAGCAACCTAGGGAACAAAGCGGTCGGAACTCACGAAGGAGAACCGTGTTCAGTGAACTTCTTGAAGAGGAGTCCAAAGGAACGAAGCGGTCGGGAATCTGTATAGAGACCCTTGTCCCTAGCACACAAACTAAGGAACAAAGCGGGTGGAACTCACGGAGGAGAACCTTGGCCAGTGAACTTCTTGAAGCGCAGCTCAGAGGAACAAAACGGGGTCGGGGGATCTTACAATTAAATAATACTAAATAATACCAAATAATAATGTCTGTTATATCTAATGTCCTACAATTTTATAAAAAAAAGTTAGATTGGCTTCTCAACTGAGTAAACTCTGCTAAGCAATGCCTATCTGTCACTGAACACCCTATAAAAAGGCTTTTGTTGCGGCCGATCTTTGATTATCTATACACTAGATTGGTACCCACACTTGGACGAGAAAGAAAGACAAGTTTGTTGTTTTCTTTACCTCGCCTTATAACATCTGCGGCTCTAACATAGTGTGAACTATGAAACTTAAACTACAAAATCGTATGAGATTTCCTCGTCTCTTATTTTACACGGGGTAAATGTTAAGTTGTGCCATATCCTTTATATGAGGATGTTTAGCTCTATGATTAGGCTATCGGTACGGGTTGTAGTTGGTTGCAGAGTAAATTGTGTTTTGATGAGAATTTATGATTAGGGTACATGTACACTATGTATAATGTAAAACTAAATGATTATGGCGTATGTAGAATTGTAACGCTTCGTTATAATATCATGGCTTAGGTTGAAGAAAGAAAATGCAGTGCATTCGAAAATAATAGAGAACCCATCACAGCGAATCACCGCGAATATAACATTTTGTTACTTTAGAATCTAACTTGATGAACTTTGGATTTTTTCGAATCGTTCTGCCATTGTTTTTGTGTTCTGACCAAATATTTGGTGTTTAACCTTATGGGAAAAATTAAAAAAAAAACGTGTCATATGGCTGAATCTAAAAATTTGACTTAGTGGCGCTAATGCCACCAAGCACAGTTACACATTCCTTCTCAGTTATATTCGTTGTGATGACACTTAGTTCCGTATTTCTAAAAGCTTTCATGTAGGAACGATTTTAAATTCAATATAAAATAGCACCTATAAAATACCATTTACACCTTATTATCCGTAGGTGTATCGTTTCATGAGCAGTATAAATTATAAATGAAGTTCATTTAACACCTGAATGAATAACAACTAAATAAATAAAATTAAAAATAAACTTCATCTTTCCTATTTACAAACAACACTATAATGCTTATACTGATGCCTCTATTGAATCAGATCATTTACCAAAGTTGCTATCACAAGTTCACTAGGTATGTACATAATTATTCACATGCGTGCCACACTTATTTTTTTTTTTTGATTTAATGTTATTATTATTCAAAATCCCCTCCCGCACATATGTATCTACACATTACACATACAATTTCTTCTCAGTAAAAATGGCGAGAGCGAATTTGTTTTTCGCAGAGAATCTCAATGAAAAATCTCAAATAGATTTGTTATCAGTATCTCTATTGGTTCTAATAAATAAAGATAGATAGATAGATAGATGTGTTTAGATTGTAGATATACATAGCATTTGAATCGAGGTAGTACTAGAGCATACTAAATTCTCTATAGTCACTCGCGTTTCGTTCAAACTAACGGTAGGCTGTTTGAATCAAGTGTGATTGAGACTGTCAAGCTCTAGAAAGTCAATAATCGGCTGACTGGATCATTTTATAAATTGTCATCAAAACAAAAGCTTTATTTTTTTTAAAAAACAACAACAAAAAATTAGTATTTACTCTTTTTTTTTCCATTAAATAAGAGAAAATCACAACAATATCATTTTGATCTCAGCTGGATTTAAGAATATATTTCTAAATATGCTTTAGTAGGGGTCTAATAACTCGCAGACAAACATCTACTAGCTTCCGATAGCCTACATACGGCATACTCGAACCTCGAAATATTTTGCAAGGTCTACGTGCGCGTATATTTTTAGATCTCTGCGTGATAAAAAGATTAAAAAAAAAAATATAAAAAAAAGATACAAGCCGTATTTATTTGTTTTTACGGGGAAAACAAATCGAAATTAATATATAAAATCTAAATACGAAAAAAAACCTACTCCCTGTGTGGCTGTGTCTCAAGTGTCAAGGATCGGGGTGTTCACTTAATGTGCATTTAAAACTCAAGCCGAAAGATCATCCTGTTTCTTTAAATTATGCCGGAAAAGGATGCGACTACGAAAGTGGTATGTCTCTGCTCACTTATTATTACAGCACTTCCTCTTCTTTCAACCCAATTGAATAGCAGTATGTGCATATATTGACTCACTATGATTATGATGTGTTGTTGCAAAGATATGGTGCTTCTCAACGGGGAGGATTGAGGGTGGTGGTGAAAAATAAATATAATTCGTATATATTTTTTTTTTTTTTTTATTTTTAAAGCTTCATTTCCACTCGTGGTGTATTTTCATCAGTCAAAAGCTCCCCTATACACTTAATGGGTGACTTTGAAAAAAGTCACCGGAACACGAAAATGTAAACATACATACACCGAGTTTCCCTAGATACATACATACATTTGCAATTCACATATAAATACAACAACAAAAAAGTGCCTCCTGTCAGCATTATTTCTCACTATTTGTCTTGTAAGGAATCCTTACTAAGGATGTGAATTCCGTCCGTTTAGTGTGTGATCTGTGATGTAATGATGTGTGTGTGTTTCCAGTCGTATCATTTTGTTTCTTCGTTTATGTATTTGTTTTTTTTTTTTCTAGAAGAATGGAAAATATTGTTGTAAAGGTTCTTAGAGGTCAAAAGTTGGAATATATATTCTAATTAATTTCTGCAGTTATTATGCATATTTATTAAACTGTGATGATGAGATTGATATTTATTTATTTTTTTCATCCAGTTAATTAGTTAATGTTATATAATAATTATGAATCTCGTTATAATATAGCACCCAGCGACGTTAATTTATCATTGTGATTTTGTTGTTGGAAAGTATGAGTATAGTAATTAATGATAAATACTGAATAAAACGTGTAGGTACTTTGTTTAAACTAAATATTAAGGCTGTGGGTGTTTATTAAGAATGAGAAGAAATCATGATTTATTGAAGAATATGGTATAAACTTTTGTATATTACGAAATAAACTGCACTTTTTTTGAAAAACATATATATTTTTTTATTATTATTTTATAGCAACGCAAAATGTGATTTGAAGGTTATTTTTTGTTTGTGTTTTAATTTTGTTGAATTGATAAAATTATGTGAATGATTAACAAATAGAACATACTTTTAGTTCCTGCTTTAGTATACCTAGAGTTCGGGACCTTTCATAGTATTAAAAAACTCTGTTTATTTTTAGATTTACAAAAAAAAACAACTTACGATAAGAATTATATTTTTAGAGAGATTTATATTGAAGCTATAGGTAGATTTTTTTTCTTATTTGTATGTAGAATGGTTTATATATGACTTTATATTTAATATTTTCTCCGCTACCAATAACCTAATCTCCTGCGAACTGTAAAACGTAAATAATTTGTAATCCATCAAAACATCAGGACGCATTCCACAATAATGAGGCAAATAATCGAAATCGTTCGAATTTATAGGCAAACCACAATTACGCGTTCGCTCGCTCCGACTTTGACATATTGAATAGAAACAATGGACTCTTATGTGGCAATCTTAAATGTTACCTCAGGCGTTGCGCAGCTTTAGATCGTAAATATCGTAATATATGGAACCCAACGCCCGAATAGATCTACTTTCTATTTTGCTGGCGCTTTGACAGCTCACAATAATTCTCCTTTTTGTGTTGGTTATTCTATTTCTTTCAAATGTTAAAGTTTGTATGCAATTTATGATTTCTTATTTGGTTTGGTTTTGGCAACACTGGTTTTGACAGCTGACGTGTGCTTAGTACCTTGTGTCACTGTCAAACAGCTTCAGTTTGGTTTGCAATTTAACCATGGATCGTCTTACAAATGAACAACGCTTGCAAATTATTGAATTTTACTATCAAAATTCGTGCTCGGTTCGAAATGTTCATCGCGCGCTGCTTCCATTTTATGATCGGCATTCTCGACCTTCTGAGCAGTCTATTCGGAAGATTGTGACCAAATTTCGCACCAAATTTACTTTGTTGGACATTAAACCACCAACACGTTTACGTACTGTGCGTAGTGAAGAAAATATTGCGGCCGTATCAGCTAGTGTGACAGAAGACCGCGAAATGTCGATTCGGCGCCGTTCCCAGCAGTTAGGCCTTTGTTACAGCACTACGTGGAAAATTTTGCGGAAGGATTTGGGTGTAAAGCCTTTTAAGATACAGCTGGTGCAAGAACTAAAGCCAGCCGACCTAGCACAACGCCGAATTTTTGGTGAATGGGCTCTTGGAAAGCTGGCCGAGGATCCGCTTTTTTATCGAAAAATTGTGTTCAGCGATGAGGCTCATTTTTGGTTGAATGGGTACGTAAATAGGCAAAATTGCCGCATTTGGAGTGAAGATCAGCCAGAAGCATTGCAACAGCTACCAATGCATCCCGAAAAAGCCACTGTTTGGTGCGGTTTATGGGCCGGCGGCATTATTGGGCCTATTTCTTCAAAGATGATGCGAATCGCAGCGTTACTGTCAATGGTGAACGCTACCGAGCGATGATAACAAACTTTTTTTTGCCCGAAATGGAAGTTCTTGATTTGCATGATATGTGGTTTCAACAAGACGGTGCCACATGCCACACAGCACGCGAAACAATGGCGCAATTGCGAGGCGAGTTTGGTGAACAGTTAATTTCACGTTTCGGGCCGGTCAATTGGCCGCCTAGATCGTGCGATTTGACACCATTAGATTATTTTTTGTGGGGATATGTCAAGGCTAATGTCTATAGGGACAAGCCCGCTTCGATTGACGCACTGGAAGCCAACATCCATGCATTCATTCGTGAGATACCGGCCGATATGTGTGAAAGAGTATGCCAAAATTGGACTCAGCGGATGGGCTACCTGAGACGCAGCCGCGGTCAACATTTGCATGAAATTATCTTTAAACATTAAATTGCAAGGTTCAAACTATCGATTCAAATAAATATTTCATTCATTTTTTCGAATTTTTTGTGTTTTTTTTTTTAAAAAAAGTTCTAAACCTCTTAAAAAATCACCCATTATTTTCGGAGTATGAAATGGATCGATTAATCCTTGAATAACGTTGAGAAATATATATGTATGTACATAATGTACTTCCAAATTGAATGCTGTGCTGCCGAAATAATACGAATTTTAAATAAAAATTTCGATCGAAATAATGCACCATCTGCAGCTATTTTTATGTAGCTATGTTTGAATAAGGAGACGTGATAACTAAACGTATTCGTCTTGTGCGTTCAACGGAGAACATTGGACCACATCACACACTGGTTCAATTTTGAACGAGACTTACTCCTTACTAACTTTTGCTTCAATCGCACACGGAAAGAAGAAAGCTGGGAGAACATTTTGTGCACATGAAACCGTTGTATTTGTAAGCGTATTTTTTGTTTCAATTTTAAAATTCGAACTTCGAAAAATCCTTTGCTTTTTTTCGCCTAGAAACAAACAACTTGTGTGTATTAGTTGTTAAAGTTTCTTATTCCACTCGAATTAAGGAAGGACATTTTGTTCGTTTCATTCTGAAATCTTCACCTCTCTCGCCTACAAACTTCGATATCCCCAGGCTCAATTGAGCCAGTGTGTTATGGCCCATTGAAGTTGATGTGGTTTTTGTAGTGATGGCATTATTGACCAATTTTTTCTCCAAGATGTTGTATTGTGATGCCCAGAGGTTGGATTACTTTTATAAAATGAAAGAATTTTTGTATTCACATTATTTGTGATTTATTGTTTAGTTTCTGTGGTTGTAGGTAAAACGTGATAACCTATTGAAGAGGATAGTCGCAAGCTTTTTTGGATATATATACAAACTAAAACTTAAAAAAACTAACTTAAACTAGCTTAATCTAAGGCCAAGCCTTGTCATGTGATCTTAATATCTTGTGAATATCCGAGATTATGTAAAAATGCTAAGATACTTCCAATTTCAAATACGAAAAACTCTGTAACCACTGGATAAAGACCTATTGCTATATTGTCATACCTGTCAAAAGTTTTTGAAAAGTCGGTTCTTAAACAAATCCAAGCACATCAAACTACAAACCGCCTTTTAAGTGCAAGCCAGTCAGGACTTCGAGAAAGCAGAAGTTGCAAAACAGGTCTTTTACTCGTTCTAGATGATATTCGAAGGGCGATGGACACTCTAGTTGTGCTACATTTTTAACGATGTTAGAATTTTCGAAAGCGTATGTCGGGGTATCACCTGACGCTTTGTAAAAAAGCTTAGGGATAACTTCGATTTTTCTTCTGACGCAGTACAACTTTTGCAGTCATTCTTAACTAATCGTCAGCAACAAATGGCAGTGAGAAGTTAGTTGCCTGCAGAACTAGCAGTCCCTGCAGGAGGACCATAGGGTTCCATTCTTGGACCGCTATTATTTTCGCTGTTTGTCTAGGAAGTTCCTCGTCTAGTTAAGTTTTGCAAAGTTTATATGTTCGTGGCGGACGACGTCCAATCGTTCTTGTGCCGGCATAAGTAGGTACTTCTATCAGTCATATTAATTAAGACCTTGAAATCAGTGGGCTCTTAAGCATACCCTTTCTTTCAACCCGGCAAGTCAAAAACATTATGCATTTACAAACTTATCTTTGCTATGTCAAGTTTTCCCCCGGTTGGACTTGGTAGATCAACAATTGACTATATTCATTCTGGCAGGAACCTGCGGATAATTTTCAAAGGTACTTTTACTTGAACTGATAATGCAGCTTCTACACTTGGAAAGTTGTATAATGCTTTGCGCCTGTTATGGTCATCCCAAAGGTAGGTTCCTGTCAAAAATAAGATATTGCTTGCTGAGTAACTGTAAAACCGATTAGTTTTTTGTAGCTCACGAAGAACCTCTGTTCTGATTCAACCCAGATTTTATTGCCTGCAATTAGAGCGTACTTTTTTTTGTCCATACCACGCAATTATGGAACTCTTTACCGATAGTGATTAGAAGCATCACTTACGCAAATACATTCAAAAATAGTCTTTTTAAACACTGGGATACTAATCCTTAGGGTGAAAAATGAAAAATGGAAAAAGGGGGAACAAAAAATTTAATAAAAAATAAAAATGCTAGATTAAATTCCTATTAACCTAAACTTAAAATTTTATAATTATTATGTACATCTCGTTTTGTTTAATATTTTCGAATATTCTTAAATATTGTAAAGCCTATAGAAACTATAGAAATAAGATTGTAATCTTCATGTGAATTTTTCACGAACAAATAAATACGAATTACTAACAAAGCAACGAATTAAGCTTAGATTTAATGTTTTCGTTGAATCAGAGATCACACGAAAGGGCCTAGTTTTCCTTAACCTTAGAGTCGGCTTCAACCCAATCAATCCACCAATTTTACACTCTAGTCAACCGATCAGAGTTATTTTAATCCCGTTCCGGTATGCTTATACAGTATCTCAGGTTGGTATTCCTATCCCCCGATTCAAAAGGGTTCTTTTACCGCTATATTATTCACTAGATAGATCCAGATTAAAACTTAAATCCAGATGTATTTACATTGAATTTGTATGCTTTACATCTGGATTTAAATTTTTAATTTGGATGAATTGAGTGAATAATATGACCGTTACAGTTGAATTTGTATGCTTTACATCTGGATTTAAATTTTTAATTTGGATGAATTGAGTGAATAATATGACCGTTACAGTTGCTGTTCGTACAGCACGGTATATTATAAGCATGTTCATTGAGTTAAAAGTTAAGGAATGCTATTGACTGAAATGGTGAGTGACTGAGTGGTACATTCTATGGTAGACGACAGCGTGGTAGACCATGCTTGCGCTGGAGAGATGGCGTAGACCAGGACGCCTGGAGCCTTGGTGTGCGCGACTGGATGGCGGCGGCTCGAGACCGGGATGGGTGCGGAGAGACTTGTTGAAGGAGGCCAGGACTGGACCCCGGTTGTCGAGTCGGCGATGATGATTGACTGAAAAAAATTGTGTGCGTGCCGGGACTCACGGTTAATATGTGTAAACATTAACGTGCGCGAATCCAAAACGGACTTGTTTTTGCTTGAAGGGGATCTTAAGATTTTTTTCACTGAACGCAGTCATCCTAGTATGCAGATCGTAACGTTGCACACCGTAACGTTGCACGACGTAACGTTGCACACGAACGTTCAGGTTTTTTTTTCACTCTACCGCCAGCATAGATGTTTACACATCAATAATGTTTCTAGTGCAGATTAAAGAAGCTCCGTGCCATGTTAAATGCAATGATTTAAAAACTAAAATAATACCTATTTTAAAATGAGCTTTTAATTATTTTCATTTAAATTAAATAGTAAGTGATTTCTAGCAAACTAATAGGAAACACTGTGACACATTTGTAACAGAACACATGGCACGACTTCCTAGTTGTCGGAAAAAGGTCAAACTGCGCGTTGGGCAGGGTTGTAAAAGAATTAAAAATCGTTCATATAATTCAATTAAATTATTGCATTCATTGACTACTCTTTAAGGTAATCATTCCACCATTCATTATACAGTATAATTAATTGAATGCAATCAATTGTCAATTTTTATTTTATCGCTTTTACGATAGCTGTCTCTATCCTATATCTATAACCTTATAGTGAAAGATTCAGGGAGCAATCGTCAAAACGAGAATAACTTCATCTATCGATCACTTTAGTCTTACGCGATATGGGCGTTTGTGCCAAGTGTGACAATAATTTAATCAGGATGTACCAATCCAAATTAACAACAAAATCGGTGATCAAAAATCTTCCTTTTGCACTTCAAATGCATCGAAAAGCTGTACATTGTGCAAAACGAACCCACACATTCCAATGTTTTACGAATCTTTAATAATACCATCAATTTTAGGTGGATGCTTCATATACCAAGCGATCCCCAGAAGGCCTTTTCAAAGTCGATGAACGTAACGTAGAGCGACGCTAGGCGATTGTTTAGCGATTACTCGCAAGGTGTTAATGTGATCGACACTAGACCTTTGTAAATCGTTCAATGCACCATCTGCAGCTATTTTTATGTAGCTATGTTTGAATAAGGAGACGTGATAACTAAACGTATTCGTCTTGTGCGTTCAACGGAGAACATTGGACCACATCACACACTGGTTCAATTTTGAACGAGACTTACTCCTTACTAACTTTTGCTTCAATCGCACACGGAAAGAAGAAAGCTGGGAGAACATTTTGTGCACATGAAACCGTTGTATTTGTAAGCGTATTTTTTGTTTCAATTTTAAAATTCGAACTTCGAAAAATCCTTTGCTTTTTTTCGCCTAGAAACAAACAACTTGTGTGTATTAGTTGTTAAAGTTTCTTATTCCACTCGAATTAAGGAAGGACATTTTGTTCGTTTCATTCTGAAATCTTCACCTCTCTCGCCTACAAACTTCGATATCCCCAGGCTCAATTGAGCCAGTGTGTTATGGCCCATTGAAGTTGATGTGGTTTTTGTAGTGATGGCATTATTGACCAATTTTTTCTCCAAGATGTTGTATTGTGATGCCCAGAGGTTGGATTACTTTTATAAAATGAAAGAATTTTTGTATTCACATTATTTGTGATTTATTGTTTAGTTTCTGTGGTTGTAGGTAAAACGTGATAACCTATTGAAGAGGATAGTCGCAAGCTTTTTTGGATATATATACAAACTAAAACTTAAAAAAACTAACTTAAACTAGCTTAATCTAAGGCCAAGCCTTGTCATGTGATCTTAATATCTTGTGAATATCCGAGATTATGTAAAAATGCTAAGATACTTCCAATTTCAAATACGAAAAACTCTGTAACCACTGGATAAAGACCTATTGCTATATTGTCATACCTGTCAAAAGTTTTTGAAAAGTCGGTTCTTAAACAAATCCAAGCACATCAAACTACAAACCGCCTTTTAAGTGCAAGCCAGTCAGGACTTCGAGAAAGCAGAAGTTGCAAAACAGGTCTTTTACTCGTTCTAGATGATATTCGAAGGGCGATGGACACTCTAGTTGTGCTACATTTTTAACGATGTTAGAATTTTCGAAAGCGTATGTCGGGGTATCACCTGACGCTTTGTAAAAAAGCTTAGGGATAACTTCGATTTTTCTTCTGACGCAGTACAACTTTTGCAGTCATTCTTAACTAATCGTCAGCAACAAATGGCAGTGAGAAGTTAGTTGCCTGCAGAACTAGCAGTCCCTGCAGGAGGACCATAGGGTTCCATTCTTGGACCGCTATTATTTTCGCTGTTTGTCTAGGAAGTTCCTCGTCTAGTTAAGTTTTGCAAAGTTTATATGTTCGTGGCGGACGACGTCCAATCGTTCTTGTGCCGGTATAAGTAGGTACTTCTATCAGTCATATTAATTAAGACCTTGAAATCAGTGGGCTCTTAAGCATACCCTTTCTTTCAACCCGGCAAGTCAAAAACATTATGCATTTACAAACTTATCTTTGCTATGTCAAGTTTTCCCCCGGTTGGACTTGGTAGATCAACAATTGACTATATTCATTCTGGCAGGAACCTGCGGATAATTTTCAAAGGTACTTTTACTTGAACTGATAATGCAGCTTCTACACTTGGAAAGTTGTATAATGCTTTGCGCCTGTTATGGTCATCCCAAAGGTAGGTTCCTGTCAAAAATAAGATATTGCTTGCTGAGTAACTGTAAAACCGATTAGTTTTTTGTAGCTCACGAAGAACCTCTGTTCTGATTCAACCCAGATTTTATTGCCTGCAATTAGAGCGTACTTTTTTTTGTCCATACCACGCAATTATGGAACTCTTTACCGATAGTGATTAGAAGCATCACTTACGCAAATACATTCAAAAATAGTCTTTTTAAACACTGGGATACTAATCCTTAGGGTGAAAAATGAAAAATGGAAAAAGGGGGAACAAAAAATTTAATAAAAAATAAAAATGCTAGATTAAATTCCTATTAACCTAAACTTAAAATTTTATAATTATTATGTACATCTCGTTTTGTTTAATATTTTCGAATATTCTTAAATATTGTAAAGCCTATAGAAACTATAGAAATAAGATTGTAATCTTCATGTGAATTTTTCACGAACAAATAAATACGAATTACTAACAAAGCAACGAATTAAGCTTAGATTTAATGTTTTCGTTGAATCAGAGATCACACGAAAGGGCCTAGTTTTCCTTAACCTTAGAGTCGGCTTCAACCCAATCAATCCACCAATTTTACACTCTAGTCAACCGATCAGAGTTATTTTAATCCCGTTCCGGTATGCTTATACAGTATCACAGGTTGGTATTCCTATCCCCCGATTCAAAAGGGTTCTTTTACCGCTATATTATTCACTAGATAGATCCAGATTAAAACTTAAATCCAGATGTATTTACATTGAATTTGTATGCTTTACATCTGGATTTAAATTTTTAATTTGGATGAATTGAGTGAATAATATGACCGTTACAGTTGAATTTGTATGCTTTACATCTGGATTTAAATTTTTAATTTGGATGAATTGAGTGAATAATATGACCGTTACAGTTGCTGTTCGTACAGCACGGTATATTATAAGCATGTTCATTGAGTTAAAAGTTAAGGAATGCTATTGACTGAAATGGTGAGTGACTGAGTGGTACATTCTATGGTAGACGACAGCGTGGTAGACCATGCTTGCGCTGGAGAGATGGCGTAGACCAGGACGCCTGGAGCCTTGGTGTGCGCGACTGGATGGCGGCGGCTCGAGACCGGGATGGGTGCGGAGAGACTTGTTGAAGGAGGCCAGGACTGGACCCCGGTTGTCGAGTCGGCGATGATGATTGACTGAAAAAAATTGTGTGCGTGCCGGGACTCACGGTTAATATGTGTAAACATTAACGTGCGCGAATCCAAAACGGACTTGTTTTTGCTTGAAGGGGATCTTAAGATTTTTTTCACTGAACGCAGTCATCCTAGTATGCAGATCGTAACGTTGCACACCGTAACGTTGCACGACGTAACGTTGCACACGAACGTTCAGGTTTTTTTTTCACTCTACCGCCAGCATAGATGTTTACACATCAATAATGTTTCTAGTGCAGATTAAAGAAGCTCCGTGCCATGTTAAATGCAATGATTTAAAAACTAAAATAATACCTATTTTAAAATGAGCTTTTAATTATTTTCATTTAAATTAAATAGTAAGTGATTTCTAGCAAACTAATAGGAAACACTGTGACACATTTGTAACAGAACACATGGCACGACTTCCTAGTTGTCGGAAAAAGGTCAAACTGCGCGTTGGGCAGGGTTGTAAAAGAATTAAAAATCGTTCATATAATTCAATTAAATTATTGCATTCATTGACTTGACTTTAAGGTTGTAATCATTCCACCATTAATTTGACAGTATAATTAATTGAATGCATTCAATTGTCAGTTTTTATTTTATCGCTTTTACGAAAGCTGTCTCTATCCTATATCTATAACCTTATAGTGAAAGATTCAGGGAGCAATCGTCAAAACGAGAATAACTTCATCTAGCGATCACTTTAGTCTTACGCGATATGGGCGTTTGTGCCAACTGTGACAGTAATTTAATCAGGTACATCATAAATCCAAATTAACAACAAAATCGGTGACCAAAAATCTTCCTGTTTCACTTCAAATGCATCGAAAAGCTGTACATTGTGCAAAACGAACCCACACATTCCAATGTTTTACGAATCTTTAATAATACCATCAATTTTAGATGGATGGTTCACATACCAAGCGATCCCCAGAAGGCCTTTTCAGGGTCGATGAACGTAACGTAGAGCGACGCTAGGCGATTGTTTAGCGATTATTCGCAAGGTGTTAATGTGATCGACACTAGACCTTTGTAAATCGTTCATTTCAAATGAACAAATCGTTCGAGAATCGATTACCAAAATGATTCGATCATTTTCATTCCACTCAATTCATTATTTCATACTGTTCCGATTCGATTTTTGATGTGTAAACATCTATGCCGGCTATGGCGTGAAATAAAAACGTGGACTTTCCTCTGTGCGACACGGTACGATGTACCACGTTACGTAGCGCGTATTCTCGGAAATGATTTGATTAGTTCTAATGTACCATGAGGTAATTTCCACCTCCTAAATCGATTGGTGTACTCCGTTTTTCGATCCGCAGTACAAACATTTTTGGCATATTTTGACACCTGTCAAATTAAGTGTTCTAGTGGACCCAGCACATCGGCCGAGACAGTAAGGTAATATCCACCTCCTAAATCGATTGGTGTACTCTGTTTTTCGATCCAACGGCGCCGTACTAAAATTCTGGACAGTCCAAATTTTCTGGTTTCCACTGGAGCTAGAGGGTTGGCCGTGACAGTATGTAGAAACAAACGTTGATTTTTACACATATTAACCATGAGACCCTCAGACAATTTTTTATTTCGGTTTCGATGAAATTCAATGTTCCGATTTTGTTCGAATCCAAACTGACCCATATGTCTTATCTCCGATAAAATATATTAATAATTCAATAGAGATTGATATCGAAAATCGAAATTCATTGAAATGATTGAGATTGGGATGGAAAATCGAGAATCATCGAAATGATTGAGATTGGGATCGATTAAAACGAAAATTTGTGATTTTAATCATCAATAATTTTCGATGATCGGATCAAAAAATCGAATCGTTCCTGATTGACACAGACCTAATCGACACATGATCGGCGGTCACTGCGAAATCCCACTCAGTCCCTCTTGAGCGTAGACTTGATCCTCTCGAGAATAATAATTTTCATCAAGTCCGGAAATACGGACAAAATGGTGATTCATCAGAACGTCTTCCTCCGTCATCATAAAAGTAAATCCGTCCCTCCAATTGATAAAATTAATACGAGGATAGGAGGCTGCTTCAGGATATGATTTCAGGAACTCGGCAGGTGTGCCATTCAATTGTTTATTGGAAGTAGAATCGTGATTGTTATTTCTTTACTAATTGGGGGTTGAGGTCAGTGGCCTCGAAAGACCTAGCTAATTGCAGAGTACAACTCTAGTCAACTTTAAGCAGTGCATAAAATTGTTTCTTCTAAAAAAAACCAAGACCAAGTAACCAATTAATATTTAAAAACGATTGCGTAAACATAAATTTAATTTTAAAAACCATCAACACTATCCCTTCCGGCAATATAATATGTAAAACTAGCGCTTGAGCCCGAACGGTTCGGTTCGATGAGTATAAAACCTTTATTTTGTATTGTTCTTTTTGTTTTAATTTAATTAAAGTTGTGTTTTGATAGAAGAGAAACTTATATTAATTTATATTCAACATTTCCAACAAAAAGAAAGAATGTAAGAAATCACAAATACCCACTAGAAGCCCCCTTTTGAGCACAAATAAGAAGAAGAATTGATATTGATATTGATAAATGATAACGTTTATAATTTGCAAATAGTTTTTTAGGTGTACATAAGTTTTTTTGCCTTCTATAAAAGTTTAATAGGTATGACGTCAACAACTGACTGTGGAAAACAACACACTACTGATAAGATTACAAATGTTTCCTATATCATTACAGCCCCACAATATTATGCCAACAAGAAAGACTGCAAAGGCATCGCATGTTGTCAGGCAAACGTGTATTTGTTTGTGTTGTTTAAAATCAGCCCCCCAGCAAATTCCATTGCTTATCTGTCATTAATATACACACTTTAATCGGAGTTAAAAACAAGGGCATGTCACTTTGCGACGTCATGGTTCCTTTTTTTCTTATAACGATGAGGTTGAAGTTGTTGTTTTGTTCTTGTTCTCCGTCATCAGCAAAGATTAGATTATTATTTTTGGGTGCCAGATTTACTAAGCTCGTTGTTAATTAACTATAGTACATAATTTGTATTATGTGTAATTATAATAAGATGTTGTTGAAGTTATAAGGAGGGTTTGGATGTCTTTTAATACAGTGGCACTCCTAAATATAAAAAAAAAACAACACTTTGTAGAAACCTGATATTGTAAAAAATTCTAATACCCAAGAAGGTTCATCATTGGAATGCATTCCAATTATTTTTAATTATATTTGCCACTAGCGAAGGTTGTTAAATGTGTTTTTCAAAAGGAAAAACAAAATAAAAAATTAAATACGCATGATAGGGTAAGTGTACCAGTACCTGGCCAGTCAATAGTAATTTTATATATTTTAATTAATAATAAGAAAATTAAACATTATTTGCATGCGCAAATACATTGATACTATAGTTCCAGGCCCATGTAATGATGTGGTCAAATTTTACCGATATGCACCTTATAGACCTTGTTAAAAAAAATGTTGAATCTTTGAAGGTCGTTGCGAGATCAATAAGTGCGTTTTAGAGTTCGCGAGTGCGAGCAGAACCAATAAGCAAAAGAAGTAAGTTATAGTGTTCTCTGAGACTATATTTGTTTGTTTTGTGTTTTTGTTGTATAAATAATACAATAATTGACCATAATATATAAAAAAAATAAAATTTTATTGTTTAAAATTATTAAAAATAAAGTGGACGGATACTGGTACACAGTTTTCATGAGAAGTTCTAGTAACCGGCCAGGGTGGCCGGATACTAGATTTTTGCCTGAAATCGAATATTTTATCTCTTTTACGCTAAAAGGAAGCAGAATCTATTTGTCTCTCACCTCAACCCACTTAAATGTATTAAATGAGTAATGTTTCAGTATCCGGCCACTGTTTTCGGTCAAAAGATTATGGTGGCCGGTTTTTAAAACAAGCAGCACCAGTAACCGGCCACATAACTAATTGTATATAAATTCATACTATTTTGTAGGAAATCAGTCAAGAAACAGTAGAACAAGAATTACAAGACTTTTCGCGAACTCAAAAAAACCAAACTTACTTCATAGGATATTCGTAAAAACTAGCTTAAATTACAGAAAAGTGGCTTTAAAGTTCAATGTACCAAGGAGTACTCTATAGGATAGGCTTTATGGTAAGATCGATAACGCTTGTCAAACCAAAGTACCTGTACTATCCTTTTCATCTCTCGAGGAAGAGCAGCACACAACAAATTGTTAACCCACACTCTGATGTTACAAAGTGTGGGTTCCCATTAAAGAAATCCGATCTTTTTGACACCGGCCAAAATTTTTTAAAAGTGAAAAAAGGAACAATCCATTGAAAGATGATCGACTAGGAAGAACGTGGCTTAAGCTGCTTAAGTCTAAGAGAAGCTGAGACCATATCTAAAGGTAGAAAATGGCCATGATGATGTTCGTCTTGATCCAAAAAGAATGGAGATGAAATTTTTTTCTTGTGCCCGAAAACAGGAAAAGTAGTTGCCCCAAAATTTTACAAAAATGTGTACCACTTACAAAAATTTACCAAAAAGTCGATGAAGGCTGCTGGTTTTCAGAAATGCGAACTTTTCCCTTTCAATTCAGATGCTGTCGATTATTGAAAATGTGTTCAAGACATGCTGGAAAACGTTCCTGTACATGCTTTAGATTTTGAAGCCGCAGAACCTGTACAACGAGCTGAACAAGATTGATTTGCTTGAAATCAAGGACAAACTTGAAAAATATGCTATTTCTGTTTCACAAATATTAAATGTTTTAGAGATATCAACCCCGAAAATTGATCAAGAGCCTCAAGAAACAGAAAACATCCATCTTGCCTCACTACCTATCAGCTATCACCCTTTTTTTTGACCGTTGCTGTTAGCTGACAATATAGATTTTAATGAGCAGTTGTTTTCCGAGTAGGGCACCAGAGCACCAGATCTTAAAAGCTCGATTCTGTCAAAAATTGAATTGAATCAAGAGCAAATCCATTGGCTTCCATTTTCCTATCTTGGCATCTATTGACCAACCTAACTATGTCATTTATTTGACTGCAGTTTTAACTAGTTTTAACTACATACTAGAATACTGAAAATCCATTAAGAACCGATTTTTGAATAATAAGTTAAGCAGTCAGTTAACTATCAGAATAATAAATAGGGAATAAATGTTTGATTAATTTGAAGAATACGTACTATCTGATATTTAACTGACTATTGAAAAACTAGCCCTTTAGCACCCAAATAAAATAATATCTGTAGTATTTCCAAATATTAATTTCTAAAGAATAGTAAATAAAGTAAATATGGGCAAAATTGTTTGATTTTAATATTTAGTTTCCTATAGAAATAGGACCTGGCCGGATCGGGTACTGAAATTTGGTGGCCGGGTACTAGTGAAAAAGCACTTTTTTTTAAAAGAAAAATTGTTATTAAAAAATAGATTATAGCAATTTTAAGTTTATATTTTTTTTCAGCACAAAAAAAATAAATGTATATAATCAGGCAAATTAGTTATGCAGCCTCAAAGTCGGAAAATGTATTAGGTGGCCGGGTACTGGTACACTTACCCTAGTTAACATTTTAATAATAATAGATTTCTGTATGCCTATATAAATTAAAAGCATATGGAATTCCCGAACAAACAAACAAATTTTTGTGGTCGATAGATGTTGATCTGCAACCTAAAATTTATTTATTTTTTTAAAATTAGCATATAGCTAATCTCGTGACATTCGTACACAGGCCTTTGAGTTACTTGTTACCAGGTCTGATTACCCGTTTCGGAAACGAGTAGGTATTTTGAAGAAAACAAACACAACGATAAATCACTAGGGGTCTTATCACTGGATTTGCAGTTGTTGAATAGCATTATCAGCTTTATGTAGCCAAATTGCTGTTTCATTGAAGCGTTTTGACAAATAATTGAATTGAAATCGATTAGGTTCAAAAACATTCGTTGCATTAGTTAATATTGAAGAGTTTAAAGAACCAACCACATAATCACAATCGAAGCTTATGACTTTTATGTTGTTTTCGGCTGGATTTCGAAACTGTTCCATTCCTATCGAAAATTTGGAGTAAAAGAAGTGAAAAGAGAGTAGCTCCGAATGTCCACTCCAAAACTACATTGGGCGTTTTTCTTTTTTAGTTCAGAGCAGAGCCTGAACTGTCAAAAAAATCGTGTTTCTTTTTTAGCTCAGAGTTCCAATTTTGTGTTTCTTTTTTCGCTCTGAGCATGTTCAGAGCGCGCTCTATGAGCTCAGAATAAATTCATAGAGCAGACGGAGTTGAATAGCTGAACAAAAATTTGACAAGTAAAAAAAGAAGGAAGGGAGAACTCTCAGAGCAGAGCACGCTCAGTTCAGACGATCAGAGTAAGTTCGGAGTGTTCAGACTCTGTTCAGAGCTCTACTCTGAACTAAAAAAGAAAAACGCCCATTAAAGCAGTGATAGGGAAAACAATGATAAAGTCGACTCCGCTTATTTGCAACCCAAAAAAATGCAGAAATTTCGTTGCAATTAAGCGAAGTTTTCATATAATTGAACTTCGGATATATATATGTAACTTTATTTCCCCTTTAAACGATGTGATGTAAAATATTTCCACATATAAAAAAATAAAACATACAAAAAATTGTGTGAGTGCCGGGACTCACGGTTCATAAATATGTGTAAACATCAAAGTGCGCGGATCCAAAACGGACTTGTTTTTGATTGAAGGGGATCTTAAGATTTTTTTCATTGAACGCACCCTTCCTAGTATGCAAATCGTAACGTTGCACACCGTAACGTTGCACACGAACGATCAGGTTTTTTTCACTCTACCTCCAGCAAAGATGTTTACACATCAATAACCTCGAACGTCGAACAACAAACAAAACAACTTTTAATAATTGTGACAGTTGAATGGATTGGAAAGATGCGAATGGAATGAAATGAAAATGAATGAATGTCATTATTAAGGTGTATTCAAACTTCAAAAATGTATGGATGCATTCAGTGTTTCACTTAAACGGAGTTGTTTCAGAACAAAATAATTATTTGGGGGAAAGAAAGAGAGAGAGTTTTCAAATAAGCCGAGTGCAGTTATCCGTACTAATAAAAAAGGACTGAAAAAAAACCGTGATAAATGTATTGTTGCATATAACCGAAAGATTCATTTAAGCGGTGTGCATATAGGCGGAGTCGACTGTATCCTATTTTCAGTAACTAATTTCTTCCAGAATCCGGAATAATTACAGATTTTTTTTTTTTTTTTTGAATACAAAATTTGCTCAAATCAATAACTCATTTTGGCACCAGTACGATAACTACGGCGGCCTTTGAACTCAGTTGCCCGCTAAAACCAATAAGAAGACAGAGGGACGTTTTGTGGTGGAAAAAAGCTCTGTCAAAATTAAGAGTCAAGGTTTGAAAACTCTTTTATGAGGCCCTAAGAACCAGGGAATCGAATAATTACTCCGCAGAATTGACCAAGTACAATAAAGAGCTATAAGGAAAGCCAAGAGAAACAGTTTTACATTCTTCAGTGAGACGTATATAGGGAAATCATGGGGTCGCAAACGAAACATCCTTATAGGTGCATGTGTACAATGTACATGGTATGTACCTATGATGCGGTGATATATGGATTGGAAAAAGTCCGAAGGCTCACAATACTTACGTACAACTGGAGCAATGAGAACTTGCCTTACAGAAGCGATGGGGGTTATCCACAATCTGTCCCCTTTACGCCATCATTGAAATTGTTGCATGAGATTTGCCAAGGAGGGAAATGGCTCTGACAATTGCATAAGTCTTTGGGGAAAAAAATTCCATTAGTAAAGTCGACAGTAACAAACCTTTTTCATATTTCAAAATATGGCATGCTTAAAAAATATAACGTCGAGAAAAACTTCAAAACAGAGTTAAGTAGCAAGAAAAAGTCGGTATGGTATACAGTGAACTACACACTCAAAGCAAATGCCATCAAGTGGTAGACTGATACGTCGAGAACGATTGAAGGGCCTGGTTGTACAGTTTTCGGACCATATCGATGGGACAGTCCGCTAGCATTTTCCAGGCGAAGGTGTATGCAATAGCGAAATGTGCAGATCGAAATATACCGATATTGCCTTCCTTCGCCTACGAGAACGGGCTAAACGAACTTGGCAAGAACAGCAATTTCTCACTTCCTTGGCTACCTGGTCAATAGTCAAGTCGGTGTCGGGTAATGAAGAGGCAAACTCTTTAGCAAAAATAGGTACAACGACTTCCTTAATGGGCCTGGGGCCTATTCCGGAATAAGAGAAAATGTGAGGTAAAACAAAATAAAAAAAGAGAGGAGGTCTAAATACTGAACAGAACTCCCCAAGCTGATGCAGGCAAAACTTTTACTTAGGAACTACCAGACTACCACCAAAATGGTTTCATAAACTGCATCAGCTTAATTAGGAACAAAGTTAGAATATTATAACGCGTCTCTTCACTCGCCATTTTTTTTATTCTTGGCCTAGAAAGCAGTCCCGTATGCAGATTCTGCAATATACTCATGAGGAAACGCCGGACTACATTCTAGACAGATGCAAGGCGCGTATGCATCAAGGAAAAGTACATGGGACATTACCAGGTAGAAGAGAGCAAAGTATCTTCTCTGCAAATACTCCAAATACTCAGGTTTCTCAAAGGAATAAATCTGGAGGTAAAGCTATAGGATAAGCAATGTCATCTAGCTCTAGATGGGAGCACAATAGATCTTTAGGTAGCAGTGCAATTACCCGCAACATTATTCATTCGTTTAACTTGGCGGAGTGCGAAATCGGTTTTTTTAAAGGAGTAAAATACAAGCACTTGGGAGGGGAGGGGAGTTGAGGGTTTATCCCCTCCCCGTTTAGGCAGAAGGCACACATTTAAAAAAAAAAATTAGCAAACAAAATATTTGAAAACAACAGCAACACCTTACTTTTTCTGCGAATATTCGAAGATCAAATAATAATTAGTAAATAAGGTTTTTTTATAAACTTTTTTTTTTTTGAAATGTAAGACTGACTATTACCTACATTGAGTAATATTATGCATTAAAATGTTTTAACTTCATTCTTAATTTTCTGTTAGGTATATTACCTACTTAAATTCCTATTTTTTTAAATGTTATGAATTTTTTTTTTTTCAAAGGACTCATTTATTTTCAAAAGGACACATTTTTTTCATTCAGAGGGACACATAAATAATTTGGCCTGCGGTAACACTGGTGCTAAGACCCATAGCCAAAAAGCACTAAAACGATGTAACTATCCGCCTTTTCATCCTTTTCGTCAGAATGGTGTGAAGGTTAAGCGGTACGGTGTTTTTATATTGTTGCATGCTATACCCCCGCCTAGACATTTCCAAAACTACATTTCGCTGGACAACCTCCATGAATTGCATTAGTTTTATATTTTTAAAACTAAGGTATTTTACAATATTCTGCAAATAAGCCACAAAACCTAACAGTTGTTCATGCTGTAATAATCAGTAGCGGCTTCTGCAAAGAAAAAAAAAAAACATAAATATTTAAATAAATGTTTTGTTTACTTATACTGAACAGTGAACACCTGCTAAATGCCAAGCCCCATTTGAATCGGAAAGACAATTTGGCGACAAGATGTTTTGTTTAATGTCATCTCAATTGAGACAAAATCAAGAATGTCCTATTTATTTTAGCATTGGTTTATTTTTTATAGTTTTCATTATATGTAGTTCCTACCCGAGCTGATGCAATATTCAATTCACGTGTGCAATAATTGGACACATGCCTAAAAAGAATTATTTCTCTTTTGTATGACAAACAAGTGAAAGTGCATTTGTTTCTGTTTAAAAATAGTACGCATACGCCATACACTTTTTTTTATGTGTGGTTAGTTTTTTGCTAAAAATATTCTTCAAATTAAAAAAAAAAAATGACATACAAAAAAAAATTGTGTGAGTGCCGGGACTCACGGTTAATTTGTGTAAACATCAACGTGCGCGGATCCAAAACGGACTTGTTTTTGCTTGAAGGGGATCTTAAGATTTTTTTTCACTAAACGCACCCATCCTAGTATGCAGATCGTAACGTTGCATGACGTAACGTTGCACACGAACGTTCACGTTTCACTCTTCCGCCAGCATAGATGTTTACACATCAAAAATTTCAATACAAAAATTGATCTTTGAAGACCCTCTTGGAATTTATTTGTAAATAGAATCTTAAAGGAACCCTGAACATAGAAACTTAAATATATTTTTGAACCAAAACTTGAGGCATTCTTAAAAAATATGAAAATTACAACTTTTGTCTTTTGTATAAGTTTAAAAAATATAATTCTTCTTGAAACTCGTTGAGAGAATTATTTTTAAAGTACCTATCTACTTACTTACTTACTTAAAAATCGTGTGAGTGCCGGGACTCACGGTTAATATGTATAAATATCAACGTGCGCGGGTCCAAAACGGACTTGTTTTGTGCTTGAAGGGGATCTTAAGATTTTTTTTACTGAATGCACCCATCCTAGTATGCACACCGTAACGTTGCACACGAACGTTCACGTTTTTTTTTCACTCTACCGCCAGCATAGATGTTTACACATCTATGTTGGCGGTAGACGACTGGATCGCACGTACTTAAGTAACTATTTATAAAATTTCCACAGAACAATCTTGTAGAGTTTTCCAGCTAGCCATGTTCTAAATACTTGAACATCTTCTCATTTATAAAAGCATTCCAACGGTTGTCTTAATAATATTTCCTCATTCACTGACATCCCTGGTAATCTGTCAATTTCGTGAAATTTTAGATACGTTCAATGAACATTGCACTCATTTTAAGATAAATTTTCAACTCGTAATTAGAAACTTGGCTTAACTTATGCTTATTGAACCTAACAAATTTAGAATATACGTTTGGACAACCGATTGCAGTGTTTACGTTAAGCCGCGTCCAGATCAATAAAAATTTACGTTGTGCGTCGTGTTCGGCGCAAATAATTGTGTAGACGCAAAAAATACGTCAATGTGGACGTCCGGACGCGCACAAATTTGTGTGTCAAATTCATCGCCCGCTATCCGATTCCGATGGATTTTCGGCGCAAACGAAAATATTTGCTGCGCAAAGGTGTTTTGATGTGGGAAAATTAAATCATTAGTTTATTAACATTACTTTCCGCTCAAACTGAGCGCCACGTGGCACTTTAATGCAAAAATTAATTTCGAAATAAGTTGAAATTTTCAGCTGAAATATTTGCGGCGAATAGAAAATTCAAGGCGCACGGCGCACAATGTATATTTTTATTGATCATTTGATGAAAAATGTTTATAAATAAGATTTTTGAGTTGGACATGGACAGCTATCTAAAAAAAGACATACTGTGGATTGGGTTTATAAATAAGACTCATAAAGTTTGAGTTTATAACTAAGATTAAGTTCTTAAGCCTAGCAGCAGCAGCGTACTATGCTTTAACGGGAAAGTGTGAAAACGTCAAAAGTACTAAAGAAAAAAAAAAGTATTTATTTTCAGTTGTTTTTTTTTTTTTTATAAAAAAAGCTGTTTGTGATACCTTGGTGCGAATGCAAAAAAAGGGGCCAAATGTATTAATAATTCAATAATAAGAAAATAAAATTCTTTACGCTTTCTCCATCTCTTGGTTCATTGTTAAGATTTATATGATTTGATTTTCCCAAGGTTCTCAACTTTTTGATATGCTCTTAAAAAATGTAGATGATAAGAATAAAGTTCACACGCTTAGTTGTTTGATTTTGTTCCACTACACTTTGCGCATATTTTAATACTTCATTACTTTAATATTGTTTTCGACGGCACTGGCACTCTGTATCTCTAAAGCTACGAGCAGACCGCATATAAAAAGTCGCAAACGTTTGCGACTCTGACGTCATGTAAAAAGTCGCAAAAGTGTTGCAAATTTTATATCTACATCAATGCTCGCAAACTCGCATAAATGGGGGTGTTCAGACGATATGCAAAAACTGTCCCAAAAGTAGCAAATGCATTTGCGATCAAGGAACGCGCACTTCATGTGTCCGCAAATGTGATCGCAAATGTTTTGGTCGATATGCGAGGTGTTCAGACGATGTGCTTTAAAGTCCGCATATCACCTAATTGCAATCATATGCAGGTTATCGAACATTTCATAATTTTTTGAAACTGAAAAATTCCCATCTGAAAATTCGTGGAGGAAATGTCAGTAGCAGAATTTAATAATGAAGCTTTTAACGGCCTTTAGTCCATAAAAATTGGCTTTTCGTCCCGGCGATCTCACTTGGACTCATTAATTGACTAGTTAGGGCCTTGTAAATACGCAATTTTTATTAAGCTCAGTTCAACTTTCATGAACTTTTTGACAAAAATAATAATTTTTTTCATTGATTACATAGTATTGCTGCATTTTTTATTTTGCCAATAAAAAGATTAAAATAAAAAAAAAACAGAAAAAAATAATGTACTGCATATATGTACAAAAGCAAAAACTTGTAATGAACTTTATAAAACTTGTTTGCTGAGTTATGTAAATAACATCATCTCCAGAACGACCCAACACGCTTAATTTTAAATTTGCACTTTATTTCGTTTAAAAGTAAATTCTCTAACTCTACTTTAAACTCTACTAGTAAAATGAAGAATCACAACCGCTGATATGCTGCATATGTGGAGATGAGCAATGTTCTGTTTTTGTGCCATCGCACAAATGGGATGGTTGCATATGGCATGGTTGCATGCTCGCAAACTGTCAAAAATTATATGCGAGGGTGTTTACACGATATGCAAGAAAGTCGCAAACTTGTATGCAATTTGTGTGTCGCACATATTTCGCTAATGGTTTGCGAGCATATGCGGACTGTCCTAAAAAGGTGTATAGACGATATCCTATAAAAGTCGGAAATAATGACTTAAAAATGACGTCAGAGTCGCAAATGCGACTTTTATATGCCGTCTGCTCGTAGCTAAAGTAAGTCTGGAATGAAATATGGAAACTGATGGATACTTCAGACTTTTTCCATTATTGTTTGTAAATCCTATATATTTTATGGGTCAAACCCTGGCTTAAAGTCTGGATTTACACTGACTGATTTATCCAGTACCGAAACATTCAATCAGTTATGCCTTGAGCTGCTGCTTTTTGCTTGGTTTGAACTGGAAATAAATAACAACGCGCTCAATTTCCCAACTTCATTACTTAAGTGCCTTTTCCATATGTGGGTGAGTTTAATTGGGGGACAAAAACAGCAGGAAAAGATCGTACTAGATGATATCAGTGGAATGGCGGATAATGAAGTTCGCTCTTTGATGCTTATAGTTGTGAATGATTTAAATAATTGTATCCATTTATAATTACTTTTTTTCAAAAGCTCTGCAATGTGAGTTATGTTTACAACAAGACCATATAAATAAACCATCTTTAACTATTAAATTGTAGAGCTGAATCAATTATTGAAATTATTCTGCTTAGTTATTATTTAATTTTCAAATCAAGCCTGATTCACAATGCGGCGAGGAAAAGAGACATGAGCGTGACGCGAACTCGTTGTAGTTGTCAAACCAATTTCAAAACAATGAAAGCATACCTGGATATACACAATACGGCGTTTCTCGTCGTCACGTCACGCTAAGAATTCGAAAAATTGAAAAAAAAGACGCTTCGTGACGACGATTTTCATTTTTGCTAAGTCATTTACAGATTTTTCAGAAAATAAATGATCAAATGTATTTAACAAATAAAGTTATTGATATATTTGTTTTGTATGTTATTTTGATTATTTTTTATTGATTTTTTTTTTACAAAAATGAGTTTCCGTATTAAAAACGCGCGCTGCATTGTGAATTGGGCGACGATTTTGTAACTAGAAAAAAATGACAGCGGTTCTCGTCACGCTCACGTCTCGTTTCCTGGCCGCATTGTGAATCAGGCTTCATATCATAAAATAAACAATAACTTGAAACATTTTTCGTTATTTATTATGACCTCAAGTCTCTTTAATTTTCCACTCAAGTTAACACTCGAAATGATAACAAATCAATTGTTTTTATTCTGAATAAGCAGCAAAATGTAATGAGGTGATTTCCGTGTTTGCTTAATTGTGATGATTATTTTTTTTTTTTTACTTCTCACGTCACGTCACCTGCTTAATCAAAAATCACTTAACCATATGATTTTGGTACTTAATGCGTCTCCGCTATTGTTGATCTCCTTCTATAATCTATACTGATGGGATTTTATAGTTCAACCGTAAATTTTACATTCCTTTCATAGAATAGTTCGATAAAAATAACACGTGATTTTGATTATGATAATGATCAATAAAAAGTTTGAGTATTGTGCGTGTGAATTTGATACATTTGATTCATTTTATATTGTTTTTTTTTTTTTTTTCTTAAACTATAAACTAATCTTAATCATTATATTGTATATTTTATTTTTTTTTTTAATTTCAGGGCCCGTCACATTTGAAACGTGCAAATACAGATAAATTAAAAGATGTCTTTCTCAAGTACGCATCTCAACAAAAAGATGGCGAGGCTTACATGACCAGTGAGGATTTTGTGCGAAAATATTTAGGACTATTTACAGATGCTGCATTTAATGATGTAAGTATATCAAATATTAATGTCACTAAAGGTGACTTTTTCTGAATAAAATGTTGTTCTGACAATGGCTTGTGAATTGTCATCGCTCCAAATACGGCAATTTTTTCTTATATCTTTTGACATTGCCATTTAACTAAGAGTGTGTTTTGTCACTGAAATAAATTTTCAAAAGAAAGGCCCGATATGAGTTTCTCAAATTAAATTTTGAACAATTTTCAAAAGTTCCTGCGGCGGCGTGATGAATTGCCAAACCAAACCAACTACAAAACAACCGAGAACTGTCAATTTGGCTGTCACAGAAAACAGTGTTGCCAATTTAAACTTCTCCGCCTAAAAAAAAAATACATCCTTTTGGTGTCCGGGATTCCAGGGTCTCGGTATTGAGATGATATAGGCCAATAACATTACTGCTTAAGCAACGTTAGCCACATTAAAGGTTAATCACTCCGAGTTACTTAAACTCCCTCACAACTTTTCCACAATGTGTTCGTTCTTCTATGCTGCCTGGGTTCAAAAATCAAACCCATGGATTTTGAGGCATTTATTTCTCGGCCCTATTCCTAATTGATTTGTAGTTGCAGATAGAATGTATTATCCGCCAGTAAAACCAGATAAACATCATTTAATAAAGAAGCAACATCAAAGGAAAAAAGGGTAAATTAAATTAGACTGAGAACATCCTTGAGCTGCTTCTGTTAACGCCTCAAACCTCAATGATGTGTTGTTGCCATCCAATAGTTGAAGACTGGAAATTAGAGACACCCGGAGAAGAGAATTTGTAATTTGTATATCAATGCTTATTTCTTAACCAAACAGGATAAAAGGTTCATGTTTTTCTCCAAGTATTTTCTTGAAATGCTCAATACCGAGAAAAAGTGATCCGCAGTTGAGGATCCGGACTGAAACCCGGTTAGTTGTCTCAACTAACCTCGTAAGTCTCTCGTAATGGACTTAAGGAGTTAAGAATAGAAATATGTACTATTATTTGTAGCCGTAACCGTTAGTTATTAGTGAGTGCGAATAGGGCTAAACTTTAATTGTTTACTTAACAACTTGGGGATCGCTGTAAATGTGATCAAGAGAACAATGAAACATATTTGAAAGTGTATAAAAAGAGGAATCTGTTCTTCTGAACTTCAATCTAGCTTAGACTGTGAATAAAGTACCTAAGCCACTGAAGAATTTGGCAAATACATACATAAATATAATCAAAATAAATAAACATATTTGTGGACTTCTGTACATAACAGTATGTCCAAGGTTATGTTCAAAATGTCTAACACAGCAGTTATATTACCCAAATTACCGTTAAGCAATAGCTGCATTCAGGACTGTATCCAAAGTGATCTGGATAGCTTTGTGTTGTTGTAATCCCTTGTGAAAAACAGCTGATGCAACAACAACTCAAGGTAACTGAACAATTTTAGAAAGGTAGGTTCTTGAACGCAATTAATGACTCTTGCTAATATAAGGCGTTTTTCTTTTGTCATTCAGAGCAGTCCAATGAGCACAGTATGAGTATAGTATGGTCAGAGCTCCCCTATTAAGTTATGAAACACACCTGAGCACTTATTTGTCATATCTGTCAAATATCATGGAAATGTTATGAAGTTGAAGCTTTTGACTCCGTTTTTTCGGTAATTTTATTCAAAACTCATTTAGCACTCTCCAAGCAGGCTCTGAACGAAACGATAAAACAAACACAAATTCGAAACTCTGAGTGCTCTGTTCTCTGAACTTAACGCCGCGCCGCGTCAAGATCAATAAAAATTTACTTTGTGCGCCGTGCGTCTTGAATTTTCTATTCGCCGCAAATGTTTCCGCCGAAAATTTCAACTTTTTTCGGAATTAATTTTTGCATTAAAGTGCAACGTGTCAGCGCTCAGCTTGAGCGGAAAGTAATGTTAATAAACTAATGATTCAATTTGTCCAAATCAAAACACATTTGCGCCGAAAACCCATCGGAATCGGATAGCGTGCGTTGAATTTGACGCACAAATTTGTGTGCGCCCGGACGTCCACATAGACGTTTTTTTTTTTGCGTCTATACAATTATTTGCGCCGAACACGGCGCACAACGCAAATTTTTATTGATCTGTGCCTACGTTCTGTAACTATCGCATCGAGAAAAACAGTCGAGAAACGATGAAAATTGAAACAAATCGTATGAGTTTTGTTCCATTTATCATCGTTTCTCGACCACTTTTAACCATGCGAGAGTTACAGAACGTTGGCACTGGACGCGGCTTAAAAAGAAACACAAACATATTTTTCACAACTCAGGCTCTGCTCTGAACTAATAAAGAAAAACGCCTATAAATTTGTAAAGTCAATCCTAAAGCTGCCATCCTCATCCGCCATTTATATTTTGTCTGTATAATTGTTCTTTTTTGTCAAAACAAACCTGTTTGGACATACTTGAGCACATTTCTCGTCCGTCATATCAAAAAGTTTTTATCTGTTTCTCCTCATACTTAAATATGACTTTTTCCGTTGTTAGTTTGTTTTTGCTCAGACTGTTCGGTAATTTATTTCTGAGTTCATAGAGCACGCTCAGAATAAGTTCTGATCGTGTTCTGAGGGAAAACGAAAACAAACATACCGTTCTTCAACTACAATTCCAACCCTTGTTAGTCCGAATGCAAAAAATTACTTCAATGACTGTGTTCATATTGCATTGCCGATTTTTTTGACGTGAATTCACAAACTAATGAGGTTTTCCATTGATAAAATAAATCAATGTATTTTTAATTTGGATCTGTCAAAAAGCGGATTTTGACAGTTTTTGCGTTTTATTGGGCAATATAAATTGATTAATGGGCGTTTTTCTTTTTTAGTTCAGAGCAGAGCCTGAACTGTCAAAACAAAAATCGTGTTTCTTTTTTAGCTCAGAGCATTCTTTTTTCGCTCTGAGCATGTTCCAGAGCAGGTTCAGAGCACGCTCTATGAGCTCAGAATAAATAATTGATAGAGCAGGCGGAGTTGAATAGCTGAACACAAATTTGACAAGTGGAAAAAGAAGTTAGGAAAAACTCTCAGAGCAGAGCACGCTCAGTTCAGAGACCGCTCAGAGTATGTTCGGAGTGTTCAGAATCTGTTCAGAGCTCTACTCTGAACTAAAAAAGAAAAACGCCCAATTTTTGATTTAAAATCAATTTTGCAGATCCAAATTTTTTGGGCACATTTACCCCTCCCTGTACTAACACCAACATAATTTACAGCTGACTGTTGGTAAATGTGTTGTTTGATTGGATAAATGTAGGTATTTCAGGAATGAAATTGGTGTTGAAAATATGTGAGAAATATTCGATTATATATGGAAAAGTTTAAAAACAATAATCAAGCTCATCTTTCTCTTCTGAAAGGTACGAAATGTCTATTGAAATATTGACAGAGAAACGAAGCTACACAAATACAATGATAAAAATAAATCAATTTGAAATCGTGTTCCATTCGCCGCGAAAAAAATCAATGTTTAAATTTAAATCGGAATTTACCAATGGAAAACCCCATAATTTTAACGCATCCGAATCACTTTGACGTTCAGCAGTATTTAAATCAAAACAAAAATCTGTGCTCGTTGAAGAATTAATAATAAATTTTTCACTTACAAAATGTAAATCTTATTAAGTAAATATGTTTCCAATTGAAAAAAATTTGATTCTGTAGGATTTAAGTGCCAACGATAAATCATAGATATAGAAAACAGATGACACAAAAGTAAGCGCCAAAAAAATCAACTAGTTTTTAAAAAAAATTCTGCCTCTCCTGGTAAGAAAAAGCACGGAGACGTCAAAAGAATTTGGAGTAGACAGTCCAAAGTGAACTGTGAACACACAATGTGCTATCGTGAATAAAATTTCATTGGTAATGTTTCACTCGAATATCGGGAACGCCAATATTTTCCACCCTGCTCTTTATTACTCAAATTTGGCTTTTTGGAAATGACAGCCCAACCCAAATACCCCGATACCAATTAATTCAAAGAGAAATTAGCGACCATCATCAGCGATAAAATCATCAACTACCCAGAGGTTGAATAGTTTAGTAATCGTTCTTTATTTTTTTTTAAATAAATGGGTCTTCTAGAATTGATTAAACCTAAATCACGACTAATGCTTTGCCCACTCATCTTGAATACTTAAATTGAAATTACATACATTGAGGGTTTATTACTACGGGATCAACTTGAATTTCAATTTGAAGTTCGAATTTAATTTTTGATGTTTATCTACCTATTTTAGTTTTTTTTTTTGTCAACACTAGAATAAGTTAAATCGATCTGGATTTAAATTCTTTTCGATATAATTTAGTAGATAAGATTTGAAACATAAACATTTCCATTGTTCAAATTTTAATTGGTTATTTTAATCTGGTTTTGACCGAAATATAAATGTTCGATTTCGAGTGCGTGTTGTATCAGGTGATCCATATTTAGCATTTTCGAGCATTTATTTTTAGATAAACAAACAAAGATTATTGACCCCTCTTATTACCTTATGAGTTTTATTGCATTAGAAAAAGTTAACAATGACTTTCATCGTTTTTTGCGGTTAGATGATAAACCTCCATAGATTTGTATTGTAAGGGCGTGTGAGATTCTAACTCACTAAAACCCTTTCTCTTTCCCTTTCAAATACGACTAAGTAAATTCAATTCTTTTTAAGAAAAATCATTGTTTTAAAAATTTTAATTTATAATTGTTCACAAGCGAAGTGTAAACTACGCTTAAGGTTTCATTTACTGCGAACATACCCGGTGTATCAGTGGTAAAATGAAAGCTATCCTTGGCTTTCAAATAATTAAATAATGTCTACGCGAACTGAAAGGAACTTATATAAAGTATTTATCGCTTCTAATTTAGAAAATAATAATAATATTGTATTTATGTAAATTTAACGCTTCTAGAGAAAGATTCTGAAATAATCTTGTACTATTTGTTCTTATACAGGAATCCGTCAGACTGTTAGCTGGTATAGCAGACACAAGCAAAGATGGTTTAATTTCATTTGCTGAATTCCAAGCTTTTGAAGGTCTCCTCTGTGCTCCTGATGCCTTATACAAAACAGCATTTCAATTGTTCGACCGCAAAGGCAACGGATCAGTTTCTTACGGTAAGTTAGGTTTAAGTATTTTTCTGTTTATTTAGTTTAGACGTTAAATAAACTTAATGATAATGTCAGTTTGGTAATTTAACCGATTTCACTTTCAATTTTCTTTCTTTTAAAGCTGAATTTGCGGAAGTGGTACAAAAGACGGAACTGCATTCAAAAATTCCATTCAGCTTAGATGGCCAGTTCATTAAACGTTACTTTGGAAATGTAAGTTGTCGTATATATAAAAAAAATTTAAATAACAAACAAATAATAACTCAAAATACACTTTTTTCTCCAGGACAAACAAAGAGTTATCAACTACATAGAATTCACTCAACTCCTTCACGATTTTCACGAAGAATATGCAATGGAAGCATTCCGAAGCAAAGATCCAGCTGGTTCTGGATACATTTCACCATTGGACTTCCAAGACATAATGGTTAAAGTGAAAAGACATTTACTCACGTCCAATGTTAAGGATAATCTTGTTGCAGTATGTAGAAAACATTTCAAAGATTTAAATATGGAATATTAAAAAAAAAAAATCCATTTTAGGTGACAGAAGGACACAAAGTAAGTTTCCCCTACTTTATGGCATTCACGTCGCTTCTCAACAACATGGAATTGATCAAACGTATCTATCTGTATGCAACCCAAGGCAGTCGCGTCGAACCCGTCACAAAGGATGAACTCCTATTGGCAGCACAAACAATGAGCCACATCACACCACTCGAAATCGATATCCTTTTCCAGCTTACCGGTGCACTTCATCAAACCGGGTAGGCTAAAAAAATGTTTAAATGTTTAAATAATTTATTTTATTCAGCTCAAGAATTGTTTTATGTTAGATTCATCTTCTATGTTCACACAGCAATGCGCTGAGTGGGCTGGCTACCCGCTCTGCACAATCATAAATTAATCTCAATTTAATAATATGTACACAAAATCGCGTTATGTCTCAAGAAGTAAATAACCGGTCTTTTATTGTCCCGTTTTTCTATATATTTTTCCACGCGTTCTCACATATTAAAGGTGGTGGAGGCGTAAAAAGGTTGACATCAATAGGCAAGTTAAACAAACTACGAGAAACCCACCCTTTGTCCAGTTACACCTTACCCCGGAAATGTTTATGTTGTGTTTTAAAATCAAAACCATTTTTACGTTTGAATTGGCTAGTGATATTATTGTTACCTTCATCTGAATGAGGTGAATTTTACCAGAAGGAAAACCAATTTGCATGGTGAACTGGTGAAATTTTCCTCTCTTCACTTTTCTTGCTATACATTATAATAAGCATGAGTTCCTTTGTATATTAACTAATCCAATTATTCATCCAACTAGACGCATTGTCTACGGTGACCTTAGCAATATTGCTCCAGAGCACTACACCAAACATATCACAACGCGTCTGGCTGATATCAAGGCTGTCGATAGTCCTGCAGACCGGTCGGCATTCATTCAAATTCTTGAGAGCTCCTATAGGTTCACACTTGGTGCAGTTGCTGGAGGTGAGTTCCTAAAACAAAAATAAAATTTTCTTTCTAATTTACTAAAATTTTGTTCTTTTTAGCCGTTGGTGCAACTGTGGTTTATCCGATTGATTTGGTTAAGACAAGAATGCAAAATCAACGAACTGGTTCGTTTATTGGTGAAATTGCTTATAGAAACTCATGGGATTGCTTTAAAAAGGTTTAATTAGTAACAATTTGTTTGCGAAAAGCCTTGCTATAAGTGCAATATATTTTAGGTCATTCGACACGAAGGTGTGCTTGGTTTATATCGTGGCTTGTTGCCTCAACTAATGGGTGTGGCGCCCGAGAAAGCTATTAAGCTGACTGTCAATGATTTTGTTCGAGATAAGTTTACCGACAAGCAGGGAGTCATTTCGAAATATGCAGAAGTGATAGCTGGAGGATGTGTAAGTTATTTCTGTTTTTCATTTCTTACATCAAAAATACCCTGTTTTTGGAAATCCTCAAGGTTTTGTTAATTATTTTTCTAGGCTGGCGCATCACAAGTTGTGTTTACTAACCCACTGGAAATTGTTAAGATTCGACTTCAAGTTGCTGGAGAAATCGCGGGTAAGTTGTAATTTATGGATATAGTTTGAGCAAAAATGTGTATTTTCATCTTTAAATGTACGATTCTGACTTTTACTTAAAAAAATTGAATTTAAATTAACAATTGTAAATTTGTATACAAAACTTATTCACCTGCCCAAGCCTTTTGACTTGCTATATGTCTATGATGGAGTTCGTATTGAGTGGCAATGGGCGTCTACTACGCAAACGGTTTCAAAAATACATCACATCACCTATGTATCTCCAACTCTTCAGCACAATTTGTATTGTTTTTTGAATAATAATGACGCTGTTCTTGGGTTTCATAGCATCGGTTTCTCGTAATACAAAGTGCGGTTCGTGATCCGTTCTCGTATCAAGTTTATCATTGAAGATATTACTTTTTTTCATATATTAACCAACATACTGAACCTAGCCTTTTCTTTCCTGTCTCGACAGCTGATATCTTGTCCAATACGCATACAGTGAAAACAATACTCCAAAAATATCATAAATTCTATAACTTCTCTACAGTTTATTTAGGGCTGCTACTTTTGTTCTTCAGCGCCACTAGTCCAGTTTCTCCTGCCATAGAGTAAGCGAATTAATTAAATTCCTCCATTTCCAGCCAGGCCAGTTTGCCGTGTATTTTATGTCACTACTTATCACCAATTCAAAAAAAATATAACGTTCTCATAACATAATTATGCCACCTGGCTGCATACTTCTAAAAAAACTTTGACTTAACACTCCACATTCGACATTTAGACAATTGTTAAGGCCATCTTAATTATTAGCTCTGTGCCATTATCCGTCTTGAGCCATTATCTGATAGCAATACTCAATTAAGATCCACAAGGTGATGATGTGTGGCTTATTGAGATCGATTTTTATCCGGTCCAGACCGATTGTAACAATTATTTTGGTAACAACGCCCATGACTCCTCCAGTTTTCGCAGTCTCCTTTCCTATGGAGCTTAGAAATCTTACTTTTGTCCACTTGTTGAGAAAGCTCTTAGAGTGACCAAGCATTCTGTATGTATGTTGTAAAGGGTGCTTTTTTTAGACGTGTGGTTTTCAATCTGGCAATACTTTTTTCGGAGGTGGTCTTTTTGATAGCTGTCACTTGATTTATGCTAAGTTTGGTTTGCCATTTCACTGTCGTATTTGGAGTGATCATAATCCACAAGCCATTACATCCTCAAATAGAAGAGAAAATTCTGTGCGTTATTGCTGACATACCGCCCCAATTGCTGCAAAAAGTGGTCGAAAATTGGGCCTCGGCTGGAATTTATTCGAGCCAGCCGCGGGCCACTTGCTTGAAATCATTTTTAAAACATAATGGCGGACCCTTATCTTTATAATAAAGCTAAATTCTTGGCCATAACATTAAATTAAATGCGTTTTATTTCTTCTTGAAAACAACACGTGCTCGTATGAGCTATGCGGAAGTATTGTCAAGGCCAACTCTCCAGCACCGGATATAAACCGAATTGTTGACGCACTTATGAATGCTAAAGTGTATCGATTTTAAACTTAGGCATTCGGGTGGTTTCTTATAGGATCTCTGAACTGTAGTTGTTCGTAATCTGCCATCAGATCGTGGTTCCGGGGCATTGTAAATTACCATTTGGCGTTCAGACGACGTTAGCAACATAATAGTTGCAGATGTTGTCGACGCCACAGTGGTCCGTATTGACTTTTTTGGTTGCAAAAATCATATCTCTTAAACGAATAAAGATATCGCCAAATTTATTTTTTGGTTTTGAAGGAAATTTCCAAGGCTATGTATAAAGTTTGTGAATTTTAAGAAAAAATATTTACAGGATGTTTCAGAATCTGCTGCTGAAATAAGAAGTTTTTGTTAAGGTGGTTAACATAATTGGTATTTAATTCTAAAAAGGTCCAAAGTCAATTTATGAAGTAATTTGAGTGTAACTTAAGTCAAACAGTGGGGACAGAAGAAAACAAACCAATTTGAGTGAAACAGTGGGGAAAAAATCAGTTTTTGTTTTATTTTTATTAATTGATTTTTTATTTTTTTTTATTAGAGAGTAAATTTATAAAGTATTTTATTGATAGATTAGAATTCAAAAAGTAGAAAAACAAAATGAAAGGAACAAAAATTTACATACAAACATTAAATTTCTTGGAAACTATCATCTAAGTCCGGGGTAATGCGTAATAAACTTATAATTTCCGCTGAGTATTGTGCTTTCAGTTCTTTTTGGTTTCTTACATACCTTAAGGTAGAAGTAAGTGGATCGGATGAGACTGCTAGCATGTTAAATAGGTCTTCATTCTGCCAAATTCTTGAAAGTTTGCACGTATTTTGATATCTGTATTTCTTGTAGACTTTATTATAGGACTCCTGGGTTTCTTCTGACAATTCTCCAAGTGGTAGTGATTGGTATTCGATGATATTTTGACTGTGAACCAAAATTTTATGAAGAGTAGGTGTGAGTTGATTTTCAGGGTACTTTTTTGTGTACTCTCCAAGTTTAACTGTATTCACTACTTCCCTGCTATTCAAAACATTAAGTATTATTTTGATTCTGGATCTTTTTGAAGTGTTTACATCATTGCTATTTCTAAATCCTTGCTTTGGTTTATCTACATCAAGTCCAGGCTCATTTGTCCGGTTTTGATATGGAGAGATGAAGAAAGCCATTCCTCATTTTTGCTTATGAAAAAAAATCTCGATCTATGGGCTGAGACCCATTTTTTTTATCAATGTTGTAATAAAAGCTTTTTAATTTTGCTTCATTTTCCGGTAAATTTTCAACGGATAGTTGGTATTCACTTATTACGGCAAAAAAGAACTCTTCAAGACTCTCATCTTTGACAAAAAGTTCAAACAAAATATTGTATGGTATATCCATTTTAAATAATTTTTCCTTATACAACTGCTCCTTCAAGTTTTCAATGATAATTTCATCCCAATGTTTCATCTTTTTATACCATAAAACTAAATACCTGCATTAAAAATATTCAATTTATGACATCCTAATAAGGTAATCTGCTTTACCTATAAGCTTTTTAAAAAAAATTCTAATCCAGTTAAAAACTCTTATCCATCAAACTACCTGACAGTAATTAATCATACCCGAAATCAGTAACATTCATACCCGAAATCAGTAACATTCATACTTTAAAGTTTTATTTGGGGTCAAAAGAAATAAGCTATAAAACCGTTTTAAGAAACTTAGGTAGGTTTTTCTTTCTAAATTTCAAAACCATTTTATTTCAAACCAACACTCATACCTGCAAAACAGAGAAAAAATATTTTCCATGATTTTTTTTCTGCACCTGACAAAAAAAAACTCAGAAAAAATGACTGACTTCATTAAATCAAATCGCTCTAGCTCAGCTCTATGCAACTTTATGCAGCTGAGTTTTTGGTTTTATGTGAAGAGATACATAAGGATTTACTATCCGTGGAGCTTGGCTTGATTATGTTTGAACCTTTTTTTTCTACTCAGTGTAAAGTAGAAAAAGCGTACAAAAATAGGAGTTTCAAAAAACATTAAATTTAGCAGTTTAAAAAAATTTATCATTTATTTTTTTCATTTCTAATTATAGCAATTAAAACATATATCAAGTAAAAATAACAAAAAAAAGTTTTATTCACACATTTTTCCTATTTTTTACACTCAAAATTAAAAAAAAAAAATTTAAAAACAATTGTTTTTTTCTAACCATACAAATTTATCAACTTTGACTCGCTCTACAAGTCAAACCATTCGTACAAATGAAATTATATTTTCGATTACTAGAGCTCCAAACATTTGTTAATTCAAAAAAAGTAAAAGTTTTGCATTATAAATCCAACCGAAAAATGAATTTCGCAAGCACTTTTGCCTAAACGGGCCACTGTGCGACGTCCATCAGACAAGTTCTAAATCATCGTACGCCAAGTTGTAACTTTGCTATTCTGTTTGTCAAAACTCAGCTTAGTTAGTATATAAAGTCCTGTGGTTCCTACATTTACAAGGCGGCTGGCGTAAACAAAATCTCATCGTTCTTATAAAAGAGCTCTTTGGGGAGCAGCACTGTGACCCACAATGGTGACACGGCGTACTATTGTTCGAAATATGTCTTTCAGGATTGCAGGAAATTAAGGTTTTCAGTACTGCACTTTGGAAAATACAAATTCCCAGGTTTCTTTCCGGAATACGGTAGGGGTAAGTTATGAGTTCAAGACTTATATTTACCCGACTCTAACCACCATACTAAACTAAACCCTATGATCTCCATTTGGTATCGCATGAATTCCTTCCCTAATCGGAGAAATTTATTATTGTGAGGTCCTTTACTTCCTGAGTCGAGAAACATCCTCTGGGTACATTAGCCATAAGTTGTAAACGTGTGGTTAATCCCTATGCAAAGCGTAGTGCCGACCTCGTTTTGAAGTTATTTGCAATTACAAATTCTAATCTCCGTAACTTATCCTTCTCCGTAACTTATCCAAGAAAGTTAGGCATTTTACACTTTCAATGTTGGCCATTTTTGCCATTGTTCCTCAGAAAAATCTAAAAATTTGACATATTCCATCTTGTTAGCGCATTTGTTATCATCCTATTACTAATACGTATTTCGGTTCATATTTTCTCTTCCATTTCACTAAAAAGAATCTTGACAGACATTATTTTAGTACGGAATATATTATTTAAAAAACAGATACATTTATGTATTTAGTTTAAACATTTCTTTGTTAAATAAAATAATTTATATCGTTAGTTTTTTTCTATTAATTTTATTATTCAGGTGGCGCAAAAGTTCGTGCCTTATCAGTCGTTCGTGATTTAGGACTATTCGGCTTATACAAAGGAGCTCGTGCCTGCCTTCTACGTGATGTACCCTTCTCTGCCATCTATTTTCCCACTTATGCTCACACAAAAGCTCTGTTTGCCGACGAAGACGGGTAAAATATTATATTTATTATTTGCTCAATACTCTGATTTCAATATAATCAATAACTAATACTAAATCTCATCCAACAGATATAATCACCCACTTACTTTGCTTGCTGCTGGTGCTATTGCTGGTGTTCCAGCTGCGTCTCTGGTCACACCTGCCGATGTCATCAAAACTCGACTACAAGTCGTTGCTCGAACCGGACAAACTACGTACAAGGGAGTCTGGGATGCGACAAAGAAAATCATGGCCGAAGAGGGACCTCATGCCTTCTGGAAAGGAACTGCTGGTAAGACCAATAACATAATTTACAATCATATAGATAGTCTATTGATTGGTTTATCTTTCGCAGCTCGTGTTCTCCGATCATCACCACAGTTCGGTGTAACGCTGGTCACTTACGAGTTACTTCAGCGTATGTTCTACGTTGATTTCGGTGGTAGCCAACCGACTGGCTCGGAGGTGAAGAAATCCAAAGCACTTGACGATAGTGTTCGTAGGGTAAATCCAGATCACATTGGCGGTTATCATGCGGCTGTGCCTTTGTTGAATGGCATTGAATCCAAATTCGGTCTTTGTTTGCCACGTTTTGGTAGACCAACACCGTCCACGGGGTCGTGATTACCCAAAGAAAACTCTAGGAACGCCAGTTAAGGTTTTTTGTTTTAAACTTTTGTTCAGAATAACGTCTCTTTCCTTATTTTGATAGGAAACTATGAATTAATTAAGTAAAATAAAATATAGATCTAAACAAATTTACAAACAAAAAAGAATTAAAATTTTGATGTTTCAACTATTCTAAACTCGAAAGAAATTAATAGTTGAACCTATTTCAACATAGATCTTTGTAGCTAATTTATTTTTTTAAAAGTTTATTTTTTCTATAATAAAGTAATTATTCAAAATCAAGCCGTTATGCTGCGGTCCAAAAAATAATCTTTAAACAAACTGAATAATGAATAACTAGTTAATATTTTTATTTCTTTTTTTTTTAACTGAAGAGTGTTCAATAATTTAAATACGAGAAATAAACAAAAAAAATATACAAATATACATAGCTCTCGAATCAAAGAGTAAAAATGAACCTGAGATTGTGTACTTTCAGAATATGTATTTGGATGTCCAACTGTTGAGTTTCAGAAGTGTTAAATTTTGTTAAATGTTTTTTTTTTTGTTGCTGTAATTGTTGATTGTGCCTAGCATTTATTTCATTATAGAACTTTTAAAGACGAATTATTAAAAAAATGTTAACAAACTTGTAAATATCTATAGCTGAAACAAAAAATACATTATGTTGTTCTTGTTCGTTGGATTTTTATTTCTGTTTTTTTTTATATTATATTCCCCTTTGCTTGAAACCCTGTAAGGTGGAGGTTTCCCAGTAAAATTCGATCTCAACTTTGGCTTTGAAAATAATTACGTATAAAATCTAATGGTCTTCATTTATTTTCTTAGAATTTTGTTGCGTAATCGTTATAATCATCGATAATTCCATATTTAGTGAAATAAAATAATTATTGGGTTTTGGAATTATACTGCTATTTCTGTCATTCTGTTTATCAGTTAGAAAATACAAATTATTTACTTTATGCCGGTTTTAGAGTTTGGAAGTTAATTCATTTAGGTACCTACTCATTTTGCATGGAATTATTATTTAAACTCTAGTTACACCTTACGTTATCTCATATAATTACATGATATGTAAGTATGAAGTTAGTTTTGTTGTTTGTATTCTTTGGCTGATTTCGGGAACTGAAACTGATTTGAATTGGTTATTAGAAGAAGAGTACAAGCGCACTTGCAGACAAATTATAAAAAAGAAGGTCTTTGTCTTCATGTTTTTTTTAATAAAAAATTAGTCATGAGCTCGAATAATCCCTTATAAAGGGTCCGCCATCCAACGTTTTTTTTCAACTATTGCTTATTTCGTGAATGGTAACACTTAGCTCATGTCTGATTTGACAGATAATTAGTTTTATCCTTCCCCTGAACGAATATGGTTGTGTATACGCTTCGCTAAGTGGGCCTGCGATCGACTTAGACAAGATGCCGATTTTGCCAAAAAAATCATCTTTTCAGATGAAGCTCATTTGATCTTGGCGGGTAGTAAACAAGCAAAATTGTCGCATTTGGGGCACAGAAAACCCGCATACATTGAAAAGCCGATACACCCAAAACGAGTCACTGTTTGGTGCGGAATGTGGTCCAGAGGCATAATTGGGCCATTTTTCGAAAATGAGCAAGGAGTGGTCGTTACAGTCAATGGCGATCGTTATCAGGCCATGTTGAACGAATTTTTGTTCACAAAAATTGAAGAGGAGGATATTGTCAACATTTGGTTTCCACAGAACGGCGCTACGTGCCACACAGCCGAAGCTACACTCGATGTTTTGCGCCATTTTCAAAAAAAAAAAGTTATTTGGAGGACCCTTTATATTTACATATCGAAAATTGAATAATTTGAATGCGTTATATGAACATACATGTATGCAAAAAATAGCAGTTCCTCTTAAGGCCAATAGAAATATGCCCTCTTTAATCTTGTCTGAACCAAAATTTTACTGCTCTCCCACGCATACTGTGTGTGTTTATAAGATTTTATGCACATGGTACGTTTTGTTGCCTAAAAAAATGTTACAAATGATTAGAATTAACCTGTGTACAATAATAGTAATGCACGTTGTTTTCAACAATTGTATCGATGTGCTTTCAGTTAAGAAGAATAAAGGCTTAACTACATAAGCCCAAAAAGTGAAAAAGTACAAAAGTGAACATTTTCAAACTCATTTTGGAATAGTTTTTCTGACTGGAAAACTTTTAAAAATGATGCAGAAAGATTAAATTTTGGATTAAAAAAAAATTTGTATATTCTCTTTCACAAAACAACTGCGCTAGCGGGAAAAAAATATTTTTACTTTTGTACAAAAGTACTTTTTGGCTTATGTAGTTAAGCCTTAAAGCCGTCATTATGAATAGCGAATCGACCGTTGGACAAAATTCGAATGATTAGCGAATTTCGGTTTTCATTAGGTATAATCGATAGTAAGCTTCTACATTCGCTTCAGGGCCCGTATTAAGAATTACGATTATCGTTTAAAATTCGTCGTTATCGTTACGTTGCGTAACGTTTTAAGATAATCATTTTTTTAAAACGATATTCGTTTTCTTTTACGACTGCTTTTGGCGGTCGTTTTTTTTATAGTTTTGACTCATGACTGTCACTTTCACATACTTGTTTTTTTGTTATTTGGGTTTGTTGCTACTGTTTTTTTTTTATTTTATCTGGAAATATTTTCAAGCAACCATTCTTGTAAATCATAATCGGCTTATGTCATAAATATCGTTTTCTTCGGTATCATTTTTGCCTTCCGTTTCGTAATACGGGCCCAGATATCAATTCTGCCAACAGTTTCTACATGGATATCACACATACTAAATGACATATGATTTTTACTTGCGATATATACATAGGTACTAGGTTTATGAGATTTTGATCAAACTTGACATTACTATGATAGGGAAGACGAAAAAAGTGGGTGTTGCAAAAACGGCGGTCTGTCTGTTCGAGTACAGCCTAAACGGATGGGTCGATTTTCTTTAAACTTGGTACCTAGCGTCTTTTTGGACATTCCCCCGACACGTTTTTTTTTAGGAGCAAATATAAGGGAACCTATAAGACAAAATTTTTTGGCCAAAAAGGAAAATCTTATTTATATCAAAAACTACTCCACGGATTTAAAAAAAAAATCAATAAATTTAAATAGTTATAAGCTACCGTTTAGTAAAAAAAAATGGTTCCGAAAAATGGTTATTAATGACACCTCCCAAAGAACCATTTTTCAACTGATTTTGATTGATTTTTTATTAAGATTAATACACTTTCAACAACATTGTGTAACAAAATTTTTCAAATGGATAAAAATTAGGCTCCGATAACTAATTTATTTCAGACTTTAGAGCCACAGTGTAATCGCACATAAGAGCAAGTTCGTGCTTTTTTTTTTTGTTTAATGCATTTAGTGTTTTTTTATTTTCGCAGGTATATTTATTTGTCTTTGATTAAACAAGGACGTATTAGCCTATGTTTGTAATTGGAGGAAAATGACCGATCCTGTCCTTAAATTCCTACAATCTATTTTATTTGGACTTATTCTTCAATTAAATTCCTGTTTTATCTTGGATACTTATGGAAAAGTAATTCCAGAAAAGACTATATTATAAGGAATGATTTAAGCACAAATAAATAAATAATATACAAATGCATAGTTCTTTTTGATTTTTTTTAAGGAAATCTTTTTGAAGAAATGCCATTCACCGATCGGAGATTTCTCCCATTGAATACGATGATAGGCCTGAGTGTCACTGGCCTTTTTAAAGCAAAATCGTTTTTGACAAGCCTTCAAGCGACAAAACCGATAGAAAAAAAAAATAGTTTTGCGAAACTTGGTGAAAATTTTAATAATAAACATTAATAAACGTGTGCCACTCATAATCAATAAATTTCAAACTTGGTACTTATGTAGGTTCATATGTATATAATTATGTATGTTCAGGGAAACGATAGGACAATTTAAAAAGATAGGGTAGGTAATTATAAAGAAGTGCTTCCGTTTATACATATAATAATTACAATGCAATGAATAAAAAATCAATCGTACAATTTAATGCGACAAAAGTGGATCAGCATTCAGCCTTATTGTGAGTTTCACCCGAACAACATTCCACCCGGAAAATTTGATATTTCACTTTTAGCATATTGTGAGTTTCCCCCGAAATTCCATGATCGAAAAATTCCCCTTATTGTGAAAATTGATATCGGGCGGAATGTAATGTCATTTTCACTTCTTTTTGGTAGGCGAACAAAATTTCTGTCGGTCGAAACTCACAATAGCTTTTAAAATTCCGGACGAACAAAAAATTTTAAGGTGAAATATTTTTTGGGTGAAACTATCAATAAGGCTGATTATATTGTTATAATCCATTGTGAAAACAAAGCTGATGACATTTGATGCAACAACCGCTTGAAACCGACTTTCGCGGCATAAGTCGTTTATCGATGAACCAATAACGGGCGGGTGGCAATGGTGCAGTGGATCGTAGATGTAGTACTTGACTTTGACTGCTAACTACGAGGTGTGGGTTCGAGAGTTAGCGGAGAAAAGCAGATATTCCAATGAATTTTTCTTATTAGGAGAAGAAAAAAAAAAACTGACAGTAAGACTATTTTTGTTTGGAAAATATTTTTGGTATGTTTATTTTTCATAGGCTGTATATTTTCAATTCTCTTTAGATGTGAAGTTTAAAGTCAGAAGTGTAAGAAAAACGAACAATAAACTAATCAGCCTTATTGTGAGGTTCACCTAAAGAATATTTCACCTTAAAATGATTTGTTCATCAGGAATTTTAAAACCAGCTACAAATTGTGAGTTTCGTCCATGATTATGATTTTTACGTTCCATTCGTTCTCCTTTCATGGCGTTAAATTTCGCCCGAAACTTAAAATAGGCGCGTAATGCGATTATGAAAAACGAAAATGTTTTTCGCACTATATTTATTATTTTTCTTACATTTTTCCTTAGCTTAATCAAAACAACACAAAACCAAGCCCCCAGGTAAAAATCGAAAAAATTTAGGGACGAATTTGTCACACGATATTTATGATAAAGATTCACCACAGCACTGTGATGTTATCGGATGGAAGAAGTTAAACCAACTTTCAAAACATGGATTTGTCTTTAATTCATCCAACATCCACGGACAAACATACCGATAGGTGAAAATGATCGTCACGCAGCATTGTTATAGTATGAAAGAGCTGTATAATTGAGGAATTTTTTAGCAAAGATACTCTATTATAATGTTACTTTGGTTTTTAAGAAATCGGAAAATGCTCTGGGGAGTCATTTCATTCCGTAATTTTAAAAAACGATACTAAAATCGATAACGTGATCGCCAATAGTTTGCTTCGCATATGTATACAATTGTACATTAATATATATCCCCTTTCACACGAGGAAACTGAGTTTCCAGCAACTTTCAGTTTTTAGGAGAGAAGGGAACGAAGTAAAGAGAGTGAACAAAATCTCTCCGCGGTCAGCGATTTGAGAAGAATTTTTTAACATTCCTTTTCACGCTTCATGAACCTAATGTGCGTTCAATCAAGCGACTTTATATAAGGAAACTACAGAAAATCTCTTATGCGAGAACAGATTGGGACAGCAACTTCAACAGCAACTTTGACAACCGCATCACTCATTTTAGAACTAGTGCTTTTAAATGGCTTTGAACACATTAACACATCAACATCAAGGTTAGACCTTAAGCGAGAAACAGATTGGCACAGCAACTTCAAAAGCAACTTTGGCAGCAACGAAAACTTTGACATCAAAAGTCATGTAAAATAGATTACCAACGTGAACAGCGCTTTTGACAGCATAAAAACATATGTAAAATTTGTCACAATTTCATTTTTTAGTGTTGATAAACCTGAAAAACTTCTCTTTAAAGTTGGCATCATTTGCACAGCGACATCGAATTTAGGGTTTAGGTCTAACGGTTGTGTCGATGTCGATGTTGCTGTGTTAATGTATTCAAAGCCATTTAAAATCACTGGCGCAAATTTTTAAACAGTCCTCGTTTAAGGAATAAAACCAACTCTAGTTAACGCAGTCGTTTATTTGCGAGCCCTTGTCTAACCTTTTCTTAATTTTAAACACTCTAAACAATTCTTCTAACTAATGAAGTGTTTTTAGGCCATTTGTAGGGTTTTAAGCGCATTTGTAGGGTTTTGTTATGATTTTTGGTAGAGCATTCGACTGCAGATCGAGAGGTCCCCGGTTCAAATCCGGGTGTCGCCTTTGAAAATCAAATTTGTTTGCATTTTTTTTTTCTTTTTGAACTCCCCTATAGCTATTTCACCTTTCCAGCTAAGATGACGGGCGATTTTGTGAGCAGAAAATGATCTGCCACGATATGGTAGTTCAACACTAAGTACCACATGTTTTTTTGTTTTTGTTGGGGCGGTCGACCGAATACAAGTTTGTATTGTATATTGTTTGGTGTCGTAGTCTATTGAATCGGAGGTGGAGATGGTGTTTTTTTGTCGTGGTAATGGTTACTGGGTGCATGCACCACAAATTAAAGCCAAGACAGTTTTCGTGATTGTTGATTTATATCCTTAAGATCTTCATCAAACATTTTTCTTTAAATTTTTATTATGAAATTACAAACGTTGAATGGATAAAGTATACTTTAAAAAAGATAGAGAAGCATTTTGCTGCTTTTAAAGTTAGACGAGTGCTTTAGCGTTGAAGTATACTTTATATCGTTTAAAATTAACAAAGTGTCGACTCTCATTCTAAAACTCATTTTTAGAGTCGGCGTCGAATTTAAAAATGATTTAGAGTAGGTTTTAAATGTTTAAAATTTTGCGCCACTAGCTCTAAAATGTGTGATGCGGTTGTCCAAATTGCTGTTGAAGTTGCTGTGCCAATCTGTTTCTCGCATAAACCCTAAATTAAATGTCGCTGTGCAATTGCTGCCAACTTTAAAGCGAAGTTATTTAGGTTTATCAACACTAATGGCGAATTCCTTTCAAAAAAGAAATCGAATTTTTTCTAAACAGAATCGAATTTCTTCTGTCAATTGAAAGGAATTCGTATTTCGTAAAAGAATCGATTTTTTTTTGGTGTGATTGTGTTTGTGTTACTTTATAGCTGCAATTGACGCAAAACGTCAGGAAATTATTCACAAAACTATTAAGGTTGTTTGTTTTTGTTGTGAGAAAAATGTCTTACCAATAGAATTAAATTAATAAATAAAAGATATTAGCCAGCATATACGGTGCCAATTTGTTGGTGCATTTTATTTGTTTGAACTTCTATTTGCTCATATATTTTTAAAGAAAATTGTTATTGAAAAGTTTTCACTTGCACTGAAAGTTTTTAACACGTCTTTCACTCGCGAAAGCTATTTTTTTTTGTCAAATTTGTGTTTGATAATGATCAACGCACAATAAATTATTTTTATACATAGCTGTATTGACTGAATATATTGTTGAATATTTTGTTAAATTATTTAGAATTCGTTGCAACCAAAAAATAAACAACTCGTCTTCCAAAAATTCCGCGACTTTCAATTTGACGTATTAGAAATGTCAAGTCCTCATAGTGTGTGTGCAAATCAGTGTGAAATCTTGCTAAAATGGAAAGATTTGTTTTGACAGAACAGAATCGATTTTGTTTAGAAAAAATTCTATTCTGTTTAGAAAAAATTCGATTTCTCTGTTGTAAGGAATTCGACATAAAAAATGTAAATGTGGCAACATTTATATATGTTTTTAAGTTGCCAAAAGCGCTGTTCACGTTGGTAATCTATTTCACATTACTTTTGATGTCAAAGTTTTCGTTGCTATCAAAGTTGCTGTGCCAATCTGTTTCTCGATTTAAGCTCCCAACCCATACAGAATTCGTCCACTGCATTGTGGTAACGGATCCGTTCACCTGTATGGATGGGACGCACAAGAGTGACCCAATTAATACGTTGTTTCGAGGGATTGAAAAACAAATGTCTATACCTACCATTATGTTTTGTTTTCTATTTGTCTCGAACAAATTATTTACAAACAGCAAAACAAAACCGCCGAATAAAAATCGCAAAAACATTATACCTAATGCAAATTACCTATTGACAACTACTGATGTCAACGGATCTTCCGAAGAGAAAAGTTAAAAATTCAGCTACTTTGTCCGTTGTATCCGTCGCATTCGTTGACTATGGGTCACATCTAATGAGAACGTGTGCATTCAAAAACCGTTAGAGACGTTTTCGAGAAAATTTGAAAAAAAAAACAAAATATTTGTATGGCAGCACCCATTCTAGATGAACCAAAACGAAAGTTCGAATTTACCCTCAGACAGACCGACGAACGGGATGACGAAACCCACTTTTTTGGACTTGTCGATCATCGTAGTGTTAGTTTTGATTGCAACGAAACCAATACTTGCCCTATAGAGCAAGGAAAAATGGCCGCCTTCAGTTCCAAATCGATCTGGATATCTTGTTGAAATGCTTTGTGAAAAACAGCTGATTCAACAAAAACTCAAGGTATCTGAATATTTTGGGATAGGTTTTGACACGGTCTCGGATAGTTAAGTTAAGCGGAAAATATTATCAAGATCTAACTTCAATTCGACGACTTTTTTTTTAAATCTTACTTAACCCTGTCGTTATAATTTAGTTTGAAAATGTTTAACCTCAATGCTCGTTAATAAGCGTAAGAAGAGTTTTTGTACCGTAAAACATTAAGAAACAAAACAGCATTGTCAAACGGAGAGCTATAGTAAGCCTTGGGGCTTGGGCTCCAGCAACTGACTCTTTCCGTGCTTTCCATATCTACATATGTACATACCTACACCTATGCAGTACCTACCTCTTGGCTTCTTTATAATTTAATCTAAAAATCATGGAAACCAATAACAGATTTATACGCACTGATACCACCTCTGATGTTTAATCCCTGAATCATTTTCATTTCAAATTCAAATAAGATTGCAATTTATTTTCCATTGGAGCGTAAAATCCTCAGACTGCATTGTACCGTCTCACGTCTCAGAAAGAAAGATACTCGGTTTCACTCATATTCTAACTTCAAACTACGTCAAAGTCGAGGTTTTTGTTTGGCAAATAAAATAAAATAAAACTTTATCGGTCAGCAGGTTGTATACTGTTGTAGCAGAAGCAAAGGCCTCTAATTACACCCTCAAAAAGGAAAATAACAAGAAGATAACCATATAGCTGTGGCTTGCACAGATCCACTCATGCCATACATGCTCGTTACCGTGGTCATTGCCCATGGCCATGAAGCCAGCTATAGGTCATGGTGATGCACTTAGGTACTTAAAGCTATTCGATTGTGGATGTTCTTCCAGTTGAATGGTCGACCGTGTATGTCAACACCACATATTGGCTTATCATCTTCTGTATAGCAATCAAGTTCAGAGACGAAGTATCAAAGTGAAATGCATTCAATTTAAACTAAGGATACGGATCCTTAAATCGAGTTTGTTACAAAAAGCTGAAAGATTTCGTTTTGAAAGTTGTGATGTTTCTGAAAGGGATAATCCTCTTGGTTCTTTTGAATAATTTATGTGTGTGTAAAAGTGTGAACGACAACGATTCTATCAACAAGGACTCAGGCTCATGGATAAGGAAGATGCGAGCAATACGAAGTGATGTTAAGGACTGTGTGAAGGTATGTTCAGATGAATAGAATTAAAAATTAATAATGTGCGTTACATATTCATTTTGAACTTTTCAAATCATAAGAAAAATGTATGTATGTACATATGTAGATAATACATGAGTTTATTGATGATTTAACATGTATAAGGTGAATATGAGATGATTGCATTAAGACACATCATTTGCTTTCATGTTTGCAAATGCATGAATTTTATTGTTATTTAAATTTTTGCTGTGTAAATAATGTGGATGATATACTGAATGTGTAGAATATTCAAATTCATAATAAGACCGAGAATAATCATGCCTATTACCGATGTCGTAAACGACTCGAAAGAATGCGACGAGTAGAAATTTGCATTCCATTTGTCGTTTTCAATCATTCACTCTCGTTTTACCGTCGTAAGTAAATGTCAAACGTCGTTGCACGATTCTCATTTGCATTCTGTAAAGCTGGATTTACATCTTCGTTCTTCATTCAGTGAACGTTGTTCGCTGTTCGTTCTTCCTAAAAAGAAAAACAACGAACAACGAAAAAGCATCTACATTATTCTGTTTTTATATTCAGTTCGTTCTTTACAGCAAAATGGATAACAACACATTGTTGGCAGTGGCGGCGCCTTTAACATTGAACAAAAAAAAAAGATCCTGCTGGACGAAGAGTTGGCTACTTAAATGTACACTAGAAGTAATCTTTCGTAACTTAGCTACTGAGAGTAGTATTTCTTAAATTGTTTTACAATTTTCTATCTGTAAAATTATAAAGTAATAATAAGAAAAACGTGGAGAGTGTCCCAATTCATTGCACGGCACTGAAAAAGAATGTTCGATTAAATAATTTTCGCATTTACACTCACGTTGTTCGTTAAACGGGTAACATCGAACACCGAAAATTCAAATCCACTTTGAATTAATTCGTTCTTCATTGGGTGTTCATTCGTTGTTCGGTGTTATCATTTAGACCGCGTACGACCAACAACGAACAACGTACACGGACTATAAAACCGAAGGTCTTAATCCAGCTTAAGACGAATAGAAACGATGACTAACGCAAAACACGACATTATCTGCCGTTCTAAATTTTGCTAACGACAAAAAAATGGAAATAAGTATCCTTGTCAAACTATTTAATTTATAAAATAATTTGTTTTTTTTTTAATATATTTATCAACAATATAAATTCAATATTTTTGTATATGATGGTAAAAAAAAACGAATCACATACATTTCTATTATCTGTCGATCGAGCTGATTAAAAAAAATTGTGTGAGTGCTCGGACTCACACTCACGGTTAATATGTGTAAACATCAACGTGCGCGGATCCAAAACGGACTTGTTTTTGCTTGAAGGGGATCTTAACATTTTTTTCACTGAACGCACCAATCCTAGTATGCAGATCGTAACGTTGCACACCGTAACGTTACACGACGTAACGTTGCACACGAACGTTCACGTTTTTGTTCACTCTACCGCCAGTAGTTTTTCGAAGTGCTTGAAACAAATGCATTGGAAGTTGGTAGCTGAACAACTTATTTTTCGATTTCATGTTAAGGATGTTAAGGATCTGCCAAGTGTTTGTTCGAATGTTTCGATTCACTTGTGTGGTGATGATATGCAAATTCATTTTCGTCGTCCAATTGGCTTACACGAGGATTTTATTTGTAGAATGAATGAGGATCTGCTTCTTGCAATCTTCAAATGATCCCTAATATATGGCCTAAACCTCAATTATGCCAGTGGCAATTAAAGAAGTTAATGCAACTGAAAATTTTAAAAGGGCAATAACACTCATATTTTCTTAGTACTAAAACTACTCACAACTATTAAAAGGGAATAAAGTAAGAAGTGAGGAGGAAAAATGTGGAGGAGAAGAAATGGATAGGAGACGAATAACAAAATCTATAACTCTTGTAACGAGGTGTTACATTCTTAACACTTTAATTCACTATCACCAACATCGCTATACGCAGCAGGTGCCTTTACAAACAACGATCCATAACCAGCAACCCTGCGATACCCAACAGGTACCTTTAGAATTTGCAATATCGAACCAACAACAGCAACGCCTACGACAATAATCGAAACAACAACACGAGATATGCATATAAGGCCAAACCACCAACAACATACACAGGATATTTTCATTCACCTCCTTACACTTAACACTCACTGGTTACGGAAAAGGTATCATAAGGAGCCCCTCCCGCGAATGAAAATCACCCTTTCGGTCAGTGCTCAGATCAATAGAGTTAGAGTAAACTAGATTGAATAAATCAGTTTCACTTAAACTGTGGACGAGCGAGGTCTCGATTAGGTCTAATTGGCACCAGGGGCTTAGGTTTAGGTACCTGTGATTTACTAGCTTCTTAAGCCTAGTTATTATAGCCTATCAGGGGCGAAATACCTGTAATCTAATTGCCACCAGTGGCTTCGGTACCTGTGATCTACTAGTGCTTGTGCGTACTGCGTAAGCCTAGTTAATATTGCCACTAGGGGCTTATACCTACGATCTTGCCACCAGGCGCCTACACCTGTGTGATCTTGCCATCACAGTAAATTGGCATTACTGGCGTCCGATTCTATTTTCATACACAGTACCTTTTGAATGTAGAATCGGATTTAACTTTCGAATAGAATCAAAAGTATTAGTAAGCCCATGTCATAAGCCGGTCTATAATTGGATAAGTAATATAATATGAATGTGTATACTATATTTCGTTTTCTAATAAAGAATTTTGTATAAGGTTATAAGACCTTCCAAATTGAAGTTTCGTGTTTTTCTTCAAAACCGAGCCTGGCAAACCGGCCAGCAAAACCTCGGCTGGAAAGCAAAAAGCAAATCACACACCTAAATAAAATATAATCCAGCCAAAATAGACTATCACCCTGGACGAAATTCGCATAGAGCTTAAAATTGCTACCAGACGTTTGAATCATCATTAAAAATGAATTGTAAAAAGTCCCTACCAAACCGACAAAACAAAGGATAACACAGCTAGGCTTCTTTTTGAAAATATCTTTATTTTAATATATAGTTATTTTAGTTAGGAATTATATTTATGTGCATGGTGTGGTTGTCTCCGGTTGTGGTATATTAATTTATAAAAAAACATAAAAACAAATATAAAAACAAAATAATTAAAATTTTTAAATTTTTATTTATTATTTTAAAAAACAATAATTTTCACAACTTATTAAATGATCATGATTGTGCGACGCGTTTCGGATCTTCTTTCATCCATCATCGGGCGCGGGCGTACGTATGAGTCATACGTACGCCCGCGCCCGATGATGGATGAAAGAAGATCCGAAACGCGTCGCACAATCATGATCATTTAATAAGTTGTGAAAATTATTGTTTTTTAAAATAATAAATAAAAATTTAAAAATTTTAATTATTTTGTTTTTTATTTGTTTTTATGTTTTTTTATAAATTTATATTTATGTACTTAACTACTCGTATATACTAAAATATATAACCATATTTTAAGTATCGAACAAAAATCGAATCGAATAAAAAAAAATATGCACGACTGGTTAGCTATGGGAGTCTACATTTTATCCATTTGTCAAAACTTATTATGTGAGTATACAAAAATTAACAATATAGCCCCGTGTTGCATATATGCAATATGCATGAGAGGAAATTATATTATTTAAACTGGTAAATTGTTTTAAATCAACAAAATTAGAAAGAAATTGATTAAAATACTTTAAATCAGTCTTAACCCAACGCGATGTACACCATCTGATTTCTTTTATAAATCTTAATTTATGAGAAACAAATTTTGAAAATCGTAGGAGCGGTTTTAAAAATACTTAATTTTTTATATATAAAATTTCGTTAACATTTTTGAGAAAAAAAATTGGTACTCCAATTTTAAGTATTTGTTAATGTGAGGTTAAAAATTGAACTTAACAAGAAATCTGCTACCCGTTTTCGAAATATCGAATTTTCAAAAAATAATTTTGAATTTTTTTTTTTTAATCTAAAAATCATTTTCTAGAAAATTTTGCTACGCACTTTTATTTATATTTATTACAAGCTTCTGTATGAAAAATCTAATTTTATTCGGTTGATCAGATATTGAGATAGTCGAAAACCTAAGAAACCGTTCTGTGAGAGGTACTGTTAATAAACGTAAAATGTAAAATTTAAAAATTTTAAATGGTCAATTATCTTCTAGATAAAGATAAAAAGCTACTATTTACCAAGTTTAATAAAAATCGACAGAAATATTTAGTTTTCACAAACAAAATTTCAAACTTTTTTTAAAAATCCAAATAATATTTTTTTGAAAATTTTGGTACACAATATTATTTACAATGTGTCAATAATTCTTCATAAAAAAATTGATCAGAATCAGTTGAACCGTTTTCGAGAAAAGCGAAAGTCAAAAAAATTCTTCTTTGGGAGGTACCATTAATAACCATTTTTCGGAACCAGTTTTTTTATTAAACGGCAACTTATAACTATTTAAATTTATTGAGTTCTTAAAAAAAAAATCTGTAGCGCCGATTTTGAGAAAAATAAGTTTTTCCTTTTTGGCCAAGAACAAGTAGTCGAACAGTCAGACAGATAGACAAACAGACAGACAGACAGAAAGACGGACGTTTTCGCGAGACCCACTTTTTTACTTTCGCTATCATCGTAATTTCTATCATCATCAAGTTTGATCAAAATCTCGAGTTCGATCTTCAACATTCATTCCAGATATAAATAATTACTGCGTCGTCGACAAATAATACAATTTGGGAATATCCCCTTCGGAACTCCGTGTATTGTTTCGACGCTGTTTGAAACTATCCCATTAACTGATGTTTTTTGGGTTCTATTTGATTGGTATGAAGAAAACCATTTCTGTTCTTCCTCTCTTAAACCAGCTGTGTTTTATTGGTAATTTATAGCTAGTGCAATAATCAAGTACCAATAAAACGCTTTGGCTATGTTAATAAAACGCTTTAGGAACTTTTGGCTGTGTTCGCTACAAATATCATAGATCACATCCATTTTGTCTCCACCAAACTACAAATATCATAGATCACATCCATTTTGCGAGTGAAAAACAACATTAAGGTTCAAGTCATGAATACTTTTCAAGAGCGCCATCTTCATCTTCAAAGTTCTAACTATGTAAATACACTTTTATATCCACTCTTTTACTGGCTAATTTATCGACACTCTTTGTTTTTGTTTGCCAAGGGAAATTTTACTGCGCTGGCCATAAAATTACCAATAAAACACGGCTACCATAAGATCTAAGCTTTAATATCAAGAAAAAAAGCAGACACAAACTTCTTTGCAGATAACTCCCCTTTCCAGCTAATAAGTACATTATTTAGAGCAGTTTCGCATGGAAGCATCCCGCTAGCATTTAGTGGTTTACAATTTTCATAAGCATTGGACCAGTTATGTTGATTTCATCTATGATCTTTTTCGTGCTTAGGAATTTTTGTTCATCGAATTTAATATGTACGTCGAGCATGAAGAAATTCCAGAAGACTGGCGAAAAGGTATAATTTGCCCCATACATAAGAAGGGAGATGTCACAACGTGCAGCAATTATAGAGGTATCACGTTGTTGAGTACCGCCTATAAGATACTCTCCTCTATCCTACAAGACCGGATAACCCCATACGCTAAAACCATCATCGGACAATATCAGTGTGGTTTCATTCCAGGCAAATCAACAACTGATCAGATCTTTACCCTTAGGCAGGCGATGGAAAAATGTCTAGAATTTAACATCCCAACATACCATCTGTTTATAGACTTTAAGGCGCCTACGATAGCATAGCCAGGGTAGAACTTTACAAAGCCATGAGAGAATTCGGCATCCCAAATAAATTGACACGACTATGTAGGTTGACCATGACCAACGTAACAAGCCAAGTAAAAATAGCCGGATTGCTATCCAAACCAATCAACATCTTTAATGGACTCCGACAAGGGGATGGTTTGGCCTGGCTCCTCTTCAACCTGGCGTTGGAGAAAGCAATCCGTGACTCTGGCACGGCAACAAGAGGGACCATCGTCAACAGGTCCAGCCAGATACTGGCTTACGCAGACGACATCGACATCATACCGAGCAAGCTGTACATGATTCCTTCATCCAGATCGAGCAGGCGGCACAAAATCTGGGGCTGCACATTAGTGAAGGTAAAACAAAGTACATGGTGGCGTCGAATGCGAGAGGAACAGTTGGTCAAACAATCAAGGTAGCGGGGCACGAATTTGAAGTGGTGCAATCCTTTAAATACCTTGGGTCAATAGTAGCAGCCGATAACAATATAGAATAAGAAATACGCGGGCGGCTTCTCAAATCCAACAGAGCCTACTATAGTCTGTCAAAGCTCTTCAAATCCAGAAATCTCACCATAACTTCAAAACTGCTGCTGTACAGGACCATGGTCCTGCCAGTACTCACATATGGATCCGAGACTTGGGTGCTTAGCAAAAGGCACTCCGACCTCTTAGCCGCGTTCGAGAGAAAAGTCTTAAGGAGAATTGTTGGCCCCATATGTGAGGAAGGATGATTCCGGAGACGGTACAATCATGAATTGTACGCAATCTACCTTGAAGCAGATATCGTGACAAAAATTAAGCTCGGTAGACTCCGGTGGGCAGGGCACCTAGCTCGCATGAGCGAAGAGGAACCTGCTCGGAAAGTTCTTTGTGGTACATTCTATGGTAGACGACAGCGTGGTAGACCATGCTTGCGCTGGAGAGATGGCGTAGACCAGGACGCCCGGAGCCTTGGGGTGCGCAACTGGATGGCGGCGGCTCGAGACCGGGATGGGTGGAGAGACTTGTTGAAGGAGGCCAGGACCGGACCCCGGTTGTCGAGCCGACGATGATGATAATGTCTTTAATTTCTCTTATCGAGACACATCTACTAAATTTAAACATCGCGTTCGTAAAGTTATTTCTGAGAATGAATTGAACATATGGAAGGGACTCGAAAAAATTGAAACATATTTTAAAACTACCATGTTGTTTATAGACCTAACTTAACTTATAACTTAAGATCTTACCAGCTTCTCTAGCATGGCAGTTATTAAAAACTATTTCACTTAATGAAGCTTTTTGAAGGCATTTGATTTTATTTTCAGCATGTGTTATATTTAATCTTCTTACAATGTCGTCTTGTATGACAAGAGTTTCATGATCTCCGATTTTAAGTTCATTATTGGTTTTGGCTGTAGAGGACGTGTGGAGTCAGTAATAACGTAATCGATTAAACTACGTGACATAGGTCTGATTCTTGCTGGTTCTTATACGATTTTTTGTTGCCAGCAACTCAGTTCCGTGAGCAACTCGGAGCAACTTAAAGCTTCCGGCATCAAAGAGCGCCCACTGGCTCTCCCATATAAGCCGTTTTAATTGAATAGGGAGCAACTTAAAGTTGCCTAGTTAACTATATGTGCCCATGAAGTATCAAATCAATTGTCAATTTGTACGAAAAACTCCACAGTGATAAACTAAAAGTAATTTCTCCAAATAAAGGGTCCGCCAAATAACTTCTTTTTTTTTTTTTTTTGAAAATGGCGCAAAACAACGAGTGTAGCATGTAGCTTCGGATGTGTGGCACGTAGCGCCGCCCTGTTGAAACCAAATGTTGCCAATATCCTCCTCTTCACTTTTTGTGAACAAAAATTCGTTCCACAATGCCCGATAACGATCACCATTGACTGTAACGGCCACTCCTTGCTCATTTTCGAAGAAAAATGGCCCAATTATGCCTTTGGACCAAAATCCGCACCAAACAGTGACTCGTTTTGGGTGTATCGGCTTTTAGCGAAGCGTATACACAACCATATTCGTTCAGCGGAAGGATAAAACTAATTATCTGTCAAATCAGACATGAGCTAAGTGTTACCATTCACGAAATAAGCACTAGTTGAAAAAAAAAACTATAGATGGCGGATCCTTTATAACTTTAATTTGAGTAGATCGCATTTCAGGTCAAATATACATAGACAAATTTCACAAAACTCGTAGGAGAATTGATATCCATATAAGTTCATGTCAAAATCTTGTCAAAAGAAAAAAATTCTACATAAGATGTTGCCATAACATTTTCCCTTCGTCATTATTATGCAGGAATAATAATAATTAATAATGTCATCACTTTCATGTATAATGGCGAACAGCTTTTTTAATCTTACTAAATCCATTGACCTTTAAGTTCATATAGGCTCCATATTTTAAAGGCATATTACATACATAAATTACCCGCATGATGTATACAAAAATATCCAAAAAAATAACGTGATTGTTATTGCATGTAGCAACAAGTATAACATAACAATAAACTCTGACCACCCATGGATAAAACAATTTGGTGACCGTCATCGTCAGTAGCACTTTAACAGAGTGTCCTTGAAAGAATTAAAAACAAAAAAATCATATATCCCACATTTTTTCCAATATTGATTTTATCCGTGTAGGGACAAACATTACATATTTCATTCCACTTTTTTTTTTTAAACTCTCTTAAGCGCGTTATTTTTCAACCTTTTAGGTTATGTAAAACTATAATTAAGTTGCATAAGAAGAAACATTTGGTTTGCAAAATAAAAACAAATTTATTCCTCTTCTCTATACAGACATCCAGTCATACAACGTGGAATTGCCTGAAACTCACATCACTGAAGTTATTTGACGAGATGATGTCGTCAAATGTGATTCCCATATGGCAGGGAATTCGATTAGTGCAGGTAGCCGATTACGATTACATAGATGACAGGACGACTGATCCAAGGTGAATTTTCTTTTACGAAGGATTATTGTATTTCTATTGTTTTTGTCCTTCAACTTCACAGTGATACTGTTGCTGCTGCTGCTGCTCAACGGGATGTCGAGGGTTTTGTGTATTTGGATCAAATAGCTAAAAGAATGACTAGAGTTTTACAAACGCATGCCTTGCAAGTGAGCTTTAAAGAAATCGTTGATGGAATATTTTTAGATGACAAAGGTGAGTAAGTTAATTGGTTTAGGGCAATTGAAAGGGATAAGGTCGGAAAAGTTTTTATTTTATGTTTACATTCATTTTGCGAGAAAGTTGATGCAACATTTAGTTGGTTAATATTGCTGAGGAATAGTGGGTGGAATAGGTGAATGAGGACTTAGTTGAAAGTACATAAATATGAAGTTAATCATTTCTTGGATTGAGTTCATGTGACACTTATGTTCTTAGGCATCTTTTTCGTGTTTATTTTTTTTCGAGTTTTGATGATTTTGACTTTTATTTTCTAATCACATTTACTATTACTACTTAATATAATTACTAATATAATTACAAATAATATAACGCAATTACAATTACAATTACAATAACAATAACAATAACAATAACAATAACAATAACAATAACAATAACAATAACAATAACAATAACAATAACAATAACAATAACAATAACAATAACAATAACAATAACAATAACAATAACAATAACAATAACAATAACAATAACAATAACAATAACAATAACAATAACAATAACAATAACAATAACAATAACAATAACAATAACAATAACAATAACAATAACAATAACAATAACAATAACAATAACAATAACAATAACAATAACAATAACAATAACAATAACAATAACAATAACAATAACAATAACAATAACAATAACAATAACAATAACAATAACAATAACAATAACAATTACAATAACAATTACAATTACAATTACAATTACAATTACAATTACAATTACAATTACAATTACAATTACAATTACAATTACAATTACAATTACAATTACAATTACAATTACAATTACAATTACAATTACAATTACAATTACAATTACAATTACAATTACAATTACAATTACAATTACAATTACAATTACAATTACAATTACAATTACAATTACAATTACAATTACAATTACAATTACAATTACAATTACAATTACAATTACAATTACAATTACAATTACAATTACAATTACAATTACAATTACAATTACAATTACAATTACAATTACAATTACAATTACAATTACAATTACAATTACAATTACAATTACAATTACAATTACAATTACAATTACAATTACAATTACAATTACAATTACAATTACAATTACAATTACAATTACAATTACAATTACAATTACAATTACAATTACAATTACAATTACAATTACAATTACAATTACAATTACAATTACAATTACAATTACAATTACAATTACAATTACAATTACAATTACAATTACAATTACAATTACAATTACAATTACAATTACAATTACAATTACAATTACAATTACAATTACAATTACAATTACAATTACAATTACAATTACAATTACAATTACAATTACAATTACAATTACAATTACAATTACAATTACAATTACAATTACAATTACAATTACAATTACAATTACAATTACAATTACAATTACAATTACAATTACAATTACAATTACAATTACAATTACAATTACAATTACAATTACAATTACAATTACAATTACAATTACAATTACAATTACAATTACAATTACAATTACAATTACAATTACAATTACAATTACAATTACAATTACAATTACAATTACAATTACAATTACAATTACAATTACAGTAAAATATAGTGGTAGTATTTTTTCACACAAAAGTTTTTGATGTGTAAACATCTATGCTGGCGGTAGAGTGAAAAAAAACCTGAACGTTCGTGTGCAACGTCACGTCGTGCAACGTTACGGTGTGCAACGTAACGATCTGCATACTAGGATGGGTGCATTCAGTGAAAAAAATTTTAAGATCCCCTTCAAGCAAAAACAAGTCCATTTTGGATCCGCGCACGTTGATGTTTACACATATTAACCGTGAGTCCCGGCACTCACACAATTTTTTTTTTATATAAATTTATATTAATTTAACATTTCAATAATCTTTTCCATTTTAGGAAAATCATCTGAAGTTCATGGAACTCCACGTCACAGACGTCATAAGAACAACATGATGATGGCAATGGTATTTGGAGTTACAGCCTTGGGAGCTGTTATGGTGCCGGTGGGCTTTCAGGTTTTGTCGGTTATTAGTGGAAAAGCATTGCTTTTGGCTAAAATGGCTTTGCTGTTAGCTTCGATTAATGGTTTAAAAAAGGTGTGATTATACAAAACAATGGTTTACTTATTCGATTAAAGTTCCTCTAAATTATATTTCACAGATTGCCAATAGTGGTGTTCATTATGGGCTGTATCAAGTCCCTCATCATGATCCTTTTGGTTATCATCATGGCTATTATGATCGCGGTGATGCTCAGCAACCTCGAAACGTTCCAAATCTGTTGGCTAATCAAGTAGAAGAAGTTTAAAATAAAAAAAAAAAGAAAATAATATCTTATAATGATTATATTCAATGAAAGATTGATAATTTATGTAAAATTAATTGAGTATTACATATATTGTTTGTAGAATAAATATAAATATATAGTTCCAAGGAGTTGGTTCTCAGTCGGGTGGAAATAAATAATAAGTCTATGCAAAGTGGGGATTTACTAACCTAAATATTTATAAATATGAAAAGGGAGCTACTTCTTAAACACAAATTTAACAAAAAGCTGTAGGAAAACAAAAATGAGTAACTAAAATTTTATAAAAATCTTTAACTTGACTTGATTGATTAATTCTATTTAACTTTGGTTTTTTGTTGTCTTACAAACAGAATTTGGAAGTAAACGCGCTTTTTATTGTTTTAAAAAAGAAAAAAAAGGTCCGGGTGGGAGACAAAATTTTAACTAGGTATTCTAAAACCTGTGGTAGCTTGTTAATTAAGAGAAGTTGATCCAATGATTTCCAAAATAGAACTGGTATCGTGTTGTATCTTACTTTTTTGGCAGCTGATGCACGTTTGAGACCAGTGCCTTCCAAAGTTGACGCCATCACCTTCCTACAAGAAGCCATCAACAGTCCAAGAGCTGCGAAGATTTTTGGAATGCTTAATTTCCACAGACGTTTTGTCCCCAAACCCGCACAGATCCAAGCTCTTCTTCATGCATATCCATGCGGCAACAAGAAGAATGATAAAACTATTATCAATTGGACACCCAAATTCGAAAATACTTTTCAAGCCTGTAAGGAAGCTCTAGTTAACTCAACCCTACTTGCACATCCAGATGTTAAAGCTTTATTGTCAATAATGACAGCTGCATCCGATACAGCTTCAGGCGCTGTTATTGAACATCTTGTATCCAATAATTGGCAACCTCTTGCATTCTTTTCGAAATAGTTTTCACCAGCCCAAACCAAGTATAGTGGCTATGACTGCGAGCTCCTAAGTGCTTACATGGCAATTAAGCATTTACAACACATGGTAGTAGGAAGATAGTTAGTTCTTTATGCTGACCACAAACCTCTTACTTTCGCCTTTCAACAAAAACCTGAGAAATCAAGCCCTCGTCAACTCTCAGACATTTGAGCTACATCGGACAGTTTACCACAGATATAATTCATATCAACGGCAAGGACAACGTAGTGGCTGATGCTCTATCCAGAGTAAACGCCATTTGTTCACCATCCTCAATCAACTACACTGATTTGGCTAATCAACAACAAATCGATGAAGAACTCAAAAAACTGCTAAACTCAACTTCATCTCTACAACTGAAAGAAATCACACTTCCAAATACGAATTACCAAATCTTTAGCGATTCCACCGAACTCTGAAGACAGCAATCAAATGCCATGGAACAGAAGATTAGGTTGTCAAACTCAAAATTGTTCTTCAATAAGATACTTTTCGGACTTACCACGATTTTGATTTTTGATCATAGAGATCGACTGCCCGACGTTTCGACAGGGTTATACTTTCTTTTAAACGATCAAGAGCAAGACCAAATACAAGAATCAAATGTTACTCCAATTCCACCTCAGAGAGGAGAGTTCATATTCCAGATAGAAATCGTTGTCACTAGAGGGCGAGTACTATGCCAATTCATTAATTTACTTTAAATTGTGTATTCCACTTAGTTTTAAAAATAATATTTCACTTAGTTTAAGAACATAATTTATCAATCATTGATAGAATAATTTATTAACGGCCAATTTCTTCACAGAGTCCTAATGCTAGTACCGGTACTAGTCCTTAAGTTAGTACTCAAATCGGTATCAACTCATTTCTTCACACAAGTTCTAGGTCCTAGTTCTGTCAATTTGGTACCGAATATGAGTTAGGACTCGGTACTAGCTGGCTCCTCAAAATGAGCTAATATCTGGTTATTATACCAGTTGTTAGTAATCAAATGAGTACCACATGATTTCTTCACATAAGTACTAAGCCCTAGTCTTGTCAAATTGGTACCGAGTACTACTTATGACTCGGTATTAGCTAGGACCTTAAAATCGACAGTCTATCACGTTAATACTTAAATCAGAAGAATTTATTTTATTCCATATTATAGAAATAGGTAATAAGTGCGTTTTTTTGTTATTTTGTTTTATTCAATTTTTGGTATTGTTTTTAAATTGTATGTATCCGGAATTTTATGCAATACTGCATAATATATGCATCATTGCCAACGAATCTCAGCCACCAGAAACACCAGAAAATGATAACCATTTTCGTGATTCGAAATTAATGGACGAATAGAAATTCAAGATGCAGCCGAGTAAATAGGAATCGCACTGTTAGAGAAGACATTCTTTTGCAATTGCAATAATAAAAAAAACTGCATATATGTTTACATATTTTTATTATTTTATATAACAAAAAGATATATTCTAATGCATTTATTTAATGAATTGGTTAAGTCATAATTATCATTAGCATTGCTAATTGTCACTTATCGACATTTAAGTAATGCAGATTTTTTGATTAGTCGATCCTTCTTAGACGAGAAATTGCTGACGGTTCTTCTGTTATCATAGACATAGTCTCCACAGGTCCGCAGAGTGCGGGGTTATATTGGATTCTGCCACCACGTTGCAAATCTGACTTGTCAACGTTTTCACACTCGAATTTGGCACACTGTTAACAGTGCCGAGTGGCAATGATTGTGCTGATGAAAAATTTACGGGAGTTTCACTGGACTGCATTCGTTGGATCGCAGTACTTCAAAACATGAGCTGCTTTTGATGCAAAGCAAGGTTAAATGCTTTCCGTTGTTCTATACACTAACTTGTCTTGAAAGAACTGCATACGTAGGTCTCCGAATTCAGCCATCCACTCTCGGTTGATCAATTGTCTTCTGTATTCTCCCACAGTTCACAGCCGTGGTTGGGAGACAAAATTTAAAGATATTTTGAACAAAAATAATCTTCTTCTAAATAACTTCATTTATTTATAGATTTGCGTAAAACAATAAATAAACAGCTAAATAAATTGCAGAAAACAAAGCAAAATTCTTTAGAAGTATGTAAGTGGTATTCTAAAAAAAACAATATTACATTTCAAAAACATAATTTCAATTAATTTCAAAATAATATTCAAAAATGTCAAAATCGTGTCAAAATCTGAATTAGACCAGTTTTAGACGTATTATTTCCTAATACTGCTTTGTGAACTTAGCTCCGGTACTAGTGATGTGAAGAAATGCTCAAGTACTAAATTTTCATTAGGACCCAGTACCAGAGCTAGTACCTGATCTAGCTAGACTGGGTACTAGGCCGCCTTAGTACTTCTGTGAAGAAATTGGGCGTAAGTTTGTTTATCAAATGTAAACAAACTTTTAGTAAAAATAGTGCTTGAAAAATAAATTAAAACCAGTTCTATTTTGGAATTCATTGGATCAACTTCTCTTATGCCTCATTTCTTCACAAAAGTACTAAGCCAACCTATTACCCAGTCCAGCTAGACCAGGTACTAGCTCTGGTACTCGGTCCTAACGAAAAGTAAGTACCTGAGCATTTCTTCACATCACTAGTACAAGATCCAAATACAACCAACGTTACTAGGACTTAATATGTCTAAAACTGGTCTAATTCTGATTTTTACAATATTTTGGCATTTCAAATTTTATTTTGATATTTATTTGACAGCGATTTTTATTTAATTTTAATTTCGAATGGATTATGTGTATATTATCAAAAAGAGGACATACTATTCATTCTACGATGACTGTCTCCCCTGATAGCAGCATCAACTATGAAATTTGACACTCGCAAGTGACTTCAACAATTTTCCAGTCTTTGATTTGATTTTTTATGTTCGGTTCTGGCAATGCATTTTTAAATTGCGACCACCATAAATTAAATTCATTATGTACCCACCATAAAAAAGAAAATTAAAAATCAGTAAAATCAATAAAATCAATAAAAACCAGTTTATTACCTATTAAATAAACAACAACCAAAAAACTATCAAAAATCAGCAACGAATTCATTGAAGAAAATGAATGAAATTTCTCTGATTCAGGTATTAGCGCCACTAGACTGCCGATTTGAAAGTCCTAGCTTATACCGAGTTCTAAATAGTACTCGGTACCAACTTGACAGAACTAGGGCTTAGTACTTATGTGAAGAAATCATTTGGTACCGATTTGAGTACTAACAACTGGTATAATAACCAGGTACTATCTGATTTTGAGGAGCCAGCTAGTACCTAGTCCTAACTGATACTCGATATAAATTTGCAGGACCAGGGGGTAGAACTTTTATGAAGAAATGAGTTGATACCGATTTGAGTACTAATGTTAGGACTAGTACTGGTACTAGAATTAGAACTCTGTGAAGAAATTGGCCGTTAATTAACGAGCTACCACAAACCTACTTATAAAAAATTGTATTCATTAAACGTATTTCCCAATAAACTTTGTGTGAGCTATAAGTCAAATATTTGATATTTTTGAAATGAATCTTCTTAACACTGACTCTGGGATGATGATAATACAAAAAACCAGTCCGAGATGGAAGAGTCTGTGAGCCATTTGCTTAGATCCTTTTTTTCAATTTTTTTTTTTTTCACGAATTGCTTGACCAATATTGTTCTAAAGCGTCTCAATCTTCATCTCATCACAAAAAAAGTCCAACGGCGCTCGTCATGGCGGCCAAGCAACATCACCAGCACGACTGATTTGACTAAACGACTTATTTAACTTAATTTTTCAACTAATGTGCAACAAGTTCGTAAGCTGGATGGCTTGTGTGGCATGTAGTTATAATCTCATCTTATTGCAACTAGGCAAATAGGTGGTCATGTCTCGGTAGCGCTTTCCATTGACTGTAACGTTTCTTCCATCGATCGTCGACCTGGAAGAAAAATGGACAAATATTGCCACGTGCCGCTCCACTATCACTTAGGCTAGGCGGGCACTTTTGGCAACAGCTGCAATATTCTCCGTTGATCGTATAGGACGAACACGGGAATATTAATATCCACGAAGTTTGCTTTATTTTACAGCTGAATTATGGCATAAATGTTTTTTTTTTTTTATAATTAGCACCAAAGGAATTTTAACGTTTGACGTTTTCCCGTAAATTAGTTGCCCGTGTAACGTTTGCCACTGATTTGAAAGATAGTTCTTTTGCTACAATCCCGAAGCGCGATATCCCGCGGAACGATTGCCTTTACAAATTTTTCACGGGATTGGCGGCGGGATAGGCAATACTAATTAGTACTTTTTGTCGGGATCGTTACGAAATCCCGCAAATTACAAATACAACAAAATTATATATTTCATTGTTTAGGTGGGTCTGGATCTGGACGGAGGTGGGTCTAGATCTGGACGGAGGTGGGTCTTGATCTGGACGGAAATGGGTCTGGACCTGGACAAAGGTGGGTCTTGACTTGGATGGAGGTGGGTCTCAATGTGGACAAAGGTGGGTCTGGACCGGGACAAAGGTGGGGCTGGATCTGGATAGAGGTGGGTCTGGATCTGGACAAAGGTGGGTCTGGACCTGGACAAAGGAGGGTCTGGACCTGGACGGAGATGAAATTTTTTTTTCGAAAAAATATTAAAAAAATTACCTTTTTTTCGTTTTTTTCCGGACAAAGACAAAAATATAAATTGTACGGCAACCCCCTGCTTGGCTTCACTATAAGATTTGGAGTATTGGAGATTTGGAGGATTTAAAGAAACCTAACTATTTCAAGAACACACTTAAACAACGCATCACAGACTATAGGCAAAAAGTAGCTGACGGCTCACTGGGATACCCGCACTATATCTCCAACATTTTGCTCGAAGCTTCCGGAAGCAGAATTATTACTTTCTGATGTTCAGGCCCAAAATAACAAGATCTGTTGAAGGACACTTTTCCCCGTTAAATTCACATACCTTGTACACTTTATATTTGGTTCTCACCGTCTATTTCGTATTTCTAGGTGTGGCTTCACCAAATCCACAATTCGCTCAAAAGTGCACTTTTTCCACCTGAAGCGTTGATAAAACGACAAATCTTCCCATTCATCAACTTTTGCACGGCTGCCCAAAGTATATGGTTGCCGGCACTCATAACCTTCTTCGCTATTGGAAAATAAGAAGACTTCGAATAAAAGTTTTTTTTGCGACCTTTAGTCCAAATGCGTTTCGCCCAGGCACGACAGTTGGGCTCATCAGTTAGATGCTGTCGTACCCTTCTAAGACGCAAGATTTAAGTCGATGGTTATCTACACAAATATATTTAGCAGCAGTGATACGCTGTAAATTATATTATTCTAGGGCGAAACGCATTTGGACTAAAGCTCGCAAAAAAACTTTCATTTGAATTTAATTCATTACAGTCCACTAAAACAAAAACAAAAACAAAAACATTGCATTTCTATTGTTTTCGTTTTCCTCTTCTTCGTAGACTTCGAATAGCAAATTGTCTTCTTCTTGCTATAAGAAACTCTACATTGCTAATTCCTGGAATACTGCATTACGTGCCATTTTGAAAAAAATGTCAAATTATTTAAGTAAGTGCAATGCCGAATTGAAATGCTGAATTTTATATGAATAATATGAATCAACACCAAAACTAGTTTTATAGCTCTTAAAACTTGTTTTTTCTGGTTTTAAGATTTTAAGTTTTAAATGTCAAAACGTTTTTGAATAATACCAATTTGTGCAAAACTTGAAGCTTATGGAACCTCTATAGAACTAGTTTTGCCGTTAAAATAGTTTTGAAATCAGTTCATAATATGGGTGTAAGCGTCCTATCCTAAAACTAGGATTTTCAATTGTATATGTATACAAACATTGTTTAGATTTTATTCAGTATTAAAAACAGTTATTTGCATATCTAATACTTCAGAATCATTTCAGAATGGGCATCACATACTTCATTGTATTCCCAACATTTTGGTCACCACAACGATAACTCTCTTTCTCCTTCTTCAACATCCTTTACTCTCGATTCTCTTTCAACCATACATTCTATACACAAAAAGCACATGTCAATACACAACTTGTGCGAAGAACCAGCATGGAGGCAACAAGTGCTGTATAGGTAACTACATAAACGACCACCTCAATGGCACTGCCAATTTTCCTCTTTGCTTTAACTGCCTTTCAACTCCCCATTCCCATCGATTTGCCTCCCACACTTTATTCTGTATTCGAATCTGGTAGTGGTTGGTAAGCCGCCCCTCAGCCTCGTGAGGAGGAAAATCTGTAAGCTTTCAGCACAGCACAATACAGCACAGACAAACGAAAGTCATCTACTATAAAAGGATACGCGCCACTGATAACGACACCATTCCGGCGATGGTCTTCGATGGTTGAATTGGTTTCTCGCAGTCGTCCTTACAAATCGGCTCTTTACAACGTTCTCGTAGTCGTCTCGTACCTACATACATAAATAGTCATATTTTTCAGTCAATAAGTTAAAAGATTGTAACGGTTGTGATTCAATTTTTGTTGCTGCAAAAATAAAGGATCAAAGGTTGCAGAGAATTATTTGTGCTTCAGTTAAAATATCCTGAGTGTTATTATAGAAATTCTGTGCACTTTCAGTTAAGTGAAGATATCCTGTGTTAAAGATTTTATTTTTATCGTTCTATTTCTATACCTGTTTGTGTCTTCTTAATTCATCGCCATTCGTCTGTCACTGTATTGCGGTTTTAATAGCGACAGCCATTGGCAATAATTACGTTTCCTGTGAGTTATTTCGGCTGCGTGTGAGATCCGCTTTTCGTGTGAATTTTCGACAAAAGGATCAAAAGTGTCAACAACGAAGGCGAACATGAAGGCTGTGCTGTTTCTTTCACTATCAATTTTAATCCTTGGTGTTAAGGTGAGTTATAGGGGTGATTATACCAGAATCGTGGGTGGTCATCAATATGACAAACAATGACCTGGGCTTCTTATATTTCAACACATTGTGCCTTTCCCTTCTTTGTGCGTTTATGTATGAGGTAATTTTTCTCAATTACCAACAATTCGTGACTTTGTTGGTCGATGGTGTTTATCTTAAGTTTTATATTGTGTGTTGATGCAAAGTTGTGGCATATAATATTCATGATGTTGGATTAAGAGCATTTCATTTTTATCGCTCTCACAAAAAAAAAAAAAATGGGTTCAGCTGGATAAAAGGATATACTTGTGTGTATTCTGTTTTTTTTTTTTTTGTCTTCTTTTGATTACAGTTAAGAATTGTTTCGAAAGAAGGTATAATCGGAAGTTGCGGAAGTATGCACTTTACTAATTGTTTCCTGTTTCTTAAGACTTTTGTGGTGTGTGGTGTGTTGTTTTTTTTTTATTTTTTGGATCGAGCATTAATTATGCGACGGCATTATGTGCAAGTGGGATTTTCTGAGTTTATTTCATTCAATTCAACAGTAGATTTAAGTGAAAATAAATGAACCGGCGGCGGCGATAGTTTTCAAAGTGAAATTACTTCATTTATTTCAGGATTTTAAATCTTAAAGGCATTCTTTGAAGTTAGCGAGCAAGTGATTTTTGAACAATTTTTTCTTTTTAACATTTTAAATAAGTACGTACTGATGGAATCCTTTAAGCTTGATTCCTCCCACCTAGAGATAAAGCGAGAATTTAAAAAGAAAACAAAGTGATCCGATCCTTCTTAGGAACGACAAATTGATTAAAAAAGCAAATTTCTTTAAGGTAGGCTTTCCAATATCAAATTCTTTGAAAAACTTTTTTGCTATGAACAATAAGTCGTCAGTAAAAAAGTTTATACAAAAGGTACTGTTTGAAGATTATCAAAAAAAAAAAAAAAAAACAAATTAGTCGGGTGTATAAAAAATAAGTAACATTTCAAAAAAGACAGAAATCAATTACCTGTACTTGTTCTTTTATGTAATTTATTTTGTTGGAAAAATTTAAGTATTTATATATTTAGGTAAATTATGTTAAATAAATAAACAATCATTAAAAACATTTTAAAATCTTTTTTAACCGAAAAAAAGATAAGATACTTCTAAAACAAATTATAAATAATTTTACATTGTTATGTTTTAAAATGTCATGCCAAATTTGTTTTGCTTTGTGAAATTGTCAATTTCTATTCCATTTTATAATATAATGGTAAGATTTTCAATAATAATTAAAACTAACTTAATCTTTACATATAGTTTTACTATTGTTTCTTGTATGTGAACTTATATCTAGAATCCGGCAGGGTGAATTTTTATATTTTTTTTTGAAATGAAAGGGGTCTATTTGTAGACGGTTCAGAAAAAAATAGATTTTTAAAATCCCATTTTTTAGAGCTAAGTACATCGCAAAACTCCACTTTGTTGTTGTAATAATTTTGTCCTTTCATCGAGATGAATAATTGTCACATGATATTTTACATAGATTACATGTCATTAATTAATAAAAAATAAAGACGTATGTAAGTGATATCAATGAAGAAATTTTGAATAAAATATTAACTCAATTTTTTGCATACAAATCGATCCCACTTAATTTTTGAATTCATTCAATGCTACGCAATATTAATCAACTTTGGCATTGCAATGGTACCAGATTTGCTGTAAAATGGTTGTTGAACAATGTGATCGAAGCAATAATTTTAAAAGGGAAATATAAAGGTGAAGTTGTTTAAATTCCAATGATTCCACCAGATTTATCTTTCGATCTCAAACGTCTTCAGCTTCCGATAGGACATGCTTTTGACATTACGATTAATAAGACACAAGGTCAATCATAAGGATAATGCGACAAACCATCTGCCTTATTAATTTTGAGCGATGGAAAAACAAAAAATATATATATGGCCAAGAATTTAGCTTTATTATAAAGATAAGGGTTTGCCATTATGTTTTAAAAATGATTTCGGGCAAGTGGCCGCCGCGGCTGGCTCGAATAAATTCCAGGCAAGAGGCCCAATTTTTGACAACACCGATTGTTGCGCGCGATGGCGGATGGACTCATTCGGGTCTTCTTCGATACTCTGCTCTACAGCAGCAATAGCGTCTTCGGTGCGCACTGTACGGCGTCTCTGAGGATGCGCATTATCGACTAGAGTAAACGTGGTGCGAAACCGATCCATGGTTGCTTGAATTTATGCGATTTTGCGATTATGTCGACCAAATATTGGACACAGCGCGCGTTGCGTCACGCTAACCGAACCATTATGTTGGTAATAAACTTGCATGATTTGCAAACGTTGTTCGGGAGTAAGTCTACGAAATGGGAAACCAAACTGAGCATAAATCAAGTGACAGCTGTCAAAAAGACCAACTCCGAAAAAAGTATTGGCAGATTGAAAACCACAAGTTACACATACCAAACAAAACACCCTGTATATCAAAAAGCACTTGAATAAAATTTAAAAAATACTAGCTGTTACCCGTGGCTATGTGTAAATTTAACTTTAGCAATATTTTGTTTTGTATGATTTAAAAATTTCCCCTATCTGTGATTTTCTGTTCAAGCTATTTCTGATGACAGAAATTCACAGTTTAGCAAAATGTCATTCTGAAAGTAAAAGAAAATACTTAGTGCCGAGCTTGTCATTCAGATTAGAAAGTATGAATACTGTGAATTTACTGCTTGAACACAATAGAAGGTTGCAACTGCAATAGTTGTCAAAAAGTATCGTACGTACTTTTGTTTACGTGCCCACAATGCAGATGTACAGCTTTCTGACATTCTGACTGCAGAAGCACTGATAGGTATCTACAGCGTGAGGGATTGCAGAGAGCTTGAAACTTATTTCAACCCCTATATATACACGCATCGAGTTGACATGGACTTGTTCGCCTCCGTCAATTTTGAAATGTCAAAAATGCAGCACGCAAAAGTTAAAGCTCCGTTTGCTGCTACGTTGCGTTGTGTTCGCAACATTGAAATTCAATATTTTGACAGCTAGTCCGTCGGCATCTCCAGTTGCAGTTGCAGCTCCGTCTCCATTGTGTTCAGGCAGCTAATTGCTGCTCTTCGGAAACTTCAAGGAAGTGTTTGAAGAAAAGCCACGACGCAAAAGTAGTCGTGTAATGGGGTTTTGCATTGGTAAATTCAGAATTCAATTTAAAAAATGATTTTTTTGCGTGGCGAATGGAATACGATTCTGTGTCAATATTTCAAAAAAACCTTCATCCCTTGATGCATTTTAGAAGTGAAAAAATGAGCTTGATGAAGTTACCGATTCATTTGAAACCGCTTCCCTTTATTGTGAACGACTATTTCTCACATATTTTGGAGACAATTTTCACACCCAAAACCACAGATTAGCCATATGAAGATGAGAATGTTTCGTACGTTTCACCCTCCAAAACCCATTTGTTTACATTGTTGTATTTGTAATTTCTTCCCGCGTCGATGAATAGATGTGAATTGCAACAACAATTTAACCGGTGTCTGAAGATCCCTAATGTCTATTTGTGAGGTTTTTATACACATATTCTCATTTTTTATCTGATATCTGACAGTTCAAGCTTGTAGGCAAATTAAAATGGCTGCCGGGGATTCTCATTTTCATGTGTCTAATCTGTGCCCGAAACAAATTAACCAAATCAAAAAAAGCTTTGGAAAATGACTGCTGTAAATTAAGTTGGTGTTAGTTACATGGAAAGGCAAAAATGGCTAAAATCTGCATTTTGACAGATCCAAATTAAAATAAATTGATTTATTTTACCAATGGAAAACTCCATAAGCATCCAACATTTATAATTTTTGAACTAAATTTGTTTTTAAAGTAAACAATTCAAACGATAAACTGACAGGCAAATTAAAAATTGACCTTTTGCAAACTCCAAGTTGAGGCAGTTTAATTTTTCCGGTGGAACAGCACATACTTTTGGCACAAGAACTTTCGGAGTTCTTATATTTTGAATGCAAATATGAAATTGTACCTCCTTTCATACATCTGTTTGATGGTAATTTACATTAGGTCCGCAGCAAGAGCCAATGTCAAGAAGGTTCACACATGAGCCAAATCCTCTTATATCCATAGCAAGAAATCAACAACACAAGTCCCCAAAAAAATCAGATAAGGTTCGCTTAAAAAGCTTATAACTTCAGCTCTATTAATCGGACCGTCAAGATAAATGTTTTAACACTTAGGGAAAATGACTGGTCATCAATTTTTCTGAGAAATAAAGTATTGCTTATAAATATATCAGTATAGCGAGTGTTGTTTTTATGCCCAAATTAAGCCATTCATAACGTGAAGCATAGGTTAAATTCAGAAAGTAGTATTTATTACAAAAAGTAGCTTAAATATTTGTTTAAATTTTTTTTGTAAATTGTATGCGAAGCTTAACTTTCTCTACCCTTGCGAAGCCGGGCGGGCCAGCTAGTTCATTTATAAAAACAAGTTTTTTATCAATAATTTACAAATATTAAGTTACTGGCTCGCTCCATGAGGGTGTATTAAGTTAAACTTTAATAAGTTAATATTAATTGCTTTTGGTTTAAGAAGAATTTAACATTCATTGTACCATCACGAGCCACTTTAATTCAATTAGTTTCAATCATTAACAAATCGATATTAATGTTAATAAGGACAGCACTTTGCCTTAATCATAAATAAATACTATGAGCAATAAATTATTTGCTTTACAAATTATTTCATATTTTCATTCACAGATACCTACATCTATTAGTCACCAATTTAACAGAACATGAAAATGCACTCCATCCATAATTTGTAGTTAATTATTTACAGAAATTAAATATCTAAATGCACGCGGTAGAGAAGAGCAACATTTTGAAGGTTTTAATAAATTAAGTTTAGTTAGTATCCCGTGGCGTAATGGTTAGTACGTTGGACTGTCATAAACCCGGAGGTCTGGGGTTTGAATCTCAGCTTATGTTACCTACAGTCAATTTTACATGCGATATACAGGGTGACTCGCATAAAGTGTGACAAAACGCTAGAGCGTGTAGGTTGGGTTAAGACAAGAAAAAAAATCGTTTAGCCAGGACGGCAATTTTCTAAAAAAAAATGAGTTAAAACAGAAAAAAATTTAAAAAAAAACAAAGGTTACATTAAAAATCCTATGATGTATTTTTTTGTAAAGCCCAAAATCTCTTCTTTTATTGTGTTTTTAAATAAAGTTAAAGTTTTTGAAAAATTAATTTTCAAAATCAAAATTTTGAAAATAAAAATTGAAGATTCAAAAAGCTTTTAACGGCCTTTAGTCCATAAAAATTGGCGTTTCGTCCCGGCGATCTCACTTGGACTCATCAGTTGACTAGTGAGGGCCTTGTCAATACGCAATTTTTATTAAGTTCAGTTCAACTTACATGAACTTTTTGACAAAAATCCAATGTGAACTATATCCAACAAGATTAAAATTCTTAATCATTAAGCTGGAAATTTTGGCCCAGGGCCAGGCTTTGTTTTTATATGAAGGTTTTTATAATACAAATTCTATATACTACTGAAATACATCAGCCAAGTAGAAGACTTAGCACTATTTAATTGGACTTGTTGAATTATTGATTCAAAATAGCTTTTAACGGCCTTTAGTCCATAGAGGCCCTCACTAGTCAACTGATGAGTCCAAGTGAGATCGCCGGGACGAAACGCCAATTTTTATGGACTAAAGGCCGTTAAAAGCTATTTTGAATCAATAATTCAACAAGTCCAATTAAATAGTGCTAAGTCTTCTACTTGGCTGATGTATTTCAGTAGTAACTATATAGAATTTGTATTATAAAAACCTTCATATCAAAAATTGAAGAAATTTTGTTCAAAATTGTACGTTATTAAGTTGTATTTTTATTTTTAATATTCAATGCTCTTATTAATTTTTAGTCAAACACCAAAAACTGGATGCTTCAATCCCTTTCAGTTCTTTAGAAAATTAAAAATAACAGAAATGAAACTCCCTTAATTTGATTCCAATCAATTGCTTAAGTTGCTCTAAAGATCCTATTTCCACTACGTAGCTAGTTTAGTAGATTTAAGTTATTTTCAATTTTCTCAAAAAATAAAAGACATGTAACCATCTGGTTTTCTGTTTTTTACTAAAAACTAATAAGAGCATTGAATTTTGAAAACAAAATTGGCACTTAAAAACGTAAAATTTTGAAAAACATTAGGTTGGAATTTTTTTTTCAAAATTTTGAGTTTGAAAATTAATTTTCCAAAAGGTTGGAATTTTTTTTTCAAAATTTTGAGTTTGAAAATTAATTTTCCAAAAATTGTTCTCTAAAACAATTTTATTTAAAAACACAATAAAAGAAGAGATTTCTGGCTTTACAAAAAAGTATCATGGCGTTGCAAGTATGACCGTTGTTTTTTAACATTTTTTTTTTTGTTTCTGTTTTAAGTTATTTGTTTTCTATTTTCGCTTTTATCGAAAACTTTTCAACCGATTTTTATACAATTTTCAAATGGGAAATGATTGATATTTTGTAATAAAATCAAAAAAAAAAAGTTTTTTTTTAAAAGTGTCAGTTTTATAGCAGTTTTATGTATTTCGCGGGCTATATAAATAGATAATATAAATTTATAGAAATTAGCGAATTCATGAAATTGGCTGTTAGAGTTTTATTTCAAACCAGCTGAAAGCTCGATATTTTGAACGTTCTCACAGCCATATACAATAAAGGGTGTCCCTTAAATAATGGATAACTTTGCAACTGGGTAAAGCTGGCCTTAAGACCTTTCAGAAAATAAATATAAAAAAATTATTACCCATTTCGCCTCCATGTTATGAGGTTTTTTTCAAAAAATTTAAAAAAATTACGACTTTCCTCAAATATCTGAACACTGTGATCACGAGTGAATGATTCTTATTGGTTTTTTATTTTTATAATATTTTAGAATATTTGTATTAATAGATAGGTAGTCAAATTTAAATTGTTGCAGTTTTTAATTTTAATTTTAATTTTTAAAATTAATTTTTTAATACAAAATGATAAAATATTTCTTTTCACCAAAGTTTGACCATGTCTAAAAAAAATAAAATGTTTAAGAGCATAAGTGGCCAACTATTTAGTAAAAAAATTGTCTGTTTAATGTACTTTCTAAAATGGTACAACACATGTTTGTGTTCTCAATAATAACTAATAAAACTAACTCTTACCCTACTGAAAGAGCTTTTTAACATTTACTCAAATAAAAATTAAGTTACAGTGAATACTCAATTATTAGGCCTATAAATGTACTAGGTATTTGCAAAAGTATAAGTGGTAAAGTATGTCATTTGATGTAAGCCAACCTCAATGTGACTACCAGTGCAAGCCAGGGGCCGGTTGTTTATGAGGGAGAAAAGGGGTACAGAGAGAGTCACACTGTCATGTCATAACGTAAATGTAGTAATTTGTGTGATTTGTGCTTGTAAACTGTGATATGGTCTTAAGGCCAGCTTTACCCAGTTGCAAGGTTATCCACTATTTACGGGACACCCTGTTCATTTGATTTGTTTCAAAACTAGTTTTCTGAAAAAAAAACTGGTTTTGAAGAAATCTGTATATAGGTATTATTAAAAAATATTTTGAATAAACATCAAAATCTAAGAAATTTGTTTTGGGTACAACTCCAAATTCATAAGACAGTTCAAAACTTATGAAACTCCAAACCTTTATAAAACAAGTTTTGCTATGCTACTAGTTTTGTAACAAATTAACTTTGAAATAAATAATATGACTGACCACGTTCAGGACTCACTATAATATCCTATCTTAGATACTTGTGTATCCATGTATGAATGTTTCTGAACGACCAAAACCGGATAGGTTTAATTTGCTGCTCAAATCAGTTTTATAGTCAGCTGTGCCTGACAATTCTCATCGGCTCGATGCGTATACCAGAATTTTGAGGATAGCTTGAGATTTCTTTTTGACAACAGCTGTTTTGTCATCAGATGTGTTTTAACAAGGGGCTACAACAACACAAAGCTATGTAGATCGCTTATTTGCTGGCTCCAATTAGAAAATATGGATGAGAACGACATGTGGCTCAACCAGAACGGCGTTATACGTACCACACAGTGAACGCCACAATGCAGACATTCTGCATAAACGATTTGAGGGTAAGTTTATCTCTCGCATAGGTGACGTAAATTGGCCACCCAGGTCATGCCCTTGTGCCCGTGGGGTTTCCTGAAGTCGCAGGTCTATGGGAATAAGCCACAATCATCGACCGATGCCCTTAAAATGAACATAACATAGGCCATCGCTCAAATTCAACTGGATCGATCCGGAAGAGTAATTGAAAATTGGACCACTCGGATGCGTGCCACCGTAAGAAGCCGTGGCGGGCATTTGAACGATGTCATATTCCATACATAATGGCATACATGAGCCATTCAAATAAATAAGAATTTTGTTAATACCTCACACACATCAACTTGATTTATTCCATTTCAACATCTACCCGCCCTTAGGTATATTGAAAAACCTTTTGTTGTTGTAAGAATTTGCATCTGAACATTTGGCTTATAATGTAAAGAATTTTGTAATGTGCAATTGTGCACATTAAGAAGTTAAACAAAAAACGCCTATTTTTTTGATACATAAAACTTATCTTATATTGAGCTGTTAAGCGTCTCTCAAGCACATTAATTTTATTTTTTATTTTTTTTTTTAAGAAGAAATATTTAATTTTTGAAGGTTTGAATGAAAAACAGCAACTTGATTATGCTATCATTTATATAGTTTGTAGGCTGGAGTTATTACTATGTACTGTATATAGCACCTGTTCGTTCGTTTTAATTGGACAACTTTTTTTTGTTTTTTGTGGAGTTGTATCTGGAAACAAAATTGTAATCTCTGAAAAATATGCAAATAAATCATATGAAGTCAAATCTTACAACCAACGAAAAAAAAACTGAAATAAAAAACAAACATTGAAAAATGGTGATAAATGTTAACAATTATTTATCTTTTGATTTAATGCGTTACAATTTCTTTAACAGATGTTATTCTCATAAAACTTTTGTGGAATTCTTTTTGTTTTGTATTTGACGAATATTGATTTGAAATCAATACAAAATAGAAGCAACACCGAAAATGGAATTGCTTTAAAACTTTTTCTTGTTTGTTTTTTTTTTTGTATCGAACGTATCGAAAATATGTTTTTTGTTTTTTTTTAGAGATATTAAAATCCTTAAGGCGCGGTTGCTGATTCGAAAACTTTTCATATTTATGTTCAAATTATACGGCCATGAATATGTGATACTTTTTGCAAAACATTCACTTAAGTGTTGAATTTAAATGGTTAAGTTTCGTTTTAGAAAATGAGCCTTAGTTATATATGAAGTTTCTATACATTTATTCAATTTGAAGAAATCATAGATATTTATTCAGCCTTATATTGAGATTTGAACGAATAGCTATTCTTAGATAGAATAGATCTATTCATTCGAATGAACTTTGCATATTTTAAGAATCGAACGAATAATATTCATTATCGAATGAATGCATAAACTAAACATCAATGCATTACATTTTTGAAATCAGTTCTTTGAGATTTACTGACATTTCTATTTGATTTAGTGTAACCAAGCTGGTTTTTTTTTCAAAGATTTTTGTTTTTTTATAATAATGATGGTTAAAATAACGCCTTATATATTTATATCTGAAGGGATATAAATCGTTATAATAATAATGTAGTTTTAAGATTATTCTACTTACACTTTTTACGTCCTCCTTGCTAATCGTCGTCAAAATGAATAAAAAAATGGCAGTTAGTTCAAATACAACCGATGAAATTTCCAGGCTTACAACCTAAAAATATTAAATGATAGATGAGTGTGTTCAGAAGACTACTTAGCAAGGAGTGTGTTCAAGCAGAGCAAAATATTACAAGGTTGAAAACTTTCACAAATAGATGGCCAAATATTAATTGGTGGCCATATCATCCCGGACCTCGTGAATCACCCACATCAGGATTCACTTAAATCAAACTTTGCCAGCATACACGCCGGTCGCTTCAAAACGCCTGTTTTTGTCAGAACCTCTGCAACTCTGACCTGCGAATCTTTGCCTGGGAACACTCGGATAATTCTTCCTAGAGGCCATCTCGATCGTTACACGCTGCTGTCACATATCAGCACGACGTCGTCCAAAGCTAGAGGCTTGACGGCCTGATACCATTTCGTACGTCGGCATAGGTCTGGCAAATATTCCGAAAGCCATTTGTTCCAGAAACGGTGTTGAGCCTGCTGCACCTTGCGCCACTGCTTCCTTGTCGCCTTAAAATCTTCAACACGAGGGTGAGGAGTCTGTTGCGAGTTTGGTACACCTAAAAGAAAGTGATTAGGGGTTAAAGGTTCATTATTGGGTGTGTCTAGCGAAATATAAGTGAGTCGTCGAGAATTCACTATATTTTCTACTTCAGACATTAGATTAAAGAGACTTGAAGATTCTCACGGTACAGGGCCCACCCCATGGCCCTCTTTACGCTCCGCACTAGCCGCTCCCAGCATCCACCGGCATGAGGATTCAGCGGGCAATTGAAGATCCATTCGATGTTCGAGCTGGCAAGTGTATCTGAAATAAGACCATGGTTCCATTGGTCAAGCTGCTGTTTGAGTTCCCTATTCGCTCCTACGAAGGTAGGGGCATTGTCTGATCGGATGCGCACTGGAGTAACACGTCGGCCTATGAAGTTGCGGATGCTCATCAAAAATACATCAGTGGTAAGGTCTCTGACTATTTCCAGGTGTACCGCCCGAATCGTAAGGCACGTAAGCAACGCTATCCATCACTTTTCAGTTCGCCGGCCACTGACAACAAAGAAAGGTCCCATGTAATCCAGTCCCACATATGAGAATGGCCTTACAAACGGCGTCAGCCTGTCTTCCGGCAATTGTCCCATAAGTGGAGTTTGTGGTTCAGCTCGTTTTCTTTTGCAATCCGGGCATTTTTTTGACGCTCGCCTCACAACCGTTCGTATGTGTCCAGTAACGACGGCGTCGTATAAAGTAAAGATAAGTTATGTTAAGGGCCCGGTAAAGTTTACTATTTAAAAAACATCAATAAAAACTGGAATTTTAAAATTTGGGAGCATTTAGAAAACAGTATGGTAAGTTTATTGACATGAAAAAGTAACAAAATAAATTTAAAACTAAAACAAAAAAAAAAAAACATGCAACTTCAAGGTAGCTATCCCTTTATTTTATACACACCTGGTCACACCTGTTATACATAAACAAAAAGTAAAATCCCTCGCCAGTATGTTTTTGTTAATAATTGTTTAATTTTCAAGAAAAACAGATGGCAATTGTTTAATTTATATGGAGGAGAAGGATAATGGATGCATTAAAAACTATTCGAGATTGAAAATTCCTTGGCTATCTCCGGATTTTCTTCCATTAATCTGATAAGAACTTCTTTCTTCTCCCGGTTGGTCCAATTGATTCCAATTTAATTAAAACGCCAACAAATAATTCATAAAATTATTTTATTCTCTTTATTTTTCAACAAAAATAGGTGAGCTTACATGTTTTTGTTTATATCTATTCGCCAGAAAATTTTTAACGTCAAATAAATGACATTTGTTTCGAATGATTCGAAAGTCAAAATTTTCTGTTTTCAACTAAAAATGAACTGCCGATTGATAAAGTGAACTTTCGAATCGTTCGAAACAAATAATACAAATTATTCGAATTCGACTTACTTTCGCATGAAAGCGAATTTCAAAATAATTCAAAATAATCATTACTTATGACTTTTTGAAAACTAAACTTACTTACTTATGTATTTATAAACGTTTATATAACTGCTTGTTGGCTTATGTGGGCAGTTTAGGGGTTTTAAGTATACCAATTGATGGAAGGCTCTGGGTCTATGGGGCAGCATCTACAGTAATTTTTTTTAAGACGACTGTAAATACTTATGCATAAACATAATATTTATGTAATGTACTTGACTAATCTATGGGCTTAAGGTCAAGAAGAACCGAGTAATCAAATCATATATACATGTGCATTTGTACATACATATGTACATAATATATCATCTGAGATCTGACAGTTAATTTCTTTTTTATATTCATGATAATATGTGTACCCACAAGTATATATATGCCGATGAAAAATATTGTTCATAATATGTATACTTAACAAAAAATAATTGAAAATATTAGGATATTTATGATGCTCGGTGTCTAGAGCAACTTTAGCCCCCTGACAAAACACTTGCTTAACACCAGCCGACTTGACAGCAGGGTAAATGTGATTTGCCACTTGAGTCTCATCAGGCTGTTGAATATTTATGGATGTGGTTAAAACATGTCAAATGGAAAAGATTAGCGTGTTTGAGAGGCAATGTGTCTATGAACTGTAGCATAATTTTAAATGTTTACCACCCAAACAAAGAATATGGTATCTACGTCGTCGTCGAACCCAAAATTGACTTAAGGAGTTTGAGGAGTATGGGTACTGCCTATACACAATACTACGTGGACTTAGATATCTGAAGGAAGGGATAGTCAAGGTGGGGATTATACAAAAAAGAGCAACTTAAACAAATAAATCGCATTATACTTTTGGTTGGATGCTAAAGATTAAGAAATGAGGTACATATACTATAAGGTTAAGAAAGAAAGTGTAAGAAAGTAAAAATTATACGAATATCTTCTCTTGATAATCGTATACAAAATTTGGGGCAAATCCGTATGAGCCGTAAGGTCGATGCAAAGAAAGACAGGTTGAGGGAACGTATGACGAAAGACATTTTTTTCTTCTTAAGCCTAGAACGCTGCTGATGCAAAATGAAAAACCCTATACAAAAATGACATAAAGAAATCATAAACGAAAAATTTCGTTCTCCTTTTCGTTTTAGAGTATCTACACTGTTCGATGAGAGAAATTGATAATTTTAGTAGATTATTTAGAGAGGTCTCCGCTCTTTTTTCGTACTGAACAAGAGCCTAGGATTGCTTAAACATCGATAGTCTATCGATAGTATCGATAGTAAAAAACCATCGAATGTATTGATAGTTTTAAAAATACTATCGATAGTTTTTCACCGCACAACTTTATTATTGTTGAAACCCATAATAAGCAACATAAACTAAAAAAAAACACACTGACACTTATACATTCATACGAGATAAAAGATACAGAAACTGAAACTATTACACTTAAGAGTCATGACTCTTTTCGAAATTTAATGAGTGGGAGTGAGAAAAAAGATCGGATCTCACCTTCCAACTCGTTTACTTTCAAAAAAATTCATGAGTCAACGTGTAACTCTTGCATCGATAAAATTGGTCGAGAAACGTTGAAAAATGGAACAAAACTCATATGATTTGTTTCAATTTTCATAGCTTCTCGACAAAATTTATCGATGCGAGAGTTACAGAACGTAGGCACTGTAGAAAGTGGTATCATCTGTTGTTTTTGTTCTACGTGGTAAGTTAAATCAGATTCAGTACCTACGTTCTGTAACTCTCGCATCGATAAAATCAGCCGAAAAAACTTTGAAAAACGGAACAAAACTCATATGATTTGTTTCAATTTTCATCGTTTCTCGACTGATTTTATCAATGCAAGAGTTACAGAACGTATGCACAGGTTCGAATTCGTATGGATAAATTACAAACCAACGGCTAAGGCTTTTAAAATAAAAATACTATCGATAGTATCGATAGTTTTATATTAAAATTATCGATCCTATCGAAAGGGCTGACTATCGATGTTTAAGCAACCCTACAAGAGCCCGATTACACGAACCCTATTGACAGATAGGACAAGGGGTGTAGAAACATAACTCCATTCCCCTACATTTCTTCACCTCTTACCCCTTGTCAAAATGTCGGAAGACGAAACAACCAAAAAAAGGAAACGTGTTATCAGGCCCTTATGGCCTATTCGATTGGTAATCCAGAAGAACAATTTGATACGTTTGAACGCTTCTAGAACGATTCTGAAAACAAACTCAGAAGCAAAATTTCTCATCTTTTCAGGAGAAGAACTGTCATTTTAACACCAATTAACAAGGCCATTTAAAGCGCACTGAATTAATTGGATGCGGAAAAGTGACATTTGAAGTTTTTTTGTTTTTGTATTTGTTCTTTCTTTCATTACAGCACGGCTTTCTGTGAGTTTTTTGCGTTTGTGTCTCGATCATTTCCGTGCTAAAGCGATTTGTATATTATATGGAAAATAGAAACTAATATTGATTTTATTAATCGATTTCTTATTTCATTTATATTAATTTTGTTGTAAAGGAATAGTTAATGCCAACGATTTAGATAGTATACAACCAAGAGTCCAGTATTGTGTGTTGTGATGCTTTTTTAGTTTCCAGCTGAGGTAGGTCAGCGGGTCCAGGGTTCTTACCGAAGAAAGCAATAAAACTCGAGTTTAGAACTCCAGTTCTTTAGACACTTTTTATTTCAGTTGTACTTAAAACTAAATTAACAGATTATTTTCGTATAAATCTTACAATTGTATTATAACTTAAATAAATAACACGGTATTGCATATACGGCTACAGAAGGTGGGATAGGCTCCCTTAGCCATCACCGAAGTAAAGGCACGGTACGATGGCAGGCGGTGGGATAAACTCCCTAGCCAACACTGAAGTGAAGGCACGGTACGACGACAGGCGGTGGCACGGTACGAAGGCGGATGGTGGGATAAATTCCCTAGCCTCCAGCAAAAAATGTTATTTGGGATTAGCTCCCTAGCCTTATCGAATTGGAGGCAGATTTCATTGGTTTGGGATAAATCCCTAGCCGCAACAGGTTGTGGCAAAAATAAGGAGGGGAAGTGGTTCGTTAACGGCTTTAAGCCAAAACTTAATTGAAACTTCTAACTGGTGTACTACACACACACCCAGCAGCTTGCTTCTTGGTACTCATACTCACTAAGTTCAAAGGATTGAATTAGTAGAACCACGAAGGATAAATTTTCCTGATTTGCACTGACCATTTCACCCTTGCTTATAGATTCGGCGGTAACAAGGAAGTGTGAATCGAGTGAGGTAGAAAAACACTACCCATTAATTTCATATAAGTCGTTGAATTGTTGTCGTGCGCATTGGTTGTATTGTGCTGTCGTGCGCTGTTGTTGTCGGCAAACCTCGTCATCAATTCTCGTGGGTGCCTTGAGGTATGTGATGAAATTGTAATCGAGTTGATGATGTTGAAGGTATAACTTTGTAACAGTGTTTATTTATCTTATTCACAAGAATAGAGCTCCAAAATCAGTTAAAATTGAGACATAAATTACTAGGTCGTTTTTTTAGTTTTTTTAGGTTTGGAGCAAGTTTTATCTTTATATTTTTTTCAAATAAAGTTTTACTTTGATGCTCTGGGTTTAAATCCTTTGAAACAAGAACATTCTTAATTCAAGATTCCTAGAATTTGTCCAGCATTGAAATATTTACATTCAATGAATAGAAAATAACCAATTAAGCAATACATTGAAATGCACTTTTGCACAGACTTTGATTGCAATTAAGTGAATTTAATAAATAAATGACACATAGAACTATATCATGGTTGGATGTATGTTTCTTACGATAAAGTAAAATAAAAAAATTAATTCTGGAAATATGGAGATATGTGAAAGTTCCCTCTTACTCTGTTTCTAAATGCATACAACTTTTGGTTATATTTCTAATTAACAAAATTCAGTAGGTTTACAAAAGTATTTCCATTTCCCTAGATAATGAAGTGAGACGCTTGAAATGATCGATAATCAAAAAAATCATTTTAAGCCTAGTTTATAGTCCCCATGCAAAATAAAATTTAAATGTTTGATACAATTTGCTTCCAATGTATTGCGTATTGCATACGAATTATTTTGCATAGTATAAAAGGCTTAAAATAAGTGGCTTGGCTAAGCAACTATTAAAGTCCTTAATTAACCAAATGCAATTCAATTTAAGCAAGGATCTAATAAATTTAAACTCTTAGACTAAATCATTTGAACTATTAACCAAAACACTATGACACCCAAGCGGGGACTATATTTAAGATCCATTCCAAAAAATCTAACTCTTTGCCAAACCGAAACCAATATGCCGATCTTAACTGATTCAAAAGCCCAAGATAAAATTCTAGATCCTAACCAAACCGAAAACCGGAAAGCAAAACGACAGAAAGAAAATGTCATTCACTAAACAAAGTTTCGAAATCTTAGCCAGTAAATGCTTTTATACTACATGTCTCGTTGTAAACTTAATACCGGAGGAATATTGTAGAAGTACTCAGGGTCCGTTTTACTGGTTATGTATATCAAAGAATTGCAAGGAATTCTAGAAATACACGGATGGGAGAATATATGTACTACGAAATATTTACTCTTCCTAAATACATAAATCCCGCAGATGCTACATGATGTGCCAACATAACCGAAATTGGGAAATTGGCCCGTGCCCAGCAGTCATACTCAGGGGACTTAAATTTGTATGAATATTTGTTCGTTTTCGTTTGGACGTTCGAAGTTACTTCATTATTCATTTTCCATAAGAATTGAACAGTTCCAAAATCCAACGAAAACGACATTAGTATTTCTGAAGTTTATATATTTCTTAAAAAAATGTGGGCAAATTATGTTTTGACATTTTATTCTTCGCCATATGATCTTTCCAAGTAAAATCAATTAAAAATATATAAAAAATATCAAAATACCTACCCGCGCACGATTTTAATCTTTTTGTAATAACAATTTTCAATTTGCACAACTAAATAATGCAAAAAACATAAAATAAAATGGTAAAAAATTAGCGTCAAATCATACATTGGCTTCACAGATCACAGGAGGTAATTCATATACGAAGTCAAATCAAAACATGAATTTTTCAATGAAAATGAAGGAGTGTATAATAAAAACGTGGAAATTAGTAACAAGACTTGATGTCTTGTGAGAAATTACTGTCCGGTGAAGTTGGGGTGTCACGAAACGTCAAAATTTATTTCTTTGTTTATTTCTCCAGCGAAGACCAGAAATAAATAGAGAAATTTATGTCTGAAAATTAAAAAAAAAAACCAGACATAAGGGGACTTCACAAGAAATATTGACTACATGACATTGCTTGCAATCATTTATTTCAAGTGGAGGCTCAGTGTTAGATTCCTAGGAGAATTTAATATTTCATTGGGAATAGAGCTGTGTAAATCGTTCATTTCAAAGGATCGAATCGATCAAGAATCGATTACCAAAATGATTCGATCATTTTAATCAATCGATCATTCGATCATTTTCATTCCACTCAATTCATTATTTCATACTGTTCCGATTCGATTTTTGATGTGTAAACATCTATATGTCGGCGGTAGAGTGAAATAAAAACGTGGACTTTCCTCTGTGCGACGTTACGATGTACAAAGTTACGTCGGAAATGAATTGACATTTGGACACTTGTCAAATTAAAAGTGTTCTAAAGAACCTAGAGAACTGGCGTGACTTCAGGTAATTTCCACCTCCTAAATTGACGTACTCCGTTTTTCGATCCGCCCTAACAAACATTTTGGTATATTTTGACACTTGTCAAACTAAGTGTTCTAGTGGTCCCAGAACGTCGGCCGTGAGACTATGGTTACACCCACCTCCTAAATCGATTGGCGTACTCCGTGTTTCGATCCGCCGTACCAAAAATGTTGGCATATTTTGACACCTGTCAAACTAAGACAATTTTTTTATTTCGGTTTCGATGAAATTCAATCTCCGAAGTTAACGAATACTGTACCGATTTGATCGACCCCATTCTGACCCATATTTCTTTTCTCCGATAAAATAAAATAAAATATTGGTAGCGAAAATCGAGATTCATTGAAATGATTGAGATTATGATTGAAAATCGAGAATCATCGAAATGATTGAGATTGGGATTATATTGTTGGGCGGCCAAGTTGTCAAAAAAATATAAACAATTAAGTTAATCATTGAAGTTTATCACACAGAAATCGAAGTTATAAAAGAAATGAAATTGGGTTTTACTCTTGCTTTGCTTGTATGTGAATGAAAAAGTGACAGCTCAAAGGTAAAACTGTAACAAAAAATAAATAAGAAATAATAAAGAAACTTTCTTTTACTTATTTCAGGAAAGGAGGCAGAACCTTTTCACAAGAAATCACTTCGAACCGTCGCGTCGATTTAGTTCCAAAAGATATCCTGTGTTTTTTTGTTTTGTTTTTGTATTCTTTGTGTTAAGTTAAATTTTCTGTAATTATTTCAATCATAAATTATGTTCTGTGATATTATTATCCATCTGAACTTTGTAAATATTTTGACAAAATAGTCTGAGAGATTCAACTTCAATTCAAATATCGTGCGATATTGTGAGCAAATGGTGCTTGCTGCGTTCAAAAAAACCCGAGTAACTGAACGCAATCGACATATTGCGTATTTGTGTGCCTTTCCATTGATTCACATTTCCGGCATCCACATTGATATATGTTAAATTTCTGATTTAAGATTTTTTTTGGCGTTGGGAATTTAAAAAAAAAACATATTTTTTCAAAAGATTTTTGATACTTTTTATTTTTTCTCATAACTTGTCTTTTAGATACCCGTTTGATTTTAATATGCTACTCACTATTTCATTATTTTTCTAACAAATTACATTACTAACGTATATATTTCTTGGCGAGTTTTCAGGAATGTTTTCTTCGTAGGTAACTATTGTTATGATATTTTTTTCGGTCTCTCTCTCTTTGGTTATTGAAGTATTAAAAACGAGCAGAGAGATCACACACCTAGTCTTGCATTTCATTACTTTTGTGATCAATGTTTGTATTTATTTACCCAAGAACTTTTAACTTTAATGAAAATAGAGGTAGCTTTAAAACAGCTAGATGGTAAGGTTAAACTAGGATTGTTGAATTTTACGAAATTTAATATTATAAAGAAAAAAAAAAAACAGATAAAGGGTTTTCCAATAAGAGGTGTTATTTTGATATTCAGAGAAAAATGGCATTTTTTGAGATAAATGATCGGATGTTTATTTCATTATAAAGAGGAAGGTATGCCGTTAATAATATGGAACACAACATCAGCCAAATGGCCGCCACGATCACGCTTACAGGGCCATATCCTTTTCATGAAATTTTCCATAACCAAATCGCAAAGTGGCTGCCCTATGTCCTCGATAGCCTCACGAATTCCATCTTTGGGGTCTTGAATCGACGCTGGGCTGTTCGCGTAGACCTTATCTTTCACGTGGCCCTAAAGGAAGAAGTCGCAAGGTGTTAAATCACAAGATCTCGGTGTGATCACCTCTTCGAGAGATAACACGGTCCGGAAACTTTTCCCGTAAAAGATCGATGGTTTCATTGCTTGTGTGGCACGTAGCGCCGTCTTGTTGAAAGTAAACGTTGTCCAGATCAATACCATCCAATTCCGGCCATAAAAAATCATTAATCATCTCTCGATAGCGCAATCCATTGACCGTAACTGTTGCTCCAGCCTCATTTTCGAAAAAGTAAGGTCCAATGACCCCGCCGGACCATAAACCGCACCAAACAGTCACGCGTTGAGGATGGAGAGGCTTTTCAACAATATCTCTTGGGTTTTCCGAGCCCCAGATGCGACAGTTTTGCTTGTTGACGTAGCCTCCGAGGTGGAAATGGGCCTCATCAGTCAAGATGATTTTTCGATGAAATTCCGGATCATTTTCATGCATTTCAAGGACCCAATCAGCAAAGACACGACGTTGTTGATGATCAGCCGGCTTGAGTTCTTGTGTTAACTGAACTTTATAAGCCTTAAGACCCAAGTCTTTATGCAAAATACGGTGTAATGACGTTTGTGGAATGCCTAATTCCAAAGAACGACGAGGAATGGACAAACCTGGGTTTTCTTCAACACTTTGGGCTACAACAGCAATATTCTCAGTTGTTCTTGAGCAACGTGCACGGGTTTTATTCTTCACATCACTAACTTGTCCCAACAGCTCAAATTTGTCCACCAATAGTTTCACCAAAGTTTCACCATATTTATAGTGAATTTTAATAATTTCAATGCGTTGTTGAAGCGTGTATCGTTCCATTTTTATTTATGGCGTAGTTTCTACTTGTCAAATGTCAAAAAATGACAGCTTCAAAAGTGACAGCTACCGAAATAGCGGGCTATTCAAAATAACACCTCTTATTGGAAAACCCTTTATTAACCAAAACACTATGACACCCAAGCGGGGACTATATTTAAAATCCATTCCAAAAAATCTAACTCTTTGCCAAACCGAAACCAATATGCCGATCTTAACTGATTCAAAAGCCCAAGATAAAATTCTAGATCCTAACCAAACCGAAAACCGGAAATCAAAACGACAGAAAGAAAATGAATATACATTTTCCAGCTATATCGCTAAAATAAAGGGTCTGCCAAATAACTTCTTTTTTTTTTGAAAATGGCGCAAAACATCGAGTGTAGCTTCGGCTGTGTGGCACGTAGCGCCGGCCGTCCTGTTGAAACCAAATGTTGCCAATATCCTCCTCTTCAATTTTTGTGAACAAAAATTCGTTCAACATGGCCCGATAACGATCGCCATTGACTGTAACGGCCACTGCTTGCTCATTTTGTTTTCGTTTGGACGTTCGAAGTTACTTCATTATTCATTTTCGATAAGAATTGAACAGTTCCAAAATCCATTAGAAATATTTATTTCAGACAGTATTTCTGAAGTTTATATATTTCTTAAAAAAATGTGGGCAAATTATGTTTTGACATTTTATTCTTCGCCATGATCTTTCCAAGTAAAATCAATTAAAAATATATAAAAAAATATCAAAATACCTACCCGCTCACGATTTGAGTCTTTTTTGTAATAACAATTTTCAATTCGCACAACTAAATAATGCAAAAAACATAAAATAAAATGGAAAAAAATTAGCGTCAAATCATACATTGGCTTCACAGGAGGTAATTCATATACGAAGTCAAATCAAAACATGAATTTTTCAATGAAAATAAAGGAGTGTATAATAAAAACGTAGAAATTAGTAAAAAGACTTGACGTCTTGTGAGAAATTACTGTCCGGTGAATTTGGGGTGTCACGAAACGTCAAAATTTATTTCTTTGTTTATTTCTCCTATACGAAGACCAGAAATAAATAGTGAAATTTATGTCTGAAAATTACAAAAAAAAACAGACATAAGGGGACTTCACAAGAAATATTGACTGCATGACATTGCTTGCAATCATTCATTTCAAGTGGAGGCTCAGTGTTAGATTCCTATGAGAATGTAATATTTCATTGGGAATAGAGCTGTGTAAACCGTTCATTTCAAATGATCGAATCGATCAAGAATCGATTACCAAAATGATTCGATCATTTTAATCAATCGATCATTTTCATTCCACTCAATTCATTATTTCATACTGTTCCGATTCGATTTTTGATGTGTAAACATCTATATGTCGGCGGTAGAGTGAAATAAAAACTAGGACTTTCCTCTGTGCGACGTTACGATGTACAAAGTTACGTATCGCGTATTCTCGGAAATGAATTGACATTTGGACACCTGTCAAATTAAAAGTGTTTTAAAGAACCTAGAGAACTGGCGTGACTTCAGGTAATTTCCACCTCCTAAATTGACGTACTCCGTTTTTCTGTCCGCCCTAACAAAAATTTGGGTATATTTTGACACTTGTCAAACTAAGTGTTCTAGTGGTCCCAGAACGTCGGCCGTGAGACTATGGTTACACCCACCTCCTAAATCGATTGGCGTACTCCGTGTTTCGATCCGCCGTACCAAAAATGTTGGCATATTTTGACACCTGTCAAACTAAGACAATTTTTTTATTTCGGTTTTGATGAAATTCAATCTCCGAAGTTAACGAATACTGTACCGATTTGATCGACCCCATTCTGACCCATATTTCTTTTCTCCTATAAAATTATATTAATACATAATTCAAAAGATATTGATATCGAAAATCGAGATTCATTAAAATGATTAAGATTGGGATTGAAAATAGAGAATCATCGAAATGATTGAGATTGGGATTATATTGTTGGGCGGCCAAGTTGTCAAAAAAATATAAACAATTAAGTTAATCATTGAAGTTCATCGCACAGAAATCGAAGTTATAAAAGAAATGAAAGAGGCTATACTCTTGCTTTGCTTATATGTGAATGAAAAAGTGACAGCTCAAAGGTAAAACTATAACCTGCTGCGTTCAACAAAAGCAGAGTAACTGAACACAGCCAGTTGAACGCAATCGACATATTGCGAATTTGTGTGCCTTTCCATTGATTCACATTTCCGGCATCTACATTGATATATGTATGTTAAATTTCTGATTTAAGATTTTTTTTGGCGTTGGGAATTTTAAAAAAAAAAACATATTTTTTCAAAAGATTTTTGATAGTTACTTTTTATTTTTTCTCAAAACTTGTCTTTTAGATACCCGTTTGATTTTAATATGCAATTCACTATTTCATTCTTTTTCTAACAAATTACATTACTAACGTATATATTTCTTGGCGTATTTTTAGGAATGCTGTAATTTCTCACTGCCGTATTTCCCATCAACCGATTTTGTCCAAATTTATTTATAGCGTACCCTATACTAAAATCACACAACATTACTAAATTTTCTTCGTAGGTAACTATGGTTATGATTTTTTCTTCGGTCTCTCTCTCTTTGGTTGTTGAAGTATTAAAAATGAGCAGAGAGATCACACACCCAGTCTTGCATTTCATTACTTTTGTGATCAATTTTTGAATTTATTTACCCAATAAATTTTAACTTTAACTAAAATAGAGGTAGCTTTAAAACAGCTAGATGGTAAGGTTAAACTAGGATTGTTGAATTTTACGAAATTTAATATTATACAAAAAAAAAAAAAACAACAGATATAATAAAATTGGTATTTAAAAATTAATTTCATAATTCTAGGCCCAGCAAATTTTACTCCAGAAGACGAAGTCAATTTCCGGCTGAACCGACTAAATTCCATTTAATGAGTTCCCATTCTCAACTCATCATTACATCAGGGCTCCTGAAGTCTTTTTATAATAATGTAATCCTCCAACATCCTATTCAAATGTACATTCATTCGATTTATTTCCCACCAGGGTATACAAGAATTTCTGTATTTGCATATAATTTATATTTTAATTCAAGGCTTTCTATGAATTAATAGCGCGTCGCATAGGCACGAAAATGTTTTTTTTTTTCAAAATTGATTTACACGTGGTTTAGCAAACGTTTATGTGTGTGTTTTGTGCAGGACATGAACACATCCATTTTCATATAATAAGTGCTGCCTTTTTGCAAACCGTGGCTGTAATAAAAAATAAATAATAATTATTACTAAAATACACGACTGAGCTGTACGTACTTGCTTCAAAAACAAAAAAAAATACATATTTTCTATAAAACTCTGGTTTTCTAGCAGCATTTTATATTATTCTTGGGTTAAATATGACTTTCTTTTCAAATGCTTCCCAAACTGAATGAAATTACAAGAAAGTTAAACAAATGCTAAGATAACAAAATTTTATTAATTGCCATTTCTTTTTCAGTTTAACCAGAATGGCCTTACTCTACCTATAAGTTAATCTATAAATTATAATTTATTATAAGAGCATAATATGTTAGAAAATGTTTCAACCAACCTTTTGTTAACTGACCAAAATCTGGTGGAATAACTCCAAGTTAACTCGAAATTTAAACTAATTGAAAAAAAGTGTGAGTGTCTGGACAATATGTGTAAACATAAACACTCGTGGGGGTGCAGGATTTCTCTTATTGAACGTACTCTATACACCAAATGCAAACTATCCTAACGTGAACGTGTGACACAGAACGTACTACACGTAAGGCTCACGTTTTTAGTTCACCCCACAGCCACGCTGGCATAAGTGATTACGTATAATCTTTTTTTTTTCACGAAACTAATGCTTCTCCCTAAGAAGTAACAAATATACACAGAAATAGATTCTGTTTGCCCATCAGAGTTATCAGAATTCGATAACGCAGTAATAGGGCTTGAAGTGATTTATTTGTCTTTAATTAAAACTTAATTGTCACATGTGAATGCCATCCATTTGAGTACACCATAATCACAGTTAAAGGCTAAATTTAAAATTGTTAAATTAAAATTTTACTCTCTCCCAATCTCGCAATGAAAATTTGATTACTGAGTCACTTTTTCTGTGGCAGAAGAAACTAAAGTCACTTCCAAGAGAACTGATTCATCTATGTTTGAGAAAATAATAATGACAAACTTTCTTTAAGGTACCTACCCTTGTTGTTTCTTTTATTTGAATACAAATTTGCATTCAATTCAATAAACACACAAATCTTAACAGTTAATTGTGTACATAACAATGAAAGTAATACAACTTTATACCAGAATGCAAAGCAATTGCTTTTTTAAAGAGATTCATTCATATTTATTTATATTTTTTTTTTTTAATATTGTTCGGCATTGCTTTGATGAAGCGAGTTTATAGAGTGCACTTCTAGGAATAATATCCTTTCGTTTGAAGAAAACAAAGTTCATGAATTGATTTGCTACAGGGATATCCTTTGCGAAGAAGAAAGTTATTAATATTAAATGCAAAAAGGGCTCTTAATCCTTTGCCAACAAGTATGGAATAATATGGAACAATAAACATGTTTTTTTTTTTGTGATAAAATCGTTAATAGGCCTTTGAATGAGTATGAATTTTGTATACAAGTCAAATGTATAGGATGGGTTGGTGAGAACAGGGATTTTTTCATGTTAACCCTTTTTACCCTAAACTCTGGAATGAGGAGTGAACAAAGAATCAGCCACTGAGACGGAAGTACCATCAAAGTAGTGACTTCACACTTCAAAAAGTAAAAAGCAATTAAAATCTAGATACAAAATTTATATAAAAAATTCAAGCTTCAGTAGAGAGGGTCGATATAGGTCCCGTTCCCGTCACTTAACTTAAGTTTAAATGATCAGATCTTCGAGGTTGAGGTTTCAATCGAGAAGAAATAAATAAATAGTATACCTAGAACCTAGGTACTTTTGGGTGTTGATCACTTTGATCCTTCGATATCATTAAATAGAAGTTCAAAAGAAGTGAAAGAAAGTGTAAGGTATATCACTGATGCGTTGAAAAATCAAAGTGTCAAAATAGAAGATAAGTATTAGTGGTTCAATAAAAGGTGTATTTCTTAGAGCATGTACTTCCGTTATGTGAATTTTTCGACAAAAACCTGAAGCGCAGTTTTCTTACAATTACATTGTTCATTCCAGGTACGAAGTTTAATCAAAATTGGTAATGCTGTTGTTGAGAAAATCACATAAAAATGTTCCAAATGTCATACAAATAGGCTCTAGCTCAAATTACAGTAGATGCACCAGTGTTGTTCCTGTCAACTTTAATTCTCTACATTTCAACGTAGACAATCGCGTCAACAATGTCGTCAATGTCAACAATCATGTTGACAATGTAAACAATTGCGTTGACAGCTCTAAGACCACAAATGAAATCATCGAGAAAGTATTGGTACAATTGATGTTTGGATATTTATGATATATTTTCTATAAAAATTAAGTTTCAAACGCACTTATTATGTCTGGTCGACCTAAAAACAAAGCTTTTGAAGAGCTAGATTTTTTATTCAGGGTGCGTGGCATCCACCCAGTTTCTTAGAATCGTTATCAATTGAATCATTATCACCAGTTGGAAGTAGGGAATAAGTCCATCGGAACTTACTTTTGGGAAAACGCAAAAAATGAATAACTTCTTTATTTGACGGTTTTTAGATTTTTGAAGTATGGATAAAATAAAGATCTCGATGTTTTAAGTTGCAATGGCAAGAGATGCATTTCTTTTGTTTATCGTTTCCTAGGACCTAGATTAGATATATCGTGTGAAAAAGCTTGGATTTATTTTCTTCTTTCAACTGAAAATTTAAAAAGCATTAGTTGGAAGAAGGAAATGAAACCGAGCTTTGTTTCGTTCTTCCAACTAATCACCGATATTTCTGTTATAAAAATGAATTTTGTTTCTTTCTTTGAACTAACCGACGCGTTTACTTTTAGAGATGACATTTGCATCAAAATTTCATTTTTGGAAATTTTGGGACTTATTTCATTCTTCCAACTGGTGATTTAATTAAATAGAGAACTTGGGACTGCTGTACGATTATGAAATACAGTAGAACAGTACGACTTGAAATGCAAACAAAAGAGAAATTGAAAGGTTGAGGTTTTCCATTTGTAGGCGTGCTATATTCCTCCACTTTCTCAGAATCGTTATGAAGCACTTCCGATTGATGTAAAAATTGAAATTAAATAGAGTGGTATGATTTAAAGTTCATATATAAAGTTGAAAATTGAAAACTGGATATTTACTATTCTTTTTCATTTTTTTACTAAATTACTCAAATTTTACAAACATTTTAGAGCTTGACCAGTTACAGTGAACCAGGGATTCAGTGGACCTGCCAAATTTTAGTGAGTAAACATTAAATCAAAAATTTCTCCCATAGTTTGAAGTTTTTTTCAGTATTAGTCTTATTAAAATATTTGAAACTAAACCTTTATAAACATAGAACTTGGTGGAGATTTAGATTAAATTATTTTTACGACTGTCTTTTTACTACACACATATGTTCTTGTAGATAGAATAAAGATTGCATATTTTTTACGAATTGTCTACATTGTCGACAAACTTAGGTCGACAATTATGAATTGTCTACATTGAATTGTCTACATGTAGACAATCATGTAGTCTACATTTATAGTCTACATGGCACAACACCGAGATGCACAGACGCACCGATGCACAGACTGACGGGAGGCATGACAAAACTAACTTTTTTGGACTTCATCGTAGCGTTGGTTTTGAGTACAACCTCGAATTTTCGTTTTCACACGAAACCAATACTAAAGGGTGCTTTTTCTAGACGTGTGGTTTTCAATCTGCCAATACTTTTTTCGGAGTTGGTCTTTTTACAGATGTCACTTGATTTATGCTGAGTTTGGTTTGCCATTTTATAATTAATAGACTTATTTCTGAACAACTTCTGCAAATTGTGCAAATAAAAAATAATGGTTCGGTTCGCGCGACGCATCGTGCGCTGCGTCCAATATTCGGTCGACATAGGGCGTTTTTCTTTTTTAGTTCAGAGTAGAGCTCTGAACAGATTCTGAACACTCCGAACATACTCTGAGCGTGCTCTGAACTGAGCGTGCTTTGCTCTGAGAGTTTTTCCTTCCTACTTTTTCCACTTGTCAAATTTGTGTTCAGCTATTCAACTCCGTCTGCTCTATCAATTTATTCTGAGCATATAGAGGGCGCTCTGAACCTGCTCTGAAAATGATCGAAGCGAAAAAAGAAACACAAAATTGGAGCTCTGAATGCTCTGAACTAAAAAAGAAAAACGCCCATAATCGCGAAATCACATGAATTCGAGCAACCATGGATCGGTTTCGCACCACGTATTCTCTAGCGGATAATGCACGTCCTCAGAGATGTACTACAATGAGCACCGAAGACGCTATTGCTGCTGTGGAGCAGAGTATCGAAGAAGACCCGAATGAGTCCATCCGCCATCGCGCGCAACAATTGGAGTTGTCAAAAATGGGCCTCTTAGCTGGAATTTATTCGAGCCAGCCGCGGCGGCCACTTGCCCGAAATCATTTTTAAAACATTAAGGCAAACCCTTATCTTTATAATAAAGCTAAATTCTTGGCCATAGCATTAAATTATATGCGTTTTATTTCTTCTTAAAAACCACACGTTTAAAAAAAAACACCCTTTACTTGCCCTGTAAACAAGTACAAATTGTATTGGAGACTTTTGTTTTCGATATCACGCTACATGCGCACCTAAACCTTCATATTTATATTAAAATTATGTATACGTTCACTCCCAAAATTTGCAGTTGGCTCTTGGTCTATAAGTTTATTTGTATTTCGTTTTAATTGTGAACCGATCAGCGAACGTTTAGATATTCATAAAATTATTTTGTTCGTATTTTACAATTTATTTTATTTCTTTGAAAATTATTAAACGAAAAACGTCGAACTCGATAGTTATTTTAGATTAATTGTTTGGAAAAAAATAAATATAGTACTCTTAACAGTTGAATCGGTCTAAAATTTAGGTTTGAATTACATTATAGCATTTTCAATCAATAATGGAAAAATTCTACAAAATCTACAGGGTGTTTTCAAGCCATTACAAAAAAAAAAAAAAAATTGTTGGCACGACAGCTCGCCTAGAATTAAGGCCTTGAGGTTCACAGTTCTCAACAATTTCTGTGTGCGTGTTAATTGGCAGGAATGGAGTGGACCTACAATTTTCTATGGACTTCGATCGAACGAGAATTTGTGACTTCCTCGCAATATGCATTACGCCCTTTCTTCAACGCCGCCGTTTATTAAATTACATTCAAAGCCATCACGAATTTCCGTTATCGATGACTCTAGAAACGAGCCAATCGTTGTTATAAGCAAATATTAATATAAGTTTTTTTGTGAAATTATAGTTCACACTTGGTTTATACAGAAATATAAATAAGACACCGTGGTTGAGCACAAGAGCTCCGCCATACTAGAAATAAGTAACAATCACGAGTACTTGGTAATCTAGTCTTCGCATTGAAAGACTTAGTTTCGTTAGTGACGTCTGCTATATAAGACTGTAATTTATTGACGTCTACTTTCTCAGATTGTGATTTAATGATTTAATGATGTCTGCTCAAAGTTAGGGAAATCTGCTATACATTTGAATTATATAAACCTAGTTATGAGAAGATATGGAACTATAAGCATATATACAATATACATACATATGTATTTCTTATATATTTTAAATTGTATTAAAATACATATAGCTATAAGAAAATTCAAGAATTGTATAGAAATTGTAAAAAACCATCAACCAAAATAACCTCGAATATATTAAAGTTTGTTGGTTCTTTGGTAAAAACCTGGGCCCGATGAGCATAATCTCAGCCTATGGCAAAAAGTATATCTCACATAAACTTGAAAAAATCATTTTTTTAGGTTGAAAGAGGCTTGGAATAGAACCCAGACCTCCAAAATGACAATATTGAGCATAAGAAAGCAAAATTTCCATTGCACTCAACAAAATCAAACACTTCTTACTCAAATAGAATACGAGTTTAATAAGGCTTTCGAAGATTTTATATGATTTTTTTGACAAGTGATACCTATGAGAAGTTATATGACTTTTGTTGTCGAATAAAGTTAATTTGTTTTTGTGTTCAATCGATATATGTAATTCATTTTAAAACTGTGTTTAGATACAACTTCGGACATAATGATGCTTTATAAATATCGTTCGAGTTCCAAATTTTTCGATAACTTTTGTATGTATTTGTGGCTTCCAGTATTGATGATTGTTGGTTTGTCAGCACAAACTACCAACTTAACGCTTATCCCCACAGAAAGTAATCAAGAGGTGTCAAATCAAAGAATATTTGATTCCTATTTACAGGTTTATTATGCGGTTATCGAATGTTTTGACAGATAAGTTGACTATGGCGTTTGCTGAATGGCACGACATAGCGCCGCCTTGCTGGAACCAGATATTTTCCGCATTCAAACCGTTCTATATACAAATTGACCGTTGATTTCCGGCCTATTTATCGAAATATTCGGCTTCAATTTTTGCACAAGTTGGATTTTGTAAGCCTTCAAAACAAGATATCTGCTTAATATGTCAAAAAAAAAAATAAAGTTAGCAAGCTAGAATTGCTAGGGACGTAAATGCTATAGGGACATTGAATCGATAAATTCTTCAACACTCTCTCCTGAACGGATGCATTATGTTTCACAGTAGGTACGTGCTCTTCTTTATTGCAAACAAGAGCACGTACAATACGGTGAATAACCATGTCAGATGGTAAATTTTCGCGGGTGTATGTAGAATATGGTGTATGTGCTCTGTAAGTTTGGTAACTACATTGAAGGAAGCTTGTCTGTCATCAGCATCACGATAAAATGCAAAGACTACACCTATACTGGGCAAAAATGACGCTGACAGATTGCAATTTGACTGTTGGTTTGACAGATAAAACTGGTCTGAAGGCAGGTATTATTTTTTTTTAATTTTCAAGACAAAATTTAGTTCGCCATTTTTAAGTATTCATTAAAAAAAAAACTTTTTTTTTTAAATTTCAAAAGATTATTTTAAAAAATTTTTGTTTTTGAATCAATTTCTTATAGAATCTTCTATATTACTTTAAAACTCCGTTACATGTTACCAAGTTAAAAATAAAATCGCCTTTTTGAGATCTCGCAGTTTTTTTTCACGGAGTAGAAACTGGAATGTAATTTTCCACCAAAACGTAAAAAACGTTGGTAATAGTTGACCACTTGACTTTTGTTATTTTTTTGTCAAACACAGTAGTATTAAACAGAATATGACCACTCCGATAAGACAATTTGACTTAAAAAGTCGTATAAAAAACATTCACCCCAATTATGAAATTCGAACTTCGCGTATCGTATCTCAAAAAGTATACATGTTATAGATGAAAAGTACTTTGTGCTTATTTACTCTGTTCGATCATTTTAAAATGATCGATTATACTTTGAAGAAATATTTTGTTTGATAAGTCAGATAAAAATTGTATAAAAAAGAGAATCTGTGCTTCTGGAGTTTATTATAAGTTTGACTGTGAAGGAAGCTAGCCAAATAGTGGCACAGAATCTATCATCAGAAGTGGGATAACCTATAAAAAAAAAAATATATACGAAAGCACAAAAAGCATAAAAATAATAATAAAAAAAAAAATTAATTAATAAATAATCTGACGATGGATGACGAAAACAATTCTGGAAATAAAGGAGATCCTGCCGCTCCAGCCTCCGAAGACCAAGGGAATACCAATAATACAATGCTCATAACAGCTGATGCATTATCTAAATTTTTTCAGATAGCTTAGCGTACAGAGCGAAAAGACGATATGGTTGGATTTCCAGTTTTTGACCCCGACCATTCAAGGGTTGACATTGTGAAGTGGTGTTCTGACATCGATGCAAGAATAGAACGTGATGGTTTGAAAGATTTTGATGTCATACCCCGAGTACGTTCGTCTTTAATGGGTCGATCTAAATCCTGGTTTGATAAATTTGGATATCAGCACTATACCTGGTCCGATTTACGATCATCAATGATTCATGCTTTTTCAAGTGGTTCGGATATCATCGCTCAGCTAAGAAAAGTTGCTAATTCTGAAAGCAACGATTTTGGATGCTATTCCGATTTTGTGATGGCTAAAATATCACAAATTAACCGTTTACCATTTCATATTCCTGAAGACAAAATAATAAAAATTGTGATTGGTTGCATATCAAACATCGGATTAAAAAATTCATTGATGTTTGTAATGCCGAATTCTATCCAGTGCTTGATTGATCATCTGTCATCTATAATTGAGCTTCCACGGGGACACAGAGATGATTCCCAATATCATAATGTTCCACTCAAAAGGTTAAATAATTTAAGACCGAGTGATGATGAAAATAATGTTCCTTTGAAGAAGCGGCCTCGTTTGCAGTCAGAAAAAAGCTGTTTTGAGTGTGGTAAGCCAGGTCATCTGAAAGCGAATTGCCCACGACTAGTTTCAAGAAATCATTATAATGGTGAAAAAAAGGAGAAAATGAAGTTATGTTCCTATTGTAATAAAACTGGACATGAAGAAAGAACATGTTGGGCTAAGCAGAATTCCGAAAAGAAGAAAGTCAATTTATGTACCAACACTTCATTATCTGAGAACACAACTGATGTTTTTATAAATGGCAATCTTTATCACTGCTTATTAGATACTGGTTCTGATTGTTCATTGATAAGGACCGATGTTGCAGATCAAATCGGCCAAGAAAGAGTTCCCCATTTGCTAAGCATACAAGGTATTTCTAATCACCCGATTCTTCTTACAGAAAAAGTGAAACTGATGGTTGAATTCGAAAATCTCAACACCGTTATTACTTTTCATATCATCGAAGAAAAATACCTTAAAAATGAAATAATAATTGGACGTAATGTGCTGAGTGATCTTTCATTGGAAATTCGAGTTGACAAACATGGTTCAAAGCTACAGCGAAAGAATCATGAGATGATATCTTCCAATATCTTAAAAAAAAATGTTGAAGAATGTGCTTTTGATAAAAACAAGGAAGTGAACAACTTATTGAAAAAGTATTCATCTTCTGTCGTTCAGAGATTCCCTCTGGCAAAAGTGAAAACTGGAGAACTGAAGATTCGACTCACCCAAGACGTTGTTGTGAATTACAGACCGTATCGCATGGCTTTTTCAGAACGAACAGTGCTTAATGAAATAATTTCTGAACTTAAAGATCACAAAATAGTTCGTGACAGTAATTCACCTTTCGCTAGCCCCGTTGTTTTAGTCAAGAAAAAGAATGGTCAACATCGTCTATGTGTGGACTACAGAGCGTTGAATCGTGCGACTGTGAAAGATCGATTCCCTTTACCAAGAATCGAAGATCAACTTGACAGATTGTCTGGCAACAAATATTTCTCATCATTGGATATGGCATCTGGATTTCACCAAATACCTATAGAAGAAGGTTCTATTGAAAAAACAGCTTTCGTCACTCCAGATGGCCATTATGAATATTCGAGGATGCCATTTGGGCTTGCGAACGCACCCGCAGTTTTTCAGCGAGCAATTAATAAGGCATTGGGAACATTAAAAGATAGAATAGCACTTGTTTATATGGACGATGTTTTGATACCATCAAAAACTATTCAAGAAGGAATGGAAAACTTGGATATGGTCATGAAAGCGTTAACTGAAAATGGATTTTCGTTGAACATTGGAAAATGTAAGTTCCTACAAACTCAAATCGAATACCTTGGACGGGAAGTTTCTGCCGAAGGAATAAGACCTGGAAAGTCAAAGATACAGGCTCTTGTTAATTCAGTCTCACCAAAAAGTGTAAAACAAATTCGACAGTTTATGGGATTATCAAGCTATTTTCGAAAATTCATCCCAGAGTTTGCGTCAAAAACTAAATGCATAACAGCTTTAACGAAGAACGATACGAAATTCAATTGGACTAATGAATGTGAAGAAGCTCGTCAATACATTATTAAGCAATTAACCAACCGGCCAGTTTTAGTGTTTTTTGATCCAAATCTTCCAACTGAGCTTCACACTGATGCTAGTGCCTTGGGCTATGGTGCTATTCTTTTTCAAACAATTAACTCTAAATTACATGTGGTGGCTTACTATAGTCAGAGTACTAAACCTTATGAAGAAAAATACCACAGCTATGAATTAGAAACGCTTGCTGTCGTCAACGCTGTAAAAAATTTTAGAAACTACATACTTGGAATCAGATTTACTATTGTTACGGACTGTAACGCATTAAAGAAAACAAAAGAAAAAAAGGATCTTGTTCCTCGAGTAGCTAGATGGTGGATCTATTTACAAGATTTTGAATTTAACATCGTGTATCGAAAAGGTAAAATTATGCAACATGCCGATTATTTCAGCCGAAATCCACAACAGAAGATATGTTATCAGCTAAACAGCTTATCGGAAAATTGGCTTACTATAGAACAAAATGCCGACACCGATTGCAAAGAAATAATCGAAAAAATTAACGGGGGAGATGAAGATACAATTTCGCAATACGTCTTGAAGAATGGGTTATTGTACCGAAAAATCCAAGGTGAAATTATCAAATTATTTGTTCCACAAAACTGTCGCTTGGCTTTGATGAGGCGCTATCATGAAGATAATTGCCATGTTGGATGGGAGAAGACATTAGCGAAGATGAGAGAACACTTTTGGATGCCTAAAATGTCAAGAAATGTAAGAAAATTTGTTGAATCCTGTCTTATCTGTTTGGTAGCGAAGAGGCCTTCTGGGAAGAAACAGTGCGAGCTGCATCCAATAGAAAAAAAAATGATACCTTTCCACACTATTCATATAGACTGTATGGGTCCATTTTATGGAATGGATAAGGAAGATTGCCGTTACATTTTGGTAATTGTTGATGCATTTACAAAATTTATAGTTTTATGTCCTTGCAGGACCTTACAAGCTAAGGAGACCGTGCAGCACTTAACAAATTTCGTTATGTTATTTGGTGTTCCTTCAAAAATTATAAGTGACCGAGGAACAAATTTTACCTGTGACCAGTTTCAAAATATTTGTAAATCTTATGGAATTGAACATCACAAAATTGCACCTGGAATTAGTAGAGCAAATGGCCAGGTCGAAAAATACGTCGACACGGTGGCGAACCTTTTGAGAACTAACCTGGAAGTTCATATGGAGTGGACAAGCTATGTTAGTCGAGTTCAATTGGCATTGAATTCGACAGTCAATAAAACAACTGGACTTTCACCATTAAAAATATTAACTGGAATCACTGGACGAACCCCTGAAATGAGTGCTTTGTTGACGAACCTTAAAATTGAACCCGAATATGAGAATGTTGATGCTATTCGTGAACTAGCTGGTAGCCGTATTCATGAAAATGCTTTAAGAATGAAAACCAGATTTGACAAAGGTAAATGTAGTCCAACCAGATTGGAAATAGGTACAACTGTTCTGTACAAAACAAATCAAATTCGTAAATCTAAATTAGATGTACAGTTTAGAGGTCCTTATGAAGTAATAGGTTTATTACCAAATGACAGATACAAATTAAAGAAAGTTAATTCTAAAAATGTAATAGTGGCTGCAAGAGAAACTATTAGGCCAGTTCCTAATGAAAATGATAAACAACTTATGTAAGGTTGTTACCTTTTTTAAAAATTTTATTAAATCATGTTATGAACAAGAACCTGTTGGTTAAAAAAAAAAAAATGAAGTACTGTGTTGTTTATTTAAAGGATGTATTGTGATTTGAGTTTTGTTGGTTGTGAATAAATAGTATAAGACATGTTGACGCCTGAGAGCTTAACCTCTGAGCTTATAAGTATTTGTCGAAGAGCAGCAAGCTTTTGAATTACAAAGGTTTGAGAATATAAGCCAAGTTTAAGTTTGAGTCTTAAACCTCTGAGCCTATAGTTTATGGAATGATGTTTTTAGAGAAAATGTGTGTGTTTATGATGCGAGACAAGTTTAAGCTTGTGAGCTGAACCTCTGAGCTCATGGAAGTTGAAAATGCATGTTTTCATCGAGAACGATGCAAATTGCAGGATGGCCGTGTTATAGATGAAAAGTACTTTGTGCTTATTTACTCTGTTCGATCATTTTAAAATGATCGATTATACTTTGAAGAAATATTTTGTTTGATAAGTCAGATAAAAATTGTATAAAAAAGAGAATCTGTGCTTCTGGAGTTTATTATAAGTTTGACTGTGAAGGAAGCTAGCCAAATAGTGGCACAGAATCTATCATACATATGTATCGTATTGTATTTGAAGCGCATATTATGAAAGTCGTATGCGATGAATACGACTTCTTTTAAAGCCAACGCCTATTAACATATGTATTTTAATATTTAAATGTCAAATTTTCAAAAAAAAATTAAGTCAATAGAATTGTTTTTCTTTGAAGATGGCAATAAAGGTCGAAGGGAAGACTTATTAACAATTCGAAGATCGATTTGATATAAATCTGATCCCATGAACTTAGAGGATTCCTATAGTCTAGTGGAAAGTATTTTGTGTTTTTTTTTTTTAAATCAAAAAAATTTACTGCGAATTTCGTAATAATACTAAAATCTGCCTCGGGTATGCGATGAAATGCGTTCGCCTAATTTCAGAATTATGACTTTATTTACTACGACTAAATGTAAGGAAGATGATTCAAAGTGACTTTCATAATAGGGATGTTCGAAAAAGTCGTATATTTTTGCTAAATACGAATTTCATAATTTGGGTGATTGCAAAAAATAACTCCACGACCTCGTTTATGTATGACTATCAATTCATTGTGTGAATGATGTGAATGCTGTTCTTAGAAAATTATTTTAGTTGTTGGTAAAGCATCATGCACATTTTTGTTAAGGGATTTCTTCTTTATTATCTTGTTGAATTTCTAAAGGGTGTTTTTTTTTTTAGTGGCAGAGTTTTTATATTGACAACACTATTTTCCGTGACAGCCAATTTGACAGTTCTTGGTTGTTTTGGTAAGTTTGGTTTGGCAATTCATCATGAATAGACTCAAACCAGAGCAAAGTTTTCAGTATTTTATGAAATTTATTTTGAAGAACATGGTTCAATTCGAGAATTTCACCGGGCATTTCATTTGCAAATTTTGTTTAGTGATGAAGCATACTTTTGGTTAAATGGATATGTCAATTAACAGATTTGCCGCATTTAGAGGAATAATAATCCGCAAGATATTGTCCAAACACCACTACATCCCGAAAAAGCCAATTGATCCGTAAATAAAGGGTTTTCCAATAAGAGGTGTTATTTTGATATTCAAAGAAAAATGGCATTTTTTGAGATAAATGATCGGATGTTTATTTCATTATAAAGAGGTATGCCGTTAATAATGGAACACAACATCAGCCAAATGGCCGCCACGACCACGCTTACAGGACCATATCCTTTTCATGAAATTTTCCATAACCAAATCGCAAAGTGGCTGCCCTATGTCCTCGATAGCCTCACGAATTCCATCTTTGAGGTCTTGAATCGACGTTGGGCTGTTGGCGTAGACCTTATCTTTCACGTGGCCCCAAAGGAAGAAGTCGCAAGGTGTTAAATCACAAGATCTCGGTGGCCAATTGTGATCACCTCTTCGAGAGATAACACGGTCCGGAAACTTTTCCCGTAAAAGATCGATGGTTTCATTGCTTGTGTGGCACGTAGCGCCGTCTTGTTGAAAGTAAACGTTGTCCAGATCAATACCATCCAATTCCGGCCATAAAAAATCATTAATCATCTCTCGATAGCGCAATCCATTGACCGTAACTGTTGATCCAGCCTCATTTTCGAAAAAGTAAGGTCCAATGACCCCGCCGGACCATAAACCGCACCAAACAGTCACGCGTTGAGGATGGAGAGGCTTTTCAACAATAACTCTTGGGTTTTCCGAGCCCCAGATGCGACAGTTTTGCTTGTTGACGTAGCCTCCGAGGTGGAAATGGGCCTCATCAGTCAAGATGATTTTTCGATGAAATTCCGGATCATTTTCATGCATTTCAAGGACCCAATCAGCAAAGACACGACGTTGTTGATGATCAGCCGGCTTGAGTTCTTACGTTAACTGAACTTTATAAGCCTTAAGACCCAAGTCTTTATGCAAAATACGGTGTAATGACGTTTGTGGAATGCCTAATTCCAAAGAACGACGAGGAATGGACAAACCTGGGTTTTCTTCAACACTTTATGCTACAACAGCAATATTCTCAGTTGTTCTTGAGCGACGTGCACGGGTTTTATTCTTCACATCACTAACTTGTCCCAACAGCTCGAATTTGTCCACCAATTTCTGTATTGCGGTCCGACAAGGTTCTTCACGACGACCCAAAAATGTTTTAGTTTTACGAACCGTCTCTGCCAAATTTTCACCATTTTTTTAGTGAATTTTAATAATTTCAAAGCGTTGTTGAAGCGTGTATCGTTCCATTTTTATTAATGACGTAGTTTCTCCTTGTCAAATGTCAAAAAATGACAGCTTCAAAAGTGACAGCTACCGAAATAGCGGGCTATTCAAAATAACACCTCTTATTGGAAAACCCTTTATTTTCAAAAACAATTATGGTCAGAACATTAAGCACACAGAATCAACGGTGAACGGCACAAAGACACGATTTCTACTTTTCTCGTGTCTCAATTGGAAGGCATTAAAGTTGAGGACTTGTGTTTTCGGCAGAACGGCTCGCGTCGCCACATTAGATTATTTTCTCTTGATTTATGTAAGGTCGCATGCATATTTAGCATAATTAAGCATTTGAAAGCCAACATTCGACGAATTATTGCCAAAATACAGACTGATTTACTGCCAAAAGTGTATAAAAATTGTACCTCCAGATTACGCGGCATATACGCCCCAGCCGTGATATGCTCAAAATGATATTTAAACTTTAATACCATAACATTATTTTTCAAATAAATCCAATTTAATATTAAAAACATTTTCATATGTTTTTATTTCAATTTAAAGTTCTCTGTCTCTCAAAAAAAAAAACACCCTGTATTAACAACTTCTCAGGAATGAACAGCCAGAAGCACTATTATTATTTAAATAAATATTAATAGAATTATAGTCATATGGTTTGAAAAGGATAAGCAAGTGTAATGGAATGGATAAGCAGTGTAATGGAATCCATTGAGTGCGTGTTAAACAAAGGAACGAGTTGGCTGTGAAACTGAAAAATGACTATGGAGCGGAGGTCTGGAAAATAAACGAGCTGAAAAACATAGCTAGAAATCATAATAAAAAAAATTATCCGAGGTAGTTTCAAACAAGACCTTTAATCTTAAGAGAAATGAGGCATAAGCATGTTTTGCTATATAGGTATATAATACGTATATATGCATAATCTTCAAAACAAACAAAGGTTACTACTTGTTTAAAAAAAATAAACCTTTCCCTAGAAATTGGAATCACCTTTTATTAATTAAAGGCAAATACGTATGTAGGTATATATCTTCAAAAACAGGATAAAGTCATGCAAGAGGAAAACCAATGAAAACGTATGTATTTACACAAACAAAAATGGTACGTAAAGTTTCGAAGAAGGATACTTGTGGTATCGGATAGAGAAAACTAATTTGATTATCTTTTTTTATTTAACAACAAAAATAAACCTAACAAGATCAACAAAGTGAAACAAAGAAGAAATTCAAAACAATAAATTAAAATATACCCCTAATAACTATTCTGATTTTCTTCAAAGTTAAACTTTTTCATTCATCTTGAATTTATTAAGAACCCGTGGAAACATTCAGATTTTAAATCAATTTGTGTTTAGTCAGTTTCGTCAAAATTGAAAAAAAAAAATTAAGGCTTTTGTAAGGCGCCATTTCAATTAAATTTCTATTAAATACGCTAATTGTTTATCATTATATTGTCATCCCCTTATCGATTCAAGATAATTAATGTAAATGGCTTTCAAAGTTAATTTTCAGGGTTTTTCTAAACAAATAACAGTTTAACCTATTAAATCCTTTTAAATCTCATTATTATCAAATTTGAATTAACTCAAAGAAGAAGATACGCGTACTTTATTTTTGATGCTCTTATGAAACGTATATTATGCGTGGTAGGAAAGGATACGTATTAATTTCATTGAAATTCAAATTGACGTAATTCAATTACTCTCTAGTTGGATGTAGACGATTTCCAAGAACATTAATGTAATTGTAACTTGTCATTTAATGAAATTGAAACTGACTTTTGTATATATGTGTGTACTGCACACCCGAAAAAAAATAATATTTTGCTTTTAAACTTTCACAAACCAAAATGTATATTTGACTAATGTAGGTACACTGGGGCGTATGTGGAATATTATTTTATTTATACTTTTAAAGTTCAGATTAAAGTCTTTTTTTCTTTTGAAAGCCCTGAGAATTTTATTTTCAAAATAAATCACATTTTTTTTTTGAATTCATTATGTAAATTTAAATCAATGAAGAAGTCATTTGAAACATAATGTTGTATAGAGTGACGATAAGTTAGAAATGTTGGTAGATATTGAACAACAAAAAATTGATACTACACAACATAGAAATATATTAGAATAAAATGGACAACTGGGTCACACGTGCTTGCTCTTTTAAATACCGTCACATGGTGGTTTTAAAGTCGGAATATTGTTAGCTAATTCATTTTATTTAAAAAGAAATAAATTTTTTATGGGAGTCTCTATTTTATGCGACCTGCAAGAGAATAAGTAAGTTGAAAGTTATTTAATGTGAGAGACCAATATAGCACCAACAACTTCTGAAATTGTATACCCTCTGATTTCTTTAAACAAAAATTATTTTTAAAAATTAATTTAATTGGCGGTCAGCCATAAGCCGAATAGGGGGAATAACATGTAGCATACGAAAACATGCACGTGCCGTAACTATTCGGACTGGTGGAAGTGTGATCATAGCCTCTTCGCGGCGGCCGCTAGAAACAAGCCTTTAAAAAGGTTTGGCTAATATGATCAGGCTGGTTCCACAGGTTGGCAACAGGTTAATTCCCTGTTCCGTAAAACAAGAAGAATTACGAGACCAGCAACAAGCCTCGGAAACGGACTGATCTCACGACGACAACCCACGCAAAGAAAACGGAATAATGATTTACGAATTTTCTTATGGAACGTACGATCGCTCTATAGAGCTCGAGCTGCTCAGCAGCTAGCCGATGCCCTGTCAAAATATAAAGCTGACATAACAGCACTTCAAGAAATAAGATGGACAGGGAATGGTGTTCTACAGAAGAAAGATTATGACTTATACTACAGCTGTCATACAAAACACCATGTGCTCGGGGTAGGCTTCCTAGTCGGCGACAAAATGAAGTCTGCCATCATCGGCTTTAACGCTATAAGCGAAAGGCTATGCACCCTTCGCGTGCGAGGCAAATTTAAGAACATCAGCCTCATTAACGTTCACGGACCTACGGAGGAGTCCTCAGACGAAGAAAAAGAGACTTACTACGAACAAGTCGAGAGGGCCCTCAATGCCTGTCCAAGGTATGACGTAAAAATCATCCTTGGGGATTTGAATGCAAAAATAGGTCGGGAGCCGGTATTCAGGCATTACGCAGGCACCCATAGTTTGCATGAGAACACTAATGACAATGGACTTCGAGTCTTAGAATTGGCAGCATCGAAAAACATGGTCGTTGCGAGTACCAGGTTCCCGCGTAAAGATATCTACAAAGCCACCTGGGTATCACCTGATGGAGTCACTCGTAACCAAATTGACCACGTGTTGATAGACCGTCGCCACTACTCGAACTTGATGACGGTACGAACGTACCGAGGTGCCAATATCGACTCGGATCACTATCTTGTTGGTATGGTTTTCCGAGGGCGGATTGCCTTGCGAAGACGTATTGCATCCGCCGATCAGGTTCGAATCAACACGGCTGCTCTGCGCAATGAAAACACCAGTAACACCTTTGGTAATGCGTTAGGACTCGCCCTAGAACTGGGTAGAGTAAGTCCTGGAGCCAGTATGCTGGGCGTAGATGAGAAGTGGACACGCCTTAAGAATACTGTCATTAGTACTGCCAACTCCATCTTAGGCAGTAGTCGTAGAAATCGGAACGACTGGTTTGATGATGAATGCAAGCTAGCGACTGAACGTAAGAATGTTGCGTACCGAGCAATGCAACAATCTCATAGAACGCGGGCACGCGAAGACGAATATAAAGAGCTCAGAAGAATTGAAAAACGGCTTCACAGACAGAAAAAATCAGCCTGGGAGAAGAACATAATCTGTGAAATAGAGAAAAGCCGAGAGCGAGGTCCGCACCAGGCGCGGAAGTTCTACCAATCCGTCCGAAACATGACGCAGTACACACCACGCTGCACATACTGCAAGGACGGAGAGGGAAATCTGATCACCGATCCTCAAAGCATACTGGAGCGATAGGAAGTGTACTTCAATGAATTGCTAAATGGTCAGCTCACTGCAGAAGTGGAGGCTCCACTACTTCAAGAAGAGTACCCTATGTTGACGCCACCAAGCATAGAAGAGGTTGAGAAGGCTATAGGCCGGCTAAAGAAAAACAAAGCCCCGGGAGCCGATGGTATACCAGCCGAACTATTTCAACACGGTGGGCCAGCTTTACGTCAAGCAATTCATGAGATTATAGTGCACGTGTGGGAGCATGAAGAAATTCCAGAAGACTGGCGAAAAGGTATCATTTGCCCCATACATAAGAAGGGAGATGTCACAACGTGCAGCAATTATAGAGGTATCACGTTGTTGAGTACCGCCTATAAGATACTCTCCTCTATCCTACAAGACCGGATAACCCCATACGCTAAAACCATCATCGGACAATATCAGTGTGGTTTCATTCCAGGCAAATCAACAACTGATCAGATCTTTACCCTTAGGCAGGCGATGGAAAAATGTCTAGAATTTAACATCCCAACATACCACCTGTTTATAGACTTTAAGGCCGCCTACGATAGCATAGCCAGGGTAGAACTTTACAAAGCCATGAGAGAATTCGGCATCCCAAATAAATTGACACGACTATGTAGGTTGACCATGACCAACGTAACAAGCCAAGTAAAAATAGCCGGATTGCTATCCAAACCAATCAACTCAATCAACCAATCAATGGACTCCGACAAGGGGATGGTTTGGCCTGCCTCCTCTTCAACCTGGCGTTGGAGAAAGCAATCCGTGACTCTGGCACGGCAACAAGAGGGACCATCGTCAACAGGTCCAGCCAGATACTGGCTTACGCAGACGACATCGACATCATCGGAAGAACTGAGCAAGCTGTTCATGATTCCTTCATCCAGATCGAGCAGGCGGCACAAAATCTGGGGCTGCACATTAGTGAAGGGAAAACAAAGTTCATGGTGGCGTCGAATGCGAGAGGAGCAGTTGGTCAAACAATCAAGGTAGCGGAGCTCGAATTTGAAGTGGTGCAATCCTTTAAATACCTTGGGTCAATAGTAGCAGCCGATAACAATATAGAAGAAGAAATACGCGGGCGGCTTCTCAAATCCAACAGAGCCTATAGTCTGTCAAAGCTCTTCAAATCCAGAAATCTCACCATAACTTCAAAACTGCTGCTGTACAGGACCATGGTCCTGCCAGTACTCACATATGGATCCGAGACTTGGGTGCTTAGCAAAAGGCACTCTGACCTCTTAGCCGCGTTCGAGAGAAAAGTCTTAAGGAGAATTGTTGGCCCCATATGTGAGGAAGGACGATTCCGGAGACGGTACAATCATGAATTGTACGCAATCTACCTTGAAGCAGATATCGTGACAAAAATTAAGCTCGGTAGACTCCGGTGGGCAGGGCACCTAGGTCGCATGAGCGAAGAGGAACCTGCTCGGAAAGTTCTTTGTGGTACATTCTATGGTAGACGACAGCGTGGTAGACCATGCTTGCGCTGGAGAGATGGCGTAGACCAGGACGCCCGGAGCCTTGGGGTGCGCAACTGGATGGCGGCGGCTCGAGACCGGGATGGGTGGAGAGACTTGTTGAAGGAGGCCAGGACCGGACCCCGGTTGTCGAGCCGACGATGATGATGATGATGAATTTAATTTAAAAATATCCACAAACTTCCTTTCATGTGTTAGCAAAATGTGGTTATAAAGGGTGATTTTTAGGCTGGTTTGGTTTTGGCAACACTGGTTTTGACAGCTGACGTGTGTTAAGTACCTTGTGGCACTGTCAAACAGCTTCAGTTGGGTTTGCAATTTAACCATGGATCGTCTTACAAATGAACAACGCTTGCAAATTATTGAATTTTACTATCAAAATTCGTGCTCGGTTCGAAATGTTCATCGCGCGCTGCTTGTGTTCAGCGATGAGGCTCATTTTTGGTTGAATGGGTACGTAAATAAGCAAAATTGCCGCATTTGGAGTGAAGATCAGCCAGAAGCATTGCAACAGCTACCAATGCATCCCGAAAAAGCCACTGTTTGGTGCGGTTTATGGGCCGGCGGCATTATTGGGCCTATTTCTTCAAAGATGATGCGAATCGCAGCGTTACTGTCAATGGTGAACACTACCGAGCGATGATAACAAACTTTTTTTTGCCCGAAATGGAAGTTCTTGACTTGCATGATATGTGGTTTCAACAAGACGGTGCCACATGCCACACAGCACGCGAAACAATGGCGCAATTGCGAGGCGAGTTTGGTGAACAGTTAATTTCACGTTTCGGGCCGGTCAATTGGCCGCCTAGATCGTGCGATTTGACACCATTAGATTATTTTTTGTGGGCGTATGTCAAGGCTAATGTCTATAGGAACAAGCCCGCTTCGATTGACGCACTGGAAGCCAACATCCATGCATTCATTCGTGAGATACCGGCCGATATGTGTGAAAGAGTATGCCAAAATTGGACTCAGCGGATGGGCTACCTGAGACGCAGCCGCGGTCAACATTTGCATGAAATTATCTTTAAATATTAAATTGCAAGGTTCAAACTATCGATTCAAATAAATATTTCATTCATTTTTTCGAATTTTTTGTGTTTTTTTTTTTTAAAAAAGTTCTAAACCTCTTAAAGAATCACCCATTATTATTTTAAATCGAAAATTGTCTTAAATCGAGTTGGGAACAAAATTCCGCATCACAAAATCCCAGCAGCACGAAATCCCACAGCACAAGATCCCGCAGGATCTACTACAGTGCGACAGTGCATACAATTTTTCTTTTCCATAGGAATTGGTGCCTCGATTGTATGAGGATCACGAAGAATGAAGTTTCCTACTATTTTTTCTGGGCTGACGACTATGGTTCGGTGTCTGGATCTGGTCGGTCGATGGCAGTGGGTGTGATGGGGGAGGTTCTGGAGTTGGGTCTGGAACTGGGACATAGGTTCTGGCCCTAGACCTGGGAAACAGGTTCTGGTCCTCCCAAGTAACATCGTTGGAGCTATTAGAAGCAAAACTGTTCTTCTACAGTTTTTATATAGCGAAATCCAAAGCTACTGCTCTGTCAGAGATTATTTCACAGCTCCCTACATTTAATTTGAAAAAAATGTTCTATAATCGAAGTTTTAGATCATTTTAAGCTATATTAACTTTACAACCCTTCCATATTTAAAAATATGCTCCTTAATACAGTTCATGCGATCTTGCAACGAACAAACTCTTAATATCAGCATCCATAGAGACATTGTCAAGCTGATAACAACATATGTCCAAAATACTATTGCATGATCTTTCAAAATGTCATAGCTTTTACAGAGCTACACTGAAAGCGCCTATAGAGTTGAATTACTAATATTCTCACACAAACTAGTGATGTCAAAAAATGCATCAACAGAGCTACAATGATGCATATATAGAGCTGAATAAATAAATACTACTCCTCTTTCAAGACCATTCAACCAATCATATTATAGGGTGTTATAAACTAGAACAAAAAACAAAAATTATTTCAACTGGAAAACTTAAACCAGTTGAAAATAAATTAATTTCTTAAGTTCGTCGGCTTGCGATGATATAGTGGAATTACTGGCAATGTTTGTCGAAAATCACCTGCTAGAAGAATCATCGCACCACCAAACCGGTTTTGGTTTTTTTTTTTTTAAATCATGCCTCCTTATATTTTTTATTTGCCACTGTGCATTCATCCCAAACGATCAATTTGCTTTGCTGCAACACTTTGGCTATCACAAAATTCCTCGAAAGGTTACAAGTTGGAGTTTTTAATAATTTGCATGTTCAACGGCATCTTGAGTTCTGAACGAGTTGTTTAACCGCCTTCCAACAACGTGGCTGCAATACCTGATGAAGTAAGTGCAATTCCATTTTTCGATCGAATCGTTGCCAATATCAATGATATTAAAAACGTTTTTCAGTTCCACCGAGAGCATCTAAAAAAAAAATATTTTTGTTTCTGATTTAAAGGGACGTTTCTTTGGACGGCTTCTCTCAATGCCTCGGAATCGTATTGGGTGTCGCGTCTCAACTCATGATTTAATTTTTTAGTTCTTGCTGATAATAGATTTTTATAATCGTCTTGAAATTTATTTATTTATTTTCTTTTTTTGACAACCAACTGACACTTTTACACTTTTTACTTGCTGTATAGGACAAGTATTGGTTTCGTATAAAAAAAAAATCGAGGTTATAATCAAAACTAACACTACGATAATCGAGAAGTCCGAGAAAGTGGGTTTCGTCATGCCGTCCGTCAGTCTGTGCGTCGGTGCGTCACACAGTGGTGCGAGAGCGGAAAAAAGTCTTTTGAAAAAGTCATATCTATCCTTTTAAACTTTATGTTTAAGTACTCTTAGATAACCCAAGTGTATGATTTCAAAGTATTTTTTAATATATATATTGTATGTTCTGAATTACAAGCCCTCAAAGTTGAAAAATAATTTTAATCGAATCGCAAACCGTATTTTCAACAAATTTTGAGATGTTTTTTTCCGAAGTTCCTTTAAATAAATTCTCAGCTTCTTAAATAATTTAATTGGTCTATTTTCGATTATCTAAAAATAAAAAAAAAATATTGATTATTTATAAAAGATACCTTCTTTAAGTAGCCTGAAGCTTTAGTTCTAAGAAAAAATGCTTTTTTTTTAAACTTTTTGATTTAAAAAAAAAATTGTTTCAACTTTCAACTCAATTTTCTTGAAAACAACACACGAAAAATAATATAGTTTCATGATATTTTTAAATTATATGATAGAGCTTAATACAAAATAAAGAAAAGGATTATGGATAATTTATTTTTTTTTTATAATTTTTCGCTAAAAGTAGGGCAGGCATGGAGAACCAACAATGAACCAGAAGAAGAAAATTCAGCAGGAGTTTCGTGAAAAACTGGGCATCATTGTCGATCTTGTAAAACAAGATACGGGGGCAAGTAATGACGGCAACACCGCCAGCAGATTTTTTGCAAATCCAACCATGACTTCAGAAATCACTGGAGTTAGTGAATCCCTAATTCGGGGGTTTGCTGTTATCCTTGAAGTAATAACGTCGAATGAAAAATTAGATTTCAAAAAATATGCAGCTTACACGTGGGAAACTGCTGAACTGTTTGTTGAGAAATATAAATGGTACGCTATGCCAGCAACCGTACATAAGGTTTTGATCCATGGAGAAGAAATAATTAAAAGCTGTGCATTTCCTGTCGGATCGCTCTCCGAGGAAGCCCAAGAAGTAAGGGTTATAAAGCCTACCGCAGGTTTCAGTCAAAAAAATGCAGCCGAATATACTGATATCCTCAGATCCAATAATAAAAGGTTTAAGGCCACAGGCAAAAAAGAAAATACTTCCAATCAGCGCAGACGCTAAAAACCTCATTTTAGCATTTAAAATTACTACTTCATAATTGTTTTTTATTTATTTTTTTTTGTATGTATTTATCTATTTATTTATTTAATTTTATAATATACATAGTTAATAATAATATTTTATTCAAAGTAAAAAAATAAGATTTTACTAAAAAAAACTTTTATTTAAATATAACATCAAAACCCTCAAATTTTAGAAAACTGTCAATAACTTTGTTTCTAATTATTTTTTTTTTCAACCAAATATGTATAAGACTAATCTAAACATGTTTGCCAAATTTCATTTAAATCCGTTGAACCGTTCAGATAAAACAGACTTTTTTCCGCTCTCCCAAACAAACCGAACCACTGTGCGTCGGTGCGTCCCTTGTAATTTGAGCTAGGGCCTAAACGGGTGGACGGATTTGCATGAAATTTGGTACAGAGCATTTTTATGTGATTCCCTAGAGGGAAAATTCGAATTTTTGTGCTTTCTTCAAATTTTCTCGAAAACGGCTCTGCACGATTTTGATTAAACTTCGTACCTGTAATAACCAAGTCAATTGGAAGAAAACTGCATTTCAGGTTTTTCTCAAAAAATTCACATAAAGGAATTAGGTATTCCACGTTTTTTGAGAAAATGGTCTTATTTTTTGGGTTATTCGCTTATATCTCTGCCATGGTTAAATAGATTTTTTTTATAATTTTGCAATCTGATGCTTCTCAATAATTTAAACAATATTGCATTTAAAAAGTTTTAAAAACATTATTTTATAAACAAAACAAAATCAAACAAAAAATCAATTTTTTAGTGCTTTTGACTCTCTTAATATTTACTTGTTAATATATACATCATGCATCTTCAATGTGGGATTACATACAGTATTTAACTACAAGAGCAAGTTCGTGCGATCAAGTCGTGCATATTTTTTTATTTGTGAAACAGAACTGTTTTGTATTCCAACAAAAAAAGATCGGACCTCATACAACAACTATGAAATAGACAAATTTCTGAACGCACCTATAAATATTTCACAAACAAGTGGCAATTTAAAAAAAAAAAAAACATTTTGTATTGGAAAATTAAATTTGTTGTTTTTAGTATTCTCCGTTACTTATTATTTATGTTTCTCATCCTTTAAACCTTCCCTGAAGTTTCACAAATATTTTAAGATCAAAATTAGAAAAATCGGTCCAGCCATTCTCGAGTTTCTGCGAGACAAATGAACAGCAATTAAATTATATATTTATAAACAAAGGTTAAAAATCCTTAAATGATATTTTCTTTAAAAATATCCATCTATTTGGAATTCTAACTTTTTATTTTCAATTTCTCGGCAAAAAGTATTTTAACCAAAATTGTAGAAAATGCAATTTTCTACGGTAAAAGTATTAAACTTTTTTTTGTGAGACCTATGGTTTACACCACCTTTTCCAAAGACTGAATTAGACAAATTTTTTTCTGAAATAAACATAGAGGGTAAACCATATGGTTGTAAATAGACATTTTAAGTGCATATTGTTATTTTAAGGAACATGAAAATCCTGTCTCTATACATATATATAAATTGCTAATCAGAACTTTACTTAGACAATGTGTAACAAGCCCTTAATCGTCAGTGTCTTACCACTTTTGTTGCAGAAATTTCTTTGGAAATATGAGTAAAGCACGAAGTAAAAGTTAAGTTAGAACTCTAAGCACTCATTTATGTAAATACCCTAGGAAATCCAAACTAAATAGTTTGTTTACTGAAAATAATAATTACACGTTGGGAAATAATTCCTTTGAAGTTATATCAAACTTTTCATTCAGAAAATACCTGTGTTACCATTAGAATGAAACTTCAATTCCTCTACCCACACTAATACATAAACAAAAGAGAACAAAACTAAATTCAAATTGGTTTCTGTTTTCGTGGTGCTTATAAAAACACTAATTGTTGTGTTGGATTATAACATGAGATCCATTAAATTTATGATTCACGTGTAGGTTGCTAATTCAGCTGGGTACTATTTGAAAAGTTTTACGAATTTAAATTCCACATTTTTCAAGCATATGTACGATTGTACGTACATATTATAAATATGATTAAATAGATGATAACCTTAAACATTTTTTTTATATAGAATGGACGACTGAGTCGAACGTAACTGCTCGTGAAAGCTATTGTATAGTCTTGTATATGTATGTATATGTTGATGTTCTTTTTTAAAAATTAGTTTTCCGTTTGAAGTCGAGAATGTGGGTAATTGTAAACAATTTCATATATTTTTTTGATAGATTGCAGTTAAGATTTTTTAAATTTTGTAATTGAAAATTTAACGAAATAAAGAGGTGTTATTTTGATATTCAAAGAAAAATGGCACTTTTTGAGATAAATGATCGGATGTTTATTTCACTATAAAGAGGAAGGTATGCCGTTAATAATGAAATACAACATCAGCCAAATGGCCGCCACGACCACGCTTACAGGACCATATCCTTTTCATGGAATTTTCCATAACCAATACGCGAAGTGGCTGCCCTATGTCCTCGATAGCCTCACGAATTCCATCTTTGAGGTCTTGAATCGACGCTGGGCTGTTGGCGTAGACCTTATCTTTCACGTGGCCCCAAAGGAAGAAGTCGCAAGGTGTTAAATCACAAGATCTCGGTGGCCAATTGTGATCACCTCTTCGAGAGATAACACGGTCCGGAAACTTTTCCCGTAAAAGATCGATGGTTTCATTGCTTGTGTGGCACGTAGCGCCGTCTTGTTGAAAGTAAACGTTGTCCAGATCAATACCATCCAATTCCGGCCATAAAAAATCATTAATCATCTCTCGATAGCGCAATCCATTGACCGTAACTGTTGCTCCAGCCTCATTTTCGAAAAAGTAAGGTCCAATGACCCCGCCGGACCATAAACCGCACCAAACAGTCACGCGTTGAGGATGGAGAGGCTTTTCAACAATAACTCTTGGGTTTTCCGAGCCCCAGATGCGACAGTTTTGCTTGTTGACGTAGCCTCCGAGGTGGAAATGGGCCTCATCAGTCAAGATGATTTTTCGATGAAATTCCGGATCATTTTCATGCATTTCAAGGACCCAATCAGCAAAGACACGACGTTGTTGATGATCAGCCGGCTTGAGTTCTTACGTTAACTGAACTTTATAAGCCTTAAGACCCAAGTCTTTATGCAAAATACGGTGTAATGACGTTTGTGTTATGCCTAATTCCAAAGAACGACGAGGAATGGACAAACCTTGGTTTCTTCAACACTTTGGGCTACAACAGCAATATTCTCAGTTGTTTTTGAGCGACGTGCACGGGTTTTATTCTTCACATCACTAACTTGTCCCAACAGCTCGAATTTGTCCACCAATTTCTGTATTGCGGTCCGACAAGGTGCTTCACGACGACCCAAAAATGTTTTAGTTTTACGAACCGTCTCTGCCAAATTTTCACCATTTTCTATAGTGAATATTAATAATTTCAATGCGTTGTTGAAGCGTGTATCGTTCCATTTTTATTAATGGCGTAGTTTCTACTTGTCAAATGTTAAAAGATGACAGCTTCAAAAGTGACAGCTACCGAAATAGCGGGCTATTCAAAATAACACCTCTTATTGGAAAACTCTTTACAATATTTTTGTATAAAATATTATAAAAATTACTTTAAAAATTAAAAAAAAAAAAAACGGTTAATATTATTATGTTTACATTTACCAAGTTTGTTTTTATTTTTATTCTAATTTATGGGGTAAATGTAAACAGCAATGTGAATCATCTTGAAGTTTTGGAACAGAGGCTTTATGTTATTATAAACAACGTATTGGGCTTTCACAACTCGGAAATCTTGTTTATATTATTCCAGGGCAACCATTTGATGATAGTCAAAGGATACGCATAATATTTGAAGGTTATAATTTTGATATTCTCAGCATTTGGCAACGTCATCCAATGAGTATTTCGCAACAAATCATTTAAAATAACACACTTAATTTTTTACAACTGTTAATTTCCAACCAAGATACAGGGTCCGCCAAATAACTTCTTTTTTTTTTTGAAAATGGCGCAAAACAACGAGTTTAGCTTCGGCTGTGTGGCACGTAGCGCCGCCCGTCCTGTTGAAACCAAATGTTGCCAATATCCTCCTCTTCACTTTTTGTGAACAAAAATTCGTTCAACATGGCCCCCGATAACGATCGCCATTGACTGTAACGGCCACTCCTTGCTCATTTTCGAAAAATGGCCCAATTATGCCTCTGAACCAAAATCCGCACCAAACAGTGACTCGTTTTGGGTGTATCGGCTTTTCAATGTATGCGTGCGGGTTTTCTGTGCCCCAAATGCGACAATTTTGCTTGTTTACTACCCGCCAAGATCAAAATGAGCTTCATCTGAAAAGATGATTTTTTTGGCAAAATCGGCATCTTCTCTAAGTCGATCGCAGGCCCACTTAGCGAAGCGTATACACAACCATATTCGTTCAGCGGAAGAATAAAGCTAATCAAATCTGTCAAATCAGACATGAGCTAAGTGTTACCATTCACAAAATAAGCACTAGTTGAAAAAAAACGTTAGATGGCGGACCCTTTATTGATGTGTAAACATCTATGCTGGCGGTAGAGTGAAAAAAAAACGTGAACGTTCATGTGCAACGTTACGTCGTGCAACGTTACGCTGTGCAACGTTACGATCTGCATACTAAGATGGGTGCGTTCAGTGATCCGCGCACGTTGATGTTTACACATATTAACCGTGAGTCCCGGCACTCACACAATTTTTTTATGTTTACAATTACCCCAAAAATGTATGTGACATGAATGTTACAGATAATAAATGCGTCTGAAGATTTATTCAGTGAATGCGTTCAAGACTGCATTATTTGTATTGAGTTTGAACTCTGTTTACATTTACCTCTGTTTACATTTACCCACATTGACCCTATATAGCTTATATTAAAGCTGTGATGTACCTTTTGTCTGAGGCTGAGGTTTCGCTCGTCGGTTTGCCTGGGTTCGTCCCAAAGTAGTACAAAGTTTAGAGTTAAGTCTTTATTTCCTTAAATAAAATCCAAAATCGCTTAACATATAACTTTAACAACTTAAATACTTAAATATATTTCAATGTTGGTTCTATACTCCTGGCTCAGCTTCTGGTCACGCCCTTGCGTCTTGGTTAGTTATCTGGCCGTCCGCCCTCCTGGTACTGTTGGTTTCGGGTTGGATTACTACCGGCGAATATCGCAGTTACTTCTGTTAAATATCTCAGTTATTACTGGTAAATATCACAGACAAATCCGGTAAGACTCCTGGTTGACTGTTTTGTTGAAAGACCCCTTACCACTGGTGGGGGGAAGTCTTGATTCGTGCTGGCTGGTCTTATACCGTGACCAACTGGTATGCTGGCTTCTGATACACTATGATTTTGTCGATTGTATGACCGTCTCTTATCCTATTTCGACGGCCAATTCGAATGTGAGCCGTAAGGCGATGAAATGTAAAATTCCATGTTGTAATTTGTTATTTACGACGTCATCATTTCTTGGCCTGTATACTGTTTGCATATATCAAGAACAAAGGGATGGGTATGGTGTTCTTTGCCATGGTAAATATAACAGGCGAGCGGAAAGAGGTTTGTACATTGTATTAATTTGTATTGCTCACCGTCGGAGTTGTGGAACATCTCCTTGTGTGCTGAATCTCTATTACCACCATGGCCTATGTAAGGGCAGCGGCAAGAGGGTAATAGATCTTGCTCCATATCGGCAGGAGAAATTTCACTATTCAGGAGGGTGAGTGGATCTTGTTAATTTTCAAGAGCAGAAATTCACCATCGAGGTTCTTGATCGTCGTCCAGCTCCAGATGCTGTCTTCAGTGGAGTTCTTTCTCCTTGTCGTCTATTTTCTTATCAAACCTACCACACTTAGTTGTTGTATGTAGGTGGTCAGTGTGGTGAGTTTCTATTTCTACTAGGCTGTTTGTTATCTTGCTAATCAGTTGTCGCTCGTAATTAGTGGAGTGCACATGCTATGGGAGCACGCTACCGGTAAGGTAAGTATTCATATTTTATTCTCAGAAGCAGGCGCGTAGCTTAGGTAGGGGTTATGTATAGGAAGGTAGGTTTTTAGAGTTTAATGGGTACTTTTCGGATAAACAGGGAATTCAGTTCTGGAAACTAGTGCGTAGCTAAGGGGAGGGGAAGAAATTGTAATGCTTCATTACAAAGCACATTTTTTGGAGGATTATCTACTCTTTTTTCGTACTGAATTAGCTGTCCGGATCAAATAATTTTTGAGTTTTATTACTGTTTGTTTTTTCTTTCATTCAGCATGGTTATCATTCATCAATGATCATTTGGTTAAACTTTCCATGGATATTTTGCAGCTGAGTGTTTGCAAGCATTTTGTTGTTTAGTTGGAGACCGCACAGAAAAATATTGTACAATTCTTAGTCCAATAGTTTCATAAAGACGATTACATACTTATCAAAGACAAATTTTTATCATTTTGGTCGAACGAGTACACACTTCACAATTTTACTGACAAAAATCGCAATTTCGTCCGGAACACTCTTGAAATATGAAATATTGAATGTCAATGGCAATTTTAAGTATTTATTAAGGTTACGTTAAAAAAACTAAATTATGAAAAAATCACTAGATATCCGGTTTTTGAAAAATTAAATTTTCAAAAAAAAAAACCTGAACTTAAACTTAACCCGCAAAATTTTTGGAAATATGTTAATATCGAATTTTTCAATAAGAGCGCTACAAAAGTTTTGGATATTAATGAAATTCTTTATTCCTGTGAAAGTACGTTTAATGCCATTATGTATGGAACTCGATTTCTTTTGCATGGCCACCACCGGCACGCTTGCAGAAGTCCAGACGCTGAACCCAATTTTCGACGGTTTTCAAGCATAAATCGGCCCATAGTGCTGCAATTTCACTTTCGATATTCGTACGAAGTTCATCAATCGTCGCTAGCTTGTTGGCATAGACCATAGACTTGACGTAGCCCCACAGGAAATAGTCTTACGGCGTCAAATCGCACGACCGAGGCTGCCAAGCGACTGGACCATTTCGTGAGATAACACCTTCTCCAAACTTGGTTTCCAATAAATTGATTGTGACATTTGCTGTGTGGCGCCGGCCGTCCTGTTAGATCCACATGTCCTCCAAGTCCATATCATCCAATTGGGGCCAAAAATATTCGGTTATCATTGAAAGGTAGCGATCCCCATTCACAGTAACGTGCCGGTCTTGATCATCACGGAAGAAGTACGGCCCAATGACGCCGCCGGCCCATAAACCACATCAAACCGTAATTTTTTCGGGATGCAATGATGACTCATGGAGTACGTGTGGATTGCTGCCTGACCAATACCGCATATTTTGTTTATTGACGAAGCCATTTAGCCAAAAATGAGCCTCATCGCTGAAGATGATTTTTCGATGAAAATCCGAATCATTTTCAAGTTGTTGCTCAGCCCAATTCACGAACATGCGACGCTTCTGGTGGTCAAGCGGCTTCAGTTCTTTCGTCAATTTAATCTTGTAAGGATGTAGTTCAAGATCTTTTCGCGAAATTTGCCAAAACGACGTCACAGAGATGCCCAACGCTTGAGAACGACGTGTGAAAGACACATTTGGGCTTTCTGCAACTGAAGCCCCAGTGGTAGCAATATTCTTGACACTACGGGCACTTCTTTGTCTCTCTGGCACAGGAACATTTTGTACTGTGCCTGTGGATTCAAATTTTTCCACTAGACGCTCAATTGTTGATCTGCTAGGACGATTATGACGACCATAAATTGTACGTAGCTCTCTTAACGTTGAGGCCACTGACTCCGAATTTCGGTAGTAAATTTTAATAATTTCGACTCGTTGTTGGCTCGTATATATTTCCATAATGAAATGGCAAACCTTATTGAAGAGAAACGTTTATCCAGCTAGTATGAACTATCCATGGATACTTAAAGTCATCATCTAGAAACAATATCTAATATGTTTGGTTTTTATTTTAAAAGTGCATTTGAAGACTTTAGTTCAGTAGGTACTTCTTCTTCTATCTCTTCTAACACTCAACAATACACACATCTTAATTTATTTAAAAACTTGGTGAATGTTTTAGCCCTGGCCCGGATGGCGTACAATCATTTGTGTAAAAAAAATGTATGTCTTATCCGTTATTTCTTCTTTTCAACGAGTCGCTGAAATTTTTGAAATTTCCTGCTCTTTGGATAAAATTCATACAAAACGACAATCCATAAAAAAGGTCCTAAGAATCCAATAAAATATAGGGTTTTCCGATAAGAGGTGTTATTTTGATATTCAAAGAAAAATGGCATTTTTTGAGATAAATGATCGGATGTTTATTTCATTATAAAGAGGAAGGTATGCCGTTAATAATGGAACACAACATCAGCCAAATGGCCGCCACGACCACGCTTACAGGACCATATCCTTTTCATGAAATTTTCCATAACCAAATCGCAAAGTGGCTGCCCTATGTCCTCGATAGCCTCACGTATTCCTTCTTTGAGGTCTTGAATCGAAGCTGGGCTGTATGCGTAGACCTTATCTTTCACGTGGCCCCAAAGGAAGAAGTCGCAAGGTGTTAAATCACAAGATCTCGGTGGCCAATTGTGATCACCTCTTCGAGAGATAACACGGTCCGGAAACTTTTCCCGTAAAAGATCGATGGTTTCATTGCTTGTGTGGCACGTAGCGCCGTCTTGTTGAAAGTAAAAGTTGTCCAGATCAATACCATCCAATTCCGGCCATAAAAAATCATTAATCATCTCTCGATAGCGTAATCCATTGACCGTAACTGTTGCTCCAGCCTCATTTTCGAAAAAGTAAGGTCCAATGACCCCGCCGGACCATAAACCGCACCAAACAGTCACGCGTTGAGGATGGAGAGGCTTTTCAACAATAACTCTTGGGTTTTCCGAGCCCCAGATGCGACAGTTTTGCTTGTTGACGTAGCCTCCGAGGTGGAAATGGGCCTCATCAGTCAAGATGATTTTTCGATGAAATTCCGGATCATTTTCATGCATTTCAAGGACCCAATAAGCAAAGACACGACGTTGTTGATGATCAGCCGGCTGGAGTTCTTGTGTTAACTGAACTTTATAAGCCTTAAGACCCAAGTCTTTATGCAAAATACGGTGTAATGACGTTTGTGGAATGCCTAATTCCAAAGAACGACGAGGAATGGACAAACCTGGGTTTTCTTCAACACTTTGGGCTACAACAGCAATATTCTCAGTTGTTTTTGAGCGACGTGCACGGGTTTTATTCTTCACATCACTAACTTGTCCCAACAGCTCGAATTTGTCCACCAATTTCTGTATTGCGGTCCGACAAGGTGCTTCACGACGACCCAAAAATGTTTTAGTTTTACGAACGGTCTCTGCCAAATTTTCACCATTTTTATAGTGAATTTTAATAATTTCAATGCGTTGTTGAAGCGTGTATCGTTCCATTTTTATTAATGGCGTAGTTTCTACTTGTCAAATGTCAAAAAATGACAGCTTCAAAAGTGACAGCTACCGAAATAGCGGGCTATTCAAAATAACACCTCTTATTGGAAAACCCTTTATTATCGTCATATTGCTATTACTTAACTATCTGTTAAAGTCTCTTGTCCGTGGAAATCAACATGGTTTTGTAAAGCACCAATCAACAGTCACTAATTTATTACAATTCTCCACTCTTTGTTTAGATGCTTTTGAAAACCACTCACAAGTAGATTGCATTTTTACAGACTGTAGTAAAGCTTTTGACTAATTAACTCACAAAATCCTTTTAAATAAATTAACAAAAAGTGGACTTAACGATCATTGTGTTTTGTGGATATCTTCATACCTTAAGGATAGGTATTATAGTGTTATATTCAGAAACAATCGTTCTTGTCAATTTAAAGTTAATCATGGTGTACCTCAAGGGAGCCATTTTGGTCTATATTACAAAATTCTATGGCATTAATTTATACTAATGACGTCAAAATATTTAGAACAATTAACTCCATCAAGGATTGTGAACAACTACCAGACGATCTTCAAGGATTTTGGACAAGGTGTAATAATAACCATTTATTATTGTATATTGACAAATGAATTTTTCAAGCAAAAGTAATTTATATATTAATAACTCTCTGTTAAATTCGTCACATTTATAAAGGGTTTCTAGTTTATCTGACCTTGGAGTCTTTATAAAAACAAAATTTTGATTCACTGATCACTAGAATTCTATTGTAAAAACAGCAAGCAAAATACATACCTACTTGGTTTCGTCAAAAGATTTTCCCGTGATTTCCATAATCAAAATGTTATTAAAATTCTTTATGTTTCATGTACTAGGCCAATCCTTGAATACGGATGCGTTGTTTGGGCGCCATACATATTCTATTCACATAAATATGTAGAATAGAAAGTATTTAACGAAGATTTTTAAGATTTTCTTTTCTAGTCAGATAGTGTTCTACTACCTCCATAAATTCAAAGACTTCAGTTGATAAACCTCCCATCTCTTTCTATTCACAGAGAGTATTTGCAATGTCAATCTCAAATCCGAAATAATAATATATAATTTGTTTCCTCAAAGTCGATAAAAACAATGTTTATAAATAAATTTATGTAGATAGATTGATATTAAGTTAAGTTAATGTCTGATTAAAGTTTCAGTTAGGCTACATGGAACTTACTCTTCACATATCAACCTCATTTGCGTTTCACAATATCTGAATAAACAACTTTATAAGTAAACTTCTAAGTATTTTAATGGCCAGATGAAGTGTCGATTATCAAATTTACATGGCAACGAAAATATTTGTTATTCTTTTGAATTTTTCATCAATATGAACAATTTTGTCTGGAAAACTAACTGAAAAAGTAGAGCAACAGGGACAGCAAACGACGCCATATTTCTTGCCGCTCTTTTGACATTTCTCTTTAGTAAGGTTTGCCATTTCATGATGAAAAGACATACGAGCCAACAACGAGTCGAAATTATTAAAATTTACCTACGAAATTCGGAGTCAGTGGCCTCAACGCTAAGAGCGCTATGTCCAATTTATGGTCGTCATAATCGTCCTAGCAGATCAACAATTGAGCGTCTAGTGGAAAAATTTGAATCCACAGGCATAGCACAAAACGTGCCAGTGAGACAAAGAAGTGCCCGTAGTGTCGAGAATATTGCTGCCGCTGAGGCTTCAGTTGCAGAAAGCCCAAATGTGTCTCTCACACGTCGTTCTCAAGCGGTGGGCATCTCTGTGACGTCGTTTTGGCGAATTTCGCGAAAAGATCTTGAACTACATCCTTACAAGATTAAATTGACGAAAGAACTGAAGCCGCTTGACCACCAGAAGCGTCGTATGTTCGTGAATTGGGCTGAGCAACAACTTGAAAATGATTCGAATTTTCATCGAAAAATCATCTTCAGCGATGAGGCTCATTTCTAGCTGAATGGCTTCGTCAATAAACAAAATATGCGGTATTGGTCAGGCAGCAATCCACACGTACTCCATGAATCATCATTGCATCCCGAAAAAATTACGGTTTGGTGTGGTTTATGGCCCGGCGGCGTCATTGCGCTGTACTTCTTCGGTGATGATCAAGACCGGCACTTTACTGTGAATGGGGATCGCTACCGTTCAATGATAACCGAATATTTTTGGCCCCAATTGGATGATATGGACTTGGAGGACATGTGGTTCCAACAGGACGGCCGCGGCGCCACAAGCCACACAGCGAATGTCACAATCAATTTATTGGAAACCAAGTTTGGAGAAGGTGTTATCTCACGAAATGGTCCAGTCGCTTGGCCGCCTCGGTCGTGCGATTTGACGTCGTTAGACTATTTCCTGTGGGGCTACGTCAAGTCTATGGTCTATGCCAACAAGCCAGCGACGATTGATCGAATATCGAACGTGAAATTGCAGCAGTATCGGCAGATTTACGCTAGAAAACCGTCGAAAATTGGGTTCAGCGTGTGGATTTCTGCAAGCGTTCCCGTGTTGGCCATGCAAAAGAAATCGAGTTCCATACAAAATGTCATCAAACGTACTTTCACATTAATAAAGAATTTCATTGATATCCAAATTCGTATTTGTTTTGTACTTTTGTAGCGCTCTTATTGAAAAACCTTAGATATTGTGAAACGCAAATGAGGTTGATAATTGAAGACTAAGTTCCATTTAGCCAAATTGAAACTTTAATCAGACATTGTGAAACAAGCCCTAAGTATTGTAAACTTAACGTTAGGTTTAACGTATTGAAATAAATAATAAATAAATAAAAATAAATACAATAATTTTTTTTCAAATCTTTAGACGCGTTTCCGTGATTAATAATCTCTTTCTTAACGGTTAAATGGAAGGTTCTGTTATTTTTGTAGTTAAAAAAAATCTTTTTTGTCTGTAGGCCATCACTATATAAAAAATCTTAACTATAAAGTTTGAAGAAAATCGCTTCAGTCGTTTAGGTTGTAGTAGCTCTAAGTACAGACAAACATACATACAATAACTCAATAAGTCCAATTAAATAGTGCTAAGTCTCATATTTGGCTGATGTATTTCAATAGTATATATAAAATTTGTATTATAAAAGCCTTCATATAAAAATATGCTTTTGTTTTCTGTTTCATATTCAATATGCCTAAACAGGCTGAACATGATATGCTGGCCCTTTCTACATTAATTCCAGACTTAAGTCTTTGTGCTTCTCTAAAGCTATTTATCATTTTTAAATTATTGTTTGTATCTAATAAAATAAATATACTATTATTATAGCTTGATACCATATAGGTTCAAGAAACTTAAATCAAATTAAACCTTAAATTCAATTTATTAGGGAAGCTAGAATGGCCTTTGACTAGTAGGTGAGCTTTATGGTTGACTAAGGATGAAGCAGTAGCAAAAGGCACATCCAAAGGAAAACAAAATATCAAACAAATAATCTCAGAGATGGAAACTTGAATTTAATTTTGGGAAGGGAGAATTTTTCGAAAGCTATGTTTTACTCAACAATTTATTAAAATAGAGCTAAACGTAAGATTTAAGGGATTACTCAAAAGCCTTAGAGAAAAATACAAAAATGGAATACAGGAATGGAAACGAACGGCCGAAATGATGAAATGGGGGTTGGTCATGGTCAGGAAATGGGCATTTTTTTGGCATACTAAAAAAAGATAAAGAAGAAATTTGCTAGGATTTAGATGGAAAACATAAATCTTACAATGCTGATTAATTTTTGATAAATGAGACGGTCTGCGTATAATCAGATGTGAAGAGAGGTATTCTGCATACTGTACAATTTCACTCTCCAAATTGCAATACATATCTACTATGTATGTACATATGTATATGATGACGGTTTTTGCTTTAAAGTAAAAAGTCTACAATTTTGTTTGTGACCTTGGCAGGGAGAGTGAAATTGTACAGTATTCAGAATACCTATGAACTTTGAATCCAAAAAGTATACAAATTGCATGCAGATATTGCACCCGCTTTGAGGTTGAAATCGTAAAGCACTTGAACTTATATTGCGGCATTCAATAAGCACCTAATTAGGTCTCCTGCATACTTAGATTTTTAAATTTTCTTTGTGGCGGTTATCTTGACGTGAAGTTAGTACCACCACAAGTTCGAGGGGGCCGGGAATAAAGTGCTCAGACACAATTGCAGCACTAAATTAGCACCTAACTAGGTCCTAATTCCTGCATCATTAGATTTTTGAATTTCGTTTGTGGCGGCGCCATCTTGAAGCACCTCGAAAATTGCTCCAACAACTTTAATTAAACTTTAATGAACCCCATTCCATTGAAATTGGCCTTGGACTTAATTAGTAAAAACTGGGAGAAATTAAAAGATTTTACGCTTATAAAAAGAAGCAAATTCATAGAACTTGTTCAGTTTTGTATTATTATAAACAACTATCTGGCTAATGCCAACAATACCTACCGACAAAGAGACGGCATACTCATGGACAATCAAGCTTCTCCAATAATAGCAGATATTATTCTTGAGGAACTCCTAGGCAACTGTGTTGCAAAATTGGCCAACAAACCAAGAATAGTTATGAAATATGTGGACTACCATAATAGAATAGGAGAAAAAATTGAAAAGAAAAATTCTTCTGTTTAAGTGGATTACCTCTCTGCCATTATCAAAAGTACTGATTGACTTTAAACGCTCTGAACAGTTTTCACAGCAAAGTACAGTTCACGTATGAAATTGAGACTGACAACAGACTATACCTACCATATTTGGACTCGGTCATCATTCGAGAAGAAAGTGGTTTAAACATGGATTGATTTCAAAAACCTACGTCTTCAAGAAGACTGATAAATTAAGCATCTCAACATCAAAAAAACACCGTTTTCAACAATGAAAACAATCTCAATCAATAGATTCTTATCAATCAGAGATGGGAAGTTCATTCAATAATAAAAGTCGAAAAAAATTTAAAGAAAAATTCATTTCTCAACAACAATTTTTAAATACCAGTCTTTTACATACATACAACAAATAGCAGACAGGTTCAAATAAGTATGCAAAACTTTCTGACACAGACAAATACAGACTATAGCGATGAAATTTACTAACACGGCGCGCGTCACAACTTTACACTAAATTTAAAACAAAAACGGATATTATGGATCATTCTGACTTTGTTTACAAAATAAATTGTAAAAGAAATCATAAAAAAGCATTTTTTCACCTGAAAAAGTCCATAGTCATGGACAAAACGTTGTGAAGGGGATAAAAGACTTGTTTCATTTATGACCTGGAGCCTACAAACCAACCAACAAATATGTAATGAACAAAGTGATTTTTTTTTGTTCAAAAAACAATCCATTTCTTTGGTACTTCTGACTTTGATCTCTCAAGTAAAAGAAAATCTATCCAGCGCAAGTGAATACATATAATGCTAGGAGAGGTAAAATACTTTCTGCCTTATTTTAAACTAAATAAACCTTCAGATTTTTATAAATTTTAAAATTAAACGAAGCAACGCAAGCACGGGTCCACTTTGTTGCAATATTATTTACCGAATTTAAAAGAAGATTATGATGACGGAAAAACTAAAAGACCGCGACTCAGGATTATACGAATCCAATTATTATTTACTAAACACAAACGAATTTATTTAATTATTAAAATTGTGCAACCGCCACACGCGAAGGTAAAGATCGAATTGACGAACTGTCAAACGATCAACCAAAGACAAGAGATAAGAGAGAAGACACGAATATTGCAACAACAACGATGCAGCCAACCGGCTAGTCAGCTGGGGGTGGGTTCGTCGAATTAAAGAATATAATGGGTACACGAAATGTGATCAATTTGAATCGAATTAATTTTGATAATAATTGTTAATGGTACAAAAAAGGAATCGAATTAAAATAAGTAGGTAACTACAGGGGCGTACTTAGGCTACAGGGTGGGCGCCAGGAAACTGTTGAGGGTCGTTTGCCTTAACCGGGAATCTGAAATTCGTCTTCAAAAATATGAAGGAAACGCAAATATTTTTATTCCCAATGGGAAGTTCAAAGAATTTATATAAAAATGGATTATTGTTTGAAGAACAATTAAAAAAAAGAAATGAAACAAAGAAAAATTACAAAGCAAAGACCGTAAGAATGGACCGCTACTACTCGGTCCCGAAATAAAACGGATAAAGAAAACTACTTTAAAACTGGGTCACGAGTCCCACAAAATTACAGGGATCAAACCGAATGAAACAAGGGCCAACCGAATCTTTTATTCCCAATCACTTCATAAAACGAATTATTGTAAACACTCTACTTATCTTATCTTTTTTTCCAACTAGTTCCTTTTCCTTCCTGCTTCTTTTCTCACTTATTTATATGCCCCGTTCTGGCGACTCCAAATCAATACTTCCTCTTTCCCCAAATTATCTCCTTCACCGAAACACTTTCAAAATATATCCTAAATCCTAAACTGAAAATTACTCAAAATATAATTTATATTTTATTTTCAACTTTTTTTCTTTTCTTTTAAATTGCTCAAATTTATAAAAACCTCTATCGGCTTAACTGATCAACCAAGAAGTGGTTGGTCATGCGTAGCCTCTTCGTCTTCCTTGGCCCCTCTCTCACTCACACACTCACACTCTCAAACAAAAGCTTTAGTCGCGGTTGCGGTACCACTCCGACGCTGAGTTCCATCGAAACTCTCTATCACTCACACATACAATGGATTCCCCAAGTTGCAGCGTGCTCCCAAAACTTGACGAATCCTCGGCCGTATTCAGACATATTCACAATACCTATTTTCGAGAAAAGTAAAAGAACTACAAAAGGTTGAAAATATTATTCTGAGCATTCTCTCAGCTACTCTACTCAATTTAATTTTCTGAAAATGCTTCGAAGAAGGAGACTACCATTTAAAATCGATTTTCTAAACATTTTTGAGGAAACGAAGGAGGAAGGCAAATACTTAAATCAAACTATCTATCGCGCAATCTACTATTCAGTGGACCCTTGTGCAGATTTGGGGAAGTGGGGAATAGCGTTTAGCGTTCCATTCTTTTCTACGGCCGATGTTAGATTTAGATTAAATTTAGATTTTAGGATGGGCTTAAGGCCATGTTTAAAAAAAAGAAAGTTAACTTTAGGTTGGTTAAATTAAATTGCTGTTGTGTTTTTAAGATCCACTTTGAGTGTACGTGTATGTTTCGTTCTGTTGTCATTGCTGAATGTTGTTTATTGGATTATGAGCTTCCTCGCTCTATATATAGATGGCGTGCGAATCTCCAGCCCATCCGCTGGCTCAACACGATCGGATGAAGTGTTACCTACTTTGTCATCCTCTCCGAGTCACCCTTAAACTCCCAGAGGACAACGGATTTAAAAGTGGGGTCGAAAAGTAGGAATGGTTGGGATGGAGGGGAAAACAGATATCAAGGGTTAGACCATGACCAAACAACATGGTCAGAAGAAGGTTTTAAGAACCAATTAAAGAATGGTTTTTGTTGCGGTAAATCTTACCGTAACAACTTGTCTCTAAAATGAAGCAGTGATAACAAAAGACAACTACACACAAACATCTTAACCCATGGTAAAAAAAAAATTGCCAAGTGGAAGAAGAGTTAAAATGACCTTATACATATTTGCTCGAGAGTAGAAAAGGTACAACGAACTTTGTCTATTTAACTTTTTTTTTGTTTTTCATTAGAAATTTAACCCTCTGTGTTTGAAAAAGTTTTCCTTTTCATTTCCACTTTGTGTTTACACAATATTTTCTAAGCAATCTTTGTCCATATGGCATATCATATTCCCCCCCCATTTTATGTCAAACCATTTATCAATGTGTATCCGCAGCCACTTCTATCTCATTTCCAATTCCCATATGATTTTAAAAATTGAAAACCCGAACAATTAAAAAAGTTCTGTTTTTTATTCTAAAACAAAGAGTTTTTTATTTTATTGAGCATGAAGCTTAAATGCAAAAAAAGCTGACAACTTACAAAGTTTATTTCTTTGAAGTTAATGCAATAATTTATAACCGAAAATCGTCCTAAAACCCAATTTCGAAAACATACCTCCGGAACGATGCGTTAATTGAATGAAAGAATTTAATTTTCTGCCATCTTACATCTAAGGCATTAGAAAAATAATGATTTTATCTAGAAAAAATTTTTGAACAATCAGCGGTTTTTTTTGCATCCCTCCCATTTTTAATATATACAAAATTTATAGATGCGTAACATACGGACCATCTTTGAAAAATTGGCAGAGGACACCTCATTAGCATCTACCAGGAAAACCAAAGTTACACATTCATTGTTTTTTGTTTTTACTTGTTGGCAACGTTGTCACCACGATAAAGGACCTCATGGGAGTGAGATTAGGGGATCTATAGAATGTGGTTTACAAAGTAATTTAATTACATTTTTAGGTTATGGAAGGAATATAAACTTTGCAGTTGATTCTAGGAGTTTGCGTTTCTTAATAAAATTACAAAAAATGAATCCTTGTGAAATTTGAATTGATTGGAAAGTACAGGGTCAATAATTTCGTGGTTTCAAGTTGGTAGCGCTGGCATTTGACACCTGCCAAACTCAGCTGTCATTTGTATCGCTTAGCAATCGAACAATGCGTTGAAATTATTAAAACTTACTATACAAAAGTAGTGATTCAAACGTAGCCATACTTTTTGCGCGTTATGCGATTATTATGGTGGTCATAATCGACCGACTACGTAAGTAATCGGTATAATAGTGAAGAAATTTGAAGAGAATGGAAGCGTTACTGATGTCGTAAGGACTGTGCATCATCGTAATGCACGCTCAGTTGAAAATATTGCCGCTGCAACCTGCAAGTGCAAGAGTTGCTGATGATCCGAATTTATAGATTTTCTGGCGATCACAGCAATTGGATGAATGATAACCGATTTTTTTGGCCGGCGGTTGAAGATCATTACTTGATTCCAACAAGACGGGGCAACAAGCCACACAACACGATCAATTATGGCTTTATTGAGTGAGGAGTCAATTGCATTATATTGGTCAATTGGCCACCAAAAACATGCGATTTGACACCGTTGGATTTTTTTCTCTGTTTCCGCGTATCACGAACTCTAAACGCATTAAAAACCAACATTACTTAAGTTATGGCCGAGATACCGCCCGAAATGTGCGAAAAGTGGTTAAAAATTACCTCAGAAATGCTGCGAATCTTCTGGAAGCGGCCGGCCTTTGAATGATATAATTATTTTCGCACTTAATGGCAAATTTTATAATGACATAAAATTTTCATAAAAAATGTTTCGCTGTGTCTGTGTGTGTTTTATTTACCTTTACTTCCGAAACCGAAAAATCTGCATCTAAAAAGTAAACATCACTGGCTTGAATCATTGAATTCCGTTATCATCTGGTTCGATTAATAATTACACTTTATTAAAACTAGTTTACAGACTTCAATGAATCGAGGCAGTGCATTTATTTTTAACTGGTTTAGTAATTTTTTTGTACTCCCTTTTTAATATGTTTAAATCGAACGCCCAACAATAAAAAATATACCATTTGAAAGCTAATATTAATTAGAAGTGCCATCAGAAGAGATTATGTGAATCCGTCGATATCTTACATGTAAAAATGTTAAATAAAGGATTCCCCATACAAAAAGTGTAAAAAAGAAAACAAATCCACGACAGACACGGCTGTTTGTTAACACCCGAGCGTAGTGTACCAAAAGTTCACTTCCATCGTGTTTCATGTAGCTTAGACGCAATATTTCTGTTTCGTTCCGAATGATTTACTTACTTATGGCGAATTCCTTACAACAAGGAAATCGAATTTTTTCTAAACAGAATCGAATTTTTTCTAAACAAAATCGATTCTTTTCTGTCAAAACAAATCTTGCGTTTTTAGCAAGATTTCACACTGATTTACACACACACTATGAAGACTTGACATTTCTAATACGTCAAATTGAAATTCGCGGATTTTTTGGAAGACGAGCTGTTTATTTTTTGGTTGCAACGAATTCTACATAATTTAACAAAATATTCAACAATATATTCAGCCAATACAGCTATAAAAATAATTTATTGTGCGTTGTTCATTATCAAAGTAACACAAATACAATCACACCAAAAAAAAATCGATTCTTTTACGAAACACGAATTCCTTTCAGTTGACAGAAAAAATTCGATTCTGTTTAAAAAAAATTCGATTTCTTTTTTGAAAGGAATTCGCTATTACAATGAGTATTGAGTAGGGATCAGGGTTTGAATCTCAGTAGTAAAATTTCGGAGCAGATTTGTTAAAAAAAGTGGAGTAAATAGAAAATTTCTGGACTAGATTTGGAAACGAAAGAAAAAACCTTCGAAAATTGTATTTTTAACAAAAATAAATCACAGATGGTCGAATTTCGACCACAGGCGATACTAGTGTGTTTTTAATCGTTGCAAATTGTTTGAAAGAGAAAAAGAGGACATTGAGAGGATAATTTAGTAAAAGTAGGACACTTACACAGTGTCCTCTCTAAGACACGATACCGAAAAAGAGGGCTGTCCTCTCAAAAAGAGACACCGTAGATATCTATAGGTCAAGTATTGGTTTCGTGTAAAAAAATTCGAAATCAAAACTAAACTAATACGATGATCGAGAAGTCTGAAAAAGTGGGTTTCATCATGCCGTTCGTAATTTGACCTGGAGCCTAAACGGATGAACAGATTCGCAAGAAATTTGGTACAGAGCATTTTTATGTGATTCCCCTAGAGGCAAAATACGAATTTTTGTTGTAGCTCATCTAGAACGCGTAGCTACCATAGAAACATTTTGGTTTTATCAAAAACGGCTCTTACGATTTTGATTAAACTTCGTACCTGTAATAACCAAGTTAATAAGTTTTCCGCGTCTTTTGAGAAAATAGTTTTATTTTTGGGTTATTCAAGTATATATTTTTGACGGCTCAATCGATTTTATCATAATTTGTCAATAGTTTAAACAATTTTGCATTTACAAATTTTGAAAAACATTGATTTATTAACACAAAAAATTAAACAAAAAATCTATTTTTTTGTGGGTATTTTCGACTCTTTTAATTTTTTCTCAATAAATATATATATACATCATGCATCTTCAATGTATGGCTACACACAGTTTTTAACCACAAGATCAAGTTTGTGCGATCAAGTCGTACATAGTTTTTGCATACAAATCGATCAACACAGCTAAATGAATCAAGATGATGTTGTGAATTATCCCACTGAATTTTTGAAATCATGCAATGCTATACGCAATATTAATCATTAATCAACCTCGGCATTGCAATGGTACCAGACTTATGCAGTAAAAAGTTGTTGAACAATGTGGTCGAAGCAATTATTTTAAAAGGGAAATACAATGGTGAAGTTGTCTTACTCTTAATGCCGAGTATTCCAACGATTCCGCTAGATTTATCCTTCGATTTCAAACGTCTTCAGTTTCCGATACGACATGCTTTTGCCATTACGATTAATAAGGCACAAAGGCCAATCTTTAGGAATATGCACGCAAACCATCTGTCTTGACAATGTTTACCGATGGAAAAACGAAAAATATTCTTTATCAAAAAGCACTTGAATAAAATTTACAAAAACTTAAACACAGTAATAATTCAGTATTTTTTCTTGTATTGTATTTTGGTAAAGTGGAGGAATTAAAACTATATTTTTGCTAATCAAGCCATTTATAACGTGAAGCATAAATGTTAAAACCTAGAAAGTAGTATTCTATTACAAAAAGTAGCTTAAATATTTATTTAATTTTTTTTTGTAATTATTATGCAAAGCTTAGGTTTTCTTAACCGTGTGAATGTTTTTATCTTAGAATGCCTCTATTAAACTTTGCATTATCAAGGAGTGCATAACTCTATGCACTCGCGTTTATACCTTAGGTAAAAAGAGTGTACGAATTAAACTAAATATGCTTTAAGTTAAATTGCCTGAGGGTATATTCTCGGTTTGCTTCACAAGAGGGCAGTATATGTTACTTCTTAATTAATTCGAATCAATTTTACAAAGCAATATATATTATATCTTATTTGCATACATACGGTTATTATATAGTTTCAAATTAAATTTTAAATGAACTCCATCATGAATTTAATTCCATAGAGGGTGTTAATAACTTTAGTGAAATGGTTTAAAAAATTAGATAATTAATTTGTAACATCAGTTTTTTTGTAACTTGAAGGTGTCGATTTCTTGCAAAACATCGAAATTCAAACTATGTATAGCAACAAATCTTACATTAAAATTTTTACAAAATTAAAAATACTAGAAAAAAATTCTAATATGGATATAGAAAGTTTTGGTTTTCATCAACTAATATTATTAGATCCATTTTCGATAAAATTTGAAAAAAAAAAATCAAAAATCGTTGTACTGCAGCCACCCAATTTAGAAGAGCACTCTAGGGAAAAACATGAAATTGATCTGTACCTGCCAATTAAAGGCAACCGGCCCACCCGTCTAAGCTCTAGCTCAGTTTTTCGATTTTTTTACAGGACACCAGTACTTGCAATTAAAAAGATTGTTTCTTGTTAAAAAAAAATCACTGTATTTAGATTATTTTTTTTTTGTTTGACAATGAAGTAGATGTGTTCTCATTTTAGATATATGCTTTTAAGATTCATCAAATCAAAAGGTTAACCTAGAATCATAATTACATAACACCCTATACCATTTAAGTATATTAATACTTTATTGCCTCTTGGGTCAAACAATAACGTTCAGCTTTGTGTGCATCTTTAAAACCTTAATTGAAAATCTCATAAAGTTAATAAATGAACACTATCCTGCAATTTGAGATAATTGCATTTATTTGTATATAATATATACGTATATATAAATAACCAACGTAAAGATTCCATTCTTTATTCTGTAACAATGCATACGATGAAGCCGGAAATTTCCTCGAGATCCTTTTATGTTTTCAATTAAATCATTTCCTGCTGCCATTATTGGTTATATGTTGCAATGAAAACAACTGCACTTTAAAATAAAGTTGAGAGACTTTCAAGATATAAGAGTAAGGTATAATTTAGCTGATTTCCTGTTGGCTGTTGCTATTGATAGATCTTGAAAATGTGGATGGGGGTTAACTTAACATTTCAAGATGTCGCTTTTTATTTATGTATATTATTTAAACGTATCAAGAAAAGTTTGTAATTCGATTAAGAGATGGTATGATGGTGAATGTTCGTAGTTCATCTATTTTTGTTTATATTATTGAACTGATTTCTAAGGCTATATAGACTCCGAAAGAACAGGCCTGATACAAATTATTTTTTTCATTATTTACGACTTTTCACCGACGGATGGATCGATTCCTGTGATTTTTTTTAATGCTGAAGCTTTTATAGATGTGTTTTTGCAGGGTTCGGAATGGCGCAAATAACATTAGCAAAACGCCCGCTCATAGACAAGAGCCGAAAACATTATTTGGCCCATGGCTAGCGGGCGAGCGTGGGCAGTTGTGAGCGCTCATGAGCAGTGCGGTGCGCATAATGGGTTTTCCTTTTCCTAATACAATATACAGCATTCATTAATGAATTAGCTTTTTTGTGTTCTTTTTTTTACCGAAGTAGAATAGCGTCGGTTAAAGTTAAAACTGACTAACAAACTAAATGTACTTTGGAAGAAATTTTATTGAAAAATACTTTGTGAAACTATAAAAGAAAGGCCCTGTTTTGCCCTTATTATGACATAGTGGACATAGAGCAAGTCTTTCAGCAGGTGTTTCAATATTTCTCGAAATGCAATAATTTTGTTTATTAAAAAAATTAAATGTATTTTTTTTTTCTACACTTAGTGAGATTTTCCTTGGGACAAACGATATGCAAAATGCAACCTCGTTGCATTCGTTGCTTACAGGTTAGGTACATGAGTAGGAGTACCTACCTACAGTAGATCGCACTTCTTAGAAATACGATTATAACAAATCAGTTTCAGTGATGCCTGATTCACAATGCGACGAGGAAACGGGACGTGAGAGTGACGAGAACCGCTGTCATCTTTTTCTAGTTATAAAATCATCGCCCAATTCACAATGCAGCGAGCATTTTTATGACAAAAATGAATTTTTGTAAAAAAATCAATAAAATATAGACAAAACAACTTACACAAACAATAGATTTATCAATAACTTTATTTGTTAGACACAATTTGATTACATCTCTTGTGAAAAATCTGTAAATTACTTAGGAAAAATGAAAATCGTCGTCATGTCGCGTCTCTTTTCCAATTTTTCGAATTCTTGGCGTGACGTGATGACGAGAAACGTCGCATTATGTATATCTAGGTATGCTTTCATTGTTTGAAATTGGTTTGACAACTACAAAGAGTTCTCGTCACGCTCACGTCTCGTTTCCTCGCCGCATTGGTTCAATTGGTTCAACTATGTATGGAACAAAATATTGGCCAAATGGCCGCTGCGACCTCGGCGGCACACCTCCATCCGATGGTCCAAATTTTCTATGATGCTGAGGCCTAACTGATTTTCGCACTTGTTTTTAAAAAGACGAAAAGTTATGTTTATTGCAACAAAAATCTGCTTATTTTGAATTAATAATATCTATAGATTGGGAGCATATAACTGTTTCAAAAAAAGTTTGTTTTCGTAACTGTAAATATTAGTTTTCGCCATTTCAAAGAGAAGTGCAAAAATCAGTAAGGCCACTGTGGTTCTCCATGCCTCAATTGAGGTTCTATGCCGTTAATGTGCCGAATTATCTCATCCTTTAGCTCTTGAATTGTTGCTGGCTTATCGACGTACACCTTTTCTTTCAAATAACCCCAAAGAAAGAAGTCCAACGGTGTCAAATCACATGATCTTGGTGGCCAATTGACATCGCCACCATACTTGAGATAACACGGCCATTGAATTTGTCGCGCAAAATAGCCATTGTTTCGTTAGATGTGTCACAAGTGGCACAATCCCGTTGAAAGCACATATCGTCTAGGTCCATATGCTCTTTCTGGCCACTATACATCAAAGAAGTATACGGACCGATGACGCCGCCAGCCCATAAACTGCACCAAACAGTCACTCTTTGTGTATGCATCGGCTTTTCAACATTTCCTACAGACTCAGTTTGCTGAAATTTGGGCACAATTCTACCGATTGTGGACACATTTGGTCGATTATGCTGACCAAAAAAATCACGAAGTGCACGATATGCATTTTGATTTGTACGCCCATTTTCATAATAAGCCTGAATAACTTTAACGCATTGCTTGATTGTGTATCTTTCCATTGTTTCAAATTGAGTTAGTCTGAAATTAAGAAATGTCATTTCATTTGACAGAAAAAAACTTGACGTTTAGGTGTGGTTCACATCCGACATCGGCCTTTAAAATTTAACCACCCTTTGGATATGTTTATTGCCGCTAACTTATTGTTGTGTTTTACATAAAAGTAATTTTTTAAGCGATATACGTACGAGTATTTATGCATAAATGCACACTAAAAGTATGTACTAAAATATCTACTAAGCCATTCGGAAAACGTCTGATTGTATAGTGGTAGTTAATATGTTTTTAAATAAGAACACCATTTAGGTTATGAGTCTCTGCTTTAGTTCATCATTCTTAAGACTAAACTAGAATATATCCATACAGTTGGCTCAAGCTTACATCATAAGCTTACAAAACATTGATATATAAATACTAACGAGTATATTAAAGAAGAGAAGAGAATATGAAGATATAGGCCCGTGTCCGGCAGAACAGCTTCAGCCCGAGTGGGTAGTTGGTGTAAGGTGTAAAAGTTTAAATTCACTAATAAAAAAAAAGTCATAACATTTTTTCATTTTAAATTTTTATTTATTCTTTTGATGAAACACTAGTTTTTTAGAGCAAAAACTGCACTTCGTTTGGAGTGTTTTGAAATATATTTGTTTGATAATTTATCCAAATTAAGATTTATCGTGTGGTCGTTCCGAATAAACATGCAATATAGCAATATTGTTTAGCCGATCCGGCATCATTGTTGACCTAAGGTAAGATTTTAAACGACGAAGAACGTAGAAACTTCGTTCATTTGAGCAAGATGATCCTGGGATTGTGATTAGCAACCGGACGAACAGTACAAACTCGGGAATAATCCCTTGACTCCAGGCGTATTATTGAAAAAAAAAATCAACTACTTCTCTCAAATTTTTTGCTTGCTCATTCTGTCTTTTCAAAAGCTGTAGGAATATCATAGTCATCTTTTTGTAGAACTTATCTACTTTTTGGCCTACAGCAAATCGTTCCAGTAGTTTAAAAAAAATGAGAAGAATCATTTATGAATTTTTCATTTAGTGATGATAATAATTGGTCAAAATTTCACAAAATGACTAAACATTTTATTTGAATAGATAAAAGCAAAATGAAAAGTGAAATTCTTAGAATAATAAACTGCTGGCATTTTAAAATCGAAATTTCTTACTTGTTATATCATTTCTCTACATCAACGAACACTGCACTTGTAGGTACTACCACAAAGACAGACGAAAACAGAAGGTTCACACAATAAAGAGCCAGCACTAGAGAGAAAGTACAGGGAATGAATTCATCCGGGGAGAAACCGTCCTATATGTTGGGTGTTCCCGTCAGACGTTTTTTTTTTATTTAATTTTTTTTTTTGTGATGCTTTTTGTCATAGGCTGAGGTATGCTCGTCGGGTCCAGGGTTTTACCAAAGAAGCAACAAACTTTAGTGTATTTGAGGTTGTTTTTATTCACCAATCGCTGGTTCTTACAATTTCTATACAATTCTTATTGTCTTATAAATATATGTACTGTTATACAATTCAAAATATATATGCTTATAGTTATTTACATTTATAAAGGGTGATTTTTTGGCTGGTTTGGTTTTGGCAACACTGGTTTTGACAGCTGACGTGTGTGTAGTACCTTGTGTCACTGTCAAACAGCTTCAGTTTGGTTTGCAATTTAACCATGGATCGTCTTACAAATGAACAACGCTTGCAAATTATTGAATTTTACTATCAAAATTCGTGCTCGGTTCGAAATGTTCATCGCGCGCTGCTTGTGTTCAGCGATGAGGCTCATTTTTGGTTGAATGGGTACGTAAATAAGCAAAATTGCCGCATTTGGAGTGAAGATTAGCCAGAAGCATTGCAACAGCTACCAATGCATCCCGAAAAAGCCACTGTTTGGTGCGGTTTATGGGCCGGCGGCATTATTGGGCCTATTTCTTCAAAGATGATGCGAATCGCAGCGTTGCTGTCAATGGTGAACGCTACCGAGCGATGATAACAAACTTTTTTTTGCCCGAAATGGAAGTTCTTGACTTGCATGATATGTGGTTTCAACAAGACGGTGCCACATGCCACACAGCACGCGAAACAATGGCGCAATTGCGAGGCGAGTTTGGTGAACAGTTAATTTCACGTTTCGGGCCGGTCAATTGGCCGCCTAGATCGTGCGATTTGACTCCATTAGATTATTTTTTGTGGGAGTATGTCAAGGCTAATGTCTATAGGGACAAGCCCGCTTCGATTGACGCACTGGAAGCCAACATCCATGCATTCATTCGTGAGATACCGGCCGATATGTGTGAAAGAGTATGCCAAAATTGGACTCAGCGGATGGGCTACCTGAGACGCAGCCGCGGTCAACATTTGCATGAAATTATCTTTAAACATTAAATTGCAAGGTTCAAACTATCGATTCAAATAAATATTTCATTCATTTTTTCGAATTTTTTGTGTTTTTTTTTTTTAAAAAAGTTCTAAACCTCTTAAAAAATCACCCATTATAACCTTATAACCTAGATCTATACAATTCAAATGTTTAGCAATATATCCTAAATTACAATCTGAGATACCAGACGTCACTAAATTACAATCTGAGATAGCAGACGTCACTAAATTACAATCTGAGATAGCAGATGTCACTAAATTACAATCTGAGATAGCAGACGTCACTAAATTACAATCTGAGATAGCAGACGTCACTAAATTACAATCTGAGATAGCAGACGTCACTAAATTACAGTCTGAGATAGCAGACGTCACTAAATTACAGTCTGAGATAGCAGACGTCACTAAATTACAATCTGAGATAGCAGACGTCACTAAATTACAATCTGAGATAGCAGACGTCACTAAATTACAATCTGAGAAAGCAATTACAATCTGAGATAGCAGACGTCACTCTAACTACTTAAAACCTGGGCTTGCACTGTCGCTTCTGGAACCTAAGTCCTTCAAAATGGAGACTCACCAAGTACTCGGGATTGGTACTGATTTCTACTGTGGCAAAGCTCGATTTTATGGTGCTCATCCACGGTCTCTTATATATATTTCGGTTTTAACCGAGTGTGAATTATAATTTTACAAACAAAAAGTATTATTAATATTTTCTTATTCTTATGATTGGCTCTTTCTAGAGTCGTTGTTAACGATGATTCGGGATTGCTTTGTATGCAATTTAATAAACGGCTGCGGTGAAGAAGAGGGTGTAATGCATCATTACAATTTCTAAGCTTTTCTGAAAAGTACTCAAATTTCGAGTGGGTTTTTTTACGCACTGGAAAAATCTCGAGTGGGTTTTACTACCCACACTACCCATATTACCTGCCGGGCCTGTGAAGATATAAGAATCTCTAATTCTTTATATATGTATATCAATAGTGTGGTTTTATTATTTTCTCACCACACTCATTACAAAATTACAAGCCAGAGACAAATTGAGCCACACAATTTGAATTGACAGATGGCTGCGGCTTTACAAATTTAAGGTTGTTTGTTTCCTAAAAAGTAAGTAATAATAAATAATAAAAAAAAATAACCATACTCCTTTAGACTCTTCTATCCTAGCACACTTCTACATACATCATTTTTATCTTAGGAGAATACAACACCGACAGTCTCTATATTCTAAAAATATCCTTTCAATTTGAGATTCTGCTGGTGTCGAAACATGAGCTCACATTGTCAACAATCAATTGGTTTCTGATCCCAACACAAAATAATTCCACCCAAAGTGACACCTCCTTTTTGCACCAGCTGTTACTCACAAACTGTTTTTTGTTTTTTGTTTGTTTGTGTTATGGCATAGAACATAGATATTCTTGATGATGGTGGTGTTGGTGTGATAAATTTAAGGAAACCAGCTTGCAAGGAGCTCATTCTTCGACGTATCTAACTCTGAAAATAACATCAATTGAGTCTAGAGAAAGCGTGGAGACTTTCGAAGATTCCTATGATTGCCTTGGCTATATATATCCCTTAATCTCGCAATTCTCAAATATGTAAATTTTCTTTAATGGAAACTATATAAATGCACTTAGTACAAGAAAATGCGAGAGTATATGCCATGGTGGTGCGTGGCAGCGGAAATGCATAATACATCCTACACTCTTCTTACAATTTTGATATTCCATTTATAATCCTCGCGATATTTTCTCTACGTGATACTGACTAAATTTAATAACTGATTGTGATTGACATTAAGGGAAAATCTCGTTGGAACTTCTATCGATGAAAAATAAATCTAATCGTTTTAAGATGATGATAAAAAGGAAACTCTTCCCCCAAAAAATAAGGGCATCTCGTCTACGTGGGGGACTTTCAGAATTTTAAATTGCCAATTTTCTTATTATTTTCAGGATTGTTTTTTGAAGTTGAGAATTGAGACAGTCAATTGATTTGAATTCATCTAGCCCAATGGAAAATACCGATTTCCTTTTGAAGATGTATGTATACATAATCACATTTGCGATGAAATGGCAAATCGAGATGAGGAGATTTGTTGAAAAAAAAATATGTAACTTGAATCATAAACAGATTTCACAAAATTTGCTGTGTTGAAAGAATGGCGGATAAAAATAAAATCAAACTTATTATAACATTTTCCAATAGAACATACGGGTGAATTTAGATTTTCGTTCTTATTTCACTTTGATAAATTGCAGTAACGCAATGTCGAGAATGATGAAAATGTATATAATATAACATTTCAAGTATATGTATGTATGTAGGTACCTACGTTTCTTATTTCAAATAGATAGATGGCAAACCAAACCGTTAGGATTTTTTAAATTGACGATTTTAACTACTATGTATCTTCAAAACTTCGACACATCTACATTTATATATAATAAACAGCAATTTTTGTTTTTAAATATTTGTTAAAGCATACATTTGGTTTGTAGATACGGAATAAATAAATGTATACGACTGGATCGCAAGAACCTGCTCTTGTGGTTAACACACATTGAAGACATATTAAAAGAGTCAAAATTATATGTACTCAAGAAACTAGTTTTTATTTGGTTTTTCTTCTTTAAAAAAAAAAATGTTTTTTTCAAAATTTTTAAATGCCATATTGCTTAAACTATTAATAATCACCAGATTGCAAAATTATAACAAAATTGGTTTAGCCATCAAAAAGATATACGAAAATAACCCAAAAACCTGAAATATACGTGTATACGAAGTAAATTTAAAATCTTTAGAGCCATTTTCGACAAAATTTGAAAAAAAGAACAACATTTTTGTATAGCAGCTACTCCTTCCAGATGAGCTAAAACAAAAACTCGAATATCCCCTCTAGGGAATCACATAAAAATGCTCTGTACTAAACATGTATGAAGCGAATCGGCCCAACCGCTAAGGCTCTAGCTCAAATAAAAGTGGACACACAGACCAACGGACGGCATGAACGAAGCTTACTTTTTCAGACTTCTCGATTATCGTAGGGTTAGTTTTGAGTACAAGCAAGAATTTTTGTTTTCACACGAAAGCAATATACTCTTGCCTTATAGTATAGAGCAAGTAAAAATGTATGAGTGCCGCGACCCACGGTTAAGATGTTTAAACTAGAGGTCTGCAATGAATGTCTTGAAAGCAGTTCCAAGACATTCGATTAATTTCAAAACAAACTTCTCTACTGTACAATATGCTTGAAAATGGATGATGGTTTTATTCTTAATCGTTCTTGCAGAGCAGGTAGGTGCAGGAATATTTTGGAAACACAAATCAATAACAACCTTTGTAGGAGGAGACTGATGATAGGCGGCTTAGCACCCCTTGAAACAGATGTATCTCTAGGCAAATTACCGAATTATATATTAATTCGTAAACAATTGGTGGTAGCACCTGTTGTTGTTGTTGTTCAAAAATGTATACATAGCTACATTATTTATTAATAGAATAGGGTGATATTGATTTTTTTTTTTTAAATCTAAGATTTCAAATCTGCCAAATAATCTTAAAAAATTTCTGGGTGTCAAGTTTAATAGAAATACATCAAGTAGTTTTTGAATTAATTAATTCTCAACAAAAAAAAAATCAATTTAAATCAAAATAAATTAAAATTTTGCTATACAATTTATTTACAACCTTTTTAACAACGCCCATAAGAAATGATCAAAATCAGTTTATATGTTTGTGAGAAAATTGGAAATAAAAAAATGATCTATGGGAGATAAATTTGCATTTTTCGTATATTTTTTCATAAAATGGTAAAAAATTGTAAAAATTACTGAGTTTTTTTTTAAGTGTAAAGTAAAAAAATGAGATTTTTATTATTTGCTAAAAAAAAATGTACGGTAGATGCCGTTATTTTAGGTTAACAAAAAATGAAAAAAGCGTGTGAGGGAATGCCCAAAAAACCACAAAACACTTACAGAAAAGCGACCCACTTGTTTAGGCTGCAATATAAAGGAAAGACAAACGGACAGAACTGCGAGACCCATTTTTTTCGACTTTGCTATAATCGTTATGTCAAGTTTGATCAAAATCTCGAGTTCGATTTTTTTTACGAATCTATAACTTGCCATAATGTACCTATATATCACAAGTAAAAATATTCCTACATGCAATGGGTTTTTTCTTACATGTTCTTGTTCATTTTGCTGGGAGATGGAAGTTGCAAAAACACTAGAAAAAATAAATTCAACTACAAACCTATTGCGATTTTTGGTTTAAAAACGCAAAACAGACCTTTTTTCTAAGATTTAAATATGAAAACCTATGAACATATTATGGTTTTTATTATTATACCTAATAAACAAAAAAAAAACGCTCAAAAAATAATTTAAAAAAATAAAAGTTGTGTAGGCTCGCACTACCTCACAACGAAATTTCACATGTTGATAAATTAAATTGCAATTTTGAAGGTAGGTAGGTAGGTAGGTAAAATGGCGGTTCTGAGAACACCTGTTCCCGTAGAACCCAATTAGCGCTGTTGTGCGCCGTTTTGATACCATAACTCGTTTGACCTGATTTGTTTCTTGATATAGGGGTTGTTTTTTTTTTTTTCTTTTATTAAACTAGACAAAATTACTTGGGGGACTAGGTTATTGTTTTATCACGCAGCCCTACAAGAGCACCAAGCTCACGACTGTGTGCTAGGTGGTTCCGGTGGGGTTACGATCCAACCATATAGCCCTTCACCAGATCCACTCGTGGCTTTGCCTATACTAAGCAAGGTAATACCTACTAGGTATATATCAGTGCTTTAAGGTTTGCACCAGTTATAGAGGTGGTGATTGTCCGAAAAGTTAAAGCCGAGTTTGTTGATTGATATAGGGACTAGGTTTTGGTCTGTACTCTTGACCTCAGGGGAATGTTAAGCTCACACTGTGTGCTAGGTAGTTGGATTGAGAGCCGTCCGTATAACCTATCACTAGATTTACTTGTGGTTGGGCTTTTTCAAAGTCAAGGTAAACATGGTTAGGTTTTGGCAGACTTTTAAGTCCTTCCCCAGTTATGTATTAAGAGGTAGTGCGGGGAGTTAGTGACGATATTTGTATATGATTTTTGTATTTATTTTGTTTACCTAACTTATTAGCCCAGCAATGGTCCATCGGGCCCGAACCGGAGTCGATAGCGATACAGTCCACGACTACCGATTCACCGAATCCCGTTAGACCATCGCCAGTCCTCCCACTTCCAATGCAAGTGCTGTGGTGAAGTTATTGTTTGATCTATTAGATCCATCTGGTGCTATTTAGAAAAGAGATAAAGTCATTTATCCTTTTGTTCGACAGCACGGTTAGGTTATCAAGAAAAGGGCTTCCAAATGCCAGGAAGCGAGACCTGGCCAGGGCTGGGCAGTCACAGAGAAAATGTTCGATGGTTTCTCTCTCTAGGGGATTCTTGCAGCTTCGGCAGAAACTATTAAAAGGTATCCGTAGCTTAGCCGCGTGTTCTCCTATTGGCCAATGGCCAGTGATGACTGCAACGATCCTGGCCGTATCTGTTCTATTTCGCTTTATTAATTCAATTGATCTGCTTTTGTCATAGGTAGGACATATCTTCCTAGATATCTTACAGTTTGACAGACCTTGCCACCTTTTTATTGATTCAGATAGGAAATGGTCATATATTTTGCCCTTCACGAATCCCAGTGGAAGGTCGACTTCTTCTGCCTGAGAGACGGGAAGGGCTGATCCCTGCCTGGCAAGCTCATCTGCGTGCTCATTGCCTTGGATGTCACTATGGCCTGGGACCCATATGAGTGAGATTTTAGTGCTTTCGCCAAAGCCTGCGAGCTCACCTCTGCATTGATTTACCAACTTTGAGGTTACCAGGCAGCTATCAATTGCTTTGATTGCAGCCTGGCTGTCTATACAGATGGCCACATTGTGGATATTTTGGTTAGAAATTATTTTTTGTTTGAGTACCCTGCAGGCTTCTTTAATAGCTAGTACCTCGGCCTGAAATACGCTGGAGGTGTTAGGTAGGCGATAAGAGTTATTTATTTTCAATGCCTCCGAGAAAACACCCGCCCCAACTCCAACATTCATCTTTGAACCGTCGGTGAAGATTGTGGTGTCATACTCACTTATCACCGAATCATTATTCCACTCGTCTCTGGTAGGAATAAGCACATTGATGCTTTTTCCGAAGTTGAGAGAAGGGGTTTGATAGTCAGTATGGACTGAACGCAGGTCTCTTGGCAACAGTTCCAGAATTTTTGTGTGACCATAGGGTTTTTCCGACCAGCAGTTTGTTTCTTTAAGCCTGGTTGCACTGCAGGATACCATGTACTTGATGAAGGGATCTAAAGGAAGAAGATTAAGAATGACGCTTAGTGCATCGGTTGGGCAAGATCTAATTGCACCTGTGGAACCTATGCTAGCTGTTCTTTGAATCTTTTTCAATTTTTCTATGTTGTATTTTTTGCTTAGGGCTGGCCACCATACGATCGATCCGTATGTTAAGATTGGACGAACCACAGCAGTGTATGTCCATAATATCATCTTAGGCTGCAGACCCCATTTTTTTCCGAATGTTTTACTACAAGCATAGAAAGCTATACTTGCTTTCTTTACACGCTCTTCGATATTGATTTTCCAGTTTAGCTTAGGGTCCAGGATGACTCCTAGGTATTTAGCTTTTGTTGATAGAGAGAGAGTGTGACCGTTTAGTTTGGGCAGGGTAAAGGGAGGTATTTTAGTCCTAGTGGTGAAGAGCATCATTTCTGTCTTATTTTGATTGACACTAAGTCCGCAGCTAGTAGCCCAGAAGCTGATTCTTCTTAAAGCAGTTTCCATGATGCTGCTTATCACCGTAGGAAACGCCCCTGATGTCATAACCACCAGGTCATCCGCATACGCCACCACTTTAACCCCGCAATTATCCAGTTCACACAGAATTGTGTCCATGACAAGTAGCCATAATAGGGGGGATAGAACTCCTCCCTGAGGTGTTCCCCTATCTGCTAGTTTGATTATGCGATTGCTACCCAACGTAGCCTGGATGATTCTTGATCTAAGCATGGATAAAATCCATTTTGTGACGTGAACATCAACGTCAAACTTGGCAAGAGATTTTTGAATCGAAGTAGCTGATACGTTATTAAAAGCTCCCTCCACGTCAAGGAAGGTTGCTAGGGTATACTCTTTGTATTGAATTGTTTTTTCGATGGTACGTACTACCTCGTGAAGTGCCGTTTCAGTGGATCTTCCCTTGAGGTAGGCGTGTTGTGATTTGGAAAGAGGATTTCTATCTAAAATGCCTCTAATGTATATGTCAATTAACCGTTCTAGTGTTTTCAGAACGAAGGAGGTGAGGCTGATGGGTCTAAAGTCTTTAGGGGCTTTTTGAATGTGCAAATCATTTTTTTTTTTTTTTAAGTTCAAACTTAATTGATTTACTGCCCATTTTGAGAATCAATTATTTTTCAGCGCCTTTAAAGAAAAAGATAAAGTACAAAATATTATTTTGTCATTTTTGCAATAAAATTGAACTTTCTCAACAAATTATCCATAGTCCTCCTTAACTACTCTTTCACTACAAAATATTCTCAGGTCTGTTGCCGCCCCCATGTGGCCCATTAGCACCCACAGGCATCATCGCTCACTTTGAGAATCAATTAATTTTCTGCGCCCCAAAAGATTTTGCCGCCCTAGGCCCGGGCCTCACGGGCCTAAGCCTAAATCCAGCACTGCATCTAGTACACTGAGTAGTGGGTATACTCCAAATATGGATTTACTTATTTTTCTTTCCATTGAAATTCAAATTTGTTCTTTAATAGGTAGGTAAGTAAAAACAAAACTTCTGTTAAAAAAAAAGTTTTTAAAAACTTACATCTGTAGTTTCCATTATTTTGTTTTTAGTTTCCACTCATTGACATAGTTTATCAAAATTTTATTCAATGTATTCGATGCATTCTAGTGTACTTAGTGTATTTTTTACAGTTATCATTGCATACGATTCCTCTCACTTATACACCAAGTATTTGGTGTACTCAGTGAAGAATGCACGGTTAGACTTGTACACTTGTTTCGTGGAGTCATGCACTCATTTGTGAGAGAGAAACCAAATACTGTCTCGGTTTTGATAATGAGGCAATGAATGGTGCACCGTGTTTGAAGGTAAAAAAAGGGGTACTTGGTTCAGTGTACACTGGATTATATAAACAGTGTACACAGAACCACTGTACCCATTTAGAGGAGGCAAATGAATGCATTCATGGAGACCTCTTGTGTAAACATCAACGTTCGTTCGAGTGCCGGATTTTTGTTGTTGAACATATACCGAATTTATGTAAATAATGAAACCGTTCTGTAACGTATTACACGTTACGTGCTACACGGAACGTAATTCAAGTAAGGCCCACGCTCCGACATTAATGTTTACACATCAGAATTAAAGTGTTTTTTCCATATAGGATTTTTCTATGAACACGCGATTCGAACGACGGATGTTAGTAATTCTTTTTGTTGATCTTTTTGTACCATATTTAAAGTGGTTAATTAATATTTTTTGGGTTTCTTACCAACATCACTAGGAACCTACTACAACCGAAGGAATACCATGCAACATTTTTCCCGCCCACTTCCACGCCCATCTATGCATATAAAGGGTCTTTCAATTGGCGCAGTACGTCCAAGTCCAAATGATGAAACTTTTATTATCAAAATCTTTACATGGTTGTTCTTCCAAGTCGATTATCCAAAGTTTTGTTGCCAAATTTGAGTCGACCGATACAGTTAACAATCAGCCAACGCCCTTGCGTCAACGAAACACAAGATCAAGCGAAAATATCGTCGCTGTCTGTGAGATGTTTTTCAAAAACGAAGATGTCATTACCATCAATATCAACGGATGGCGCTTTCCGATCGATGACAACGAATTTACGCTGGCTCCAATTGGATAATATGGATGTGAATGACAGCGAACGCAGCAATGTTCCATTTCAACATTTACCCGCTCTTATTGAAAACCCTATATAGAAAGGAAATGGTTTTCGTTGAAACTTAAGTCTTATGGAAACAGTTTGATCGATTTGATTGAAATTTTCAGAATTTGTTCAGCATTTTTACGAGTGGGAGGAAGGTTTGAAAAGTTGTTTTAGTAATAATAATTTGGACTTTTCAGTTATTCTCATTTTCTGATTGACACATAATAAAGGTAATTGTATATTAGGGTTTTCTAATAAGAGGTGTTATTTTGAATAGCCCGCTATTTCGGTAGCTGTCACTTTTGAAGCTGTCATTTTTTGACATTTGACAAGTAGAAACTACGCCATTAATAAAAATGGAACGATACACGCTTCAACAACGCATTGAAATTATTAAAATTCACTATAAAAATGGTGAAATTTGGCAGAGACGGTTCGTAAAACTAAAACATTTTTGGGTCGGCGTGAAGCACCTTGTCGGACCGCAATACACAAATTCGAGCTGTTGGGACAAGTTAGTGATGTGAAGAATAAAACCCGTGCACGTCGCTCAAGAACAACTGAGAATATTGCTGTTGTAGCCCGAAGTGTTGAAGAAAACCCAGGTTTGTCCATTCCTCGTCGTTCTTTGGAATTAGGCATTCCACAAACGTCATTACACCGTATTTTGCATAAAGACTTGGGTCTTAAGGCTTATAAAGTTCAGTTAACACAAGAACTCAAGCCAGCTGATCATCAACAACGTCGTGTCTTTGCTGATTGGGTCCGAAATGCATGAAAATGATCCGGAATTTCATCGAAAAATCATCTTGACTGATGAGGCCCATTTCCACCTCGGAGGCTACGTCAACAAGCAAAACTGTCGCATCTGGGGCTCGGAAAAGCCAAGAGTTATTGTTGAAAAGCCTCTCCATCCTCAACGCGTGACTGTTTGGTGCGGTTTATGGTCCAGCGGGACCTTACTTTTTCGAAAATGAGGCTGGAACAACAGTTACGGTCAATGGATTGCGCTATCGAGAGATGATTAATGATTTTTTATGGCCGGAATTGGATGGTATTGATCTGGACAACGTTTACTTTCAACAAGAGTGCCACATAAGCAATGAAACCATCGATCTTTTACGGGAAAAGTTTCTAGACCGTGTTATCTCTCGAAGAGGTGATCACAATTGGCCACCGAGATCTTGTGATTTAGCACCTTGCGACTTCTTCCTTTGGGGCCACGTGAAAGATAAGGTCTACGCCAACAGCCCAGCGTCGATTCAAGACCTCAAAGATGGAATTCGTGAGGCTATCGAGGACATAGGGCAGCTACTTTGCGATTTGGTTATGGAAAATTTCATGAAAAGGATATGGTCCTGTAAACGTGGTCGTGGCGGCCATTTGGCTGATGTTGTATTCCATTATTAACGGTATACCTTCCTCTTTATAATGAAATAAACATCCGATCATTTATCTCAAAAAATGCCATTTTTCTTTGAATATCAAAATAACACCTCTTATTGGAAAACCCAATAAAATAAGTTTATCTAAAAAGATATTTTTTGGGATACTAAGGCCCAGTTTTTCAATGGTATGTTAAACCACAGTTAGCTAATTCTAGAAGTAAATTAACCCACATTAATATGAGGAAGCAGTTTTTCGTTGGAGAATGCATGCAGAACGACTAAACAAACTCGGTGAATAAAACATTTGAAAGCATCTGTTCAGATAATCCTGAGTTAACTCACCAAATTTGATCAGTTAATTCGGGTTTATTTTTAATCGCGCCCTTAAAAACTGGAGGTGAGTGAAATTTGATGTTGAACCTACATTGAATATTAATGATACGCTTTAGCAAAAAAGCCATAATAAAACCTAAGGTTTCTGTGCTATTAAACGTATAAGTGATGTTTCGGTTATCTATTTTATTTTAATCAAAAACAATTTTCAATATTATTGAAAATTATTTTTAATTATTTTTGAAAAATAGCCAGCCTAGTAAATTTAAGCACCGACGATATAAAATCAATTTTTTTTTGTGTATAAACTTAACAATGATGATATTGACGGAATGAAGAATGGTCAAGTCTGATAAAGTGATACTCTAGTGTGAATATAGAACCTACAATAAATAATAATAATAACTTATTAGTGTTGTCTGTTACCGCTCTTCCAACCTCTCCCCCTTTGATAGGTACTACGAATTGTAGTCTATGGAAATAAGGTATGGAGAAAAATGAAGGCGGAACAAGACAGTATGTATACTTAAAAGGTGCTTAGAAAAATGCTGATGCTCCAAATGCATTTGATAAACAAAACATCTCATTTTCGATCTGTGACGTCAGTGGTCTGGCTTCTAAGACTCAGCAAATCTGATATCGTGGGCATGTGGACAGTTTTTCATAATTAAAATTGGATTAAAGCTCAGCACCACTAATAAAGAGGAGACTGATAATAGGCGGCTTTGCACTCCTTGAAACAGCTGTATCTCTAGCCAAAATAAACGAATTATAAATTAATTCGTAAACAATTGGTGGTAAAACCTTTAAGTTGTTGTTTTTGTTCAAAAATTCAATTAAACGTACAAAGTATTTTAGCTATTTATTTTCTTGGAAAAGATTCAATGGTAGAATTGAATTCATAAGATTTCGCTGTGTCTCAAGGCTCCGTAATACGAATAATAAATTTATTATTACATATTTACATTAAAGTAGCCCTTAAGTAATGATTTTTTAATCGATTATTTCAAAATTATTGCTTGACTTGGAATGGAATAGAATCATTAGCCTTTGAGCAATCATAATTATTAAAAACAATAAAAATGCTTTTTAGTATTCAGATATTTCATGTGGCTTCGGTTCAGATCAACTTCTTTGTTTTTTTTTTTTGCTTAAGCTTAGGGCAGGTATTGGTTTTGTTAAGAAAAAATTCTTTGTTTGTGATACCGTCCATCAGACAGTGGGGCCGAACTTATGATTTTGAAAAAAAAAAAACTGAAATATTATCATTCTTTGCGTATTTTAACCCGCTGAATATAATGGTATACCTACTGTCCCTTTTATGACTAGAGTCAGTGAGAAGTTATGAGTATGAGTTATTAGTATAAGTGGTTCAACAAGTTCAAAATAAATTTTGAGATTTTCAGAGATAATTCATGAGGTGGATCCTAAACATGACTGTTAGGGGTCTGCATTTCAAACTTTCAGTTTAAGCCCTTAAAGCCAGGGAGGGGAAAGAGTACCTCATGGCTGAACCAGTTTTGTTTAAATTTTCAAATTTTTTACACAAATACTTTTCAATAGTTCAAATCATATTGCATTCCAACATTTTACGAAAGTTTTTTTATATACAAAACAAAAATTTAAGAAACATCTTTTTATTCTTTTGAATTTTTCTTGACTTTCCCGTAACTGATATCATTGTATGTATATTAATAAACCATATTGCTGCGCTTCTTTGATGCTAAGAAACTTTATAGCTTTGAATAGCAAGAGTAAGTCTGTGCCATTCAGTTGTGTATTTTATTTTTTCTGGACAAAATATGGTTTTTTCAAAGCCAAAGACGAAATAAATTTAGAATCTTCATTATAATGTCAAACATCGAAGTAGGTAGATTCATCGTTAAAGATGAAAATTTATATTAAAAAGAAACTTACAGTCCACACAGATTGTGATTTAAATGCTAATCTAAAAAAAACATTTACTTTGAACGATGCATAATATTATTAGAGTCAGGTCCTTGTTTTTGACCTGTTTAAGTAGCCAGAGTCTGGAATTTTAAATTTATTATTGGAATATAAGTATGCTTGATTGATTTGCAAGTAATTAGCATTTTAAAAGATTTTTTTTGTAATTTATACATTGTACAGTTAGAATAAGTGCACGACTTGCAAAAAAACAAGAGAAGTCAATATTATTTGAAGTCGGAGCTTGAATCGCAGAGCTTCGATAAGTGCTATTTTTTTAATATGAATTATTATTATGTTTGTGCGTTGAATTATTGAATTTCATCATTAAAAGTTCAACATCTATCTTTGAAAAGAGAAGTTGAACATCTTATGATGAGATTCAATAACTAAAAACAAAAATAATATTTTCTATTGAAAAAGAACGGACAAAGGCAACAATAAATGACTCACACAGTTTTATCATCAGGGCCTGCTATATGAAATTTCATCAATAGATAAGATATAAACTTTGAAATATTGTCAGTAGTCCAGGCGCGGACTCAGGAAGGGGAGACAATGGGTGTAATGGATTTCTTCTGGACATCTTTTATTCTTTTCTGTTCAAATATTTATTGGTGCTGTGGCGAGAAGATGAATTTAAAAAAAAGCAATAGCTCGCAATACTTGAGTGCGATAAGAATAGATTTTTTATAATACATGAACTGTCCTCCACACTAGTCCACACTAGTCCTTGCAATGCTTATTTAGGAGAAACTTATCTCTTTGGGAAGACCCTTGCATCAGATCTGTTATATAGTTATGAATTTTTGTCATGGAGGGAAGATAAGTACATATTTGTTAAAATTCATAGTTAAAAATGAAAATTTTGTTAGTTGTGTGGTATTTTCCAGAGCCAGGAGGGGCAAGTGTCCCTCCTTGCCCCTACCTCCGGGAGCCTATGAAAATGAGTCGTACGTTTTCGAAATGAATAAGTTTGAGTCCAGAACCGTTTCTGTAGATCCTATAATATTCAAATTAAAAAAAAAATTAATAAAAAAAACATTTCATTCACAAAAATTAATTTAAGTACACCCACTTATCAACTTTCTGAATAAAATACAAAGATTAGAGTTAGATTAGATGATCTTTATTTAAAAACTCAAAAAAGTAACATTTAATATTTAATTACAAGCATGCCGTGGAAGCCGTCTGACGGATTTTTAAATTTAAGAAAGATTCAACAAATCAACAATATCTATTTATAAGTACAGTCAATGAAAATAAATAATAAATATTATGATTAAAAAAAAAAGCTAAGTCTTTTCGCACTGTAAACAATAATATAAATGGTTGCATAAATATAAATATAAATATCAAGCAAGAAATTCCAATCGTTACTTTAGGTTTTTAGCTATAGGTAAAACGAAAAATTAGGTTCTAAATAGAAACGGATGTTTAAGAACTGGAAAATTGGAAACCAAGTTCTACTAAATTAAGATTAAGCAGAAAAACATAAATAAATTAAAAACCGTTTTCTTATTAGTTCGGGAATATAGGAGCTTTTAGTTTAGCTAAAAACAAAATTTACTATACAACAAATTAAAAAACATGTTCAGATATGAGTTTCTGTAAGTTTTGGGATGAGGGACATAACGCACGAGCACCTTCCAACCACTCTCCTCGATTAGAAGGCTTAAACATTTCCCGCAGGACAAGAAACTTTTGTTAAAATGTCTACGTATTTCCTGTAAAATAGGACAAATTGTTAAAAAATGGTGGGTATATATCTTCATTTTGGTTAAAGTTACGAACAGATCGGAGTAATGTCTGTCCTATGTGCACAATGATTAAGCTCAAGAGTTTCGGTTCGTAGATACTTTAAATATTAAACTCATATCTAAGACTGATATATCCTCTCTACATTAATTACTATTTGCCAGCTTAAGATTAAAACGACTGTATCTAAGCAGATTTAGAAACTTAGTCATTTGTTCATCAATCATAGAAATACGCTTGCCAGTTTCTAAAAGGGGAATAACCGCAACGGAGTGATATAAGCAATATTTTTTATGTAAGTTGCTTTTATAAGAGATAGTGAAACCTAGATGTTTAAATTGACTAACAACCTTAATATAAGCTCCGTCTAACTTTCAGTTTCGTGTTGTGGTCGGTTTTGTGGTCTAAAGATCATAATTTTAGATTTTGTAATATTAATTTTAAGATTCCATGAATCACAAATTTTCTTCAGTTTATTTATCTCCAGCTGTAATGTCAATGGGTTATCAGAAAAGATGATTAAGTCATCAGCATAAAGTAAAAGCACTTAAATCACCAAAACAAAAACCTCCCGATAAATGATAGTCCAGATACAATTCCAAAAACTCCTTAACCACACGCGTTTCAGCTTGAATTGTTTTATTGAATTCAAATATTTTATAAAGGGTCCGCCAAATAACTTCTTTTTTTTTTGAAAATGGCGCAAAACATCGAGTGTAGCTTCGGCTGTGTGGCACGTAGCGCCGTCCTGTTGAAACCAAATGTTGCCAATATCCTCCTCTTCAATTTTTGTGAACAAAAATTGGTTCAACATGGCCCGATAACGATCGCCATTAACTGTACCGGCCACTCCTTGCATTTTCGAAAAATGGCTCAATTATGCCTCTGGACCAAAATCCGCACCAAACAGTCACTCGTTTTGGGTGTATCGACTTTTCAATGTATGTGTGTGGGTTTTTTGTACCCCTAATGCGACAATTTTGCTTGTTTACTACCCGCCAAGATCAAAATGAGCTTCATCTGAAAAGATGATTTTTTTTTGGCAAAATCGGCATCTCCTCTAAGTCGATCACAGGCCCACTTAGCGAAGCGTATACACAACCATATTCGTTCAGCGGAAGGATAAAACTAATTATCTGTCAAATCATTCATGAGCTAAGTGTTACCATTCACGAAATGGATTACACAGAACACCAGAGTCGGAGTACACACGATACTATTCCAACCAGGTTCTCTACAACGGGGCCAACATAAACAGAATAGGTAATTTTTTGTTTAAGCTGATTCGGGGTCACATTGCAAGAGCGATGTCCTCGACAAACAGCTTAATTTTTGGGGCTTACTACCCTAACGACGAATACTATGAGAGTGTGCGCTTAAGCGGCTTTATTCCGCCCGATGCATCCCTCTATTTAGACAGTCGAGGGCTGATACAGGATAGAGAGGCGGTTCCGCTAATCTACCACGTCGGCCGTAGAACTGTAGATAGGCGACTCCTTTACAACCGAGACGTCCTCGCACAAGGCGGAGCAGAGCGCCTTCGGTTCAATAGGACTGTGTCCGATCGGGACCGAAAAGATAGGGTAAGGCAGGAGAACCAGTTCTGGTGGTTAAAAATTGAAAATGGCAACATGCGACTATTTAAAGTTGACTAAGCTTTCTTGTCTTGGCCGACTTACATAGGTTTAGGTGTATTAGTTTTAAGTAGGGACAGTCAGGGTGGCACAAAAAAAACACAAAAAACAAAAAAAAAAAAACAAAAAAACAAAAAAAATATAAAAAATAAAAAATAAAACCAAAATCAAAAAATGCTTGCTGTGGCTGTTCTAGTTTTTAAGTAGTCTTAAGTAGTTCTAAGTAGCTTAAGTAGCTTTAAGTAGTTTTAATAAGCTTTATAATAGTTTTAAGTAGTTTGTAAGTTTTATATAAAATATAAAAAAAAACGATCCGACAACCGAGTTTTTTTTTTGTAAATTCTTCTCGGTAAAAAATAAGAACCCATAAGAATTTTAGTCTTAAGATAGTTAGTAGGCCGAAAGGCATTAGTATTAAGTAATCATAGTTTAACTTAGAGCGTCCGCATGGGGCCAGTAAGTTAGTTGTAAGTTATTGATAAGTAGGCTAGTTTTTATGAATTTTTGTCTAGCTTTAAGTTAGTTATAAGTTAAATGAAAAATAAAAATGAATTAAAAAAAAAAAAAAAAAAAAAAAAAAACCATTCACGAAATAAGCACTAGTTGAAAAAAAAACGTTAGATGGCGGACCCTTTATTAGATTGGTAAATATTTAAAGTTGCATATCTTCCGCCTCCTTTTTTTGCGAACATACAGTCTTAGAAAGAGATTGGAGTTTAGACAGAGAGCCATATTTTATGTATCTATAATAAGCTACTAACTTACTATCAATTATTTTTTCTCTCTCTCTCTCTACATTTACATATCTTTTAAGTTAATATTTTTTACGACTGACAAAAAGAGAATTATTTAAAAGTATCTCATCTCATTACTATTAAAACAAAAGGTTTTCGAATATAGGGTCGGGTAGATTTACACAGAACTTGGCAGGTTCGTCCTGAACTCGCCCTGAACTCGACCTATAGGTTTTTTATTGTGGCGAGTTGAGGTAACGAATAAACTGCCAAAGTGACAGGAGTTGTGAAGCATTTTTTTTGTGGGGGATTCACGTGCTGCAAGCAATTGTATATTTTCGAAAAAGAAATTGAACGAATACACAAATTTAATTTAATGCTTAAAGATAGAAACAGTTAGAAGTTTTTTTTTATTCATTTTTAAGACATATTTAAAACAAATTTTAAGTTTAAGAATTACCTAGGTATCTAAGTACTGAACTTTTGATTCTTGCTTTAAATGCCAACCGTCCTCGGGCGTTTTATGAGAACCAAAAAATCCACGTTTTTTTTTTGACAATTCTTGGGGTTGTCAAGAAAACCTGGGTCAACCCTGGGTAAAGTTCAACGAACGAAGCTTATATGACATGAAAATCTGCATTAAAACTTAATTAGAAAGTTGAAAATTCGTTTTTAAAAATCCACCTGCTGCCACATCCATCTATTTTTTTTTTTTTGCATTTGCAACTGTAGTTTGAGTTTGAAAAAAAATTTATTCTGAGCAAAAAAAACTCTTTTAACGTAGTTTTTATACAGCGCAAAATGGCTCGAAAGATATCCCCTATATGTTTCTTAAAATGTATTCATTAAAACATGTAATACGGCAATACAACGGTTGCGCGCTGGGCTTTTCTAGTAGGTAATGCATACAATTCTGATAAGTCGAATGTCACAGATTACCCACATGAAAATGAGAATCCCCGGCAGTCATTTTAATTTACCTAACAAGCTTGAACTGTCAGATTGCAGATAAGAAATGAGAATGGTGTGTAAAAACCGCACACATAGACAGTTGGGATCTTCACACACCTGGGTTAAATTGTTGTTGCAATTCACATCTATATTCATCGACTTGGGATGACATTGCAAAAACAACAATGTCAACAAATGGGTTTGGGAGGGTGAAACGAACGAAACATTTTCATCTTCATATGGGTAATCTGTGGTATTTTTCTATAGTAAAAATGGTCATCTTAAGGCTTTTTCAATTAGCGTGGGTATAGATTTTGCTGTCCAGTGGCTGCCATGTTGTTTCGGTAATATCTGTCAAATCTATTCTTTATTATTCAGTTACTGATGGCAAACCACCATGTCAAGTAAAACAATTGAGCAGCACGTCCAAAAGCTAAAGCTTAAATATCAAAATCTTTTGGGGCAACGATACGTGTGTTGCGCCCCTTTTACGGTTTAAATAGTTGTCCTTCCAAGTCGATTATCTAAAGTTTAGTTGCCAAATTTGAGTCCACCGATTGCGTCAACGAGACGCAAGATCAACCGAAAACATCGTCGCTGTCTGTGAGAGTCCGTAGGTCTTCAATGTCATTGCCATCATTATCAACGGATAGCGCTTCCGATCAATGATAACTATTTTTTGCTGGCTCCAATTGGATAAAATGGATATGAACGACATGTGGTTCCAACTTCCAACAGAACGGCGCAACGTGTCTCACAGCGAACGACACAGTGGACATTCTGCATATGAACGATTTGAGGGTAAGGTTATCTCTGGCAGAGATGACCTGAATTGGCCACCAGGATCATGCGATTTGACCCTGCTAGACTTTTTGCTGTGGGATTCCTGGTTCCTGAAGTCACAGCAGGTCTATGTGAATAAACCACAATCGACCGATGCCTTTAAGGTGAACATAACACAGGCTATCGCTCAAAGCGGAAGTCATTAAAAATTAGACCACTCGGATCCGTGCGACCGTAAGAGGCGGGCATTTGAACGATGTCATATTCCATACTTAATGGCATGCATGGGCCTTTCAAATAAAAAAGTTTGTGAATACCTCACACAGAGATTGTTTTATTCCATTTCAATATCTACCCGCCCTTATTGAAAAACCCCTTACAGGAAAAGTTTTATATCAGACCGATAGAAGTAATAATAAATGTGTATAAATTATTTGACAGATAATTGTATGCCATTAATGTTTGAATATGATTTCGGACATGTCGCCGCCTCGACTGGGGCGTACATGGCGTAATCTGGAAGCCTAATTTTCTCACACTCTTCGCAGTAAATCAGGCTGTATTTAGGCAATAACGCGTCAAGTTAAATGGTCTCTATACCTTACCTATCTACCTTTCTCGCTTTACTATAAATTCAATTTACATATTTTAAGCCCCATGCACTAAAAAATATAAAATTATTCTTAGTGGTCATAATGAAATAGTCCATGGAAGCTTACGTCCGTAATAATATAATAATATTTGCCTTGGTATGCAAAGCACAACAAATTGTACGTTATTTATGGTATTAAATTGAAAGTCATAGTTTGATTTTAAATTTAAACTCTCTACAAAACTAACTCACATTCCAATACCTGCATCCCTGCATGAAATACGAGTAAACACACAAGTTAATCTATTTTCAAAATAATTATATCTCTTTACAGGCATGGCCACCAATGAAAAGTCCATTTGATGTTTTTCCAGAAGGATATAAGGTCCATACGATCTCAGGTAAGACAAAATAAATATAAAATAATAATAATTTTATTCCGACCGTATCGAATTTAAGCTGTCAGAGATGAATTTACCACACATACAGATCGGAATTTAAATGTTGAATATTAAAATAAATGAATGTATGCTGCTATATGCATTCAACAAAACATCCTACCATGGGCACATGGCAGTAATTTTATAGAAACAATGTGCGTGACATGGTTGTAAATTGGATTTAAGTTTTGAAACTTATGCATCCATGCATGGTTGAGGGAAGTCATAACTTCGCCACTTTTCGTAGGAGTAGCAATAGCAAACAATGCTTAAGAAAGTATTGAAACTATTTTCTTGTTCGTAAATGCATTACCTACTTATAATATGTTTTTATTGAAGAAAAAAATGGAGGAGAAACTTATATAGGTATACAATTGGTATGAATGTACTTCGTTAAATACCTTCATTATTCGTAAGTGCAGACATTTATGGGAATATTTTCTTTTCATTAACATGGTTTTTGTACTTTCGAATACTTATAGAAATTTCCAACTTCCAACACAATTATCACTAAGCGGGTGGTAATTGTGAGAAATAATAATATAAGAGTTTCGAATGAATGGCACGTGTTTTCTCTTATGGCTGGAAATTGCTGGTAAATGATTAAATTGATTTTTAATTAATTTATTGGAATCAAGCTAATTAATATCTAGCGTACAATATGTTTCTAAGAATAATTATAAATTATAAAATGTTCTTTTAAAGTCAGCATTTGATACATTATAAAAATTAATTAATAAATTATGATTAGTGTTATACAATTTTAACATATTATTGAAAGGTGAACTCCGTTCGTAGTTGGTACGATAGTGTGTTATGTATATAGGGTCAGGTGTACCTCTTAGATTACGTTTTGGAACATTAAAGTTAACGCGGGACAAAAGGTTCAAAGAATCAATATTGCCATCAATAAGTTTAACAATAAAAACAAAACATAAATATGAACGTCTACTCTCTAGACTAGGTAGGTCAATGAGTTTTAGCCGGCTATTGTATGAGAGAAGATTTAATGGGTTCTGCCAGCCTAAGCCTCTAAGAGCAAAATTCAAGAATCTTTTTTGAATTCTTTCAATTCTTATTTTATAGCCGCTGTAAAAGGGCGACCACACTTGGCAAGCATACTCTATGATGGGTCTAACGAATGAGACAAAGAGTTGTTTAATAACATAAGGGTCAGAAAACTGACGTGATTCCCTTTTTATCCATCCCAATATTGAATTGGCCTTATTGCAAATCACATTAATATGTTGCGTGAATTCAAGTTTTTTATCAAACAAAACACCAAGGATCGATACCTCATTTACATTAAACAAGTTTACACCATTGAAGCTATTTATAATCAAAAGACAACACAGAAGACTTTCTTGTAAAATTTATAATCTTAAACTTGTCGATATTTAACAACAAACAATTTAGTTTACACCAATTATAAAAAGCAGGAAGATCAATTTGAAGCATTTCACAGTCAAGGTTATTGGAAATGGATTTAAATATGTTAACATCATCAGCATATATAAGACAATAAGAGTACTTTAAAATTGACGGAAGATCATTAACAAATAATATAAAAAGAATTGGACCCAAATGGCTACCCTGTGGAACTCCAGAATTCACAACAAAACTTTTTGAATTATAACCATTAAAATTCACAGAATAGGATCTGTTAAGCAAATAAGATTTGAGCCAAGCTATAAAATTTACGCTAAACCCTAACTTTCTCATTTTATTAACTAAAACATTATGTGACAGTTTGTCAAATGCTTTGCTAAAATCTGTCAGAACACAATCCGTTTGTTTTTATTTTTAAAGGAATTAATACAAAACTCCGCTAGCTCTAATAGAAAAGTAACAGTCGACAATAAACGATTTTGTGTAAAAACTTAATGTCTTGCAAATAATTTCTTCGAAGAGTTTCGGAATAGCCGACAGTTTGGCTATTGGACGATATTTATCAATTTTATCCTTTCTTCTTTTTTTGTGTAGAGGAATTATAAAAGATTTTTTCCATGCATGAGGAAATTTACACAAAGACAGTGAACGATTAAAGAGAAAAGCAAGTGGTATCGACAAATTACTAACACATTTTTTCAGAATAGAAGCTGGTACCCCATCTGGACCAGATATGTCGTTATCTTCTAGGTTGGATACAAATTTTGTAATGTCGTCAGTACTTATATTAAAATTTATTTCAGTCAAGTGAGAATATGAATTCAAATGACCAAATAATTGATCATTTTCGTCAAGATTATCACAGTTTAGGTTATCACAGTTCGAATAGTTATCACAGTTGGAAAAATCACAGATGTAAGCACTTTGAAAGAAGTCAGAAAATAATTGCGTTATGATACGAGGGTCATGTTCAGAGATGTTATTATGGTTAAAAACGGACGGATATAGACTAGTTTTTCGTTTGCTATTTATAAAACTCCAAAAGGATTTAGGATTAATTTTTAAATTACTTTCAACCTTTTGTATGTAATTTAGATGTTTCAAACTAGACACTCTATTAAAAATGTCTCTGGCATCACAATAATTTTTTAAATCAGATTCTAATTTAGTTTGTTTGTATTTAAACCAAAGTTTGTTTCTGCGATTTTTCAAACTCCGCACCTCACTATCATACCTACTTGGAGAAAATGATTTTGATTTAATTGATAAAAGAGGTACAGACACTAAAAAACAATCAAATATTTTATCATAAAATTTTAAAACCATAGTATCAATATTTGAACTAGTATAAAGACAAGACCATTCAATTAGACACAATAAACTATTTAATTTTGCGTAATCTGTTTTCTTGAAGTTAAATTTATAAATTTGATCATAGTCTTGATTATAACTTTTTTCAAAATCTTCTGTAATAGATATGGTGAGAGCTGGATGATGAGAGTCTTCGTTGACCAGAGGCTCAGTTGATCTATCAAGTGTGATATCAGCATCCATGGTTGTGAAAATTAAGTCGAGGATTTTAGTGTTTGAATTAGAAATGTTGTTTATCTGGTGTAGTCCTAGCGACGTTAAACTGTCGATGGTTATGGAGTCATCCATTGAAAGATTTCCAGTTGGTACCATAGTAAATGTATCGAGGCAACGTCTCCAAGCCACATTTGTTAAATTAAAATCTCCGAGGCAGATAATTTCATCATTATAATTCATTAAGTCAATAATAGAATTTAGAAAGAGGTAGGCCTCATTATACGTATTAATTGAGCTTCCAGGAACAATGTACATGGTGACAAGATAGATATTTTTCCTTGGAAGAATTATCTTCACACATAAAAACTCCTCATTTAAACAAACAGGAACATTAACGTGTGATGTCACAAAACAAGATTTGACAGCAATAAGGATTCCACCACCGACAGTATTAATATTCGGATCGGAGTATCTATCACGTCTAAAAACATTAAACGAAGAATCAAAAAGTTCCGAGTCACTTATACCACTAAATAGCCATGTTTCCGTCAGAGATATGACGTCGTAAGAAAAGTTAGAAGAATTAAAGTAGACATTATTAGTCTTTGTTCGTAAACCTCTTACATTTTGATAAAGTATATCTATTGATTGCGACGACGGTTTGTTGGCCTTGTCAGATTTTTTCGAAAAGGAGTATTCATTGCGTTTCGCTTTACGAACTCGTGGACGATTATGTTTTCCGGCCAGAAATTAAGAAGATATTTAAGCAATAAGTTTCATTTAGTTTCTTTTTTGTCATCAAAATCATAAAACACTACGTAATAAAGCAATACATCCTTAAATGTTTAAAAAAAATAATAAATTTGGTGGCGCAATAGATCAACCTGCTGGAATGAAGGGGACCTACAAACTTCAATTAATTGCTGAATCCGAACGCATCCGAAGTTGGGAAGCGCTTTTTCATAGAAGAGATACTCTTGAAGGATTTGCCAATTCATCGCAAGAGGCAGTGCCAGAGTGGCAGTGCCAGAGGCAATTTTTAGAGACTGATGGGATTCGATCCCACGACTTGCGGGGTGACCTGACAGTCTTATAGGTACCTCCTAATAATATTTTTTTTTATTGAACTGAAATATATAGAATTGGTTCTTAATTCCATTTAAATAAGGTATATCGCGACCTTAGGAAAACATGGTTCTAACTCACATTTTGCAAAAATTGAGTTATTTATTGGATCGTACTAAAAAAGCTATGCTCTTTCGATTGCCGCTATCTGTATCTGTCTATCCCATACTTAATAATTTAAAAAAATCAGGAAACAGAGTTTTATCTACGCATATTAAATTTGATCTCAAGCTCACAAAATTCTAACCAGCCACTTGTATCACCAAAACAAATTTTTTTTTCGTAAATAAAACCTTCTTGTTCCAAGGCATCCCATTGTAAGAATCAAGTGTGCGATGTTTTATTTATATGAAAACGGTGACCCAAAGTTCTATCAGGCATTTAGAACCTTCTTGTCCTACGCCCAAGTGCCTTAGCGATGAGCAACAAAGTTCTATCGACTTTTTTGAATTTCAATTACTTAATAACTACTTAATATATTTTAAATTTATTAATTGCGAAAAATTCAGAAAAAAATAAATTGTAGGTACACATACATAGGTTTTGATTAAATTCAATGTACAAAGGTTATATAACACCAAATATTCCACCTTAGTTTCCTCGAAAGTGATAGGTGTGCAGTTCTTGTCCTTTTAATTTGATTTGGCACTTAAGGGACCAATAATTATTGATGTGTAAACATCTATGCTGGCGGTAGAGTGAAAAAAAAACGTGAACGTTCGTGTGCAACGTTACGTCGTGCAACGTTACGGTGTGCAACGTTACGATCTGCATACTAGGATGGGTGCATTCAGTAAAAAAAATCTTAAGATCCCCTTCAAGCAAAAACAAGTCCGTTTTGGATCCGCGCACGTTGGTGTTTACACATATTACCCGTGAGTCCCGGCACTCAAACAATTTTTTTTATACATTGTTCTTACTTGCTGTATGGGGCAAGTATTGGTTTCGTGTAAGAAAAAATTCGAGGTTATAATCAAAACGAACACTACGATAATCGAGAAGTCCGAAAAAGTGGATTTCGTCATGCCTGCCGTCGGTCTGTGCGTCTGTGCGTCTGTGCGTCTGTGCGTCTGTACGTCTGTGCGTCTGTGCGTCGGTGCGTCCACTGTAATTTGAGCTAGAGCCTAAACGGGTGGACCGATTTGCATGAAATTTGGTACAGAACATTTTTATGTTATTCCCAAGAGGATAAATTCGAATTTTTGTTTTAGCTCATCTATAACGGGTAGCTGCCATACAAATGTTTTGGTTTTGTCAAATTTTATCGGGAACGGCTCCAAAGATTTTGATTAAATTTTGTACCTGCAATATAACCAAATCAATTTTAAGAAAACTGCAATCTGATGCTTCTCAATAATATATTAATTTTGAAAAACATTTTTTATAAAAAATAAAAATCGAACAGATTTTTGCCGAACTTATATAAGGGAAACAGTTTTAGAGACCGTGGAGTGGTCTGACCTAGTATTTTTTCAATGCTTGTTAAGGCAAGAAAATGATTCACCAGGATATCCACATTTCGTTTGTTGAATCTGTATAGAACGCGATAATCATTTGAAAATCCATCTCTTCTTCTTTTATAAAATTTGACCTTGCGGTTTTAAATTTTCATTTTTCATTTATGGAAACAAATATATAAAGACCTATTTTCTTCAACGTTGAGCAATCAAATGAGCTAACTCACAAATAGGAGCAGGTGCTCCTCCCGATGGAGTACGTGCTTTAATTTATTCATACCTTATAATGAAGCAGGTGCTTTTCTTAAGGAGGTGCTCATCAAATATACGTAGATTCTCAATCCTTGAGCACTTTCTTAAGTGTTTTATTCATACCAAATATAGCACCTGCTCTTAAAAGTTAAGTTTTGAGCAGGTTCTCCTTTTTATTCATACCACCCATAATCTACATTTATATTGTGTATATCAATAAGTTTAATTTTATAACTACATTAACTATAATGTAAAAAAATAAATATGTAGGTTTGTAGGTATATTTTGGAGATTTTCGGAGATAGTGAAAAAATAATAGTTATTGGGGATTCCGTCATATGGGCGCCTTTTGCCGGTAGGATTTTGTCTGACTGAGATATTTTTTTGCAACTTAAATACAAATTTTATTTAACATATTAATAACATCTATTAAGTATGATGTAGTTGAAGACCCGCCAGTTCAGGCACCTCCAGCAGTGAGCAAATTTAAGGCACCCGTACCTATTTCAGCTGATTAATTTTTTGTATGTCCACAAATAATTAAACAAATCTGCTTTTATTTTTTTGTCTCGCTTTATATTAACCAAACCATTTTAGGTTGAATGCAAACACAATTTTTAAAATTGTGTCGATCTTGGAACTTTAGCCAGCATTTAAAATAGAAACTTACTAAATACATTTTTCTAGGTAAAACAGAACCTAACGTGACCTTAGATTAGTTAACTTTTTACATGACACGCAACTTATATACAAGTTATTGTATCTAATTTTTATTAGTAGCAAATATTTTTAAACAATTATTATTTTGCAAACAAAAATTATGTAATAAAAATCAAATAATCTGCTTTTGTTTCAACAAGAAAATTTTATATTTCTTTTTCAAACTGGAAATGCGAAGGCATCCGGTATTAATTTGCAATATAATACATAAAATAAACTGACTTACATATCCCATCAATCAGGATATCTTCCTATATTTATTGTGTTCTCAACCACGCACTACGTTACCTATAGACCTTAAAATAAAATCCACTTGTGTCTATTATTCAACTTCAAAATAAATTAATAACAATTGAGTTTTCAAGGTGAAAGCTGTAATAACCTACTTAAGAGGAAGGACATAGAATCAAAATTGGTTTTGAGAGTTTTATTGAATGTCAGCAAAAATGATCCTTAGTTTAAATCAAATTATTAAAAATTTTTCCCAAATAGCCAATACTTCAAAAGTTATTGCAACATGACTAGCCATTAATAGAGTCGTTGTGAACAACACACACTTTTCTTTAAAATAGATTAATTAAATGATTTGAGTCCAGTAGGACGTTATGTGGGATTTAAAGTTAAACACAAAAGTAATGGGCCCAGATTGGTCACGCAAAAAATCGGTCACAGCTTGGTTTCTAATTCAGATGTCTATGACTGGATCGGGTGTAATTGCGTCCCGGTTTATGGCTATTATTTGTTTTCAGCATAAGTAAATGGACGCGTATATTCTGACGAGCACTTATTTTTATGAAAAGGGTTACAGTGCACGCTTTTTGTTCGTCAAAAGCCGCTTGACTACAAACATGACTTTGTCAGATCTGATGGCTTATAGTAAAAAATGAATTGAACAAAAAAGGTGCATATGATAATTCTTTAGTAGCGGTGGTGTAGTGGTTAGTGCGAAGGACTGTCATTCCGGATGTCTGGGTTCGATTCCCAGCTTCATCTTCTTAAATATAAAATAAACACCGGCTACTGCCTCTTGCGAAGAAATGGAAAGTCCTCTAAGAGTATCTTTTGTCAAGAAAAAGTGCCTCTCACCTCAGCCGTTCGGATTCGGCAGAAAATTGTAGGTCCCCTCCATTTCTTCAAACTCCATTTTTTTTTCAAAACAAACAATAGGCACACAGGAAAGGTTGAGAGTTGTCACTTGTAAGTCACTAGGCCCTATTTTTCCACGACCTGTCCCACAATTTAATTTTTATATGTTAATTTGAATGCATTCACTGTAACACATCCGCTTCTGACGGATACGTCTGAACATTTATTCATCTGATTATCGTCTGGTATTGGTTGCAAAGTCAACTTATATAGATTTTGAAATCACAAATATTTGTAATAGGCTGGAACTTTGGATAATATTTTTCCTCAAAGTCTCAAGCGTAACAACAGCACAAAGTTAAATCGACTTTTACTTGCTCTGAAGAGCAAGTATTGGTTTCGTGTAGTAAAAATTTCGAGGTTGTAATCAAAAATTTTATTAGCAAAAAAAAATTAAACAAAAAATCAATTTTTTAGTACTTTTAATATTTTCTCGTTAACTTTATACATCATGCATCTTAAACCACACGAGAAAGTTCGTGCGATCAAGTCGTGCATTTTCTGTTTAAAGCATCAATTTCATTTCCGTTCAAAAATATTTTTTTTGAAACCATAACATAGCCTTTAACTTGTATACGTTCAACGGAAAAAAATTGAAATATCACTGCAGATATTTTCAATTGAAACTTTTTCTTTTGTTCGGTGGGCTATATCAATCGGGAAAGTTTTCGTAGCCAAACAAACTGCTCAAGGACTTCTTAGCAATGAACTCATTCACAAAGTATCGTTGTAGTTCCAAATCGCATATCGAAAGTTAGTCCTTAGTCCACGTGAACGGATTTGTATCCACACCCTCTAAGATATTATTTTCAAGACTTGACCCCAAATGACACTTTACGAATGTTTTGAACAAACAAAGTATCAGAAATTCCATCATCATCAGCCATCTCATTGAATCCTTCTGCTATGGACATGGACTCTCTAAGCACTTTGTGGAAGCAATTTTTCGTTTATTTTTTTGTTTTTAATTATAAGTATACGAGCTTAGTAGACGAAGTGATAAAAGGGATTTTTATTAGACTTTTCTTTTGTGTATATTTGATTGCGGATGATTATCACAGCAAGACAAAAATTAATCATCAAGGACTAAGTGGATGTTTTGTGTCGTTTTAATAACTATTGGGATCACGTAGTTAATCTTTGATTAATACTTTGTGGTGATTATAAGATTGAAGGACAACAATGTTTGCCACTAGACGCCATTTGGCTGCCATAATGCTCAACTCCGACAGACAGCCTTGGCTGATGCTTTGTTGATTTATGGTGAATGCAATATTTTTTATTGGTTTTTAGTATTCAATAAAATGCCAATTAGCTACTTTGTTTTTGTGGTTTGAGTTGAGCCGAGGCCAATGGCCATGTTGATATTATTTTGGTGTAGGGGAAAAATGGACTGAATGAAAAATTTTTTTCCACCATAATGCTAACAGAATAAGCATTTGTCTTCTGACAAGAATTCAAGTTTAAAGCAAACAAAATAAATAATAATACCCACTTAATGCCAGTTTATTTATACATAGAAGGCAGTTTAAGTAGCCCCGTCTGCTGGAAAAAGACTTCTATTGCCGTAGGTATTGTAAAAGAGGTGATTCTCCAATACATCTTCTTTGAACCTTTTAAAGAAAAGAAAAATATTGTTATTGGCTTGAATATATTTTCATAGAAATTGAGTAATTTGATATCTTTTGTAAATTTGCATAGGTATCTATTGTTATTGAATAATATAATAAAGTAACAAAAATATCAAGAAAAGTATTGATCTTTTATCGGGAGCAAACAGAATATGGCTCTAGGTCACTAGTATTTCCACATATACTCTACATTTGTAGCTAAATGTTTTGTTTTATTGGTTGGTTATGCATATTTTTGGAAATAAAAGAAATATTTCCTTGAATTGTTTATTTATTAGGGTTTTAAATTATGCTGATAAAGGGATAAAGGGCCCTCAGTTGGTTTCTTTTTTTAAAAACACTCTTTAAAAATACACTGTTCAATATTTGTCAACGATTAATGCTTTATTGAAAAGAATACACCTTCCGATTAATTATGGAATACTATTTTATTGAAGTGACTGCATCGTCTGGATTAGCATTGGGCCATAGGTTATTTTGGGTTAAGATGGCTACCAGTAGGAATGCTTGACACACTTAGGTCCAGATTTTCAATTCGAGATCAAAGATAAACCCAAGTTAACTCATCAATTTCGGTGAGTTAACTCAGAATTAAGTGAACAGGTGTTTTATTAACCGAGTTTGTTTAGTCGTTCCGCATGCATTCTCCACCAAAAAACTTCTTCATCAGTAAACTGTGGGTTAATTTACTTCTAGAGTTAGTTCTTTAGACCGTGAGTTGGTCCATTGTGATACCACAAGAATCCAGAAACTTTTCTCTCTACTCGTTGAACCACTTCCACGATTCTTCCTCTTCCTAATCCATACAGCTTCTACAGAAATCGTTTGAAAAACTCCAAGCCTTGTTGCGTGCTTGCCTATTAAAGCGTGTCCGGTAATGACACCTATTACGGAATACGGTGCCGATGTGCAATCTGTTTAGAGATATTAAACTCTTGGAAGGCTTCAGATCCAGCATTGGCCATACCTGTTTTGTTGCCACGTAGGTGGTTGTGCAGCATTAGGTCTCTTTTCTCCATAGCATCTTGATTTAGCATAAGTTTGCATATAAGCATTGGGTGTACCTATATTTTCCCTATTTGGGAAAATAGGTAATATTGTTCCACTTTTGGCGAGTTCGTCAGCTTTGGAATTTCCTGGAATGTCCCTATGGTCCGGCACCAGGGTTGCCACTTTGCTGCAATTGCAGCTACTGCCTTTAAATCAAATCTGCTGCACTTTTGGTTTTACGAAAAAAAAAATCCTTCAATAAATAATCCATAAAATAATTTTTCAATTCTGTCATTGAATGCAGTCATTCTCATTCTACATAAATTCCACTAATTTATGCATACAGTTTCGACTATCGGGATTTGTTTTAATGACAGTTGACAGCTGCCACACTAAATCTGTCAACGTAACGTTTTTATTTATTTGAGTTTGTTTTTTGAATTTATTGTGAGAAAAGGGGAAAGGATGGATACATTTTTAATAAAATCTGCACGCAAAAGCTAAAATTGTTTTAAGCGGTTAAAAATTGATATAAATATAAGTTTATAGTAAGGTAGTTTTATACCAAGTCTCTGTAAATTGTGCAATATAGGTTTAGTGAAAAAAATGTATAATAATTCAGCTACAATAAACAATCTAAACCATGAATATAAGTTTATTTGTATTTATTTAGTAGTGATTCACATAAAAACGGACTGCAGAAGAGAAAAATCAATGTGTTGACCAAGTTTGTACGTTTATATTTCAAAGTATTTTTAACATTATAATAGGGAGGCATATTTCCTTGGTTAGATTTTTAAAAACTAAGCGTTTTTTGAATGAAAGAGTTGACGACGTTGAGGAGAAATTTCAAGACCTTACTTATCAAAGTTTGTTTCCTGAAAATATAAATCTACTTCGGAATTTTCTTCTTAAGTTGGAAACCCTGTCCGGCACCCATCAGATGTGAATATTAAACTGCTGTGCCATCTCAATGAGAGATGATCGGCATGGTGAAGTTGGTCGTCAGCATGGCTTCAGTACGAAAGTTTTTGAGGTTATAGTCAAACTCAGCCCACAAAAAATCTTCAGAATAATAAAATCTGGTTTCGGCACAAACAATAATGTAAATTTAGTTAGATCTGTGTCGTTTTGTACTACGTAGCATTGTATCACATTTTTATTTTTAATATATAAAAAAAAGTCGTTTTAGTTACAACACTTATAACTCAAGAACCGCTGCTGGCCCGACTTTAATGATCTTTGATTTGTTGGTTTCGTCTCCCCCCCCGACTAGCAGAATAACTATAAAAATACTTGAAAAATTCAATTTGTAGGGTGAAATGGGATAAAATGAAAAAGACGTATGCGATTAAAACAACTCAACTTGCGTTTCAAAGATTATTCTTAGGAAATGGCTTCAAGGGTATATTTTTTTAATTTTCAATTTGTAGGGTGAAATGGAGTTAAAATTAAAAAAAAAATGTCCGATTTAAGAAATTCTTTTGTATTTAAAAGGTTTTTTTGTAGGAAATGAAAGATATTCTTTTTCCATTTTTTTTTTTTTTTGTAGGGTAAAATGGGTTAAAAATGAAAAATTGTCCGATTTAAGAAATTCTTTTTGTTTTCGAAAGTTTATTTAATAAAAATACTATTTATAGAGTGAAATGGGGTAAAAATAAAATGATGGTTTTCGAATACAAAAGTTGTTTCTGTGTTGGGAAAGCAATAAAGGTTGGACTTAATTACTTTGCGGGACAGAATATATTGACGGGATACTTTCGGGACAAATGTCGTTTTGCGGGACAGTCCCGCGCCTGGTGGGACGTCTGGCATCCTGCTCCGCCCCGAATAGCAGAATAACTATTAAAATAAAATAAAAAAAAAACCCTTTGTAGGGTAAAATGGAAAAGAAGTATTCGAATAAAAAAGCTAACCTGCGTTTGAAAGGTTATTCTTAGAAAATGGCTTCAAGTATTATTTTTAAATTGCAATTTGAAGGATGAAATGGGGTAAAAATAAAAAAATTATCCGATTAAAGAAAGTCTTTTTTGTTTTTGAAAGGTTATTATTTTGAGTTGATGGCCTTAGGAATATTTTTCTGATATTTATAGGGTGAAAGGGAGAACAAACGAAAAAATTGTGTGAGTGCCGGGACTCACGGTTAATATGTGTAAACATCAACGTGCGCGGATCCAAAACGGACTTGTTTTTGCTTGAAGGGGATCTTAAGATTTTTTTCACTGAACGCACCCATCCTAGTATGCAGATCGTAACGTTGCACACCGTAACGTTGCACGACGTAACGTTGCACACGAACGTTCACGTTTTTTTTTCACTCTACCGCCAGCATAGATGTTTACACATCAAAAATGGTATCCGATATCAAAAATTCTGTTTTTGTTGAAGAGGTAATTTTTAAAAATTTGATATTTATAGAGTGAAATGGGATAGACACAAAAAAGTGGTTTTCGATTACAAAAATTCTTTCTTCGTTAGAAAAGTAATAAAGGTTGTACTCAGATGATAATATTTTAATGAATTTCGCCATTCATAACGTGAAGTGGGTCAAAAATCAGTCTGTAGTATTTAATTACAAAAAGGAGCTTAAATCTATATTTTCATTTGTAATTTTTATGCCAAGCTTAGGTATCTATGTCTACCCGTGCAAGGCTGGGCGGGTCAGCTGTTTGACGATTTACCAAAACGAAGATAAGAAATCCTCTCCGCAAAAATTGTTGTTGCAATTCACAACTATTCATCGACATGAAACAAATGTACAAAAACAAAAGCAAAATAAATGGATGTTGAAACGTATACGAAAGTTTTCCATCTTTATGACTGATAATAATCTTTTCCCAGTAGCATGTTTAACTTTTTCGGGACCGGCATTCCAGTGGTATTTGCGTTACGGGAAGCTGCTGCACTGTTCAGCTGAGGCCCTGTTTCATAAAAATTGACAGGTGACAATTCTACAAATTTGTCAAACTTGCCGCACAAATTTGTATTTCATAAAATATTGACAGTTGACAAATTTGTCAGAAAAATACAATGACAAATTTGTCATTACAATTTTGTCATTGTCATATACTGACACATTTGTCGTGACAATTTTGTCATTGTATGATCTTGAAGTTTGTCATGGCCTACATAACTTTATGCAGTGCCCACGTCGAAAAACGATGAAAAATGGAACAAAACCTATGCATTTCGTTTTAATTCTCATCGTTTCTCGACCGATTTTCTCGGAGTTAGAAGTAACAGAACACAGGCACTCTTTCAAATTTAAAATGTCACAGTTGTCGAAGTTGTGTTTTATTATCAAAAAGTTAAGTGTATAAAATAGTCATTTAACGTGTCAAAATCATAATTTATTCTCTGTTTAAAATGTCGAGGGCGTCGGCGTATTACACGGAGTTCCAACAGAGAATCGTCAAAACTTTCACCTGAAAAAATATTATTTAGCATTTTAGATCAACTTCTGTCTTTTCATTGTCAACACTTGACCGTAACTGATTTTTCTGTCACAATTGTCAATTAAATACTGAAAAATATGTGAATTTTATATTTTTTTCATTTCATAAAAGAATTGTCAGTACAAATTTGTCAGAAAATCTCTGAAAATTGTAGAAAAATACTTGACAATTATTTTATGAACCGAAAAGTTGACAATTGTCGGGTATTTTCCTATAGGAAATTCTATAAAATTGGCAAATTGTTTATGGAACAGATCTTGACAGTTGTCGAATTGTAAATTAACAAATTATCACCTGTCGCAATTGTCAATGATTATGAAATAGCGCCCGGTCATTTTTCATTATTGGCCGATTCGGTATTGAGCGATTTGTCACCAACTATAAATAAACAAAATGTTCAGAAATCAAAATCGCTCATAGCTCATAACTTGAGTTTGAAAAAATATTTAGAAAGTGGTTTTAGTAAAACGCGGCCACTGCAAGGGAGTAGCTACCGCGGTATCAGTCGTATCAATGATTCCCCCGAGATAAAGGAGCTCCCGAGAGAAGACCCGACATGTGTAATAAAATTAGTATTGAGATGAATACGAAACACAATCTCAATTATTTAGAATGTACCTATTGCCAAATTGTTTCGTACATTATGTGTCTTGTCGATAGTTTTCCTTCTTTGTAACTTTGTGTTTTATTGAATTTTCATTATCGTACAACTCTCACACTTTTCACTAAACCGTTCGGAGTAGGTAAGTACTCCTTTGTCACTCCAATAACTACTCCAAAAGCCTTCGTATGGCTGTTCCGAGTATCGATTTCGGACACATTCAAATAAAGTATATTGTCGAATTACTTGTCAAAATGATAAATGCTAGAAGAAGCCATTTTGTTCAATGGTAACATTCAGTATTGTGTGTGTCAATACGGGAAATCGAAAAGAAAAGTCCGAAAATCAAAACGAAAACGAGATAATAATTGCGATTTTTACTTGCTCTATAGGGCAAGTATTGGTTTCGTGTAAAAAAAAAAAATCCAAAAAAGTGGGTTTCGTGATCGTAATGACGTACGTGTCGGTCTGTACGTCTGTGCATTCAAATTTGGTACAGAGCATTTTTATGTGATTTCCTAGAGGAGACATTCCAATTTTTGTATTAACTCATCTAGAACGGGTAGCTGCCATACAAATTTTTTGGTTTCTTCAAATTTTCTCAAAAACGGTTCTTACGATTTCGATTAAACCGTTAAACCGTACCTGTAATAACCACGTCAACTTCAAGAAAACTAAGTTTCAGCTTTTGTTCAAAAAATTCTGTGTTATTCCCGTGTATCTCTTCCATGGTTAGATCGATTTTGTTATAATTTTGCAATCTGGTGCTCCTCTATAGAATAAACAATATTGCATTTAAAAATTTTGAAAAAAAAATTAACAAAAAATCAATTTTTTAGTGGGTGCTTTTGACTCATTAAATATTTTCTCGTTATATATCTACATCATGCATCTTCAATGTGTGGTTTCACAAAGTTGCTAGCACAAGAGCAAGTTTGTGCAATCAAGTCGTGCATATTTTTTTTGAAATCCGCTAAGAAATGCGATCTCTCAATTCCGAACCCCTTCTGTCAGATTTCAGAATCGTCAGACATCATAAGGTGTATATCTTTTGCAAGCCCGAAGGGATTAGGTTAGCAAAAAAATGACATCGGGGATTAGCGACACCATTACAGAAAAAAAATGGTGTTTCCATACAAACGATCGAAAACAAGTAGGCAATTCACCTATGTTGCATTAAACATGTAAATTGCTTAGTCCCAACGTCGTTTTTTTTCGACAAATTTCCTCCGGGCTTGCAAAAAACCACTTCAATTTTTAAATTATCCCCAGTCAGAAAAAAAGACGCCCCAAAAAATATGTTTATACGGGGCCCCCAAAGGGCTAGCTACGCCACTGGCCCACTGCCATGTCCAGTTTTACAAACAAATATTTCTAATTTAACTCTGGATTAATTAAAGCGATATTTTAGACTTTATGCTGAAATAGCAATTGAAATAAAATAACTTATTTATAAAAGCAGAGTTAACCACAACTCAGTGCTGTAAAACTGGGCGTAAGAGAAGTTTTTTAAAACGCTTCATTTGAGAAACAAGAACAATGTTTTTATTGTAAATAATCAACATTTTTTTTTATTACAAATTTAAGACTATTTCTTTTATTTCTTTAAGATTGCATGCATGTTGCTTCCGAGCCAGGAGATTATGTATTTAAAAAGATGCCTCATTTGATTCCAAACAAGGAAGCAGGTTTGCTAGATGTGGGTGATTCTATGGCAGTTTGTGGTTTATATGTGATTGGGGAGCCCGATACTATAATTGAAATCACTATGAAATACTATGATGTCAACTGTGAGACAGGTGGACTAATGGCGGTAAGTTTTTTTTTTTAACTTTTTCTTCTAATGAAGTAGTAATCTAAAATCATCCTGTAGTTTGTAGACGGTTGGGAACTTAATGGAGAATACTTCCCTGGAATTCAGGATCACCATAAATCACGAGATGATCGTATAGTTGAGTTTTGTAATAATTATAATCAATGGTAAACAAGCCCATTCAATTCATAGAAACGATGACAGCAGTCTAACGCATAGTTTTAAATTTTTTTTTTTTTAAATATAGGCCGCCAGTTAGCAATAAGAAATTTTTCCGATCTAACCAAAATGCAGCTCTATTGCAGTACAGAATTCCAACACGAGGATCATTTATAGCTAACGTCCGTTTTCATAAAATTACTCAACGTAAGATTAGATTGAAGATCAATTTAAAATTGAAATTTTAAACCATTTTCCTTGTAGCCTGCAACATTCTCGTTCATGATACTGTTGCCATCTACCAGCTGAGTAACTTTGGACATCAAAGAAATTGTACACTTTCAGCTCTATTTCCAGCTGTGGTAGCCTTAGGCAATTTGAAAATTGGTGGCAAAAGTGCTTTGAAGGAAAAAGTCAACTATGAGGTAAGACGAATTTGGGAATTTTTTTTTTTTTCAAAATATATGCTTACAATATGAAAACTTTATCACCATCAGTGTAACATGCCTGACAGACTTCAAATTGGAGGAACATCCGGATTGGACTCAAGAGAATTAGAAAAATCAAGTGAAGTTTGTGGCTACTCAGATGAACGTGGTCCCGAACAAGCTATATTCTGTGGCATTACCACTGTGCGTCTTCTGTCAAGTGGAAAATACCAAAATCTAGCAGTGGTTGCGCTAAGAAAGGCCGATGAGAATGATTTGGAAATTGCTACACTTGTCTGCCCATTATAATTTAATTAAATTCACAACTTAAACATCCATCGATAACTTAAACGATTTTATTATTTAACATCTTAAAGCTTCACTATAAATTATAATTTAACTTTAAACTTATCAACACACTAAACCGTATTTCCATTTAATACCAAATTTCCTAGACAAAAGTTTAAAAATTAGCCAAAAAATGTCCCAAAGAAGTATGTAGTGATATACCAAAAAATAGCTATGTGTGTATGTACATGTAATCAAGTAATGTCTCATAGTATTAAACAAAAAATAATATGTGTAAATACCAATTCATGATTGAAAAAGAAAATAAAATTCAAAAAAAATCATTATTTGATGTTAAAATACTTTTCGAGTATATAAATGTTAAAATAATCAAAATAATTTATTGAATAAAATAATTAGACTTCTGAAGAATTATGATTTTTGTTCTGCTCAATGACAAAATAAAGTTTGTTATTATTCAAAAAAAAAAAAATTCAAATATCAAATGGTAAAGATTTTCATAAAATTTCTGCAGGTGGGTACAAATTCTTAAATTATATTAACTAAATTATGCAGTTTCTTCCAACCCATTGACAGTGCTACATCTACAGCTGCAGCTATTTACTCTTCGTCTGGTTGAAAGCGGAGCCTAGGTAGACAAAATTCCTAACAGTGGCGCAGCTAGAGGTGTTGGCTGCTTAGACGAAAATTGTTTCGCAATTCTTACAATACGCCATTATCAAAATTAATTTTGATCGTTTCGCAATAGTTGCTTTGCGAATTTCGTTTTGGTCTTTGAATCAACCTTAGCAATCATTTCGCAAGAGGTCTCTCGCGGTTTCTTAAATCGCATATTATTAGAAAGCTGTTTGTTGGTTTCCTAGTTTTATAAAGTTTTCTGGATGCATTTTCGTTGGGAACATAAAAAATTTAAGTATAGTAAAAATCAAAATTTTATTTACCAAAGTAAAATAATGCGAAAAAATAACAAGCGACAAAAAATTGCGAATGATCATTGCGATCCGTGGCTCAGCTGCTGCATGGTTGGCCTGCGTGGTCACCGTACTATTCAGGGGTCCCCAAAAAATATATAGTGAGACAAATACATGAAGTGAAAATAAAACACAAAATCAAGGCAATGCTACAAAGGACGTAAATCACGATGGTTGGAGTGGTAAAACGCAAAGGAAAACTGCCAAATAACTTCATTTTTTTTTGAAAATGGCGCAAAACTTCGAGTATAGCTACGGCTGTGTGGCACGTAGCGCCGTCGTGTTGAAACCAAATGTTGCCAATATCCTCCTCTTCAATTTTTGTGAACAAAAATTCGTTCAACGTGGCTCGATAACGATCAGTATTGACTCTAACGGCATCTCCTTGCTCATTTTCGACAAATGGCCCAATTATGCCTCTGGACCAAAATCCGCACCAAACAGTGACTCGTTTTAGGTGTATCGGCTTTTCAATGTATGCGTGCGGGTTTTCTGTGCCCCAAATGCGACAATTTTGCTTGTTTACTACCCGCCAAGATCAAAATGAGCTTCATCTGAAAAGTTGATTTTTTTGGCAAAATCGGCATCTTCTCTAAGGGGATCGCAGGCCCACTTAGCGAAGCGTATACACAACCATATTCGTTCAGCGGAAGGATAAAACTAATTATCTGTCAAATCAGACATGACATAAGTATTACCATTCACGAAATAAGCACTAGTTGAAAAAAAAACGTTAGATGGCGGACCCTTTATAAAGTGGCCCAAAATTAACCATCCAATTATGTTTTTAAATTACTTTTTTACTAAATGAAAAAAACGTTTTTGAATGATGGAAATTTTTATTTGGACCTTTACAATTTTTTCTGTTAAATGGAAAAGATGATATCCGTCAAGTGGCTGCCGCCAGTGTTGATACACATTTTTTCGCATTCGCAATTTCAAGTAGCCCCAAAAAAAGAAGTCTGGGATGGTTAAATCGGGCGATCGTGCTGGTCATGCCAAATTCCCAAAACGGGAGATTACACTACCAGGAAATGCTTCCTTAACAATATTCATTGCGGTTCGTGCTGTGTGTGCGGTTGCAGCATCTTGTTGAAACCACATGATCACCAAGCCCCGCTCATCCAATTCCGGCAGTAAAGAAGTCGTTTATCATGGCCCTTCAGCGTTCGGCAGTAACAGTGACCATATTGCCGATGGCGTCCTCAAAAAAATATGGCCCGAACACTCTTCCCGCGTTAACGCTGCACCACACAGTGGTTTTGAGTGGATGTAATGGCTTTTCGTGCAACACACTCAGATTTTTGCTTATTGACGTAATCGTTTAAGTGGAAATGCACCTCGTCACTCATGATGCAAACTAATTATTCTTCGTTGGTGAGATTGACGATGGCTTGACAGCGGAGTCTTGACTATCATTCTGACACACGCACTGCGCAAAGGAAACAAAAAATTTTTTGTGAATTTATAACCCTAAACTGATGTCCAAAATTCCAAATAACGTGCCAAAAATTGGAAATCTGAAGATTTTTTTATTATTTCCTTTTAAATTCAAAAAGCTTTTTTTGCTTTTTTTTATTTATTTATTCTCTACGATTTACATCTACAGATTTGATAAACTTAAATATCTAAATTAAATACAATTATGCAATAAATACAATGGTTCTTAACTACGAGTAGAATTAGATTTATGCATTTGGAATGTTAACAATGAAATTTTAAAAGTTTTTCTTTGAAAGCATATGTCTAAACAATAATAAGCGTTATTAAATAATCTACAGCAATGACTTAATGGTTCACGCAATCCATAATTCGTTCTATGTGAAACTTCAAATAATAAAGGCCTCAATCTTAAAGATCTTGACGGAGCATAAATATTTATATTAGAAAGCAAGCTTGAGCAATCAACATAACTACACAAAACATCCCGAATAAACTTTATACTATACATTTCTCTGCGTGATTCAAGAGATTGCATTCCTAGCAAAAGACATTTTGAACGATAAGAATGATGTACAGTATTATCGCTACCAAAAAATGTTCTCAAAACAAAACGCAAGAAGTTTTTCTGTACTCTTTCTATCTTAGCAATATCATTATGAGATGTTGGATTCCAGACAACACAAGCATATTCCAAGGAAGGTCTTACAATACTATAAAAAAGAGATTTTAAAGTGTACGGATCCGAAAATTCGAGCGAATTTATCTTTAAGAATCCTAACAAGGAATTAGCTTTTAAAATTATGGAATTGATGTGAAGTTGAAACGTGAGTTTTTCATCAAATATTACACCGAGGTCTTTACCCTCATGAACAATTCTTAAATTAATGTTGTCTAAGGAGTACAATGGATCAATTTGATACAAACAACGGTTATAAGACATACAAGTGCATTTTTCAAGGTTGAGTTTTAAATCATTAAGCTTACACCACCTTGCAAATGAATTAAGATCATTTTGCAGTGTAAACTACATGAATTTGTCTATTTGTCTAAAGCATTTATTGAAAAATTTGTAAACTCAACCAGATTCGATACAGTAGATCTACCTTTCCAAAATCCATGTTGAAAAAGGCTTACATGCCCTTTTAACAAATCAACAAAAATATCCTTAACCAGACAATCCAACATCTTCGGAATGATGGATAATTTTGCAATAGGTCTATAATTAGTAATGTTATCTTTTTTCCCAGATTTAAAAATGGGATTAATAACAGAGATCTGCCATTCCTCAAGAAAAACACAAGTAGATAATGACTGATTAAACAATTCTGTCAAAGGGGCAGAGAGGACATCAGCACAATACTTTAAAACAATGGGAAAAAATCCCAATATATCAGGCATTTTTATAGGCTCAAGACCATTTAATAACTTAAGTACATCCTCAATGTTTATTTTGAAATTACAGAATTTAAAAAAGGAAGGAAGGGACTCAAAATAATCGTCATCCAAGGTAACTGAGTTAGATGAATTATAGATAGTTTGAAAATAGTCGGCAAACATATTTGCAATTTCTTCTGGATCGGACGAAGATTTCTGATCAAGGTGCATTGTTGATGGGAATCCCAAACTTCTGCGTTTTGCATTGATATAACTCCAAAATTAATTTGGATTAGATTTCAATTTACACTCCATCGACTGTACATAATTGCAATGTAAAAATTTAGATAAGAAGACAAACTCTTTCCTCATACGGCAAAAAACTGTAAGGTCAGATGTAGAATTTGTATGCTTAAAACGCTTGTGCACAGAATTCTTCGCATTCTTTAAATTCTTAAGTCTGCTTTTATACCACTTTGGACTAGAATTACGTTTTTTACGAATCAAGGGAACAGCATTATTTAAAGTTTCACCGAGAAAATGTTTAAATTTTAAGAAATTTCCATATAAATTACAATTTTTGAATTCAGAAATCCAATTAATACAATTTAACTTAGTTTTAATTAAATTCAAATTGTTTCCATTAAATTTTCGAAAGCATGACTCTGAATTATTAAATTTACTGAAATTATCATAATTATAATTTGATATACATATATCTATTGCAGTATGATGAACAGAATTATTAAGTAAAAGCTATCTATGTATCTGTAAATTTATCGACTTTATAAGCAAGCGGAAAATTTGTTCGTGTTATTCTGAAGACAGTGGTAAAAAATTGCTTAAATAATTAGTTTGCATCATATCGACTCTTTTCAGATTGAAAAGAGTGTGTCCCGTAATGAAATTAGCTGAGAATGTATTTCGAATTTTTCTCAGCTTTGATTTTGTTCTTAACTTTACCAATCCTCTGTTACGCTTGCTACAACTCTAGCTCTCACCGGTCTCTCTTCAAACTGAAAATATTCAAGAATAAATTGAAAAGTAGTAGGTATGAGCTAAGGATGTTTGATTAGTATCTGTCATTTTCATTTGTCTATTGCTCATGAACTGGCGAATAGTTTGAGGAATAATTTTAATCGAATCATTACAGGGTTGCCAACTCATTGATTTTAAGTTTGAACTCGTCGTTCGAGATTTTTATTAAAATTGACTATTTGCGAATTCAATATAGATAAGGCGAAGACGAACAATAAACTAACCAACGATATATCGAAGAAGAAAGAATTAAGTATATATAATATGCGTACCTATGTATATAAAGCTAGGAGCAGACGGCATATAAAAGTCGCAAACGTTTGCGACTCTGACGTCATTTTTACGTCACCATTTGCAACTTTGAGAGTATATCGTCTGCACACCCTTTTGGGACAGTCCGCATATGCTCGCAAACCATTTGCGGATTATGTGCGACACCCAAATTGCATATAAGTTTGCGACTTTCTTGCATATCGTGTGAACACCCTCGCATATAATTTGTGACAGTTTGCGAGCATGTGCGGCCATATGCGACCATCCCAAGCATTTGCGATGACACTAAAACCGAACATTGCACATCTCCACATATGCAGCATATCAGCTGCTGTGATTCTTCATTTTACTAGTAGAGTTGTTGTTGTGTTAAATTCTTGCATGTACATAGCTATAGCTTATAGAATTTACATTTAAATGAAATAAAATGGAACTTTAATTATTTTATTCGTACATTTAAAATTAAGCGTGGGTAGTTCTGGGGATGATATTATAATGTAAAGCAGCAACAGGATTTTAAAAATTTCAATAAAATTGTTTGCTTTTATAATATGAAGTACATTATTTTTTTTCTATTTTTGTTTAATCTTTTTATTGACAAAATGCAGCAAAACTATGTAAAGTTCAAAGAAAAAAGTATTCCACAATATTCCGATTCTGGCTGCTTTTAATATTTTCCCCACCACAATTCATTTGTTATGAATTTTCAGATGAGAATTTTTCAGTTCCAAAAAAATATGAAATGTTCGCAAACCTGCATATGATTGGAATTGGGTGATATGCGGACTTTATAGCACATCGTCTGAACACCTCGCATATCCATCACAACATTTGCGACCACATTTGCGGACACATGATGTGCGAGTGCCTTGGTCGCAAATGCATTTGCGACTTTTGGGACAGTTTTTGCATATCGTGTGAACACCCCCATATACAAGTTTGCGAGCAATGATGTAGGTATAGAATTTGAAACACATTTGCGACTATTTACGTGACGTCAGAGTCGCAAACGTTTGCGACTTTTCATATGCCGTCTGCTCCTAGCTTAAGAGAATATTATGTAGTTTTAGCTTTAACGAGTCGAAGTTTCTTGATGAAAAATTATTTTGCTTTGTAGCATACTCTCAAACATTTATACGTAATTAGCAAAAATAAAGGCTCTTGATATAGGGACTTCCAAACTTTGACAGTTGATAGTGGCCATATTGTTGAAGCTACATCTGTCAAATTGGCTGTCATTTATTCAGTCTGTTTTCCCAAATCACAATGGACAATCGAATAGGGTTTAACAAACAAAAACATGTGTAAATGATAAAATTGATTTATCAAAATGTGTTTTCTGTTCGGGCAACGTTCCGTGCGCTTAGCTCATTTACGGTCATCTTCAGCTATGAGGCCCATTACTGGAATGGGTACGTCAACAAACAAAATTGTCGAATTTGGGACGATACCAATCCATATGACATCCAAGAGCGTCCAATGCATCCCGAAAAAGTCACTGGTTTGTGTGGATTTTAGGATGGTGGCGTCATCGGTCCATATTTCCTTGAGCGCTATAGGTCGATGATTACCAACTTCTTACGGCCTGAATTGGATGATATGGACACTAACGAAATGTGGTTTCAACAGGACGGCCGGCGAGCGTGCCACAAAGCTCACGTCACATTGGAAATTCTGCACGAGCGATTCGAGGAAATGGTCATCACACGTGGAGGTGATGTGAACTGGCCACGTAAACAGTGCGATTTGACCCCGTTAGACTTTTTACTGTGGCGTTTTCTGCATTTGCAGGTCTATTGAAATAAGCCACAAACCACAGCGGCCCTTAAAGCCAACATTTACCCATGCCATCGTTCAAATACAGTCTAATTTGTGCTCCAGAGTTATGGGAAATTGGACATTTCGAATGCGGCTGACATTTGAACGTTATATTCAATATTGTTATATTCCATACATAATGGTATCGTAGACGTCGGCGTCGCGTCGTTTGCTACATGAGTGAGCGATTTTAATGACAGCTTCTGCTATAACGATTCTTATAGCTGCAGCTGCATCCCATTGTGTTCAGCCAGGTTAGTCAACTGATGAGTCCAAGTGATATTGCGGGGACGAAACGTCAATTTGTACAGACTAAAAACCTTTATAAAATCTATTTTGAATCAATGACGGTGTTCTGCGCGACTCATATTGACATTTCTTTGTTTTATCTCACTTAAAAAGTTAAAAAAGCTTCTGAACTCTTTCCGGTAATAGCAATGTAATGGTAATAAATTTAAAATCTAAACACGAACAATATGAATCCTGTCCCAAGCTATCGCTTGGCTTACCAAAACGAGAAAAAAAACTGAAGGTTGACCTTTTTTTTCTTCAACAAATTAAAACTTTAAAGATGATTATCATCTTTCTTTTGGAGTTGTTTTCGTTCTTTTTTGGATAACCAAAAGTTTCTTGAAGAAAATTCTAATAGAGAAATGAGACCAATATAAAAAGAAGCATCGTTTTAATAAAAACTAATTAAATCCTCCGTTAATGGGGTGTGGTTGTGATTATTATTATTTTTATTCAATATTCAACCTCTTGTCTGATAATTAGCTTCTTCAACAGGTATTTACTTTGACAAACTAATTTAACAAAATTCATTGCTACTCATCTCATTATGGTATATAGTAGTATCGGTATATAAACATTTGAAGATACAAAATAACTGGTCTTAAAATGTAAAGATAGACTCAATGGTATTGTATTTTTAGTGAAGTGGGAACAATATTGCAGCTAATGGTAACATGATTGTAAGATAGACCGATATGATTTAAAACCATGACACCAACTGTTAATATTCTAAGGACGTTGATGGAAGATAATAAAATTTTTAATTAAGAAATTCAAAGGTTCAAAGTTTGCAAAAGTATAGGTATTCTTGATAATATCTTATTATAAGAAATAGCTATATTTCAATTTCAATGCGTCTTATGAATCCTAATAGGATTTAAATTTAAATTTCGGACTTTCTATGATTTGGATGTTGCAATAGTTTGGTTTCAATATCTTAATCTACATAGGTATACTCGAAAAGTATCATTGGTTTGACCATGCTGTTGATTGATACTTTAACTCTTGTTTTAACATCTCTATGAGATCTTTGGATGATGATGAAACGGAAAGCAACACAGATAAATGTGTTTCGTTTGAAAGTTAAACGTCAAATTGTAGTCCCATTAGAACGTTTGAGCTCCCGTAAGAAGTGTCGCTCTCAGTAAATATAAATTTTCTCTGAGAGACAGTACTTCTTATGGGAGCTAAAATGGTCTTATGGGACTTCAATTTGACATTTAACTTTCAAACGCAACACATTTGTCTGTGGGCGTTCCTTTTTATTGCAATTGCCAACTTTTATTAAAAAATTTAAATGAGAAAGCAAAAAATCGATAATTGTGTTAGATTAACATTTTGAAACAATGGAACTAAATTATAACCTAATAATTTTTCGAATAAAGTAACAATCAAAGTAAACTGGATATAGCTTGGTGTTATTTAAATCACTCCAAAGCTGATGACAGCCGATGCAGCAACAGTATATATATATATATATACCATAAACACTATGTGATACTCATGGTGATTTCCATTAGTACAATTAATAAGGTTGTTTCGATCAATTCTATCAAAATAATGCTTTTGAGATTGATTTTTCGGCAGATTGTTTCCTCTTTTTAATAATACTAATAATATTAACTACCTTAAGTTTGAAATGTGTGCTTTTTGTTTATTATATTTCAGTGCTAAAAATTGTTGTTATAATATTTATAATCAAATTTACTACTACCCCGAAATTAGGTAAGCAAACAGAACAAAAAATCGACCAAAGACACTTGCTCGCAAAGAAAGCAATCAAACTTTTCTTTGAAATCTAAAATTACATCTTCCACCGCCAATCAAATAATCAATCCGATAGAAACATGAACAGAAGCAAGTTTTGTGAACAAAAAGAACGCACTGTACAATTCAACTATAACATCTGTTCGTTTGATATTCAAAGCTGGCGTCGTAGCTCCTATTAGAATCTTGAAAAAAACTTATTTATGAATAGTCTCATTGAAGTATTATAATGGGATTATAAAGACTAAAACTGACGTTGAGAGTTTTAATTTCATAACGAAATACTTATGAGACTTAAATAGATCTAGATATAGGATTTAAGTACTTTCAAATTTAAAAAATGCTTAGCTCCTACAATAAAAATGCTATGAGACGAATTTGAGTTTCATGACAAGAGATTCATTCTTAAGTATAGCAATAGGATATAATTATAAGAATCTTATGGGAGTTCTTTTCAGATTTGAAGAGCTTAACTCCGGGAATTTGTTAGTTGGGCATCATATATGTATATGTATATCTTCAAAAATATTACTACGTAGCATAATTCTTGTTATCACTATAGGTACTATACTTTACCAAAGATTTTTCATGGCCTGAATTTGACTCGGACCCTAAAATTATTCCATCAGACCAAGCATTTGAGATATTCCAACTACAGGGGGTTTCATTAAACGCTTCCTATCTTAAAAATTTAAATAAAACAAAATGTGTGTGAGATATCATCAAAATTTTTTATTCATTTGAAAGGCCTATCGATTCCATTATGTATGGAATATATCATCGTTCAAATGTCCGCCACGGCGCGCGTCACTGGGTGGCGCGTCCTTCTCAAAGAAATATGGAACGATGACACCACCAGCCCACAATCCACACCAAACAGTGACTTTTATACGGTATGTATTGGACGCTCTTAGTGTTCATGTGGATTTGAATCTTCCCAAATTTTATAACTTTGTTTGTTTTTGACGCACCAATTCATTCAGAAATGGGCCTCATCACTGAAGACGATTTTCGTTGAAAATTAGGGTCAGTTTCCAACTACTCCAGAGCCCACTCAGCGAACACAAGTGGTTGTTTATGGTCGTTTACCTTCAGCTCCTGGGTCAGCTGAATATAGTACAGGTGCAGATCCAAGTCACTAAGCAAATTTCGCCTACTTGTGGTCTGCGAAAAGCCGAGTTCTTGTGAGCGAAGCGAAATCGACTGCCTCGGATTCTCCTGCACACTCTCACGGACAGCGTCGATTTTTTCGGCAGATCTTGCATTTCGTCGACGTACGGGTATTGTTTGATCATTTGCTGAATGAGAGGACTCAAATTTATCCTCTAGATAGGACGATTATGGCGATCGTAAAATGTGCGAGGCGCACGGAACGTTGCCCGAGGGGCCCAACTTTGTAACCCGATTCTACAATAAAAACGTTCGAAATCGCAAAATCTCAACGCGCTAATTCTCTTGCAAGCGCTTATAAACTGAAATAGAACAGCGCTAGTTGCAGATTCTGTGGCAAAAAGTCAGAAACACTGTAGTAGAGGGAATATTCCCGAGTTTGTACGGTTCGTCCAGTTACTAATCACAATCCCAGAATCATGTTTATTTCAAAACGAAACGTTGCCCGAACAAGGGCCATACTATGTAACTTTATTCTACTTTCGAATCTATTCGAAAGTGGTCTCAATGGTTGAAATAAGTGGTAATATGTATAATTATAGCATTAAATGTTAGTGCTTCCAAATTTTTGCCATAGAATCTGCAACTAGCGCTGTTCTATATCAGTTTATAAGCGCTTGCAATAGAATTAGCGCGTTGAGATTTTGCGATTTCGAACGTTTTTATTGTAGATTCGGGTTACATAGTTGGGCCCCAGAACACAAATTTTATCATTTTCACGTGTTTTTGAACTCTATATCCGTCCATGGTGACTTGGCAAAACAGACTTGGCAGCCATTTTGACAGATGTAGCTTCAACAATATTTCAACTATAAACTGTCAAAGTTCAGAAGTCCCTATGGAATATATATTTTTTCACTTACTGCTGTAATATTTAATTCATATTGCAGACAGTTTATTGATTTATGATTTAAAAAATACAGTTTTTTGTTTTAAATTTAGTTTGCTATTTAAAGTCAATATAAATTTGATACAGGTCAAATAACTTATTTAAAAACAAACTTGCTTTTTTGCAAGTAATAACTATAAATCAAAGTTTTCGAGAAAAACAAAGACGAGTCTATAATACGAGTACAAGAATTATCCAATAAATAAATACATATCTCGAAAATATATATCAATTATCATTATTCAACCGAAATTATGCCATTTAAAATATGATTTTTGATCCAAAGTAAATAAATAGAAGAGTTGTTAATTTAAGAGCAATGGCTATAGCAGCCCCACCACATACACACTTGCCACCTGTACCATTGATTTCTTCAGCATCAAGCTGAAAAGATTTAACATTGATTAAGAATTTATATGAAACTCATAGTTCTTATAAAGAAGCTCTTGTTACCTTCTCCTGTAGTTTCAATGTGAGCACATCGCATCGTTCAGTTTGAGTATTATCACTTCTAGCTAAGCGACAAATTAAATCTTTTAGGGCATCAGAACTGCATCCTTTTTTGACCATGGGATCACTTTTAACAACATACATGCACCAGTACTAGGAAAAGATGAACCACACATAACCAAATTGAACAGTACTTTAACAAGGATGATTTAATTAAAGTATAAATACAAACCTTCCTCAGAAGAGATGGGTTCTCAGCAAACTTTGTCAAAAGACCATCAAGAGAAGCTGGACTCATGTCTATCATTTCAAATGCTTCAGTCATCTTATACTCAAGCTCCCATTTGGGGCTTTCCTTAGGTTGTAAGTTTGCTTTTGCCAGATCAAAAAACCACGCCTCTTGGTCGACCACTTGCTAGAAAAATAAATCAAGTCATATCGCACTGTGAAATCCGTACCTATATGATAACCTACGAAAGATGTTGTCTCGACTTCATAAATCTTGTAATTTGGATTTTTTGAGTTAAACGTTGTCAAACTGCCTCCATTCCATGCGACATTCGTGGGAATTGTGTTATTCGAATAATAAAGACTCAATTCATCAAAGTGGGAATGTCCGTTGAATATGCCGCTGATTGTATTGCTGAATCGCTCAACAATTCTAGAAAATTCCCGAGACCAAACACCCCAACAGCTTGAGATTCCAGATGGCATATGAGCCAAAATATGTACATGCTCGCTATCCTTCTCCGCTTGCAAGAGAGTATCATGAAGCCATTGGAGTTGTTGAGATGGATATAAACCGTCGTATAGAATCCAAAAGTTTAAAGTGTAACAGTCGTTGTTGTTTAGGGCAATAATTCTGAAACCTTCACGAGGACTCACAGTGTAATAACCACCTTTCTTGATGGTTTCCTGAGTCGATGAGGGTAGCCAATTGGACCACAAGTCTGCATGAAGGTCGTATAGCCATTGGATGCTGACTTCCTCATCGGTGACATTAGACGGGGCAAACCTTTTTTTTTTTAAAGAACGAACACTGTATCTTTTGGATAATAACATCGTAAAAATTGTAACTTACCCATGAGATGGATGACTGTCGTGATTACCAATTGTCGGATAAACTGGGATATCACCAAATGTTGCCTTAAGCTCTTGATAAACTTTTTTTAAACTTTCTACGTTCTTTTCCCGTGATCCCAACCACGAAGCGTGATCCACTACATCTCCTGTCTGATAAATGTAATCGATCTTTTCGTGGTTTTTCTTTATTTGCTTAAAAGAGTCGGCAATGGTATGCCAAGGGATGTCGCAGTTACGATAATCACCCCAGAAACCAGCTGCTTTTTCCGTATTTTCCCAAATATTTTTGTGAAGTTGGCAACATAATGTCTCGTCACATTCACCTAAGGCTCCAACTTCATATAGCGGATCATAGTGAATATCAGTCACATGAACAACCCTCAAGTCATTGTTTCCCTTAGCTGGGATTTGCGTTTTGGGACCTTCTATTTTGGGTCCGTTCGAGTCAATTGTAAGGGTCCAATTGTAATTCGTGTCTTTGATTTTACAAAAGCTTGCATGTAAAAAAGTTCCACAAAATGATCGAGAGTCAATTTTGCTTTTCGTAACTAAGAACTTGGCAGTTGGCTATCCACAGAAAGATTATAAAATTACAATTTTATTAAAAATAAAAAACTTTCGGCATTAGCTTCTGATATCTTACATAATAAATTTCGACGATTCCTGCACAAGTTTCCTCAGTTTGAATCTTAAGTCGATTGCATAGTTCAACCATAGTATTCTTTAGAGCAGAATCGCCTAGAGCAGCCATTTCACCTTCTCCGCGGAACATGCGAATCAATACATTAGTTGCTGCCCGACATGATGTGCAGCCAAGGATCTGATGGTTAGTTGTTTATTGAATGAGTAGGTTGTTGAGAAAAAAAATTTAGTGGTTAAAAGCATATAATGATGTATGTATGTTACCTGGTCAGGTAAAGAAAGTTTCTCGATTTCAGTAGTGAAAATATGTTTTGAATATGATTGAGCAAAGTGCTTGGAAAGTTGTATAAGAAGTTTGGATTCAATTCCAGTTTTCATGAAGGTAAGGTATTCCTTTTCGAAGTTGTATGCAACATCATCTGTAGAAGAAAAATAAGACACACATGAAACTTTTATTGTGTAAGCCAAAAACGACCTTACCATTAATAACGGTTTTTTCTTAGAGGTATTACCTATAGAACTTTAAGTTGGCAACACTATTTTAACTGGAGGCCATTTTGTCAGCTGTTAAGTGATTTATATTTTAAATTGCTTTGGCATTTCAACATGAATAGACTGACACCTGAACAACGCTTCCAAATTGACAAAAAACAAGATTGCCGTTGATCCCAATTTTCATAAGCGAACTTTGTTTAGCGATGAAGCTGACATTTGCTCGACTGGATACGTCAATAAACAAAACTACCGTATTTGGAGTGATGATAATGCTGAAGTGTATGTTTAGACACCGTTACATCCACGAAAACTGACTGTTTGGTGGAATAAAACCATAAAGGTTTGGTAGAATATTTATTTCGCGCTACGGACCGGTGCATTGGCCTCCAAGATCGTGCGATTTAACACCGCTTGACTATTTTCTGTGGGGATATGTGAAGTCGCTAGTCAACGCCGATAATCCCCAAACGATTGACCATTTGGAGGACAACATTCGCGGCGTAATTGCCGATATACGGTCACAAATCTTGGGAAAAAGTCATCGCAAATTGGACCTCCAGATTAGGCTACGTCCGAGCCAGCCGTGGTGGTTATATGCCAGAAATCATATTTAAATTATAATGCCAGAAGATTATCTTTCGAATAAAGTAAATTTAATGTCAGTTTAAAAAAATCATCTTTGTTTTATTCGATTTAAAAGTTCTATACCTCTAAGAAAAACACCAAACTATTTTGTTATCAGCTTAACTTATAACTATTTATCTGAAAATAAAGGGGGTGGTTTGACTTGCACATGTGAATTTTGATAAATCAGTCGAATTACCCTTCCTATGAACTTTTTACTTTTTTATGTTCCCTTTTTCTACTAACACTCTTCGAGGTAAGGCCTAAACGGAAACTATGGAGGGGGCCAAGAAAGTGGTTTTCTTCATACTCACCGTGGCCGTTTGTACATCCATCAGTGCGCATTGAGTTTACCTATCACGGAATACTAATGCCTGTTACCAGTTTAAAACATGTTCAAGTAAGGTATTGCGATTCCAAAATTTCCCAAAAATCTTTTATGGCAATAAAGATTTGCTCTCAAAATCGAAAATTGTTGAGAATTACACAAAGATAGTTCATTATAGTTTAGTGAGTAGAATGCAGAACCGAACAACAAATTATTAGTGTCACAAGAAGCTACAACACAAAATTCATTGAAGTGGACTTTTGGAAAAAGTTTAAAGTAATTAAACCATAGGGATCAAATCTTTTAACCTTTCAGAGAAATTCTTCATTTCTTAAAACATAATTTACGTATTTTAAAACAAAAAAATTCCGTTAATTAGGTTCATTAGTTCGTACCTACCTTAGGTCCAGTTTTTCAGTGCGAGATTAAAGTTAAACTCGACTTCTTAACTCATCAAATTTCGTGAGTTAACTCAGGATTAACTGAACAGATGCTTTTGATGTCTTATTTACTGAGTTTTGTTAAGTCTTTCTGCATGTATTCTCCACTGAAAAACTGCTTCCTCAGCTCACTGTAAGTTCATTTACTTCTAGAGTTAGCTAACACCGGTTCAACTCAACACTGAAAAACTGGGCCTTACAGTGAAAAAAATGTCCTATTTATTTTTATTTTCGAATTTCTAGAAAACAGTAGACAGGTATATCTGATTTTAATGATATTTTAATTGCTTCTAGAAAGTTATCAAAACACATTGATATCCATAATGAGTGCATCAAGCAGCATACAGCCATTTAAATATACTGCCATTTAAATATATATTGCGAATATTTAATATTCTAATGGAATATTCCAGAAATTCTTACAATATTGTCAGATCTGTAAATGCTCTGACAATGACCACGTTCAGATTTGTATCCAAAGCGATCTGGATAGCTTTGTGTTTTTGTAATCCCTTGTTAAAACACATCTGATTAAAAACTGCTGTTAACAAAAAAGAAATCTCAAGCTATCCTAAAGATTGGGGTATACTTACTCATCTATTTGACGAGAATTGACTATAAAACTGATTTGAGCGGAAAATTTAACATATCCGGTTTTGGTCGTTCAGAAACATACATAGATACTCGAGTATCTAATGGCGAATTCCTTACAACAAAGAAATCGAATTTCTTCTAAACAGAATCGAATTTTTCTAAACAAAATCGATTCTTTTCTGTCAAAACAAACCTTGCTTTTTTAGCAAGATTTCACACTGATTTGAACACACACTATGAAGGCTTGACATTTCTAATACGTCACATTGAAAGCAGCGGAATTTTTGGAAGACGAGTTGTTTATTTTTTGGTTGCAACGAATTCTACATAATCAACCAAAATATTCAGTCAGTAAAAATAATTTATTGTACAAAAATAAAAAAGCTTTCGCGAGTGAAAGACGTGTTAAAAACTTTCAGTGCAAGTGAAAACTTTTCAATAAAATCTTCTTTAAAAATATATGTGCAAATAGAAGTTCAAACAAATAAAATGCACCAACAAATTGGCACCGTATAAGCTGGCTAATATCTTTTATTTATTAATTTAATTCTATTGCTAAAACATTTTTCTCACAACAAAAACAAACAACCTTAATAGTTTTGTAATAATTTCTTGACGTTTTGCGTCAATTGAAGCTATAAAGTAACACAAACACAATCACACCAAACAAAATCGATTCTTTTACGAAATACGAATTCCTTTCAATTGACAGAAAAAATTCGATTCTGTTTAGAAAAAATTCGATTTCTTTTTTGAAATGAATTCGCCATAAGATAGTCTGTCCTAGTGAATCCTGAACGTGCCCAAAATACCGCTTGCTTCTTTATCGTTTTGCTTCCTTCCGGTACGAAAGCAAATGCATCGATTTTCAAGTTATTCGGAGTCCAACTTTAAATTTTGTCTTGATTTAAGAATTATTTTTATTTTTTAAATAAATATTTAGAAAATTTTGTGATTTAAAATATCAATACGTTTTCTAAGATTAAATGAATATATTTTTGAATTAAATGAAATGAAATGGCTGACAAAAAACTTAAAAACACGGCAATATTATATTTGCGTTCTATTGTTGCCATTTGATATCGAACTCGTTCGTGTACTCTCTTAGAAAGAAATGGGCAATTATACCTATTTGATACACAGTCGTAGCCTAACATTTCACTTTCAATTCAATGCCCTAATATTGACAATCCAACAATTAGAACCATAGTTACATGCTTTTAAGTTCACTCATATCGACTGTTTTTAGGATATTTTTATAATTTTGTGTTATTTTTTGCACAAGCCTCCGTTTAAACATTTCTAATGTTAAAAGTAAAAATATGTCTTAAATCATTGTATTATAAATATGAGCCGTGTTGCTTTGAAGGTGGTGAACTACTCATGAGTAGGTACCTATATGCAGGCGATAATCTAGAACTATTTTTAGGAAAATCAATTATCTGCGTCCCATTACTTAATGGGCGCGTTCAACGCATTACGTTTTACATCTGAATTTTCAGATTTTTGAATTTTTGGAGCTTCTGATTGGCCAGCTGCCATAAAAAGTTAAATGACTTTTAGTTACTTTTAGTTACGTTTGCTTACGTTTCATCTAAATTTTCAGCCAAAAATTCTCATCTGAAAATTCAGAATAAAGTGATAGTTGTGGGGGAAATGTTGAAGTACTCTACATAGAAGTTGAACTTTATGATTTTCGCTCTGGTTAGTGGTTGATTTGTTGTGATTAATTTTCATCACGAACAAATTAATACTTTTTTAAAAAGAAGAACTAATTGCTTATTGTTCGGTGAGTTTTTAAATCAAAAGATTGACTATTCTTAGAAAAATGTTCCCAGAATTCTCCATCGCAATATTGTGGAATTATTTTTTCATTGAACTTTGCATAGTCTTGCTGTATTTTGTTGCTGATTAATTTACATATATCATAACCAGAACTACGGACGCTTAATTTTTTACTTGAAGAATAAAATGAAAGTTCTATTTTATTTCGTTTTAATGTAAATACTTCAGGTAAAAGCTAGCATTTGACACAACAACTTTCAATTGAAAATTCAGATTTTTTGCGCGTTCAACAAAATAAATTCAGATGTGAATTTTTAGATTTTGTGATTGAACGTGCCCAATGACTAGCAAAGTCCTCATTTCGTGAGTAGTTCTCCACCTCCAAAGGAACACGGCTATTGATGCAGCTTGGAGAAAGGAAGTAGATAGGTGCTATATAATTTTGTCTATATCATTATATTAGTTTCGTTCGTTGAACTTTACCCAGGGTTGACCCAGGTTTTCTTGACAACCCCAAGAATTGTCAAAAAAAACTGGGTTTTTCGGTTTTCAAAAAACGCTCAAGGGCTGTTGACATTTAAAGCAAGAAACAAAAGTTCTGTGCTTAGATAATTAAAACTTAAAATTTGTTTCAAATATGTCTTAAAAATGAATAAAAACTACTTCAACCGTTTCCATTTTGTATTGCTATTTATTAGCATTAAATTAAATTTGTATATTCTCACAATTTGTTTTCCAAAAATAAACAAATAACCTGTAGCACGTGAATCCACAACAAAACATACGCATAACAGCTCATGTCACTTTGGCAGCATTTGCTTTACCTCAACTCGCCACAGCAAAATACCTAGTTCTACTTCAGGGCGAGTTCAGGGCTACCCCAGGTCTCAAAAAACGAAGAATTTTTTCACCAGGGTGACTTCAGGTTTTTCAAAAAACGCTTTGGGGCGACCCCAGGGTGACTTCAGGGCTCAACGAACAAACCTATTAATACGTTAACAATTTTTTTGTACTCCCTGTACTTTGTACTTAAACCGAACGCCCGTAAGTAAAAAATATACCAGTTGAAAGCTATTATTAATTAGAAGTGCCATCAGAAGAGATTATGTGAATCCGTCAATTACTTATATGTACAAATTTTAAATAATGGTTTCCCATACAAAGTCTAAAAAAAAACAAATTCACGATACACACGGCTGTTTGTCAACACCCGAGCGTAGTGTACCATACCAAAAGTTCACTTCCAACGTGTTTCATGTAGCTAGACTCAATTTGGAACTTCCACCAAACTTCAGTGCCAAACAAGCAACAAAAAAATTAATAGTTTGAAAGAAAAATATGTAGGGAAAACAAAACCATGTGATTGTGATTGGTCGTTTGTTTGTTTTCCCTACATATTTTTATGTCAAAATTAGAAAGAGAAAAGACAAAGATAGTTTCTGGAAAAGCCTTATATTTGTTGTTTCGTTCCGAATGATGTACTCTACATCTACTTACAATAAGTAGGGATCAGTAGTAAAATTTCGGAGCAGATTTGTACAAAAAAAAGTGGAGTAAATAGGAAATTTCTGGAGTAGGTTTGGAAAAAAAGAAAAAAACCTTCAAAAATTGTATTTTTAACAAAAATAAATCACATACACAAATTCACTTTCAGAACTGAATAGAATTTTAAAATTAAACGTTCAGAGCCAGAGTTGGTTAGAAAACTGAACAACACAGCCCTTTCATATAGTTTGGCTAAAAAATTTTTGATATTTTTAGTGTGGGCAAAAAGGAGTAGATCTAAAAAAAAAACCAAGCGGTAGAGTAGATTTATTTTCTTTCTTTAATTAAGAGTAAATTAACTCCGACTGGAGTAAGTTTCTAAGGCTGGTACTGAAAAAAAATTGAAAGCTAATATTAAAGAAATTATGTGAATCCGTCGACTACTTGCATTGCATGTAAACATAGACATATGTGAAATTATGGATTCCCCATACAAAAAGTCTAAAAAAAAAAACAATTTCACGGCAAACACGGCTCGTTATCAACATCCGAGAGTAGTGTACCAAATATTCACTTCCAACGTAGCTTAGACGCAATATTTGTTGTTTCGTTCCGAATAATGTACTCTACATCTACTTACAATGAGTAGGGATCAGGGTTAAAACCTCAGTAGTAAAGTTTCGGAGCAGATTTGTAAGAAAAGTGGAGTAAATAGGAAATTTCTGGAGTAGATTTGAAAACGAAAGAAAAAACCTTCAAAAATTGTATTTTTAACAAAAACAAAATAAATCACATCAGATGGTCGAAATTCGACCACAGGCCATACTAGTAATCACAAAATCACTATCATAAATTTGAACGAAATATTTGATCAATACTGCGTTAATTGCGGCAATTAAAAAACAAAATTATATCGATTTTTAGTAAAAATAATTTGTCAACTCACCGCACCTAGCCGAAAGGGATGCATCGTTTGGTTCAACAGACATTAGTTTACTTTTATATGTTGGTATGTTGAAAGCCAAACTGCTTACAAATAATGTACAAAGTACTATTATCCAGGACATGCTTAATTATTATCAAAGCGGTAAAATTCACGATGTTGTCTTTTTAATGTATTTCAATAAACTAAATCGTTGATTTCTATACTCGCAGTATATTATAGTTATTCATTTCAAATCATAATAAAAAAAATATAAGTCATTTAATCTTTAATTCACTAAGATTATGTGTGTGAATAGTAACCTGCTGATTCATATTAAATATGTTTTAAGATTGTTGATACTAATTCGGTTTAACTACCGTGAAATGTATTATTATCAACCGCCTACATGATAAAACTTAAGTAGGTACCAATTTCGATTTTATCGTTTTTATTATGTACCTATTGCTTGCTTGACTACCGAAAATCTATTCACTTTTTTGTTTTGTTTAATCAGCTTAGATATATTTTTATATATAAATATAAGATATTTTAACAATTTCACTATAAATTTTTATTTCAATCAATTCCAGTTTTGATTTAATTCTTTTCACTGTTATTTCTTCCTAAACTAATATGGTTTAGTAAACAAATTTCATAAAAAGGTTATTTGAGCAAAAATATAATTTTAATACTGAGCATTCTTTTTGCATAACATTATTAAGAAGTTACGTTGTTTAAATAATAAATTTCAATCCAAGGTAGATGGTGAGCATTGTTGTTATGTTCATAATAATCAATGAAGTTGTACCACCCCCGCCCCCGCCACCAGCTTCACCCCCTTCTTCAGGTTCTTCTTTATCGAGCTGAAAGTATATTTAAATTTGAAACAAAAATGTATTCATAGGAAATATAATTTGTTTGGTTGATTATTATAAAAATAAATAAATAAAATCAATTTAAATTATGTACTAATATCAGTAGAATCTGAAAGTGGGTTTTTATTTTTTATTTTTATTTTTGATCTCAATGAAATTAACTAGCAATTATGATTGTAATACCTGATAAAAGGGAAAAACGTAAAATGTGTCAAGGTTTAATTAGGCAGTTGATTTATTGACGTGATAAGATATTGATTCACATAAGTAATATAAGTTGGTAAATCGTCACACGCGTTGTCGTTCGTCGGTCGGTCCGGAAGAAGAAAACCGACACCACTCAACAAATCTCTTTTCTTAGCAGGGACTTCGAATTTCTATTATCGACGGTTAAAGTGCAGTTTTTCAGAAATAAAAAAAAAAAACTTTTAAATCAATTATAATAAAAATTATGCCGAATTCCTTACAACAAAAGAATCGATTCTGTTCAGAATTTTTTCTAAACAAAATCGATTCTTTTCTGTCAAAACAAATCTTGAGTTTTTAGCAAGATTTCATACTGATTTGCACACACACTATGAAGTCTTGACATTTCTAATACGTCAAATAGAAAGTCGCGGCATTTTTGGAAGACCAGTTGTTGTTTATTTTTTGGTTGCAACGAATTCTACATAACTTAACGAAATATTCAACAATATATTTAGTAAATAAAGGGTCCGCCAAATAACTTTTTTTTGTTTTGAAAATGGCGCAAAACATCGAGTGTAGCTTCGGTTGTGTGGCACGTAGCGCAGTCCTGTTGAAACCAAATGTTGCCAATAATCTCCTCTTCAATTTTTGTGAACAAAAATTCGTTCAACATGGCCCGATAACGATCGCCATTGACTGTAACGGCCACTCCTTGCTCATCTTCTTAAAATGGCCCAATTATGCCTCTGGACCAAAATCCGCACCAAACAGTGACTCGTTTTGGGTGTATCGGTTTTTCAATGTATGCGTGTGGGTTTTCTGTGCCCCAAATGCGACAATTTTGCTTGTTTACTACCCGCCAAGATCAAAATGAGCTTCATCTGAAAAGATGATTTTTTTGGCAAAATCGGCATCTTCTCTAAGTCGATCGCAGGCCCACTTAGCGAAGCGTATACACAACCATATTCGTTCAGCGGAAGGATAAAACTAATTATCTGTCAAATCAGACATGAGCTAAGTGTTACCATTCAAGAAATAAGCACTAGTTGAAAAAAAAACGTTAGACGTGATAAAAACTTTCAGTGCAAGTGAAAACTTTTTAGTAACAATTTTCTTTAAAAATATATATGCGAGTAGAAGTTCAAACAAAGAAATTGCACCAGCAAATTGCCCCCGTATAAGCTTGTTAATTTCTTTTGTTATTAAAATAGAATTAAATAGTGCTAAGTCTTCTACTTGGCTGATGTATTTCAGTAGTATATAGAATTTGTATTATAAAAACCTTCAGAATTATTATAGTTGTTCATTTAATTCTATTGGTAAAACATTTTTCTCCCAACCTTAATAGTTTTGTGAAAAATTTCTTAACGTTTTGGGTCAATTGCAGCTGTCAAATAACACAAACACAATCACACAAAATAAATCGTTTTTTTTTACGAAATACGAATTCCTTTCAATTGATTGAGAAAAAATTCGATTCTGTTTAGAAAAAATTCGATTTCTTTGTTTAAAGGAATTCGTCATTAAAAAATAAACAATAACTGGATCTGAGCAATCTATTAATCTGAACAATATTGTTACGCTGAAAATGTCAAAAGGTGGCTCTGAAATGCCAAACGGTGGCTCTGAAATACCAAAAGGTGGCTCTGATTATTCTGATATTTTTCCTTTTATAGTATTTTTTGTGAGATTTTCGACTTTTTCGACGAGGTCCTTACACTTTAACCATAGTTATTTGTAATGTGTTAGAATATCAAAACTACACAAGAGCTCTGTAGGTTCGAAATATTGAACTATGTACATAGATCCTTGTATTATTTCAGCGGATAATTTTCCCTTTCTATACTAAAAAAATATTTTGTTGAATTGTGACAGTCTTTCTTTCAGGCTAATGATAATACAGGATGATTTGGAATGTACCTAGTCCATTTCTCCCATTTAGATTGAAAGTGCATTTTTCCTTAAAATTGACTTAAAAAAAAACTAAAAATATAAAAAAAAATCGTGTGAGTGCCGGGACTCGCGGTTAATATGTGTAAACACCAACGTGCGCGGATCCAAAACGGACTTGTTTTTGCTTGAAGGGGATCTTAAGATTTTTTTTCACTGAACGCACCCATCCTAGTATGCAGATCGTAACATTGCACACCGTAACGTTGCACGACGTAACGTTGCACACGAACGTTCACGTTTTTTTTTTTCACTCTACCGCCAGCATAGATGTTTACACATCAAAAAAAAAAAAACTGCAAAGGACAATGGACAAATAGCTATGTATGGAATTCTGGTCCAGCACCAATAAGAATGACCTGTATATCCAATAAAGATACGTATTCATACATTCATTGTTACTAGAGTGCATATCCAAATTCGCTGTGTGGTCTGAGTTACTCAAGTTTGAATGCATTGTGTTCTGTTATTCTCTAAAAAAATGATTTAAAACAGAAAAATATATTAAAATATAAAGACAATACTTACAATGTCAGACTATATTTTTTTTTTAAGTTAAGACTTCATTCTTTTACATTCTTTTTTAAAAACTTATAATTTTTGGCAAATTCGATATTTCGAAAACGGTGAAAGATTTTTTTTTTTTAATAAAGTTTTTAACTCCGCATTAATAAATTCTTATAATTGACTAACCAATTTTTTTTCTTAAAAACTTTAACGAAATTTTATTTATAAAAAATGTATTATTTTTAAAACCACTCCTACACCAATGCTACCCAGTCGTGTATATTTTTTTATTTACAATGGGACATAGAGTTAGTATGATACTTAAAAGTTTATCTTTTAGGTGATTTTAACTTTAAAAAATGTTAAAAAGGTAGTACGATGCATTAATGCTCTTTTTAACCTAGCATCATACTAGAAATGTTTTAACGTTGTACTTAATTTACATTAACTAAATAATGTTACTATTATCTTAAACAAAACAAAAATTTGTGCGTGACAAGTTGTAGAGAATCCTAGTGTATTACCTGAAATAACACCGCGGATAGTTTTGTATGCGGTTTTATTTCATTGTAAAAATTAAATAAGGCACGCGATTTCATTTCATTTTGAAAGCTAAATAGGGTCACGCGATCTAATTTCATATTTCAATCGCGGCCTTTTAAGTCCGTGCAGTTTAATTTTATTCTTCAATAGTGCCCTTTTTCATTTTTGATCGTGGTCTTAAAAATCACGTTAAATTGTATCCAATGTTTAATTTTTGACACTAATGAAAACGTCAAACTTTAATCTCGGTTAGAATATAATCTAAGATTTTTTCTGATTCACACACGGCGTAAGGCACATGCGATTTTCTCCTCATCCATTTTTTTATATATGTGTATTGTAATATTGACTGAGAATTATTGTTTACATACATGTGTATCCGCTACTCTTTACGCAAAACTGACATTGTGCGCGTTCAACACATATCTGAATTTTCAGAATTTCAAATTATTGGAGCTTCTGATTGGCCAGCTGCCATACAAATTTATCAAAATTCAGATGACATCTAACTTTTTATGACAGCAGAAGCATCAAAAATTCAGAATTCTGAAAATTCAGATATGCGTTTAACGCGCTCATTCCACACTAGTGTCAGTTAGGACCAGAATCGATAATATGTACCATTCTTTAAGTTTTTATACACTATCAATTAACTTTTTCATCGATCGCTCTTTCAATGGCGGCCTTATTTCGTTTTTAAAATAAAATAGGGCCGCGCGGCTTAATTTCATTTTTCCATCGCTTCCTAATTTCATTTAGCAATCGCGGCCTTATTTCATTTTTTCGTAGCGGTATTATTTCACGCGGCCTTGTTTCACTTAGCCAAATATAACTTTCAACCTGTGTGTGTGTAGTTAATCGGCAGGAATTTAATTTTTTAAGATGTTTTTTTTTCAATAAAACAATATCACTCTTACCGAAATAACCCTCTATACCTACTATACTGCAATTATCTTATCCATAGTTTGGTTGTTATTTCCATATATATAAATGTATACATAAATAGAAAACATTTAGATTTTCATCAGATGATTATAACAGGAAAAAAATTAAATATATGACTAGCTACATGATTTAAAATAATTTCAACTTCAATTTTATCAAATTTATTCTGTCAATAAAATAATAAATCAAGCATCTAGGACTAACCGTTATCTATACAACGAAAATCGAAGCAAAAGAAACATATTGTGAATTCGAATTTGAATCAAACCTGACATTAAGATGATTTAAGGAAAACACGAAAAATCCGTTTCCTAAAGCCATTTAAAGTTTTCAACGAGGCTCGGGAAAGTTTAATATTAATCCTAACAAGGGCCTGGGTTGGTAAGGGAAAGCTGAAATTCTGTGAAGCAAATCTTGTCTAAGCTCCAACAAGGTATAAACTATATTCCATACGATATTTTTTAATAAAATGTTTTAAGGGCCTGACAAGTACTTCATTTCATATTTTTTTTTTCCAACAAATTAATGGTAAAATGTTGATCATTTTCTATAGTGATAACACACCAAATCCTTTCCTTAAGTTGGTAAAATAGATGCCATTTTTCAATGTATCTTTTCATTAACACTAACAACATGGCCAAAAGGGTAAACTGTCCAGCAGTGGATCACGTCCCACATTGGATCACGCGTACTCAAACCACTGTTCCTTATTTTAGAACCAGTCAACAAAAGAAAAAAGAGAAAATACAACGACACTGTTTTCCCTACCAACAATCTTTCAGTGTGCGGGGTAATTTTGCCGAATTCGGTTGTTTGCGGGTTTTTGTGCTTTTTTTTACTATTACCGCCTTTTATTATTCAATCGATTAATCCAGATTTAAACTTAAATCCAGATGTAAATTAATTTAAATCCAATTTCATATTATACACTCATAGCATCCAAAGTTACATCCAATTTTTTAAATCCTGTTTCAATTAAACCAATTGAATTTTAACTGCCGCCCGGAGGTCCAGATTAAAACTTAATTTCATATTATTCGTCCCTTTTCAAAAGACATGATTTAAAAATAAATAAAGTAACCCGGAGGCCACTCGAGCCAGTATTGGCTAGCCAGTCGCAATACACTAAGACCGATTGCCCGGAAAATGCATTTTTTCCGAAGCAGAAAATAAAATGGAAAAAATTCGGATTTTTGGAGGTTTTTTAATCTATTGACATCGTAGACATCCTTCATTGGAATTTGAAAGTTTATAGCTTGACAGATGGGGGAAAAATTATATTTGATCGTACAGAGAATATTTTGCTCCAAATGTCAGCCGATTGCCTTGAAAAAATTTCGGATTTGTAGAGGCTTTTTAATCCATTGACATCGTAGACTTCAATGAAATTATTTGATAGTTTATTTCTCGGCGGATAGGCAACAAGGAGTATTGAATAATTTTAAATAAAAATTTGTCACCTTAACTTAAATCATTCAAAATTATTTAGAAATAAAATTTTCGGATGCACCAAAGCCCAAGAGAAACAACTGTCATTGAAGAAATTCGACATTTCATAAATTTGACATTTGGATTAAACTTTTTTACATCTGGATCTAAAGAACTTTTCCATCTGGATTGAAAGCATGTGAAATCATTAGATTTAATGCATGTTTAGAGTGAATAATATGGACATAGATTTAAATTTTTGGATTTAATAAATCCGGATTTAATGGTTGGATTTAAAATCCACTAAAATTTAATTTGAATCCAAAGTGAATAATAAGGCCGTTAAAGAGTAAGATAATATTACTTTTTAAATGGTTCATTAATAAAAACCGATACCTTAAAACAAAGACGGCATTTTATTCAAAACCCTAATTCACTGTTATTTTTTATTTCTTTTGATTCTCGGATGACATTCATCAGATCCAGACATCCAGCCATGATAGGCATATCTCCGAAGTTGCGTACAAAAACTTATTGCCTCTATTGAAGACAAATATGTATAATATGCTATATTGTGAAATTTTATTTGTTATGTTAAAAATCAAAGTTAGTACCTTTACTACTGGTTTAAAAAATCATTGTATGTACTGACTTAACTCTGCTGATTTGAACCTGACCACCTGGGTGGCTTAACCTTTCATATAAATTATTTTGTCGAATTTTTAAGTTAACTTACTAAAGGTTGTTGATGGTTTTCTATTGCCTTAAATTTTGAATTTAGAAAAACTTTTTTTTGATTGACTTATCGGACTAAAATAATTTGTATCTTAAAACTCAATCAATTTTAAAGAGAACTGTTGTACTGACATAAAGAGTAAAATCTTGCAAATTAATTTCGCAATTACAAAATGTCGTTTCTAACAATCTCGTATTTACATTTCGCACCCAAAAATCTCGCAAATATCAACCAAAATCTCGCATTTTAAAACCTCGCACTACACCGAACTACTACAAAGGTAATAATTGTTATTTCTTTTCAAATGCGAGGTTTAAGTTTGTATATGTTTTTTTTGATAGATGGTAAAAAGCGGAATTTGTGATTGCAAAATAATGAAAAGTGGGATTATGTAATTGCGATATTTTGTAATGCGAGATTTTTGATGCGAAATTTCGAATACAAGATTCTAATTTACAACATTTCGTATCAAACCCTTATTTTATAAGACTTGATCTTTAAAACTTCTTCAATATTAACTTACTTCTTCCTGTAGTTTCACTTTCAGTTGTTCGCATCTTTTGGTTTGCGTGTTATCACCTCTTGCCAATAAACAAATCATATCTTTTAAACATTCATCATCGCATTTCTTATCAACCAATGGATCACTTTCTACAAGAAAGATTTTGCGATACTACAAATGAAAATTAAAGTTTTAAAGTTAAAAATATTATTGATTCTGAAAGATTCTTAGTTGGCATACAAACCTTTCTGAATAGAGAAGGACTTTCAGCGAATTTCGTCAAAAGTTCATCAACAGATGCTGGACTGAGATCCTTCAACTCAAACTCTTCGCTCATCTTATATTCAAGTTTCCATTTAGGACTCTCATCTGGTTTTAAGTTGGCCTCAGTGAGATTAAAATACCATGTTTCTTGATCTACCACTTGCTAAAACATAAACACAATTGCAAGATGTTTTTAGAAAAAAAAAAAAAAAACTCATAACTCATAACTCACATAAGAAGTCTGTTCAACTTGAAACATTTTATAATTTGGATTCTTATCGTTGTAGGTTGTTAAGCTGCCACCATTCCATGCAACATTTATAGGTATTGTTCCATTGGCATAGTACAAGCTCATCTCGTCTCTGTGTGTATGTCCATTAAAAACAGCGCTTATGGTTTTGTGAAAACGCTCAACTATCCTGCCAAATTCACGTGACCAAACATTCCAGCAGACCGGGGTTCCAGTTGGTATGTGTGCCAAAATGTGCACATGTTCTTTGTCCTTTTCGGCTTGCAAAAGAACATCATGAAGCCATTTCAACTGTACCGATAAATAATTGCCATCATACAAAATCCACCAATTAAGATTAGAACAATCATTATTATTGAGAGCAATAATCCTTAAGCCAGGCTTTGGGCTTAAGGTGTAATATCCACCCTTCTTTATGGTTTCTTTGGTTGAATCTGGCAGCCAAACTGACCACAAATCAGCCAAAAGATCATAAAGCCACTGAGTACTTAGTTCATCGTCGGTCACATTCGAAGGAGCAAAACTACAGTTAAAGGGAGACAAATTACATATATATTTTTTCTCTTTTTTTCTTAAATCATATTTATCCTTCATAGTAACTTACACATTTAATGGATGACTTTCATGGTTACCAACCAATGGATACACAGGAATATCTCCAAAAGTATCGATCAATAGCTGATTTACTTTTGTCAACGATTGCGAATTCTTCTCTCGTGACGTCAGCCAGACTGAATGATCAATTACATCACCCGTGTGATAAATATAATGAATATTGGGATGATTTTTCTTGATTTGATTCAAAGAATCAACGAGTGTGTGCCAAGGAGTATCACAATTACGGTAGTCTCCCCAGTATCCTGCAGCTCTTGAAGTGCCTTCGGAGATGTTCTTATGACGCTGACAACACTGTGGCTCATCGCACTCAGCAAGAGATCCAACGACATACAATGGATCAAAGTGTATATCGGTTAATTGGAGAATACTAAGGTCTTCGGTTCCTTTAGGAGGGATTTCAAACTTAGGTCCTTCGACTGCAGAGCCATTCGAGTCAATGCTGAGTGTCCAATTGTAGTTTTCATCTTTAACCTTACAAAAAGTAGAACGCATAAATGTTCCACAGAAAGTCCTAGAATCGGCTTCAGTGTTTTTAACAATAAATTTGATAATAGGCTGCAAATTTTTCGAAGGTGTTACATGTAAAATAGCTTTTAATTGTCAACAAATGCAAAATTCTTACAAAATTAAAATTAATAAAGCCCTCGCATGTCTCAAAGGGGTAAATCTTCAGACGATCGCAGATATCAATTATGGCTCTCTTAATCTTGGCGTCAGAATCTGGACCAGCAAATTCACCACCTTCACGGAACATTCGAACAACAACGTTTACCGAAGCTCGGCAAGTTGTACACATAAAAATCTTTCAAACAATTAACAAAATACATATGTGTGTAATTATTAAAAGTTACATTTGTACATAAATCATTATGTGTTTTACTTTACCTTATCAGACTTTGCAAGGTTTTCAATTTCCAGGGTTGTGATTTCCCTTGTGTGAGATTCAGCTAGTTGTCGAGAAAGGTTGATGAATTGATGAGATTCAACACCTGTCCTCATATAGTTGATGTATTCATTTTCAAAGACCGCAGCAACATCATCTACAAAATATCAAGCAGCATTATTATATTTGTAATAATTGAGTATAAAATTTTACGAAAACTATATCTATACAGTAAAACCCGCTTTTAGTTATCACATTATGGTTTAAAAGCACGAATGAAACCCACTATCCACTTACTTGCTCTTGTGGTCCCAAACTAGATATTGCAAATTTTTGGAAATGGTTTAGTATAAAGTTGTGATATATGTATCTCTAAAGAGAAAGGCTCTCTGAAATTTGTAATTCAATTAAATTCTTAGAATAATAAAAGAGCAGTCTATTGCAAACAATCAACGAGCGTGTTTTTATTTTTTGGAGTGGATTCACAAAAATCCCGGAGGACATTAAACTGAAAACAGCTTTAGAAAAAGGTTCAGAAGTTTGTGGTGCAGGGAATTTATTCCACTTTTGCTGAGAATCTATTCCACTACCTATTCGAAGTGTTCATTCCCATTCCTACCCAAAGAGAGAATTTATTGAATTTTTTAGGGAGAAGGAACTTCACTTTTAAAAGTGGAGTTATTTCCCAAGGGTTGCAAGAATTTTAACTCCCTTTTTCTAACAGGCGCGGATACAGGGGGAGGGTAAGGACATCATTAATACTTTAAGATGAAACGAACTATGTATCTCCCCTCTCCCAGCTGATCCTTACCTTTCGATACGTTCATGATCGTAATATTCGTTAAGATTTTGTCACTTTTGTGGATGAGTTTGAGGAACTGGCTTATGCTAAAACGAAGAGTACGAAAAAGATTCGAAAGAAACCAGAACACTACCAACTGCCGAAGAGAAGTTAAAGATGGAACTTCCACACCTAAGGAGTTGTCCTTAACTGGCAAAGGGTATTGGCCAAATTAACTTGTCCCGGCTAAAGAACAGGCTGAAACTTCCACTCGAACGGTGTAAGGGAATACGATCACAAGATATTCTCCTCATGAGTATGATTCAACTGTGAATTGAGGGCCAGCGAAATGAGGTTCCCATTAGTGCTCTCGAAGTAAGTATAAACACAATTTTATATCTGTCCTTGCAACGCTTCCGGTGATAAATTCATCTGTGGAGAGGACGTTCAAAAGGTAACTACAAGATTTCCCAAAAACTGCAATGCAAGAAAAGATTATGTACGTACTTTAAATTAAATTATTTGTTCTTTTCTATACGTACGAGTACCTTTGCCTATGCATTCAATTTTTAAGTTAGACAAACAGAATTCTACAAAAGTCATTAGTATTAAATGGACATGAATAACAAACTAAAATATTATAGATTTTTTTAAAGGTATGTATGTATAAGTGCACGAAAATTGGCGCCCAGAAAACCTTCACCCTCCCTGCACGAAATACTGGATCCGCGCCTGTTTTCGGTTGCTTATCTCGCTAATTTACTTGCCCGATTTTCTGTTGATAATTCCTCGAATTTCAGGTGGGAAACTAGTCAAGGTCGTAGCCAGGGGGGATGTCACAGGGGTTTGACCCCCCCCCCCCCCCTCCCCCAATGTTTGAGGATTGCATTTCGAAATCACACTTTTTTGCTTCAGTAGGTATGATATTTTAATCAAATTTCAGCTGTAGTTATTAATAATGTTCAGAATTTTCTGATTTTAGTATAAACAGTATTTAGGGTTCTTCATAATTTTTAATGAACATGGTAAGGTACCTACTGTACGTACCCTGAGAATTTTTAAGTACAACCGCAAACGACTTTTGCTTGAACATGCACATTATGCAAGTGTGCACACAGTTGTCATCATACCAGTGCGGCATTCCACCACGCACACGGTACATGTTTTCCAAATTAAAATCGGCTTACTTTACGAATATTTTTGTTGCTGAGCGTCCATTTCAGTCTTTAATTTTGTTGCGGGAAATTTTCCACTTCTAATTTTCTATCGGGGAAATCGGAAAGTAAATACCTTCATACATCGCATGAATTCGTGATGCGTTGCTGCCATTTTGACATTTCATCGGCATGCAACGCACGAATTTTAAACGCATGAATCAAAGAATACAAGATTGCGCCACTTCTACGTCATACGAGCCAAAAACACAACAACAAATCTCACAGCAAAGTAAATTTCAGTGAAGATGGCTTTTCGTGTGCGGATAATTTATGATTAAAAATGATTTTCTTTTTAAAAGTAGTAAAATATCACCGAAAATTGTTTTAAAATTTATGTTAGCTTGTTTTAAAAAATATAAATCGCCAAAAAACAACAAAAAAAAGCAGAGTGGTGTGGAAAAATGAAAATATCAGTCATATTTCCTTCGTGTTTTATTGTTTTTGGTGTTGTTACTATTAGAAAAACATATGGCACAACATTTCAAATACATTATAACAAATAATTCACTTTAAAAACAAATGTAAATAGCTAAAATAGTAAATAGTAAATAGTTTTCGCGCTCCTACTTATCCATACAAATTGTTTTCGCGCTCCTATACTTATCCATACAAATTGAACAAAAAGTGATTCTCTTTTGGCTCGTATTGCGTCACGACGCGTAGTCAAAATTAAGCCTTAACTACTACATTGGCCACTTTTTGCAAAATTATAAAAGTAAAAATATTTTCGTTGCCGATAGCGCAGTTGTTTTGTGAAAAAAAAATATACAATTTTTTTTAAAGCCAAAATTTAAGCTTTCATCATCATTTTTATAAATTTTCCAGTCAGAAACACCATCCCAAAATAAGTTTGAAAATTTTCACTTTTGTACTTTTTCAATTTTTTGTAGTTAATGTAGTTAAGGCTTTACAACAACAAAGTGAAAAAATAGAATTGGCGTAATCTTGAATTCTTTGATTCATGTTTTAAACGCACATTAAATTTCTTTTCGAAGAGCTGTCCGATTGGCCTATCGGAACGGCTACAATGATACAAAATTCGTACATTTCGTAGAAATCGGAGAAAATTTACTTCCGATCGGATACGATGATAAGGCTGATAGTTTTGTAAAAATATGTAATACTTTTACTATTTAATATTGATGTTATGTTCCAATACCTAATAAATAATTTCTTTAATTGGAACTGTACGTGTACGATTATCTTTTATATAAATAATAACTTTTCGTAAATTTTTCTGCTTAGGTACCTATTCAACGGAACTGCATGATATATACAATTATACATTTGTATATATATATGTATATGCATAAACCTACATGCCCAAATGTTTAAAACTAAATTGTGTATGATATGGTTGAATTTCGGCTAATGGGCTTTTCTAGTTTTGATTACGAATTGGTGAATTTTTGTTTCCGAAAAATTGTATCCCTCCCCGAAAAAATTGTCTGGCTACGGCCTTGAAACTAGCCCACAAAATATAAGGTGTAATAAATTCTCTCTCGGTGGGACTTAACGCCACTTTTAAAAGTGCAACAGATTTTTATAAAAAGTTGAATAAATTCCCATATGGAACAGATTCGAATTGAATAAATTCACTGCACCGAAATTTGTATTGAAAAGAAGAAAAGGCAAGAAAACTTCCGCATTAGTTCCTAAAAGTCAAAATTTGTATTCTACATAGGTTATAAAAATGTCAAATCTCCTAATATAAAATGGGAAATGCGAACCACGTTACCGACCACTCATCACTCATCGTGTGGAGATTTTTCAGGGCCATTTTCTAAAATAAATAAAAACCGGTGTAGTTTCCGGAAGCCGAATTGCCTTTTAATTGTTTTTTTAAATTATATTTTTATTTTTTATTTAAAGCAGTTTTTCGGTGGGGAATGCATGCGGAACGACTTAACAAACTCGATGGATAGTACATAAAAAGCATCTATTCAGTTAATTTTGAGTTAACTCACTAAATTTGGAGAGTTAACTCGGGTTTAACTTTACTCCCGAACTGAAAAACTGGACCTAAATGTGCTATATTCGTATATAACGGGTGATTTTTTAGCTGGTTTGGTTTTGGCAACACTGGCTTTGACAGCTAACGTGTGTTTAGTACCTTGTGTCAGTGTCAAACAGCTTCAGTTTGGTTTGCAATTTAACCATGGATCGTCTTACAAATGAACAACGCTTGCAAATTATTGAATTTTACTATCAAAATTCGTGCTCGGTTCGAAATGTTCATCGCGCGCTGCTTGTGTTCAGCGATGAGGCTCATTTTTGGTTGAATGGGTACGTAAATAAGCAAAATTGCCGCATTTGGAGTGAAGATCAGCCAGAAGCATTGCAACAGCTACCAATGCATCCCGAAAAAGCCACTGTTTGGTGCGGTTTATGGGCCGGCGGCATTATTGGGCCTATTTCTTCAAAGATGATGCGAATCGCAGCGTTACTGTCAATGGTGAACGCTACCGAGCGATGATAACAAACTTTTTTTTGCCCGAAATGGAAGTTCTTGACTTGCATGATATGTGGTTTCAACAAGACGGTGCCACATGCCACACAGCACGCGAAACAATGGCGCAATTGCGAGGCGAGTTTGGTGAACAGTTAATTTCACGTTTCGGGCCGGTCAATTGGCCGCCTAGATCGTGCGATTTGACACCATTTAGATTATTTTTTGTGGGGGTATGTCAAGGCTAATGTCTATAGCCCGCTTCGATTGACGCACTGGAAGCCAACATCCATGCATTCATTCGTGAGATACCGGCCGATATGTGTGAAAGAGTATGCCAAAATTGGACTCAGCGGATGGGCTACCTGAGACGCAGCCGCGGTCAACATTTGCATGAAATTATCTTTAAACATTAAATTGCAAGGTTCAAACTATCGATTCAAATAAATATTTTATTAATTTTTTCGAATTTTTTGTGTTTTTTTTTTTTAAAAAGTTCTAAACCTCTTAAAAAATCACCCATTAAAACTCTAAACAATTATTCCGTTCACATGCCACCATCTACAACCAAAAAAAAAAAATTGGAAATACTGATTGCAATCTCAATTTTGCTTAAAGATCAAGTATAAATTCAAATGTGCGCTTAATTATCTAATCTGAAATAACATTGAGTTTCAACAAAAAAAATGCCTATCGATATCTTTACAAAAAGGTTAAAATGTCTCCCTAATATAAATTTATCTAAAGGTTCTGCAGATAAGAAGATAATATTACAATTTAACTGGTGATATTTAGTTTTCACGTTTTTTATCAGCTATTCACTTTTCTCAAAATAGTGTTCCTGTTGTTTTCCGCCATAAAAATATTTCCTGTCTTAATGGGGTCAACATTTTAATAGGAAATAATTTGTCTCTTTGTTGATGATCTTGTATATTGTTAATAATATTATGTTGCTGATTATTTATATAAAAGATAAGATTGTCAATTAAAAGAAATTGAATAGTTTTTGAGCAAATTGGGAAACTAAATATGGAAATTGTGTTGGAATGAGGTCCAGGAAACGGACATATTTATTTGTAAATGATGTCCCAAAATCCACACAAGATTTAAATTTCGCGCCGTTTGTGCTATAAAGTAGTGTTGTCAACGAACAAAAAGACAGCATGACAGCTGTGGGTTATTCAAAATGGAACCCTTCATGAAAGAACAGTGCGTTTTCATTGTAAAGCATATGATTTTAAAAATAGTGAAGGCTTTTGGTACTGATTTTTCAAACAAATTAATTTAAAGTGACTCTCATTTTCATAAGCTTGGTTCAGAAAATTCACAAGTGATGATTGAGAAACAATTGCATCCACAACGTGCCACTGTTTGGTGCGGATTTTGTGCTCTAGGCATCATCGGACCATTCATCTTAGTAGCTCACTAATATAGTGACATGATAATCCAGTCTTTTGCGTGCTTAAGCCTTTTACGCTGCTGATGCTGATCCCATACAAAAATTCAACAACGAAATCGTTATCGAAAAATGTTTTAATGTCCTTTTTTGCATTTTTTTTTTAAGAATCTATTACTTTAAGGAACAAAAATGTTTACCCCAGTGGTAAGTTGGGAAATTACACAATCAATAACCTTGGCCGAAATTTTAGGATATGCTTATCACATAAACACAAATCCGTCCAAAAAATTTCGAAGTGAAAGTAGAATTTTCCTGCGCTTTTTCGAATATACGCGCCGAAAAAATAATTTCTCGAAAACCTAACCATTCGAAATAGTGCCTTCGGATGTACCTTTTGCCTGTAATAAAGTAAATCGTTCGCACGAACGGGACTTAGGCCCGTTTTCTGAAACAAAACTTAAATATTTTATTTCTGTTGAACATAAATTATTAAGTTTCGTTTCAAAGAACGGCACTAAGACGTTTTAAAACTAAGTTCAATTCCGTGTTCCATCTTCTTTTGAAAAAGAAGTTGATTCGCCGTTTGGAGTATTATTCTATTTTTATTTCGTAATTCAGAGTTATTATATCCACAACGATATTTAAACACCTTGGAACTTTACTAAAGCACTCTTAAATGCCAACACTTTTGAGTTCTTCATAGCTCGTTTGTAGTTTACAGTCACATACCATCGGTATTTAATCCACTCACCGCACATAGATGAAAGAGCTGCATCACTTTCTTCTACAGAGATTATATCACTCTTACGAATTGGTACATTTAAGGCTAAGCTATTAACAACTAGCAAACTTAAAAAAATAAACCCAATCATTCTATACTTTAACCGAAATAGAATGAAGTTAATCTCTTAAATGCTTCCCGAGCAACTAATTGTGTTTAATGATATGTTTATATTTTATACCCTTTGATTTGTTTTCGATTGGAAATGTTTAATCTATTCTGATAATCTTTATAGTAGGCAATTCTCAATGGATTCTGAGGTATGCTATAACAATAAATATATGTATAAAATGAGAGGTTAAGTATATCATCTAAAAATTATTTACAATAAGATTAAATTAACTAAATTGTGATAGAAAATAAATAATATAACCGAGTGGTGATAATCGCAGTAATTCAAAATATTTTACAACAATTATAAATATAAACGATAATGAATATGAAAGAAAACAAAAATCATTTACCAGTATAGAATTGGTAATATGGTATTATCTTATGCCACAAGATTATTTAAATACCCACTCTACACTTTTTATATCTCTATACTTTTGGCATATTTTTGATTGGCGAAACTATAAAGCGAAATATCAGTAATTTATAAGGGGTTTTCAAATTTGAGGTATCTTTCGAAATGTTAAATAAAAGATTATAAATTGTGTGAAATCTTTAAGATTAACGTAGATTGGTTCCGGTTATAATAATGAAGAAGAATGTCGTTCAAGTGATCACGCCTGTACCAGCTCTGCAGGCTGTCAATCTTTTATTAACATTTTTCACAACTTTTTCTGTGAACGACGACCAATTGATGTCCTTGGCTCTTCAGCAATATTTAAATTAAGTTTTAATAATGAAAACACGTTGCTCACTTGTATAGCGCATTTTTTATGAACCGGAATGTAATTACTTCGGTGGAATTTAGTACCTGTAAAAAGAAATATGCACAACTGGATCGCACGAACTTGCTCTTGCGGGTAACAACTTTAATGCAATGTAATGGCGATAAGCCCCTGCTCTTATGAACTAAGGGCACATAAGAACAGGATAATAAGTATTATAACTGTTATACATGGCCGGTTTTTTTGTGAATTTTTATTGAATCGAACAAGTGAGTACAAAAAAACACACCTAATATTAGGATACCTATCTTTATCGAAAAAATGTTAAAAGTCAAAAGTAACACAAGAATGGATTTTTTTGTTTGATTTTTTTTTAGTTTGAATTTGTTTTCCAAATTTTTAAATCAAATATTGCATTGCACCAGAATGCAAAATTACAACAAAATTAGTCTGACCACGCAAAAGATATAGGTACGCGAATAACCTGAAAATGAGACGATATTTTGTCAAAAAACGTTTAGTGCGTAGTGAATTTTTCACCAAAAACCTGAAACGCAGTTCTCTTCCAGGTACGAAGTTGAATCAAAATCCTTACAGGCGTTCATGATAAAATTTGAAAGAAAAAGCTTTGTATGGCAGCTACCCGTTCTAGGTGAGCTAAAACAACCATTTCAATGTTGCCTCTAGGCAGTGGCGTAGCATGGGCTAGTGCCGCCCGGGCAGACCCAAGTTTTGCCGCCCTTAAAATTTTTTTTCATGCACAAAAAAAAAAATACAAGATAACTTTGTTATAATGAATTAATTTTATAATTAAAATTAATAATATTATGTTATTTTTTTAAAATAATTACATAAACTTAGTTTCGTTTATTAATTAAATTTAATTCATTAATAAATATACATTAATAATAACATAAATAATATTTGTTGAAGAAAATCATTTTTAAATGAAAGGATGATAGTTTTAGTTAAATGTACAGGTTGGGCCAAATACAAATTTCTTTTTACAAATGCTTATTGCACGAACAAAGTAAAATTTTATGATATATTTTTATTTTATGTATTATTGCTTTATTTTAATAGCATCGCGTTGGATTAAAAACAGTTTCAGAAGTATTTTAATCAATTTATTTTTAAGTTTGTTAAGTTGAAAATATATAAATTTCTTTTTTCTTCAACAAAACTATGTTTTTGGCCGGTGGATAATATACAGGGTGTCCCGTAAGTCAACGTCAAGCGTATACTGGGTGATAGGGTATAGCTTGTACCTGTACTGGGAAAAATAATTAAAAAAATCTATCTCGCTTGGTTAAGTAATAATAGCAATATTTAGAAAAATAATGAAAATCGATACCCTAGGCAACATTTTTAGGTACTGTGGTCACAATTTTCCAAATTTTGCGGTGTTTTTTATTTTTTACGTAATCCTTAATAACCATTCTATTAATTCCAATCCAAAATTCCAAAAAAAATATTGTCAGTTTCATAAGATTTTTTATTTGCAAAAAGGAACTCAATTCAGTACAGTCACTTTTATTATTTTTATTTTACCGATATGTATGATAAACAGGGACACTAATAATAAAACACTGTTTGCCGCAAAATAGAGGGAGGCAGATCTACATAACATATGGTACGCTACGTTCCTTCTCTTACTCGCAGCTTCTCTTTTTCTTGAGCTTTTGTTTTATCGTTATCTTAATCGTTTATTTTTTCGGTTACCTTAGACTCGATGATAAGTGCAGTGAAAATTGTGTAATTTATTTTCTAATAATAGATACTAAAAACTTTCGCGAAATGCCGTATTTTTACACAGCTCAAGAATATGCGAACAAGCATATTATCTATGGTGAATGCCGTCGTAATGCCTCTGCCGCCGCCAGATTGTATCGCGAAAGGTGCCCAAATGTGGAGCGTCGCCCAGACCACCGTGTGTTCATCTATGCACACCTTTCATACTCGCAAGGACGATTGCCTACTACTCGTACGGCCGGCACAGTCGCCGGGAGACCTCGAGAACACAACGAAGAAGTAGTTTTAAATGAAATTGAAAGTGATCCCAGCGCTTCAGTACGTGCGATTGAAAGATCCACTGGAATACCAAAAAGCATTGCTCATCGAATTTTAAAACAAAATAATCACCACCCGTACCATGTACAACGTGTACAAAGTTTACTACCTCGGGACTACGGTCCCAGAGTCGATTTTTGCAGAACAATGTTGGCGAAAAATAGTGAAGACCCGCAATTTCTCAACCAAATTTTATGGACTGACCAATCAACATTTAAAAAAGACGGTTATTTGAATTTACACAATTTACATGAGTGGCACCGAGAAAATTCGCATTTAATTCGTGAAGACCGCTCTCAATATCAATTTAAAGTAAATATGTGGACCAGAATTTTAAATGGACAAATAATTGGACCATTTGAGCTGCCAGAAAATTTAAATGGCGACAGCTACCTGCATTTTTTACAAAATAATTTGTCGACTTTATTAGAAGATCTACCACTCAACATCTACCGGGACATGTGGTTTCAAAAAGATGGTTTCCCAGCGCATTAAGCTCATCGTGTGCGGGATTACCTGAATACATCCATTTTGTGGCCCCCTCGTTCTCCGGATCTAAACCCTCTCGATTTCTTTAACTGGGGCTGCATTAAAGAAAAAGTGTACTTCAAACCAATTGAAAATAGACAAGAACTACGCCAAAAAATAATGAACAGATATTTTCTGCGGCGGTGCAGAGCCTGTATTCGTGCCGAGGGTAGACAATTTGAGATTTATCAATAAAATAAATGATTAAAATATTTTCTTTTGTTTCATTAAGATTAAATTTTGCAGAATACATCAATAGGGTAAATTTCCAATTTTTTAGTCAGAATTTTAAATGCTCCAAAACGTTTTAGATGTTGATAATATTTTTTTACGGTGGAATAAGTAGCAAGTGTTGTACCATTTTGAAATCTTGATGAAATGGGCCAACATTTAAAACAACTTGCCGAGAGTGGAGTAGTACATTTTTGTTAAGATATGAAGTGTCAAGTTAGGTTACAAACATTTTTTGAACCATGACTCAGTCGAACTCTTTTTTTCTTACGAAACTGACAATATTTATTTTTGAATTTTGGATTGGAATTAATAGCATGGTTATTAAGGATTACGCAAAAAAAATAAAAAAACACCGCAAAATTTGGAAAATTGTCACCACAGTACCTAAAAATGTGGCCTAGGTTATCGATTTTCATTATTTTTCTAAATATTGCTATTATTACTTAACCAAGCGAGATAGATTTTTTTTATTATTTTTCCCAGTACAGGTACAAGCTACCTTATCACCCAGTATCCGCTTGACGTTGACTTACGGGACACCCTGTATAGGCTTCCATAACTCATTTATCTCAGACTTTAAATATTTTGGAAGACGATGGATGAAAAATGCGGTTGGGAAATTTGAAATGAAGCCGATAGATATTTTCAATCTTTCGTTTTGTTTATTTGGGCTCTACACTTTTACAGGGCATAGATATTGGTTTTGCGATAAAAACGAATGTTCGGGGTTATAAAATCAAAAATTTACAAAATAGCTAAGTGGTTATGAGTAATCGGTCTGTGTATCGTTCGTTAGTTCGTGCGTCCACTATCATAGAAATAGATAACAGGTGGACGAATTTGCTACAATTTTAATCTTGACTTTTTTATAAAAATAATTATAATTTTTGAGATACATATTTACAAAAAAAACACAGAATCTCACCCCAATGAAAACTCAAAAACTGGCTCATGATTGAGGTATTGTTTAGAAAATGCTATGAAGAATAAATTCAATTTTTTTCATTCTGTCTAGAACAGAGAGCTACCAAAAACCAAACAAACATTTCGGTTTATTTTAATTTTATCGAACACGGTTTTAATTATTAGGATAAAACCTCGTTCCTCGTCCAAAATGATTGTAATAAAAATTTAGTTTTAGGTATTTATTAAACGAATTCACATATAGCCATACTAGACAATAAATGGAAGGTACCAGAAAAGGTTACAAAAGCATCGATTTGAATACCTACAGTTTTCTGTCCAACCAATAGGAATTAAAATAAAAGGGGCAAAATGATGGGGGCAGCCCTGGGTTTATATTGTTATATTTAGTTAGGTTAACTAATATTCTATAAATCAACTTTGACACCATATAGTCTTCGACCACAAGAGCCAGTCGTTAATTTTATTTAAATAAATTTTATTTAGAACCAGTACACATAAAAAGTAGATCAAATTAATGTCCTATTATTATACCTATTATATTTAGTATTATAAAGGGTTTTCCAATAAGAGGTGTTATTTTGAATAGCCCGCTATTTTGGTAGCTGTCACTTTTGAAGCTGTCATTTTTTGACATTTGACAAGTAAAAACTACGCCATTAATAAAACTGGAACGATACACGCTTCAACAACGCATTGAAATTATTAAAATTCACTATAAAAATGGTGAAAATTTGGCAGAGACGGTTCGTAAAACTAAAACATTTTTGGGTCGTCGTGAAGCACCTTGTCGGACCACAATACAGAAATTGGTGGACAAATTCGAGTTGTTGGGACAAGTTAGTGATGTGAAGAATAGAACCCGTGCACGTCGCTCAAGAACAACTTAGAATATTGCTGTTGTAGTCCAAAGTGTTGAAGAAAACCCAGGTTTGTCCATTCCTCGTCGTTCTTTGGAATTAGGCATTCCACAAACGTCATTACATCGTATTTTGCATAAAGACTTGGGTCTTAAGGCTTATAAAGTTCAGTTAACACAAGAACTCAAGCCGGCTGATCATCAACAACGTCGTGTCTTTGCTGATTGGGTCCTTGAAATGCATGAAAATGATCCGGAATTTCATCGAAAAATCATCTTGACTGATGAGGCCCATTTCCACCTCGGAGGCTACGTCAACAAGCAAAACTGTCGCATCTGCGGCTCGGAAAACCCAAGAGTTATTGTTGAAAAGCCTCTCCATCCTCAACGCGTGACTGTTTGGTGCGGTTTATGGTCCGGCGGGGTCATTAGACCTTACTTTTTCGAAAATGAGGCTGGAGCAACAGTTACGGTCAATGGATTGCGCTATCGAGAGATGATTAATGATTTTGTATGGCTGGAATTGGATGGTATTGATCTGGACAACGTTTACTTTCAACAAGACGGCGCTACGTGCCACACAAGCAATGAAACCATCGATCTTTTACGGGAAAAGTTTCCGGACCGTGTTATCTCTCGAAGAGGTGATCACAATTGGCCACCGAGATCTTGTGATTTAACACCTTGCGACTTTTTCCTTTGGGGCCACGTGAAAGATAAGGTCTACGCCAACAGCCCAGCGTCGATTCAAGACCTTCAAAGATGTAAGCGTGGTCGTGGCGGCCATTTGGCTGATGTTGTGTTCCATTATTAACGGCATCATACCTTCCTCTTTATAATGAAATAAACATCCGATCATTTATCTCAAAAAATGCCATTTTCTTTGAATATCAAAATAACATCTCTTATTAGAAAACCCTTTACCTACTATAGAATTTTATTATATTATATATGAACATACCTGAAGGTGAGTTAGAGTATGAAGAAGAAGACTCCACAAATTGAATGAAAATAAAAGTGAATGTACACAGCAAATATTTATACAAACATTTCATTTTCAGATATTATAATCTTATGATATCAAGACTTGAGTTGCAAGATGAATGAGATGGATAAAAATTGCAACTCGTCAGCTTTAAAAATGATTTGCATTAAATCTGTGTTCTTTATATAAGATTAATTACGCTCCCATTGAATTTAGGTATACATTTACTTAACTAACTTAGTTTTCTTATCTTTTATTAGAGGGACAGGTACTTGTATTCACTTAAGATCATTGTAAAAGTGTAACATTTTCTTACACTCCAACAACATAATATAATGACTAAAATCTTACAAATTTAGATTTTTTCAAGAACTTGCTGCAGAATACAAAAAGTGCGTAAAATAATTACATATATTGCTATACTTAAGTACAACTTACGTAATATTACCTTATATGTCCTTTAACTCTTTAAGTACAAGTACAATTCCATGGTAAGTGTACTTAAAATTTCTATATAGTTCTTCAAATGTATTTAAACTGTTGGTATTGATTATACTGATTGAACTTATATAATGTTCAATACAGTATAAATATACAAGCTGGGGCCTATTTCACCAAACACTTTTCACTTTTCACCTTGCAACTTTGCAAAAAAATAATTTCCTGCAAAGTAAAAGTGCGAAGTGTTTCACAAAATTTGCAAAGTGAAAAGAATTTTCACTTTTCAATTTTTTAGACTATTTTTGAAAAGTGCAAAGCAAAAGCGTTTCACCAATTTAAAATAGAACTTTGTATTTGAATTCGTATTTTGCAAAGTTGCAAAGTAAAACTTAGAGTGTATCAATTTAGATCAATTATGCATTGAAAAAAAAAATTGACAGTAATTGACGTTGCAAATTAAATTTTTGGAAAAATAATACAAAATATGAGTCGATCAGACAAAAACAATAAAAATTTAGCCATCTTGGAGGTTGTAAAAAACAAAAAGATAATTTTTGAATAGGTATATTGTTTACAAGAGCCCAAAGATTTACCATATTTTGTTTTCTTTTTTACAAAGGATATTCTTTTTGGTTCGTTCAATGACAAAGCTGTGACAAAAAAACAAAAAGAAGAAGCTTGGGAAGAAGTCTTATTAAAAGCAAAGTCCCTTGGAATGGTCTCAGCCAGCCGCAAGTGGACTTTTGCAAGGGACAACCTTTTTGGTTTGTGGAAGAGTGGGATGTAAGTAAGTACATTACAAGTTGGTCTAAAACGAAAAATAATGAACGTTCCATTTTTCTCAGGCCAAAAGGGACAATTCTAAAAAAAACTGGAACTGGAGGTGGAAGATGCGTAGTATTTGATGTTGTCGATGAAGCGATTCTAGCAATAATTGTTAAAGATTCACAGGTTATTGAAGGACTGGCTATGTCAGAAGCTGGCGGCGATGGAACTGACATACCACCTTCTGATGGTCGATTTCTCAAGCTACTCCAACTTGAAATTTCTTCTTCTTTGAGAAAAAGTTCATCCTCGAGGAAGACTAAATCTAAAGTTGAGGATGAGGAGTTTTATAAACTAAAAAAAAAGCTCTTAAAGGTAGAAATATATAAAACTACCTCAGAAGCTTTTAAATTAGAACCGAGATTGAGACTACCATTATCAGAATTTACCAGTGAAATATATCAATCAGAAGACGGAAAAGATCAAATTTTTAATTTACTTGAATGTTAAAATAAATAGCTTTTATAATTGTTATTATATTTTTATTGTTTCTGATTTTCAATAAAAATTTTCCTAGTCAAAAAAAAATCTTCTCAAATCTTTCAAAACTGAGGAATTATTTTCATTTTGCGGTATACTGTCCTCCTCTGAAATATCGTCCATATGCTGTCGTTTTCTTCATCATTGTTATTGTTGTGTTCCCTTACTGTTTCTCCTCTTCTTACTTCTAGATTATGTAAGATGCAACAAGCTAGCATGATTTCCCCTGCAATAATGGGCTGCATACGAAGATGATTCAAACAAGGAAACTTTTCTTTTAATATTCCTAAATAAATATAATGTTAACATTGCAAACAACAATCAGTATATATTGTATATGTTCATCTCATACCAAAACTATTCTCAATAATTCGCCGGGTCCTTTTACGAGCCCTGTTAAATCTCTGTTCCACTGGATCTTCCGGATTTGTCCTTTGTGGTGTTACTAGCAATTCACTCAAACCATAAGCACTATCTCCTAAAATCACTGCATTAGGGAAAGGTCGATATCCTGCATTGAAATTGGCTGCCAAACGAGAATTCCTCAGCACTCTTGCATCATGCACGCTACCTGGCCAGCTTACGTTTACAGCATAGAAAGACCGATCTGGGACACAAACCATCATTGCATTTAAAGCAATTTAAAGCAATTCATTTTCATTGGGTGAATCGAGGTTTATCATTGCACCGTCAACACATCCAGCCACACAAAGAAATCCTCCTTGAGAAAAAAATTGCGAGGCAATTTCGGAACAAGTTTGTGGCAAGCAAATGGTGTTCGGAAGAAATTCATCAATGATTGTATTCGACACTCGATGAACTACTCTGCAGACGGTTGCTTTGCTTATCCCGTGCATAGATGCAACACCGTGATATTGGGCTCCATTCCCAACCCAATGTAGTGTACACAAAAGTTGTTGCAAAGGACTTAAACACATATTCCTTTGACTGTTGAATTGTATTATATTTCCAGTTTTAGACAAAACAAATTCGATCGTTTTTTTTTTTGTTAACCGAAAACTCTCTTTTATCGAGAAGTTGTTTCCGATATCAAAGTTAATTCTTCAATTCACTATTCTTTGGTCACTATTGTTAGCTTCTTCATTTTCAATGAATTCCTCAAAATGGTTCATTTTTTTTATTATTTTTCACAACTTTTCACAACAAACACTTATTTGCAAATGAAAATTTCTCTTTGAATATTACTGAAAAGCTTTTCAAAATTCTACACATAATTTGCAAAGTTTGTTAGTTTGGTGGAACGAAAAGCACAAATACTTTGCAAACTAACAAAACTTTTCACTTTGCAGAAAAGAACTTTTCACTTTGCAAATTTGCGTATGGTGAAACGTATTTTGCAAAGAGGAAAACTTTTCGACTTTTCATTCCCATAATTTCCTCTTTGCAAATTTGCGTTTGGTGAAATAAAATTTGCTTAGTAAAAGTGAAAAGTTGCAAAGTGAAAAGTGTTTGGTGAAATAGGCCCCTGGTCTGTACATTATGTACCTATACCTCTACAGGACATACAAGAAAAATTATCCAAGCATCTAAAATTTTTAATAAATATCTATGTAAGTAGCTAAAAACTTTGTTTAAACTAAGTTAGAATAAAATTGATTACCCAATTTTGTATCGAAGAGACAAAATAAATTTCAAATTGCATGTACCTTTATCCTTTCGCAGTGGCGTAGCGTGGGTTAGGGCCGACCGGGGCGGACCCAATTTTTGCCGCATAGTGATTTTTTTCACTCACCCAGAAAAAAAACTACGAGATTATTTTGTTCTAATGCGGCTCAGATTAACAAAACAAAAATCTTTGTCTACGGTTTCAACCAGTTATACACATACATAATTATATGTATGCAGCTTATAAACTTGGCAAAATTTCTCTTCAAAATACTGTCAACTGTTGTCCTTATTCTTTCTTGCAAGCGATGCAAAAAGGAAGCCGCAAATTTAAAATTTTCCCATATTGGTAACCTTCCGATTTCCCAATCTCTAAGCGGATAAAAATGACTTAACTCAGGATATCAAATAAAAAACGTTAATTCGCATTAAACTTTGATTACCTATCTAAATTTAAACTCAAAATACTTCAATTATCTTGTTTTTATGAAAACATGGAAGCATATATGGCGTTTTTATACTGATGGTTTCCTTATCAGAATATATGTATGAGCATACATTAATTTTTTAAATTAACTGTATTGAATTAATTATATTATATTAAATTAATTTTTGAAATTACATTTAATTATCTTTGTTCATTAATTAAATTAAATTCATTAATAAATAAATAGTTACAGAAATAAAATTTGTTTATAAAAATGGTTTTTAAATGAAAGTAAGAAAGTATTTAATTTAATTTTAAGTAAAAGAGAAAAAAGTAATACAGGGTGATTCGCATAAGGTGTGATTTAGACAAGAAAAAATCGTATAAGAGGAGGGTCTATTCCCTTCCGTTTTGCCGGGAGGGGCAGTTTTCCAAAAAAAAAATTACTTAAAACAAAATTTTATTTAAAAACAAAATATAAGAAAAGATTTCTGGCTTTACAAAAAGGTATACCATGGCATTTTAAGTGCAACTGTGGTTTTTAATAAATTTTGTTCAATTTTAAGTAATTTTTTTTGCAAAATTGCCTTTGCTGGCTGAACGGAGGGGAATAGACCCCTGTCCTATACGATTTTTTTCTTGTCTCGATCCAACCTACACCCTCTAGCTTTTTGACACACCTTATGCGAATCACTCTGTATAGGTAGGTACATAATCCAGGTACATACATATATGTAATTCATTGTAAGGAAAAGACGAAGCATTATTGTTATGTTAGGCAGACTAACTTCTAGTCTAAACTGTAAAATTAATTCTAATAGTTCGAGTGGACTTTAAGTGGCTAGTTCATTTGTTTTTCTTGTAGAAGATTCAATTGCTCTTAACTGTACGCGTTCGATCTCAAATTCTTTGCATGTAGAGAAAGTGTCCCAAGTCCCTACTCATTATTAGATAGGTATATTATATGCACTGAATTTATGAGTCCTTATTTTATTATTATTATTTTAAATAAGCAAGAACCAATATTTTTTTGTTTACCTTTTTTAAGTGTGTATATTAACCCGCTTTTTTATTAAATAAAAAAATCTTTCTTTCTATAACTCGAATTTTTCCAAAACTCTCTCTTACTCGAACAAATCTTGGTATCCCGTGAAAATTCGATTTAGGGAGAGTCGACTGTATATTATTGATTTTATCATACATTTAGCATAGTGAAGTGCTTAATCGATGAATGTGATATTCTCGCAGGAATGAAAATACTATGAATTAAAACAATGAAAAAATGTCTTTTATTCTATTTAAATAAAAAGCGAACTTTTTTAGATGCCATATTTATCACCATGTATTTTTAAATATTTAAATTTGAACGTCTTTTTTAGAGTTTCATATCTATTACTTTAGCAACGAATGTGGCTCTATTGTGGCCTCTATTAGGCGTGTTTTTTTGCAAGTCCATATGGATTTGTCGAAAAAAACGACATCGGGACTTAGGAACTTCTTACTTGCAGTACGTAAGTCCCGATAATTATCTGGACTTAGCTAAGAGTCCATATGGATTTAAGTTGTTGTTGTATTTACGTGTAAAACTATTAGTCCCGATGTCGTTTTTTTCGACAAATCCATATGGACTTGCAAAAAAAACACGGCTATTATGAATAACATAACCCCAACATTTAAGTTGCGCTTAGACCTACTACTGTAGTAAACGAAGATGGTAAACCTAGAAAACTTTTTTCAATGGGATAATGACATTATTTTAGCTGAATTATTACGCGCGATTTTACAACGTCGATTTTACAACGTCGTCGGAAAGTTTCCGAGAAGATATTCATGATATATGCCATATCCCGCAACTTTTCTTTAAATTTGCAGATGTAGATATGTTCATGTAATTACTTTTGTCTAGTAATCCAGAAGGAAGACTTTATTTATTAATGTGGTTTTCGTTTCAACCATTTCAGATTTGCTTGTCAGATTTTAAATTTTACTGGCAAAAGGAACAGAAAACGTGATTTTAGTTTGTTTTTTAATTGTGTGAGTGCCACTTTTGAAATAACACTCATAAATGTCACTTTTCTTTGATGTGTGTGCAAGTGCGTGTGAAAATCTGTGTAAATCTTGCTAAGAATTCGATTTTTTGGTCGAAAGGAAAGGAAAAACTTGTCACAAATCAAAAAAAATCGATTTTTTTGGTCGAAACGAAAACCACATAAGTGGTCAACAGCTACTTCTTCATGAAAGCAAGGGAAGGAGTGCAAAGTACGTTCAAAGGAAAACTAATGGCGAATTCCTTACAACAAAGAAATCGAATTTTTTCTAAACAGAATAGAATTTTTTCTAAACAAAATCGATTCTTTTCTGTCAAAACAAATCTTGCGTTTTTAGCAAGATTTCACACTGATTTGCACACACACTATGAAGACTTGGCATTTCTAATACGTCAAATTGAAAGTCGCGGAATTTTTGGAAGACGAGTTGTTTATTTTTTGGTTGCGACGAACTCTACATAATTTAACAAAATATTCAACAATATATTCAGTCAATACAGGTATAAAAATAATTTATTGTGCGTTGTTAATTATCAAACACAAATTTGACAAAAAAAAATAGCTTTCGCGAGTGAAAGACGTGTTAAAAACTTTCAGTGCAAGTGAAAACTTTTTAGTAACAATTTTCTTTAAAAATATATGTGCAAATAGAAGTTCAAACAAATAAAATGCACCAACAAATTGGCACCGTATAAGCTGGCTTTAAGCTTTTATTTATTAATTAATTCTATTGGTAAAACATTTTTCTCACAACAAAAACAAACAACCTTAATAGTTTTGTGAATAATTTCTTGACGTTTTGCGTCAATTGCAGCTATAAAGTAACACCAACACAATCACACCAAAAAAAATCGATTCTTGTACGAAATACGAATTCCTTTCAAGTGACAGAAAAAATTCGATTCTGTTTAGAAAAAAATCGATTTCTTTTTTGAAAGGAATTCGCCATAAAATTTAGTGTAAGCACACCATCTAACTAACCTAGGTACGCATTGACTTATTATAGTATGTCAATGTAGGTACGAACCCCTTTCCTTGACACCTTAGCCGTATTTTACTTTCGCCGATAATCTATATAGATCATCTCATGAAAATAAAACAATACGGATCTTAGTGACAACTGTGTTGTATACCTATCTTTTTTTTCCTTACGTTTATTTATTTTTCATTTATTGGTTTTCTTTTTTCTTTACACTAAACAGTTTAAAATTCCTAACCATTTGCAAAACTGAGAAGCAGTAGCAAAAACTAAACTTTTGGTTCATGAAACGTGATCCCGATAGAGAGCAGGATCTCGTGTTGTTGTTGTAATGCATGTATTTTGATGATCTATATGGATCATTTCTGATAATAAAAAATTGTGTGAGTGCCGGGACTCACGGTTAATATGTGTAAACATCAACGTGCGCGGATCCAAAACGGACTTGTTTTTTGCTTGGAGGAGATTTTAAGATTTTTTTCACTAAACGCACCCATCCTAGTATGCACACCGTAACGTTGCACGACGTAACGATGCACACGAACGTTCACGTTTTTTTTTCACTCTACCGCCAGCATAGATGTTTACACATCAAAAAAAAAATTGTGTAAGTGCCGGGACTCACGGTTAATATGTGTAAACATCAACGTGCGCGGATCTAGAACGGACTTTTTTTTGGCTTGAAAGGGATTTTAAGATTTTTTTCACTGAACGCACCCATCCTAGTATGCAGATCGTAACGTTGCACACCGTAACGCTGCACGACGTAACGTTGCACACGACGTTTTTTTTTCACTCTACCGCCAGCATAGATGTTTACACATCAAAACGGCTCTTATCACCTTAGAACATGAATAAAAGAATACATGATTACGCCACTTCTATTTTTTCACTTTGTTGTTGTTATTTTGACTACGCGTCGTGACGCAATACAAGCCAAAAGAGATTCACATTTTGTTCAATTTGTATGACATATATAGGGGCGCGAAAACTTAAAGCTGTTTACATTTTGTTTTTTAAATAAATTGTTTGTTATAATGTATTTGAAATATTGTGCTTTATGTTTTGCTAATAGTAACAACATACGTTTTAAAACAATTTTCGGTGATATTTTATTACTTTTAAAACGAAAAGCCTTTTTAATCATTTAATTATCCGCACACGAAAAGCCTTCTTCACTGCAATTTACTTTGCTGTGACATTTGTTGTTGTTGTTTTGGCTCGTATGACGTAGAGTGGCGAATCTTGTATTCTTTGATTCATGACCTTAGAGGATACTAGAGGATAAAAATATAATATGGAGTGCTTGTTTTTATTCGAATGCGTACCTTTCATAGGGGTCGCTGTTCATGTTTCGGTCACTGAGTTTTCTGCACATTGGAGAAAAAAGAAAAAAAAAGAAGATTGTAATCCTTAAAATAATAAACAAACATTTATTAATTTCAAGAATTACTTCAAAGTAGAACAGTTTAGAAAGAAAATAAGCAAATTATGACTTACAATTTATTGATAACAGCTGGACGATCGTCTAAAACTTTATCTTAACCGAAAGTGAAATACCGCCCCTTATCATGGCCCCAGGCACTACAATGCATAAGGGATAGAAACGAGCACTCCATATTATAATATCCTCTAATGTTGAATTCCTTACAACCATTTCAAATCGATTCTTTATTTTGGTTGTAAGGAATTTGTGAACAAATTGATTTTTGTATGTGATGGTGTGTGTGCTATTTGACTTATTTGTTGTGACAAGTTCACAACAAATAAGTGCAATTAATTTATTGCGTCCCTTTGATTAGATTACAAACAAATTTATTTTAGTGAATAGTTGCAAAACAACAAACAATTGTTTTTTTTTTATCCAAGTAATAAAAAATTACAATTTAATAATGAAAAGAAGAAGAAATTCGGAATCCGGCGGCAAGGAACACACCGGCGACGCGGTGTTCGCCTGATACAATTAATCGTCTTTAAAGATATGGAATCGAAGCTCTGCTATTTTTAATAAATTATAAACCAAGTAACGCACATTTTAATCTATTTATTTGCATTATTATTCACTGAAATTGTGGGATTAAACACTCTTGCATATTTGTGTTGTTTTTACGCTACCAAAAAAAAAACTTTCAACTTGATGAGAAATGTCAAATTGTGTTAGTGTGTGTGCAAATACGTGTAAATCTTGCTTAAATTTAAAGATTTCATTTGTCCAGAAAAATCTATTTTGTTTTCTAAACAAATCAAATTTTTTCCAAACAGAATCGATGTTTTGGTTGTAAGGAATTCGACATAAGCTTATCACTCGCCTTTAATTTGATTGTCATCCTCAGCTGTCAAATATTTTTTTTTCAAGAATAGACAAATGTCAAAACACCCAACCAAACCGAATACGAAAAAAGCCATACTCTTCGCCCCTGTGGGTTTAATTGTTTTTTAAGCTGCTAGCTGTGATTTTTTCCGTTCTTTTTCCTTGTCTTTAGATTATCACACAATCAGAAAAAAAAGGCGAGCGACGCCATTGTATATCATAAATTAAGTTCATTGGTTACTTTTCTGAAAATCAAGCAATTAAGCAATGAGCTTAATCAATTTTCTCAACTCGAAACTAAAACCTTCGGTAGAAAGTGAAGCTATTTGCGAAGATGCATATTCCATTAGCAACTTGGTTGCGGACGATGTGCAGCAGCTCAATCGAGGATTCATGGCATTTAATGTTACCAAACCACCGGTAGACATTTTCTTTGAATTTCCCAAGGCCATTGATTTAAAAATCATAAAAATCTGGAACACGATTGGGTCGATGAGGTCAACAGCATTCGAAATACATGGTAAGATGGATGGGGTGTATGAGCGAGTGGGCTATGTGCGAGATCTGCGTGGGGAGTCTGTGACGTTCTGCTACCAGAGTGACTACTCCAGCCGAAACAGTAGCCAGCAATGCGAGAAGGCATTCTTCTTCAAGACAGCCAGCAAGATTCTTTCAAACTGCACCACCATCAAGGTCACAATCAAGGCAACTCAGCGCTGTCCCCCTGTTATGCAGAAGATCCAGATATGGGGCTTGCCAGCAAAGAGTCTCGAGAAAGCCGATCGGGAACTTGTGAAAACCATCTGGAATGAGGTCATCAATCCACCGGGCACTCGAGAACGTGAAAAGGGGCAACGTTCTCCCTCGCGGAATTTTCCAGAACTGTGTGAGTCATCACAATTACGAGTTCCAGAGGAATTTCTCGACGCTATCACATGGGAGTTGATGGTATTTCCCACTGTGTTGCCGTCGGGAAAGGTTGTTGACCAGTCAACAATCGACAGACATTCGGAGGTCGAGGCCAAGTGGGGTCGCTTGCCTTCGGATCCATTCACTGGCCTGGAATTCTCGTCTCACCGCAAGGCTATTCTCGATCTGGCACTCAAGGCTCGAATTGAGAAGTTCCTCATGGAGAATTCGGAACATTTTAAGACTGTTCCTCGTACATTGGGCAGCAGTCGGGTGCGTCGCAGCAAAAATCGCCACGCATCGTCCTTCGCCAGCGACAGAGATACATCTATCACACCTTGCAAACGACAAAAACTCGAAGACTCGCTGTATAGACCGACGATGCCTCACCCAACAACTCTCACCTCGAACGTCGATACAGCCATCACCATGGCTCTGCAGAGAATAACTCGGTTTACCACCAAGCCGGCTGAGATCAAGCGCACCACCTGCATTGGTTGCAAGTCCGAAGACTACTCGTACGAAATTCAGACGTGCAAGCATCTGGTGTGTCGTGTGTGCCTTGTGCACCTCACGCGTGATCAAATGTGCACATGTAAGACCAGCTTCAGATCTTCGGATGTGGAACGGCATCACAAGTAAGCATCGGCGCGCAACGCCCAACCACAAGGAGAACAAACAAAAACCGTGCCTGTGGCGTTCTAGGAAATACTTTTATTTTATTTGTTTAAGTTTTATCCTTACATATATGTAGACCATGAGCTCTCGTCTATCTATCTTATTATTCTCTTCTTATGAACTCATGTGTACGTTACAACCAGGTATTCTTACACACTACTAGTAATGTTAAGTGATCATTTATTAACCAAGAAGTTAGTCAATAGATAATAACATAGATTCATAAAAATATATTGGGAATATAATGTTAAAAAAAAATTAACTTTAAATTAAAATAATTAATAAAAATGTTCTGCTTTTGCGAAGAAGTTCTTATTTTTGTGTATATGTATACCTTTATGTTTGGAATTGAAGGGCAGTCATTTTGCGTGCGTATTATCGATTTATTGGAAATCTCATTTGAGCCATGCGGAAGAAATGATCAAATTTAGATGTGGATCTTGTTCTTGGAAATAATTTGCATAAATTATTTTTTTGAATATGTATAAGAAAAGATTTGTGTATTAATCATAAGCTGAAAGTGAATTCGGACGATTCCCGTTTACGAGTCATCTCAGGCTGTTTTTTTCGAATTCTATATACTCCGGGTTGAAAAGGCGAGTGTAACTGTAAGGCTGGACCTGTGTTGGTATATCTGTACGCGTAAGGTGTTACATTAAAACATTTAATACAGATACATTGTGTAAATTAAATATTAAAATTTTTTTAAACTTATTTATTTAATAATACAAAACTGTTCTACAATAAAGTATTTAAGGCGAAAAAATAAATAAATAAGTAATTAATTTTACTACCGAGCACTTATTTCTTGTCTTAAAAATTAAAAAAAAAATACAACTTTCGAAGTTAACATGGAAATAGCACGCCAGGATTTTTAATAATGTTTTCACTCAGTTTTTAGTAACTTGTTGAATTAAATGAATTAGACTCCTAGTCAAAGAGTTTACCAAACACCTACAACGGTGGTATAACCACCCAAGAAAGCTGTTTTTATTGGTTTACCGATATGAACCCAAAGATTGTCAATGAGATTTAGCTGGACAGTGCAGAACTTAACCCACCACTCTTTTTCTTTGGGACTTGTGTGTTTCGGGACATTTTATTATTGCAACACTAATTCTCGTGAAATGATATGGACCAACATGGCAACACCGTAATAGGAAAAACATTATCATACCATGGGTTGTGTAATACACCGTTTTTAGACGTTTTGGTTGTATACTCAGCTTCATTTGATGTTCGTTGCACTTCTAACATAGTGGCGAAAATCAATGCCCCCATATAACAACATTTTGGAATCATTTATCCAAGTTCTGAGTAGTATCCTGCAACAATCGTTTCAAAAATGTTGTGAGCCTTGATCGTACTTTGTTAGTGATAATAATGGTGGTCATTGCAGACGAAGCTCTGAACATGTTTTTGAATCTTCGAAAGATTCCCTTGGGAAGGTAAATTAAGCGACCGTATAATCTAACGTACAATGATTTCCGTACACACAACAGCAACAGCAACACACAATCTTCAAATTTGTAATTTAAAAAATCACTGAAATGTATTCTTGATACATACAAATATTTGTAGGTACATATACATACTAATATTTATTTATTACATATTAATATTTAGGTTAAGATTATGCAATACTGAATTTGTTTTGTTTAAAATAGCTTTAAAGATAAAAAATCAATTAATTTAAATATTATTTATGAAAATTGAGTTATCAAATCTTGAAAAGAAAGATGTTATTCCTATATTCTAGTGTGTATTATCAATGTATGTAACATAGATTAGTACTGAATTGACCAATATATAGTAGTTTTAGTTATTAACGTCCAAGCAGTCAGAACTAGACCACCTGTCTAATAAATATAAAATATGTAAATCAAATAATTTATAAAATATTCCATAGAAAAAAAAAAATTTTCATCTTAACATGTCTTAATACTTTTATAGAGGTATTTTTCTCAAAATTTAACTTTTCGTATTAAGGAAGCCGTAATATTCGGACAATTTTTCTATAGGCGTGGATTATTAAGCGTGTATTTTTTGCAAGCCCGGAGGAAATTGGTAAAAAAACGATATCGGGCTAAGCAATTTACATGTTCAATTGTTTTGTTTGTAAAATTGGTGGTTATTTTTTCAAGTTTTGTTTCTTATTATCTAGTTTCTAGTTAATACAAAATGGAAAAAGCAATTATTCCGCAAAAACTTCATGAACTTAGCTGCGCTGAGCTTTTCGCTCGATGTGCTCCATCATATTTTTCCGAGCTCATGGAGCGAGCCCCGTTTGAGCTCTGAGCTAAAAAAGAAATACAAGTTGAGACTTTGAAAGCTCGGAGCGCTCCGAGTTAAAAAAGTAACATAAGCCGTGTTTTATTGGTAATTTTATAGCAGTAAAATTTCCCTTGGCAAACAAAAACAAAAACAAAGAGTGTCGATAAATTAGCCAGTAAAAGAGTGGACATAAAAGTGGTAATACATAGTTAGAATTTTGAAGATGAAGATGGCGCTCTTGAAAAGTGTCCATGACTTGAACCTTAATGTTTTATTTTACGCACAAAATGGATGTGATCTATGATATTTGTAGTTTGGTGGAGACAAAATGGATGTGAACTATGATTATTGTAGCGAACACAGCCTAAAGTTGCTAAAGGTTTTTTATTAACACAGCCAAAGCGTTTCATTGGTACTTGATTATTGCGCTAGCTATAAATTACCAATAAAACACAGCTATAGTTCTTTTTTGGACAGCTCAGTGCCCCGCTCGGAGCTAAAAAAGAAAAACGCCTCTAATGTTAACTTACATAAAAAAAACTTGTAGTCAAATATAAATAAAAAAAAGGAACTTTTATAATTTAAAACTCAAAATAATTAAATAATAATAAATAAGACAAACACTTTTGAAAAAGAAAAAAAAAAACAAATCAAAACAAACTTTAAACAAAAATTATCACAGCGTTGTTGTTCGTAGATGTATATTCGTTGTCTTCTTTCTTTACATTACAGTTTTCACTTTCTAACCATTTGCAAAGCTGATAAGCAGGACCAAAAACTAAGCTTTTGGTTCATGAAACGTGATCCCGATAGAGAGCAGGATCAAGTGTTGTTGTTGTACATTTTTTTGGTAATATGGATCATTTCTGATAATAAAAAAAACGGCTATTGTTGTATTTTCTAAACATGAACAAATATGCTAAATTCCTGCCTATGATCTGATTTCTCTGAGCAGCATTTTATACCAATTTTCGGTACAATGTTTATTGCGGACCACTTAGAGCGAATAAAAGGTATGAAATGAGCTTATCTCTTCTATAGAGGTCTTCCAAGATTTGTCTTTGTCTTTTCTCTTTCTAATTTGACATATAAAAACAACAACAAAAAAAGTCCCTGGTTGGAAAATATTTACATGCTCTTGGCAGTGTTAAAAATCCGGTCATTTGATTATTTTTTGTATTTGGAACTGAAAACTTAAATTTGCGATCGAATTACCTATTAATTAGTGTTTAAACATTTAAGTGAACATTTTTTCAAGTGTTTGATACAAAAAAACTAATTTTATTACATACTAATCCCTATTATTAAACACCCGACTTTTTTGGCTCGCCTTCGTGCCTTCGGTATTTGGTTTTGTTTTCCAACCAGGGAGTGCTGTCAGATTGTTTTGTTTTTTTTTTTTAATTTCACACTGACACTTCTGACATTTGGTGCCAGAGATCCATTTCTTGTTTATTTAAAAAAACTGACTATTTCTTTGCGATTAATTTTTTGTAATGGAATTCTAAATTTTTGTTTATTACTGTACAATCCACAAAATATGCGATCCACAACAGCTGCATGAAATGTCAAACCTTTACTTAATTTTTAAAAATTAATTTAAAAACTTCTTGTAATCTTGTTAGAAATAAAGAACAATGGAAAGTACAGAATTAAAGACTCCAGATAACAAATTACGTAGTTTGGGACTCAGAAGAAGTACCCAAAAGAGTATTATTACCAAAAAACCTATGAGTGATGTTAAAGTTAGTTACCAATCATTGCTAACTCTATCCGGAGCCGAAGTTTCTTCACCTCTTACGCCGAGGCTAACCCAAGAACTAACTTCATCCACTTGTACAAAAAATTGCCTATCATATCGTCTATCCTTAAATCGGGGGGCACGTGAAAAATACAAAAAGAAAAAACTCGAGTTTGCTGCCAATCATTTACAAGTGGATTCGGAAAAGCCTTCAGATCTGCAGCAAGAAGTAGCCAACAAGGAAAAAATGCTTCAACAGCATTGTAAGCACAAAGAAAAAGTTAAAGAACTGAAAAGTGTGATTGCCATCTGGAATGAGGCTTTTAAAGCTTCTTTGGAGGAACTGTCGACGAAAATTGAACCACGAATGGAGACAGAAGACTTGATTGCTCGTCTAGGTATTCCACCTGACATGATTCACAACACCTGAACTATCCGAAATGAGAACACTTAATTTATTTATTATTATAAGAAATATATTATTGTTTGTTACACTTTTAGTATTTGTGTGGCCTGACTGGTCTCTCTGGATCGAAAAGCTTAGGGTCCTTGAGAAAATCTAGGTCCTTGTGGTAGTATGGCATCAATGCACAGTTTTGAGCATGAATAATTGCCTTTTCAACTTGTTCTTGCTTAGCATTGCACAATCCGGTGATGTGCCTTCCGTAAACGCGACCAGTGTAAGGACTCTGGAACTGAGACAATAACTTGACATTCTTATAGTTGGGGGTTATTTCGTGCCGGCAGAGAATGCATTTTTGTTTTTCCTTTTCAAATGGATTGGGTATGTCTATGGGATCATCGGAATTTGGAGCAGCTTCGGTGGAAAAAAGATGTTTGGGGGTTACGTAGAGCGGTCGTGCTAATGCTGATGACTTTAGACTGCCAGTTGCTAAAATGTTAAGGGAATATAAGATTGGTTCATTATTTATGTTTTTAATATACTTTTTTGGGCAATTGTTGTTACTACTCGCAGCATTTTAACAATTTATTTTTATATTTTTAAGAATTGAGATGAAAATTATTTTTATGTTCCCAATTCAGAAAGTGACAGATGTCATGGGCCACGGCGAACAGGCGAAAAAGATTTATTAAATTAAACGACTACGTTCAGCGCTTTACCATTGGTTCTTGTAGTTTAAATGCCGCCTCCACTGGACATGAACTATGACGCTATAAAAAGGCACTCATACAATCATAAAACAAAATAAAATCACGTTTTGTGTTCATTTTTCCAGTAAAATTTAAGATCTGACACCCAAATCTGAATTGGTTGAAACGAAATCCACATTAGATTGGAAAGATTGAGTCCGGTATTACTATCACGGCAGTTTGTTTGCAAAAGAAGTGCTGGGTAAGGGACTCGTGAGGCACGAAGAAAATATAAAAACCGGACGTGTGAGTCTCATTTGTAATCCTTAGAGGATATATAATATGGAGTGCTTGTTTTTATTCGAATGCGTACCTTTCATAGGGGTCGCTGTTTGAAGTTTCGGTCTGAGTTTTCTACACATTGGAGAAAAAAACTAAAAAAGAAGATATTGAAATCTTTAAAATAATAAACAAACACTTATTAATTACAAGAATTACTTCAAATTAGAACAATTTAGAGAGAAAATAAGCAAATTATGACTTTGATAGCAGCTGTACGATATTCTAAGACTTTATCTAAACCGACATAGCGCCCCCTATTAGGGGCCCAGGCGTTACAATGAATTAAGGATAGAAACGAGCACTCCATATTATATATCCTCTAAGTTGTAGTCCCCGGCAGCCGTTTTAATTTGCCTACAAGCTTGAACTGTTAGATTGCAGATAAGAAATCAGAATGGTGTGCAAAAACCACACACATAGATCGTTCGGATCTTCACACACCTGGCAAATTGTTGTTGCAATTCACTTGTATTAATCGACACCGAATGAAATTACAAATACAACAAAAACAATCTCATATTCATATAGAGTATATTTGATAAAGTGCTCGTTTCTATTTGTAATGCATTGTACAGTCAATGACGCTTATAAGAAACTCTAAAATGCCACAAGTTTTGTTTTTTATAAGCGAGTGTTTCTTATATCCTAAACACTGATATAAGAAACAGTAGTTTCTTATAAAAAATGTTGTTTCAGAAAACAAACGACATTTATGACTTTTCTTTCAGAGTTCAGAAATGCATGTATTTCCTAAGGGCGTTTCTGTTCACATTTAAGGAATATTTAGATGGGACTTTTTTTGTATCTGGTTATGTGAAATTTTTCACAAAAATTTTCACAATTGTTCGCAAATTTTCAAGATTACCAAAAGAGAAACAAAGACTGCTATTAAACGATCCAATTTCTTAAAAACTTGAACAGCTGTTTAAACACCCTTCTGGAACAATTGTAAATCCTTGCGTAAGAATCTATTCGAGAGGGTGTCAACCTAACCAAAAATTTTCATATGCCTTGAGTTGTTGTTGCATCGGCTGTTTTTTAACAAGGGATTACGACAACATAAAGCTATCCATATCGCTTTGGATACAATCCTGCATAAAAATGGTTCTGTTGGTAGCTTGAATGTTCCTTTTAAAAATTGTTCTCCTTCCATGATGATATAATATCAAAATTGGTCTTTACCAATTACAACTGGAAAGGTGAAGTTATAAATAAAAAAAATCAAATAAATGATATCATTTTTACCGTAATGAAAACGGAGTACATGTTACTTATTATTTATATCAGTAGTTATCATTACTTTTTTGTATTTATGTAGGTATGTTGCGTCAAAAAGAAGGTATTAATTATTATTACGAAATTAAAAAAAAAAATAAGCTGAAGCAAATTAACCTTATGATATTGACATTTTAACTATGTGAGGGACTTAGTACTACTTTTGTCTTCGACTTTCAAATCAAATCCTGAAGTATGTATATTCTCTTCCATCCATTTATGGATTAGCAAAGCATAATTATATGCATGCAAGTTTATTGTATATATATAACATCGTCTATAAAATGTTCAAAGGGACATTTTTTCTCGAGAAATCTTATTGTACAAAAATGAATGGTATTATCTTGTCTCTAAATTCACCCAATAATCAGGAGGTGAGATAATGAAACCAGTAACGTTTTTTGATAGATCTGGAGGATGCGCTCCAGAAGCAAGAACGACATTGAAGTTCTGACAAATAGCTGATAGCAGCAGAAAAAGCATATTTCGGGCAAATGTTTCACCAGCACAAAGACGTTTACCTATGATAAGAAAGATGAAAAATTGCTATACTGAAATTTTTTTTAATAAATGTTACCTGCACCAAAAGGAAATGAAACATCTTTTTTAAGGCACAATTTCCCTGTTTCGTCCAAAAATCTTTGAGGTCTAAAATGTTCAGGATCGTCCCAGACTCTTTTATCACAGTGGTATGCAAATAGACTAGGAATCATAATGGTGCCCTGATGAGATAAAACTAATTATTATATAATCACAAACCTTCGTTTAGCAACGAAGCCCATTTGTATACCTTCTTAACATGATACCCTAAAAACTCAGTATCATAAAGAGCAACATGAGGGACATCAGATGGCACTAAAGTCTCCATTCGTAATCCCTCTCTAATGGTTGCTTCAGTATAGTGAAGGTTTTTTCGATCGTCAAGGCATGGTAACCTACCACTTCCAACAAACTCATCGATTTCCTCTTGAATCGTTTTCAAAACATCCGGTCTCATTAGCAGCCATTGGAAAATGAGAGACATTTGCGTTCCTATTGCAGTAAATGCAGGAAATGAAAAATCAACCAAGCTGAGAACGAACTGGTCATCTAGATAGAAATATATAAAGTAATATTGTACATACTGTATACAATCATAAACTATATAGGAAATTACATAAATAAGTTGTTTCATTGTTGTGCTCTAATTCTTCCTTTTGCATTTCCTGTATGTATAAATCAACAAAATTTCGTTCATGATTTTTATCAAAGGTTTTAGTGTATTTTTGTATTAATGTCTCAAAGAAATTGTATACAAATTTATTTGACTCCATCATGGGACGATAGCAACTCTTTTCGGGGAATAAATATCGAATCCATGGTATTATGCTAAGCATTTTTCCATAATGATCAGCTTTTCGTTGCAATTCCATTCCATAAAATCCAAGCTTCAGAAGAACACTCTGCTTGATTCGTGGTATTCTTTCATTGAACATGACATGCAAAATCGAATTGGCCGTACAACAACCGAATACTAACGGACAAAGTATTTGGCCTTTACGAGCTATTAGTTTTTCATGATCATATTTCGGTCCATTTCTGATCATATCGATCAAATCCGAGATTTCTTCTTGAATAACGATCTCCAAGACTTGAAAACGGCGCCCAAAACCAAAGTCACGCATGTATCGCAGAATGAAGCGACGCTGTTCTTTCCATATTGGTCCATCCTGAAAGAAAATACCTATAAAAAAGAAATTGTAGAGAAGGTACATTATATATATATGTATATCGTATTTTGTACCAATAAATTTTAAATATCACGAACAAGTAGACAGTAGTCGTCAATTTTGGGATCGAACAGGACATTGTCTTAATACGTATGTATCCATTATTATTGAATTAAATAAATGAAATGAAAAATGAAATGAATCGCAGACTATACCGCCTTAGAAACAGGTTCTTTTCTAGTTCAAAGATACCACCTTTGTGGGAAAGTGACAGTAATTCTCCTGTTAATCTAAAGCTACACCACTGAGTTTGTAAGTATATTATAAATGGTTCAATAGAATAGGATACTCAACCAGTACAAACAAAAATAATCACTTTTTCAGTAATCGTTTCCTCGAAGCCCTTTTATTGTTCTTAAAAAAATTAAATCTATTCATCAAACTATGTGTGTGATAGCTTGAGTTTTTCTTACATGTGTATTTATAATCTTAAAGGATATAGTATGCAGTTTCCACAAGTTTGATCTAAGTGGGACGTACATCTACGCATCGTACATCTCTGCATGCGACATCTGTGGAACTATAGTGTCTGTGATGTGTGATAGTACCTACTTTCTTTGATATTTTTGTTAATAGAAAATTACATGTACTAAGTTTAATCGAAACCGTTAAAGCAGTTTTCGATAAATCTTAAAAAAAAAAATTGTGTGAGGACTCACGGTTAATATGTGTAAACAGCAACGTTTGTCCAAGCGTCCATCCGTATGCAAAGTTGTGCATACGTTGTTGACTACGTGCACGGATCCAAAACGGACTAGTTTGCTTGATGATTTGAAGGGGATCTTCAGATTTTTGTCACTGGACGTACACAATATCCTACTATGCAGACTTTCTTACCGTTACGTGCTTAATCATAAAGTGTGAGTCATAGATACACCATATAAAGATGACAATCTTTCGTACGTTTCACCCTCCAAAACCCATTTGTTTACATTGTTGTATTTGTAATTTCATCCCGTGTCGATGAATAGATGTGAATTGCAACAACAATTTAATGGGGTGGGTTTGTTCTGTTTTGCTAGATCGGCCATTTTGTAAGTGCAAATAACGCAGCCATCTTTAAAAAAATTCCAACTCACCAGCTTTTCACCATGAAAATGAGGGATGTAAGGTGGGATATCGGGTTGTGTTGAAAGAAACACAAATTTAATGATACTAAGTCCGCTATTAAACGCCGACTTTGGCGTGATGAAACTTCTTTAAACTTTTTTTGAAAATTCATCTTGTGAGCCGTGCGCTACTGCACATTGATTTTTAAATCTTGACTCAAATTTGGAATTTCCCCTCTGCGCTCTACAATCAACAGAAATAAATGAAGTGACTTGTTAAATAAACAAGGAATACAATAAGAAATGTCAAAAATCAGTGGCCAAAATTTGGCCTACGACCTACATGACCCACTCCTTATTTAAAAAGAAGTAATGACTAAAAACTAGTCGTGTATAATAGCAGTATTTCGTATTGCCATGAATGACACCATGTTTGGCCTTCATTCGTTTACTCTCATAATGACATTTTGCTGAACTGTGTTTTTCTGTCCGAAACTTCAATTTCACAAGTCATCCATAATGCTCTTAAGTGGTTGAAAGTAAGAAAACAAATAGTTTGTTCAATGTCAATGTTCACAGCACAGAGTAATAAGCTTGTTTTTAGTTTTTTGCATCCAACCACTTACGAATGAGCGGTCGATGAGCACTCTTCACGACCGACGGCTAAAGTTAACGAAAACTAGACGAACAGTACCAAATCGCAATTATGGGCAAGGCATATGAATTCTTTGTATTCACTCGGTTTCGTACCAATTTTTTTTTTGACTTATTTCCTCCGGGCTTGCAAAAAAAACACGCCTAAAATTGTCTTACGACAGCTGCGTTGATTTTCTGATTTCTCATTCTTATATTATTATTTTTTTTTCATCATATTCACTGTTTGTTTCAATAAATTGAGATTAAAAAACAAAAGACAATCGAATATACTTAAATCGATTATAAATGTTCACTTTCAAAATTTGTTTCCACAAACTTATCCATATAAGGTCGCGTTAGCACTTGATAACTCGTTGCTGAATTTATTATACTTTTTGAACATACTCATGATATTTTTAAAATAACCGACATTTTGGTGGTGAATGGAGGAATTCTGTCTATGTGTGCAAATAAATGGTGGTGAATGGACGAATTCTGCATATGTGTGCGTGTTTCTCCTGAATTTCCCCTGAATTAGCTTGTAGGCAAACTCGGATGACAGCCGAGATTATTATCTTTATATGGTGTATCTATGGTGTGAGTTCGTAACGACGCACAGGGGAAATTCGAGGTTTTTATTTCACTCTACCGCCGGCATAGATGTTTATGTTTACACATCAAAAATAAAATCTTAGTATGGGAGCTAAAACAAAAATTTAAATTTCCTTTAAGCCCGAACCACACTTCTCTCGTGCAGAGTTCCCAGGTTCCCAGACCATTTTTTCCCTTTATGTTGCACCAATATGTTTTATTTTCCCCTAATTTTTCAAGAATCCATTTTTATTCCCCTATGTAAACTAAGTATAAATTTGTTAGCAAAAAATTTTAGATCATATTGTTATCCATGTAAATTTATGTATACTTATGCAAAGTACCTATATCAATAACATAACATAACTGATTGAAAATCACCAAAATTAAACCGTTGATAATGAATTTTAAAAGCGTGTTTCATAATGCGACGACGAAACGAGACGTCAGCGTGGCGAGAAACGCTCCTTACTTTTTCTCGTTATAAAATTGTTCGCAAATTCACAATTTGGCGAGTTTGTTGACAACGAGTTTTTTGACGTATAATAATAATAAAAATAATAATATATGTACCTAATAATAATAATATGTTTGTTTTACTGTGAAACGAAACAGTAGATAGGATCTTTTTTTGTTAATGGTATGTTAATGAAAACGAAATTAAAGAGTCGCAAATTAAAAAAAAAAATTTTCACGTTAGTTTTCCCATTTTTGGTATTTACAGAATTGAATGAAATAACTGAAATTGATACGCTTCGGTATTCTAGAATAGCAATAGATTTCATTCTGTCAATTAGTTTTAAAAATGAAAATCGTCGTCTAGTCGCGTCGCGTCTTTTGTTCAATTTTTCGAACTCACGGCGTGACGACGAGAAACGCTTTATAATGTAAACTCTGTGCCTACGTTCTGTAACTCTCGCATTAAAATTGGTCGAAAAACGATGGAGAAAGAAACGATTTGTTTCAATTTTCATCGTTTTTCGATGCGAGAGTTACAGAACGTAGGCACTGGTATACTTTAATTGCTTGAAATTGGTTTGACAAATACAACGAGTTCTCGTCACGCTCACGTCTCGTTTCCTTGTCCCATTGTGATTCACAATCAGGCTTCAAGCTTCCAAGAATCCCTATGAATGTGAAAAGAATAAAAGCATTGAGATATACTCAAAAATCATAAGTGACTGTGTTGCATGAGCGTATTTTTTAACATGATTTACGCTTGTATTTCCTAAAAGGCTGTTCACCTGTTTTTTTTGTCTCTTAAATATAGTACAGCTGATTCTTGAAAGAACAGAACTTATATTTGTTCCCCTTTTTGGATTTGTCTCTTTTGGCTTGTCCCTTTTTATTCCCTTTTGCTTTGTAAAATCGGCAAAAATGGTGCTTTTCCCCTCAATCTGGGAACCCTGCTCTCGTGTGGTGTGTTGTGGAGTAGTGTGTCGCTGTCATTCCAATGTATTTCACAGATTTCGCCACAACACATCACACGATGCAAATATGGCTTTACGCATATGAAATACATTAGAGCGATAGCGACACACTACTCCCCAACACATCATGAATCAAAGAATACAAGATTGCGCCACTTCTACGTCATACGAGCCAAAACAACAACAACAAATGTCACAGCAAAGTAAATTGCAGTGAAGATGGCTTTTCGTGTGCGCATAATTTAATGATTAAAAAGGCTTTTCCTTTTAAAAGTAATAAAATATCACCGAAAATTGTCTTAAAATGTATGTTAAATTGTTTTAAAAAATATAAATCGCCAAAAAACAACAAAAAATAGCAGAGTGATGTGAAAAAATGAAAATATCAGTCATATTTCCTTCATGTTTTATTATTTTTATTGTTGTTACTAGTAAAAAAACATTTAGCACAATATTTCAAATACATCATAATAAAGAATTCACTTTAAAAAGAAATGTAAATAGCTTTAATTTTTCGCGACCCTATATATCTCATACAAATTGAACAAAAAGTGAATCTCTTTTGGCTCGCAGTGCGTCACGACGCGTAGTCAAAATTACAACAACAAAGTGAAAAAATAGAAGTGGCGTAATCTTGTATTCTTTGATTCATGCCAACACATCACACGAGAGTAGTGTGGTTCGGGCCTTACAGGGGATCACATAAAAATGCTCTGTATCAAATTTGAAGCAAAGCAGTTCACCCGTAGTGTTATTGTTATTGCTCTAGCTCAAATTACAGTGGACGCACAGGCGTAGTTACAGTTCTATGGATGGTATGACGAAATCCACTCTTTCGGACTTCTTTTATTTATTTATAAAATGTATTTACATTTGTCAACTGTTCTGCTAAGAAATATGAAGTTTAAAAATATCCAGTTTTGTTTGCATAAGTTAGACACAAAATTTTCAATCACCACCATTGCTGATTTATCCTCATTCTTACACGAAAATTGAACTTTTAAATTTCACATTTTATAAAAATCGACCAAGCATTTTATCATAAGGAACATGAATATGGATGTAAAAGAGTACAAATACCTTATGTTCCTGATATAGAATCAGATATTCCTTACCCTTTCTATTATGATTTGGATCTCGCATTCGGGCTATATACAGATCAGGTCTTCCATCAAAAGCTCTGTTATGAAGTATCTCTCTTACTCCTTCCGCATTATGAACAACATACGCTAAATTGTTGCCAATATAAACGCTTATTATATCTGAATTGTAAAGTTTGCTTAGCCAAAGAGCTCCCTTGTGAAGCCATTTGCCACCAGCCATCATCAGAAAGAGATAACTTCCAAATATTGGTAGTCGGGGAGGACCTTCGAAGTGCAAACAACACAACACTGAAAATTCGATCTGATATAATATGTAGATTTTCAATTCTTCTTACCAGGAGGACATCCTTTAGGCCTTTTAATACCATAACAATAAAATATAAAAAGAATTAAAGTTGCTAATGCGACCAACAGAATTGAAGTAATCATTTCTTTTCAAGTGATTTAAATAAACTGATTATTGGTTAAGTCGATATCATCATCTTGGCGGATGACCGTCCTACGCTACAGAAGGTTAAAAAACAACAGATCAAATTTTGCATTGTTCGTTTTAATGTACCTACATATAGAAGCAATTTATTATGTGGCTCTAGAAAAGTCGGAAAAAAATGGACTCTTTTATATTAAAATCATTAGCGGAAAGAGATTATAATTTGCAAAAGAATCGTTTTATGACAGAATCAGAAGATAAGAAATGGCTCACTGCTGGGATCAAGCAAGTAAGTTCAATGAACATTATCGAACAATGGAGACGTTTCTACATTTCCTTAAATTTTATTGAACACATGTTTTTAAATTGATTATTATTATTTAAAAAAAAAAATCATTATGAGGATATAAGCTAAGATATAGATAAGGAGTAAAATAATTCTTTGAAACAAGATCACCGCAGAATTGCAAGTGCAACATAAGAGAAAGCCTATAGCACAGGTATCGAGTTTTTCAATAAGAGCGCTACAAAAGTTTTTTTTAAATAAAACAAAAACGGTTTTCGATATCAATGAAATTTTTTATTCTTATGAAAGTACGTTTGATGCCATTATGTATGAAATTCGATTTCTTTTGCATGGCTACCACGGGCACGCTTGCAGAAGTCCAGACGCTGAACGGTAGCGATCCCCATTCACAGTCACGTGAAGGTCTTGATCATCACGGAAGAAGTATGGCCCAATGACGCTGCCGGCCCATAAACCACACCAAACCGTAATTTTTTCGGGATGCAATGATGACTCATGGAGTACGTGTGGATTGCTGCCTGACCAATACCCTATATTTTGTTTATTGACGAAGCCATTCAGCCAGAAATGGCCCTCATCCCTGAAGATGATTTTTCGATTTTTAGCGCTCTTAACGTTGAGGCCACTAACTCCGAAATTCGGTAGTAAATTTTAATAATTTTGACTCGTTGTTGGCTCGTATTTCTTTCCATCATGAAATGGCAAACCTAAATGAAGAGAAATGTCAAAAGAACGGCAAGAAATATGGCGTCGTTTACTGTCCCTGTTGCTCTACTTTTGTAGCGTCCCTTTATAATTATACAAATTAAAAATTTGCAGTTATGGAAACAACACTTGTTTATGAAAATAATGTATTGTTAAAACTAACTTTTTTATTTAGAGATTCCACCGCATAAATCAAAAATACTGCTAGCAAATCTTCATTAAGCATAGTTTTATTAATATACTAATATATGGACGATGGTACTGTAACAGTACAGAATTAATAACTGTACCATTTTAGGATATTTGAAATTTTCAAGGAATCATTAAATTTTAGTGTCAACCTCGAATCGTGGTAACCGGGAATGTGGCCGCGGCAGATCGAAAGGGTGATGTGTTGTAATCAAAACTAACACTACGATGGTCGAGAAGACCGAAAAAGTGAGTTTAGTGATGCATGCCGTCCGTTGGTCTGTGCATCCGTGCTCTGTCCGTCAGTGCGTCGGCTGCGTGGCATTGGTGCGTCTGTGCGTCCTTTGTAATTTGAGGTAGAACCTAAAAGGGTGGCCCGATTTCCATGAAATTTGGTACAGATAATTTGTATATGATTCCCTAGGGCAGAAATTCGAATTTTTGTCTCAGCTCATCTAGAATGGGTAGCTGCAATACAAATATTTAGGTTTTTTTTTCAAATTTTCTCGAAAACGGCTCTAATGATTTTGATTTAACTTCGTACCTGTAATACTTTCTTACTTTTACTTTTGACGGCGCTACAAAACGTGGTGCACCTAGGCCTCAGTTAATATGCCGCTCCAGCCAACTCGATCTCTAGCGCGCTGTCTCCAATTTCGTACACCAAGTCGATGAAGATCACCTTCTACTTGGTCATACCATCAAAGATGAGGTCTGCCTTGGTTTCTCGAACCCTCTGTGTGTTCATTCGCTCTACATGTCCCAGCCAATATGAACTTTTCTCTCGAATACAGAAAGTGAGCTTTCATCCGACTAGAGTAAGGGTCCATGCTTCTGCACCATACAACAGGACCGGCATGATGAGTGTGTTTTGTACAGCGTCACCTTGGATCTTCTCGATAATGCCTTATTATTATTACTCAGTTGCTTTCTCAACCCAAAGAAGCAGCGATTAGCAAGAGTTAATCTACGTTTGATTTCCGCGCTGATGTTATTTGCCGTGTTAACAGAGCCAGCGGTGCGCAAGTAGACCAATTGCTTGACCACCTCAAAGTTATACCTATCAATTGTCAAGTTTTGACCAAGCCTAATGGTGTTCCTAAGCCTAATGGTGCTCTAGTTGATGAAAGTATATACAGTGCTGGCCAAAACTAAAGCACGGAATGAACCTACCCTAGAAAAATATACAAATTATTCAAAATACCTATGATAGTTTTATAATTTTTATATTTTTTCTAATAATAAAATGAATGGCTTTAATTCAGAAATTAAATTCAAATTAAATTGTTTCTTTCTACTCAAGAATGATCTAAATAACAAAAAAAAAATAATTAGTTGTGGGTCATCGGCCCCGTTTCAGATCAAGTATTATAATTTATATAAAAAGTGATAAAAATTATCAAAGTAAATATTCCAACCGATTAAAGGAAAAAGCAGTGTCTGATTTCAATTACGTTGAATCAATATCATCTATTCGGTATGAGTCATATGGTTATTTCGCAAAATATATCTCGATTTCGTGCATGGGGAAATGTCAAAACGGTCCATAGTGGCGATAGACCTTGTAAAAATATCAGTCACGGAGATAAAACAATCATCAGGGATATCAAAACCGATCCTTTCATACAGACAAAAAACTATGCAAAATAAAAAAGGAAACGGAAACTGCTCGCTTTGTCCTACCAATCACCAATAATCGACAGCAAACCGAAGAAGTTGTGTAGTATTTTGATAGATAGATCTTTCGAACATGTAATAACAAAGTTAATTGTATAAGAAAACTGCGTTTCAGGTTTTTATCAACAAAATCCCATAACGAAATTAGGTATTCCACGTTTTTTGAAAAAAAAAGTGGTTATATTTTTGGAGTATTCGCAAATATATTTTGAATGGCTGAAAAGGAAGGTATCAATATTATATTATCAAACTATTAATATGCATCTCCAAAGTTCGATAAGTTAAACCCGAGTTAACTCATCAAATTTGGTGAGTAAACTTGGGATTGGCTAAACAGATGCTTGTGATGTTTTATTATATCGAGTTTGTTTAGTCGTTCCGCTTGAATTATCTTACAAAAAATGCTCCCTCAGTTAATTGTGGGTCAATTAATTTTGGAGTTAACTAAGTTTGACTTAACTCATCACTGAAAAACGGGGCCTAAGTCATTCGTGTATGTAACCGTTAAAGCATGTATCAATTACTTGAATTTTTGGAGATTCCTGCGTTATTGTTTAACTTTTAGAGTGGTGGGGGATAATGCGGTTATTAATATTATTGATTTGGATTTTAAATAAAACATTTAAATGTCTTCCTTTGCGTGAAGCGGCAAACTTGTAGTTTTTATATTTGCATGTATACCTACATTAAATTTTATTTTAAAGCATTTATATAGGTATACAAAAAATTGTCTTAGGCATGTATTCGAACAACTTGACCAAATTTCGAATGTGCCATCATAAAGTCTATAAATAAAAAGTATTTGATAAGGTGAATTTTGTCGGAGTTTCAGCTTTATGTACATACATATGTATAGATAATATTGTTTGTAATAAATGAAATATAATGATCAAAATAATTTAATGGCATTTTATTATCATTCCAGTTCAAATATATTTATATGCGATCTTACAGTTAAGTAATAAATAAACTTGTTGATCTACGAATTAATATTGTTTTTGTTTCACGGATATCAATACACACATTCTATATATTTATATATTCTTAAATATAATGGGTGATTTTTTAAGAGGTTTAGAACTTTTTTTAAAAAAAAACACAAAAAATTCGAAAAAATGAATGAAATATTTATTTGAATCGATAGTTCCAACCTTGCAATTTAATGTTTAAAGATAATTTCATGCAAATGTTGACCGCGGCTGCGTCTCAGGTAGCCCATCCCCTGAGTCCAATTTTGGCATACTCTTTCACACATATCGGCCGGTATCTCACGAATGAATGCATGGATGTTGGCTTCCAGTGCGTCAATCGAAGCGGGCTTGTCCCTATAGACATTAGCCTTGACATACCCCCACAAAAAATAATCTAATGGTGTCAAATCGCACGATCTAGGCGGCCAATTGACCGGCCCGAAACGTGAAATTAACTGTTCACCAAACTCGCCTCGCAATTGCGCCATTGTTTCGCGTGCTGTGTGGCATGTGGCACCGTCTTGTTGAAACCACATACCATGCAAGTCAAGAACTTCCATTTCGGGCAAAAAAAAGTTTGTTATCATCGCTCGGTAGCGTTCACCATTGACAGTAACGCTGCGATTCGCATCATTTTTGAAGAAATATGGCCCAATAATGCCGCCGGCCCATAAACCGCACCAAACAGTGGCTTTTTCGGGATGCATTGGTAGCTGTTGCAATGCTTCTGGCTGATCTTCACTCCAAATGCGGCAATTTTGCTTATTTACGTACCCATTCAACCAAAAATGAGCCTCATCGCTGAACACAATTTTTCGATAAAAAAGCGGATCCTCGGCCAGCTTTCCAAGAGCCCATTCACCAAAAATTCGGCGTTGTGGTAGGTCGGCTGGCTTTAGTTCTTGCACCAGCTGTATCTTAAAAGGCTTTACGCCCAAATCCTTCCGCAAAATTTTCCTCGTAGTGCTGTAACAAAGGCCTAACTGCTGGGAACGGCGCCGAATCGACATTTCGCGGTCTTCTGTCACACTAGCTGATACGGCCGCAATATTTTCTTCACTACGAACAGTACGTAAACGTGTTGGTGGTTTAATGTCCAACAAAGTAAATTTGGTGCGAAATTTGGTCACACTCTTCCGAATAGACTGCTCAGAAGGTCGAGAATGCCGATCATAAAATGGAAGCAGCGCGCGATGAACATTTCGAACCGAGCACGAATTTTGATAGTAAAATTCAATAATTTGCAAGCGTTGTTCATTTGTAAGACGATCCATGGTAGAGCTGTGTCAATCGTGATTGATTCGGTCTTTTTGACCCGTTCACCAAAAAGAACGATTGATTGCAATCACAGTAAACCGAAACAATCAATCGCAGTATCAATCATTTCAGTTTTCAAATAAACGAGGTGACGCGAAGTGTTTCGTTCATGTGACGCGAGGTGTTTCGTTCATTACAATCGTTCTCAATCAATTCACAAAAAGAAAGAAAAACACAATAAAAAAAACAGAAGCGCATCAAAAGGTAAAGAAACTAATCTAAATGAATAAACAAAAACCCACGACAGATACATACAATTATTTCTTCTCAGTTTAACTTCGTTTATATGTGTTTGTCGTTTCTTTCTTATATGGTTCAATGTCTGTTTTGTACGTTGTACCTATCATTTGATTGAGAATGACTTGAAAGAACGTAACGTATATCGGTCATGTGAACGATTGAAAATTGGATACATTGGTGTACGGCACGGGTTACAACTCACAACACAATAACAAAGACCGAATCAATCTGATTCCAATGTGAACGATGCGATCTTTGTGCTTTAAAAAGTGCGTTACCAATAGAGGTATTATTTTTTTAATTTGTTTAACATATATATATATATCTTTGAATCGCAACCAAATAAAGAATGACATTTGAAAAGAACGAAGTGTTCCTATTTTACTGACGACAAAAACGAAATTGAAACCAAAATGATTGGAAAAATGAACGATTGAAAAGAACGAATCATTGAACTGAACGACAAATGAACGATTGAATCTTTTAAAATGAACGATTGACACACCTCTAATCCATGGTTAAATTGCAAACCAAACTGAAGCTGTTTGACAGTGACACAAGGTACTAAACACACGTCAGCTGTCAAAACCAGTGTTGCCAAAACCAAACCAGCTAAAAAATCACCCTTTACATATAATTTTTTAATTTTCTTTTGTTTTGCTTATTAATTTATACTGTGTCGTCTAGTTTATCGGATATTATTAAAAAATATGCACGACTGATCGCACGAACTTGCTCTTGTGGTCAACATAACTGTAATGCAGATACACAGTGAAGATATATGTAAATGGTTTAGTAATAAGTGCTTTTTTAGTGCATGCATATCCGCTTAAAAAATAATTTCCATCTAAAATACAACAAATTAGTTAACGGCGATAAACAGCTCCGCTTTTGAACTTAGCAGATATATAAACAGCAGATATATAAAAGTGGTGATGGCGTGTATTTCTGCACAACAAAGTGAGTTCAAAAAAAACACTTCTAATTCTATGTTACTTATTATGTGCTAGACAAAATGTTAAAAAAAAGTCAGAAATACCTACTACAAAAACGAATTTTTGATTTGTTAACATCTATGCTGGGCGGTAGAGTGAAAAAAACGTGAACGTTCGTGTGCTACGTTACGTAGTGCAAAGTTACGGTGTGTAACGTTACGATCTGCATACTAGGATGGGTGCGTTCAGTGAAAAAAATCTTAAGATCCCCTTCAAGCTAAAACAAGTCCGTTTTGGATCCGCGCACGTTGCTTTGATTTGTTTGATTTTTTTTTACATTTTGAAGAAATCCTTATTTTTCTTTTATTTATCCTATAAATCTATTAAATATTCTAGTGTATATCATTGTCCGTATTACAATTATTTTATATTTATTAGACCAATAACACAATTGATAATCGCATAGACTTCAAAATAATAATAAATGGACACAAAACTGACAGGTTACAGTTTTAAAATGTGGATTTTGGAGTTTTAGCTAATAGAAATTTTAAATGACATGTTCGATTATTTATTAGAGATAGACTCCATTAAAATTTTGTTTTTTATCTTAAAGTTCCCCTTTTAAAAGCCAATTTGAATTTAAAGGACAATGAAAAAATAAAGCCTAAGTGGAAGTTTGAACACACCAATCAAAAATTAAAAACATCAATTAAGTACAAAAATATAGCCTTCAAAAACTTTATTCAAACATCATTAACTAAATGGTAAAATATTATCTCGGTTCAAAGGTCACCCAGAAATCAGGTGGTGATATAATGAGCCCACTATTATTTTTCGACATATCCGGTGGTCTTTCATCGGGTGCAAGTTTGATATTGAAGTTCTGACAGAGAGATGCAAACAAAAGAAATAGCATATTTCTAGCAAATGTTTCACCAGCACACAGTCGCTTGCCTAAATAATGGTTACAGAGTAGATCATAGTTTTAGTTATTAAAAGCAAGTGACAAATATATGCGTATACATACCTGCACCAAATGGCAATGAAACATCAAATTTTAAATATAATTTTCCATTTTCGTCTAAAAATCGTTCTGGTCTAAAGTTATCTGGATCGTTCCAAATGCTCTTGTCTAAGTGATATGCATATAGACTAGGAACCATAATAGTACCCTAAATGATAACAATTTGAAAATTTCAACAGAAAAAGTTATAAATTCCTGATAAATGAGTTTATGATAAAAACACGTTTATATATGTAAATCATTACCTTTTTAATATGATATCCTAGAAATTCGGTGTCTTGCATGGCAACATGCGGCACATCAGATGGCAGCAAAGTTTCAATTCGTAACCCCTCTCGTATTGTCGCTTCAGTGTAATGAAGATTCTTGCGATCATCAAGACAAGGTAGTCTTCCAGTTCCAACATATTCGTCAATTTCAAATTGAACTTTTTTTAAAACATCAGGTCTCAATAACATCCATTGGAATATAAGTGACATTTGTACACCGATTGCGGTAAAAGCGGGAAATGAAAAATCAACCAAACTCAGAACGAACTGATCATCTTAAATGTTGATTTTTAATAGATAAGTTTTTGATTCAACTTAAATGATATTTCAAATCCTCACTTACATAAATAACTTGTCTCATGATTTCCCTCCATTTGTTCTTTACGCATTTTTTGAACATATACATCAACGAAATTTCTTTCTGAGCCTTCAGTATAAGTTTTCATATACTTTTCAATTCGGCTTTCAAAAAATTCATAAATGAATTTATTAGAGTCCAAAAGCTGTCTATATCCACTCATTTGAGGAAAAACATGCCGAATCCATGGTATAATACTGATCAATTTTCCATAATCATCACCGTTTCTTTGGAATTTTAGTCCGTTCTTGCCGAGTTCGATCAGACTTTTCTGTTCTGCACGTGCAACGCATTCATTAAACATCACATATGATATGCAATTAACAGTACAAGCTGAAAAAAGCAATGGCAACAAAACTTTCCCATTGCCTGCAACTTCTTTTTCATGCTCAAATTTCGGTCCGTTCTTTATTAAATCAATTAAATCTTTGATTTCTTCATTGATAACTAATTCGAGCTCTTGAAAGCGACGGCCAAACCCAAAATCCCGCATGTAGCGAAGAATAAAACGGCGTTGTTCTTTCCAAATAGGTCCATCTTGGAAGAAAATACCTAAAATGATTTGTAAAACGTTATTAATTACAAAACGCATGTATTCATTTTGAAGATATAAAATTATTAAAAGTTAACGAATGAAACCAACTAACTAGCTGGTACTCGCTCTTAAACAAATAATCTGATAATATGGAAGAGGAAGTATTAATATCGATTGTTTAGAATTTATTTTACTAGAACCATGCGTAATACAAAATGGGAGAATCATATTTTTATATAAAGGAAACTATTACTGTACAGACGATTTTTTGTTAAAATTTTGAAACCATTATTTTACGTTTAAAAGCTTTTAAAAAAAATCACCTGGAGATTACTCGGTTTTAATAAATTAATCCAATTGGGGTGCCATTGCTGACAGACATTGAGACCCGGTTTTTAGTATTCTCTATCATCGTAATGTCAGGTTTAATCAAAAAATCAGGATTGTTTTTAAGAAATCAAACACTCATACGCCTGAGTGGTCCACAAAGACATTGTAAAGATAAGGTCAAAAAAGTCATTGGAAGTCACCATTGTCCACACAAGTCTTATCCGATCAGCGTTTTTGCAAGCGTTATATCCATTCGCCCCTTTTTACTTGCGAATATAGGTACTATATGCCAAGTAATGAATTCGTACAAAAAATCGATAGCGAAGACGAAAAAAGTGGGTCTCGCAAAAACGTCCGTCTGTCTGTCTGTCTGTCTTCTTTAAACTTGGTACCTAGCGTTTTTTGGACATTCCCCCCACCCGTTTTTTCTCTTTTTTTATAGGACCAAAACTAACAGTAGCTGTCATACAAAATTTCTTGGCCAAAAAGGAAAAACTTATTTTTCTCAAATCCAGCGCTCCCGTATTTGTTTTTAAGAACTCAATAAATTTAAATAGTTATAAGTTGCCGTTTAATAAAAAAATAATTCCGAAAAATGGTTATTAATGGTACCTCCCAAAGAACCATTTTTTTGATTTTCGCTTTTCTCGAAAACGGTTAAACTGATTCTGATCAATTTATTTATGAAAAATTATTGACACATTTTAAATAGTATTGTGTACCAAAATTTTCAAAAAAAATATTAATTAGATTTTTAAAAAAAGTTTAAAATTTTTTTTTGAAAACTCAATATTTCAAAAACGACTTATTCGATTTTTATTAAACTTGGTAAATAGCAGTTTTTCAACTTTATCTAGAAGTCTTTTGACAAAAATTATTCTAATACCCAAAAATAACGGTGCCTCCCATACAAATGTATAAAAAACAGTTAAGAAAAATATTTTTTTTTCAAAAATGAATCCTACGATTTTGATAAAAGTTTTTTCGTGTGTTAAAATTACTACGATCTACCATATTAAATTTTATATTTTACGTTTATTACCAGTACCTTTCATAGAAGGGTTTCATTGATTTTCGAATATCTCAATATCTAATGAAACGAATAAAATTAGATTTTTTATACAGAAACTTGTAACAAATGTAAATAAAAGTGCGTAGCAAAATTTTCTAAAAAATAATTTTTGGATTTTTGAAAAAAAATTCAAAATTATTTTTTGAGAATTCGGTATTTCGAAAATGGGTAGCAGATTTTTGTGTAAAAGTTTTTTAACTTAACATAAACAAATACTTAAAATTGGCGTACCAATTTTTTTTTTCTCAAAAATGTTAACGCAATTTTATATATAAACAAATTAATTATTTTTAAAACCGCTCATACGATGTTCAAAAATTTTTTCTTATAAATTAAGATTTATAATGGGTGATTTTTAAGCTGGTTTGGTTTTGGCAACACTGGTTTTGACAGCTGACGTGTGTTTAGTACCTTGTGTCACTGTCAAACAGCTTCAGTTTGGTTTGCAATTTAACCATGGATCGTCTTACAAATGAACAACGCTTGCAAATTATTGAATTTTACTATCAAAATTCGTGCTCGGTTCGAAATGTTCATCGCGCGCTGCTTGTGTTCAGCGATGAGGCTCATTTTTGGTTGAATGGGTACGTAAATAAGCAAAATTGCCGCATTTGGAGTGAAGATCAGCCAGAAGCATTGCAACAGCTACCAATGCATCCCGAAAAAGCCACTGTTTGGTGCGGTTTATGGGCCGGCGGCATTATTGGGCCATATTTCTTCAAAGATGATGCGAATCGCAGCGTTACTGTCAATGGTGAACGCTACCGAGCGATGATAACAAACTTTTTTTTGCCCGAAATGGAAGTTCTTGACTTGCATGATATGTGGTTTCAACAAGACGGTGCCACATGCCACACAGCACGCGAAACAATGGCGCAATTGCGAGGCGAGTTTGGTGAACAGTTAATTTCACGTTTCGGGCCGGTCAATTGGCCGCCTAGATCGTGCGATTTGACACCATTAGATTATTTTTTGTGGGGGTATGTCAAGGCTAATGTCTATAGGGACAAGCCCGCTTCGATTAACGCACTGGAAGCCAACATCCATGCATTCATTCGTGAGATACCGGCCGATATGTGTGAAAGAGTATGCCAAAATTGGACTCAGCGGATGGGCTACCTGAGACGCAGCCGCGGTCAACATTTGCATGAAATTATCTTTAAACATTAAATTGCAAGGTTCAAACTATCGATTCAAATAAATATTTCATTCATTTTTTCGAATTTTTTGTGTTTTTTTTTTTTTTAAAGTTCTAAGCCTCTTAAAAAATCACCCGTTATAAGAAATCAAATGGTGTACATCGCGTTGGGTTAAAACAGATTCAAAGTATTTTAATCAATTTCTTTCTAATTTTGTTGATTTAAAACAATTTACCAGTTCGAATAATAGAATTTCCTTTTATGCATATTGCATATGTGCAACACTGGGCTATATTGTTAATTTTTGTATACTCACATAATAAACTAACTAAACACATCAATTTTTTGATAAAATGTTTGTAGAATTACAAAATAAATCAAATTAAAAATCCATTAAATTGTTTTGCTGACGACAGTACCTCCCCTCAGCTTTTCATATTCGTTTCTAGAGTCACATCCTTTTCCTTCGGGTGTGGATTAGGAAAGCTCATTAAATTCTGATCTCGATAGCATTGTCCAATCGGGAATCAAAAACCGCGTAGAATTTAATGTTCTCGGTATGTGCATCACAGACCACCTATTGTGGAATGACCACATATTCAACGTAGCCAAAAATGCTGCTATAAATTTAGGTTTTCTTCGGCGATGCAAGACATTTTTCTCCCCTTCTGATCCTGACTGTAGTCTACAAAGCCTTTATCCGTCCAAAGCTTGAGTACAACTCTCACATCTGGGCATCAGGTGCTCCTTTAACTCATCTGAATCTCTCGGATAGAATTCAAAAAAAGAGCTTTAAATATTGTAGGTGATATAAGTATAACAGAAACAATTACAGCTCTGGAACACCGCCGTAATGTTTCATGTCACTCTCTATTTTATCGCTACTTCCACAAACAGTGTTCTAGTGAAATAGCCAGCTGCATTCCTCCCCTAAAACAATTCAACTGTAATACTCGCGCTTTTACGAATGCTCATCAGTTTACCCTTGAGTCGGATGTAGCGTCAAGTATACAGATTCATTCTTTAGCCGCACTACAAGAATGTGGAATGCTTTGCCTGGCTCTATTTTTACCTCCCATTTTGATATTCAGAAATTCAAAACCAATGTGCATCACTGATCTCTATAATACACTGGATAGCGTATTCATACAAACAAAATGACTCCAATTGAAGATTGTTATACGGTGCGCTTGGCACCAGGTTTGTATAACAGTATAACTTCTTTTAGTCAAAGTGGCTGAACACAATACACGCGAGTCATGGCGCGCGTCTTTATCTTACAATGTTAAAATACATAAAATCTCGTTATAGAACGGTGTTCACATTGGAATGTCTCCTTCGACTTGTTTTGGCGTCTCTGTACTTTATCTCACTCCAGTTCATGGTGAGAAAATGATGGCGAAGAAAGTAAGGATTTTTTTGATTTTTCGCTTAAGATTGTTCATTTTTTTGACGTTTTATTTTGTGATATCTGTTCTCTCTGTCTGTACCTTATCTTTGGCACTTAAATCCTACGGAATCCAATTTTTTTAATTGAAAGCATTTTCCGAATAAGATTTATATTTTGTAAGTGAAATGTTTCTAATTAATCCTTCAACAAGCAAAGATTTTTGTTTTGTTTTAACGACTGCTACACGTCAGAATGAGTCGGATGTGTTCACATTAGGTTTTGTGTCTGTAGCCACAAACGCGATTCTGGGAGTTAAATAGTAGGTGACATTTCTTGCGAATTTGCACAAATTGTAACAAACACTGGATTGTAATTTTGTGTTGCTTGGATAAACGAACATTTTTTTTTTGTTTTGCATCTATTCACTAAAATAAATTTGTACTTGATCTTATAAAAGGGACATGGTAAATTAAAGGCAGTTTGAAATATTTGTTGTGAATTTGAAGGACCATTATGTTTTTGTGTTCAAATTCCTGTCAAATAGAACTCACACCATCATATACAAAAATAAGCCACCTGAAATGGTTGAAAGAAATTCGACACAAGTTTTAATAATCACGCTCATGTGAACGCGCGCCCTGCCGCTCGTCCTGACGCGCGTACTGTGTTCAAGCAGTGAACTGAAAAATGTACGTCAAATTACTTTTTTTTTTTAAATACAGACGTCAAAAGGTGCGCTTGGCACCAGAATGTCATCTTCAATTGGAGTCAAAAAAAACTGTTATACATAAAGGGAATCCACTATCCAGTGTATTATAGAGATCAGTGATGTGCATCGGTATCTCCTACTAAATCCTTCCCTATTTTCCTAACGCTCGCACTGTGTTAAAACATTTTAAGGGTAGTCAAAATCCCTTTAGTGCGCGGTGATTTAAAAAAAAAATAAAAAAACACTAAAATTATAATTAATTTTCCATCAACATTCAGCTTTACCAAATTTTTGAGTAAACTAATGTGAAAAGAACTTACATACATATGTACATATATTACTGAATTCAATAAATTTTACATACAAAAGTTGTCACCTGAATTTTCGGTTGAGAACTTTCATGTGAAAATTTAAATAGGACCTTAAATTCTATGTCCCCTTTCACACAAAGAAACTAGCTAATACTATTTTTCCACCGAAGGTTTATCTCAATTTAGATTAAACAAATCTATGTACGGTTTCCACCAAACCAAAGGGATTCAAAAATAGATTAACTTTGACAGTACCTATACCTTTCGAAATGCAAATGCTGTTTCATTTTTACTTGCTCTATAGGGCAAGTATTGGTTTCGTGTAAAAAAAAATGTCAAGGTTATAATCAAAACTACGATAATCGAGAAGTCCGAAAAAGTGGGTTTCTTCATGCCGTCCGTCGGTTTGTGGGTCTGTGCGTCGGTCGGTGCGTCAACTATAATTTTAGCTAGAGCCTAAATGGGTGGATGGACTGATTTGCATGAAATTTGGTACAGAACATTTTTATGTGATTCCCTAGAGGGGAAATTCGAATTTTTGTTTAAGCTCATCTAGAACGGGTATCTGCCATATAAATATATTGGTTTCTTCAATTTTCTCGAAAAACTTCGTAAATGTAATATGCAAGTCAATTCTAAGAAAACTGCATTTCAGGTTTTTTTCCCAAAAAATTCACATTACGGAATTAGGTAGGTATTCAACGTTTTTTGAGAAAATGGCCTTATTTTAGGGTTATTCGCATATATCTTTGCCATGGTTAAATCAATTTTGTTATAATTTTGCAATCTGATGGTTCTCAATAATTTAAACAATAATGCATTTAAATATTTTTAAAAACATTATTTTATAAACAAAAAAATTCAAACGAAAAATCAATTTTTTAGTGTTTTTGACTCTTTTAATATTTACTCGTTAAATATATATGTACATACATCATGTATCTTCAATGTTGGGTTACATACAGTATTTAACCACAAGAGCAAGTTTGTGCGATCAAGTCGTGCATATTTTTTCATATGAAGTTGAGGTGAGCCAGAAAGCTTCATGTTTGTAAAATGAAGCAAAAAAGATTGAATTTTCCAATGAATGCGTCATGTCAGTGCGACATAAAAAGTTTTGTTCGATTTATAAAACTATCGGCCCCCAGAATATTAAACAATATTTATTTGAAATCTACTAGATTTAAGAAATAAATTTGTATGGTAAATCTTCCAGATTTGAAGAAGATTATGGACAAATCTTATCAAATCTTGGTTTAGTGGTCGGTGGAAACGTAGTATAAGGGAGCGTACAAAATCTCCCCGGTCAAAGATTGCGGAGATTTTTTTGACATTAATTTTCACACTACGTAGTGTGCGTTCATCCAAGAGCAATCATAAAGAAACTACAGAAAATCTCTTACGAGGTGTGTATAACTTTTAAGCAATTCCATTTCACCATGCTGCTGTAGTATGTTTTATTCACAATTCATGTTTTTATTATTGTTTTATCTAATATGTTCCAATATAATCGGCTGTGGGGGGGTTAAGGGACTGTGCGGGGGACTTTACCCCCCCCCCCCCCCTCTGGATCAGCTTCTGAGTGGAAGTTATTATATTGAAAGAAAAAAGTTTTATTATCGAACCTCGGTAAAACATTACAATATAAACTTCATTCAAAATTTGTAGAAAAATCTGAGAAAAAAATAAAGTCCTAACATAATACCTACATTAAAATAATATGTAGTATGTGAATGTGCGGTACCCACTTTTTCGAGTTCTCTATAATCAGCTGGATTTTTTGTATGAATCTTAATTTCAAGACATATTATGTACCTAAAGTGCTAACAATATGCCCCGTGTTACACATATGCAATATGCAATATGCATCCAAGGTTTTTATTATCAGAGATGATCCATATAGATCATCAAAATACATGCATTACAATAACAACATGAGATCCTGCTCTATATCGGGATCACGTTTCATGAACCAAAAGTTTAGTTTTTACTGTTGCTTCTCAGCTTTGCAAATGGTTAGGAATTATGAACTGTATAGTGTAAAGAAAAAAGAAAACCAATTAATGAAAAATAAATAAACGTAAGGAAAAAAGAGATAGGTATACAACACAGTTGTCACTAAGATCCGTATTGTTTTATTTTCATGAGATAATCTATATGGATCATCGGTGATAATAAAATGCGGCTATTATTTAAACTGGAAAATTGTTTTAAATCAACAAAATTAGAAATTGATTTAAATACTTCTGAAACTGTTTTGAACTCAACGCGATGTACAACATCTGATTTTTATATAAATCATAATATTAATAAGACATTTTTTTTAAAATCGTATAAGTGGTTTTAAAAATAATTAATTTTCTTATTAATCAAATTTTGTTAACATTTAAAAAAAAAAAAAAAAAATTGGTAAGCCAATTTGAATTATTTATTAATATGAAGTTAAAATTGAATTTTACAAAAAATGTTTCACCAATTTACGAAATATCAAATTTTCAAAAACTAATTTTTAAATATTTCGGAGAGATCCAAAAATATTTGTTTTGATATGCAATATTATTTAAACTTATGTACTACAACCTTCTGTACAAAAAATTTAATTTTAATCGGTAATTCAAATAGTGAGATAGTCGAAAAAAAAACCTTCTATGATATACTGTTAATTATAGATCAATGTTAAATTTAATAATTTTAAATGATAGACCTTTACTTATTTAGATACACAAGTAGTCGTTTTTGAGAAAAAAAAGATTTTCCTTCATGGTTTTTAAACATTTGTATGGAGGTACCGTGAGTTTTGGCTATAGGAATATTTTTTGTTTAAATCTTCTAGATAATGTTAAAAAAACTGCTTTTTGCCAAGTTTAATAAAAATCAACGAAGTCGCTTTTGAAATATTGAGTTTTCAAAAAAATAAAATCGAACTTTTTTTTAAAATCCTTCTTGAACATTTTGGTACACAATAATATTATGAAGAATGCGTCAATCATTCTTCATAAAAATTGATTAGAATCAGTTGATCCGTTTTCGAGAAAAGCGAAATCAAAAAAAATTGGTCTTTGGGAGGTGCCAATAATAACCATTTTTCGGAACCATTTTTTTTTACTAAATGGCAGCATGTAACTATTTAAATTTACTAAAGTTTTTTTTAGAAAAATAAGATTTTCCTTTCTGAGCAAAAAATTGTGTATGATAGGTACCCTTATTTTTAATGATAAACAAAATTTAAAAAAAAAATGTGCGGGGAATGTCCAAAAAAACGCTAAGTACCAAAACTCTGACACGCACTTTTATTACTATCACTTTGGACTTTATAGGTACAGAGTTTCTCCTATAGGTTATTTCGTTGAATTAATAAACTACTCCCTAACACACCTTCAACTCTTATAGTCAAAATACCATAGTACAAAGTTACCTACGTAAAATCTAATCACTCGTGATCACTTTTTTAATTAATTCACCTTTTCTTTTATGTTGTGGATCTCTCATACGAGCAACAAACAGGTCCGCTCTGCCATCATATGCACTGTTGTTAAGTATTTCTTTTACTCCTTCTGGGCTATGGACAACATAAACTAAGCCGCTGCCCAAATATAAGCTTATTACATCCGATTTATAAAATTTGCTAATCAAAAGTGCTCCTTTGTGAAGCCACTTGCCACCAGCCATCATTAAAAAAAGGTAACTTCCGAAAATAGGTATCCAGGGTGGGCCTTAAAATACAATTTAAAAAAAAAAACACACAAGAATATTTAAATAAATAAATGTGGAATGAATTATTTACTTTATTTTAAAAATTACTGGATTCTTACCAGGAGCACATTTTGCAGGTCTTTTAAACGCGTATCGATATGAAATATATAAAACAAGGGACGTTAAGGCGGTAACAAGAAATGAAGTTATTGACATCATTGCTTTGCAAGTGTTGAAATTTAACTGATTCTTTTTTCAGTCAAAGCCGAATAAAGTACCTGAAGGAAACGCTTTAAAAACAGAATGAATACCTATAACAATTTATTGAGCGACCGACGTGAATAGGCTTTGTTATTAGTAATAATACCTAATATTATGAGAATAATTTTATAATCTATCGTTAGCTACACAAATAGCAAGCAGCCAATGCGCTGCGTGCAGATAACAGAATGAATTTTTGTTTTTGACTTTGAATTAAAAAGATCCAATTCATATGTTAATCTATTAAAAACACCAAACACATATTATCATCGAGGTATCTCGTGTATAAGAAAAAGAACAACTGAACATTATGTTATAGATTAAAGGTTAAGCCTAGTTAGCTGCTGATGCAAATCGAAAAATTCCGTACAAAAAGAAATCATAAACGAAAAATTTCTTTCTCCTTTTCGTTTTGCAGTAAGCTGCTCGACGACGAAATTAATAGTTAGATAGATACTACAACTGGCAATAGGGAGTTTAAAATGACCAATCTGTACATTTTTTGAAAGGATTTGAAATTTGAAATTGAAAAAAAATATACTGGGGTATATCGAAACAATAAACTAAATCTCAATTTGCGGGACTGAAAAACGTGTTGAAGGGGCCGCCATTTTGAAAAAGTCGTTTATATGCCTTCGTGAATTTAATCTAACCAATGTTACTCAGAGACGCTGTCCCGAAACATACACTATGGTGCCTACAGGTAATCTTTCAATGGCTGATTCTCAGACTGTTGATAACACAACATCGATTGGACTACGCCAGATAAACAACGTTCTAAATTCAAACGCTAAGATCCTTGACTTAGTTTTCACAACCATCGATGCTGATATCAAACTTGGTAGATCAACTGAGTCTTTGGTCAACGAAGACTCTCACCATCCAAGTGAATCAACTTGTTATTTAGATTTTGAAAAAGTCTTTAAATTTATCTTCAACAAAACTGATTTTGCCAAATTGAATAGTTTGTTATCTTTAATTGATTGGTCATATTTAAGTTCATGTTCTGATATTGATTCTATCGTTTTGAATTTATATGACGAAATATTTGATTGTTTTTTAATTTCTGTACCTTTAATATCTGTAAAATCAAAATCACTCACTCCGAGTTGGTATGATAGTGAGGTACGGAGGTTAAAAAACCAAAGAAACAAAAGTTTGGTTCTAGTAAAGGGTTTTTCAACAGCGACGCTACAAAAGTAGAGCAACAGGGGCAGTAAACGACGCCATATTTCTTTTGACATTTCTCTTCATTTAGGTTTGCCATTTCATGATGGAAAGAAATAGAAGCCAACAACGAGTCGAAATTATTAAAATTTACTACCGAATTTCGGAGTTAGTGGCCTCAACGTTAAGAGCGCTAAAAATCGAAAAATCATCTTCAGCGATGAGGCTCATTTCTAGCTGAATGGCTTCGTCAATAAACAAAATATGCGGTATTGGTCAGGCAGCAATCCACACGTTCTCCATGAGTCATCATTGCATCCCGAAAAAATTACGATTTGGTGTGGTTTATGGGCCGGCCGGCGGCGTCATTGGGCCGTACTTCTTCCGTGATGATCAAGACCTTCACGTAACTGTGAATGGGGATCGCTACCGTTCAATGTTAACCGAATATTTTTGGTCCCAATTGGATGATATGGACTTGGAGGACATGTGGTTCCAACAGGACGGCGCCACAAGCCACACAGCGAATGTCACAATTAATTTATTGGAAACCAAGTTTGGAAAACGTGTTATCTCACGAAATGGTCCAGTCGCTTGGCCGCCTCAGTCGTGCGATTTGCCGCCGTTAGACTATTTCCTGTGGGGCTACGTCAAGTCTATGGTCTATGCCAACAAGCCAGCGAAGACTGATGAACTTCGTACGAATATCTTACGTTAAATTGCAGCAGTATCGGCCGATTTATGCTTGAAAACCGTCGAAAATTGGGTTCAGCGTCTGGACTTCTGCAAGCGTGCCAGTGGTGACCATGGAAAAAAAAATCGAGTCTCATACATAATGGCATCGAACGTACTTTCACAGGAATAAAGAATTTCATTGATATCCAAAACAGTTTTTGTTTTATTTAAAAAAAAACTTTTGTAGCGCTCTTATTGAAAATCCCCATTACAAACAAACCGATTTAGAAAGTGATTTTAATAATTATTGTGAATCCAGAGATATGTTCAACAGAGAGTCTAGTCTTAAATATCTAAATTACATACAAAAGGTTCAAAGTAATTTAAAAATGAATCAAAAGTCTTTTTGGAGTTTCATAAATAGCAAACCAAAATCTAGTCCGTATCCATCCGCTTTTGATTATAACAATATCTCACACCATGATCCCCGTACTATAACTGAACTATTTTAAGACTTTTTTCAAAGTCAAAGTTCAACAATTTTTTACTCCGTAAGTCTTCTACCAATTTAAGATTTTCTTACAGTTAAGAAAAGACGAGTGTCCGTCCTTTTTAAAAAAATAAACTTTTATGTTCATGCTACAAACTTGTGTAGATTTTTTGAATTGAATCTAAAAATGACACAATTTTTCACGTTTTTTTGACTTCGAAGACCGATTTAAGCTACATTTTGAATTTAAAAATTTTGTTGCATCTTTAATATTAATTAAATTAAATGATAGCTCTTATCATTCATGGAAGCTATGAAGTCCACTTCAAAAGTAATAAATTTATTTTTAGTTTTGTAACAGTGTTATAATTAGAATCGAATAGATACATTTTTCCTTTCGACAAAATGAACATAATTTTTAGTGCTCTTAAGAATTATATCTTAGAATTTATTTAACACGCAGAAAACTTTATATTATATTGAAATGTAGGAAACTAAGTGATCTACAAAAATTATGATAATCGTTTTTTTCATTCAGATCAACGAAAGATGAGATAAACGGTAAAAGCTGTTTTCACGGATTAAAAAATTGATAGGTTTTGACAGTATAATTTTATTTAAAGGAGTTGTCAAAAATGTTTGTTGACAAAATATTTAAAGAATATTTTTGCCTACAAAAGGAGCAAAAAAAACGTATAAATGCCTTTTTCAAAATGGCGCCCCTTCCACACGGGTTTCAGGACCGCAAACTGAGATTTAGTTTAGTTTCGATATACCCCACGGTATTTAATTTGATCCTTTCAAAAAAATTACAGATTTTTCCCTATATATACTGTACTAAGAGGCTTTGAAGGTAAACTTTTTTTCCCCTTATGATCTGGCTACAATTTATAATGCATATTATATAATAGCTGATCGGTGACAGATCAATTTCCGAAACATTTGTTTCTTAGGAAAATCATCGAAAGGTCTCTTGCCTATCACTGCTTTATCGTTATTTCTTTAAATAATAATAATTCAATTATATGAATGTAGGTAAGACCTAAGGTCTTTTTAAATGCAACCTGAATTGCACGGCACTAGTTAGAAGGATATTCTAGTGAAATATCCAGCTGCATTCTTTCCCTTAGTCTGTTTATAAATGCTATTGCTTCACTATACAAGTTATTTGACTTCTATAAGACCTTCACTTGCAGGCCGAGAAATAGCTTGCATAGGATTTTCCATTCAGGCCTTATACAAGCCTACTAAATTAAATTGTAAAAGAAAAATATGTCTTGGTTTCAAATTAATTTTTATTATTTTTGTTTCTATACTTTATACACCTTATATGGGGGGTTTGACTGCTGTTTGTTCGACTAATGCATTTGTTTGACTAATCAAGTTATTATTATAAAAAAAATAAGCTGTACACAATTGTTTGATTTAAAAAAAAAGAAGGGAAATGCAAAAGCTGTGGAAGTATTAAGTTTTAGTCACAATGATATCAAATTAATAAAAATTGGGTTTTCCGAAATTACATAAATATAACAGACTACAATCGAAATTTTTGTAAACATATTTGGCTTTATTAAAGAAGCCATATAGAAGATGTTTGTTATGACTTTCAGCAGAATGCTTTACTAAAGCTATTATTTTTCGCACTTCAAGCATTAATTTTGAGATACCATAAAAAGGCCTTAAAAAGGCATAATTTAACAGACTCGCATAGAACTATTTTATGAAAGCAAGAAACAAGCTATTTTACAAAATAATATATAAATAAATGATTGACTTGCATAAGTAAGCCTTTTGATAATTTTATGCGAGCTATAGCTTACCAAATTCTAAAAATTGGACCTTAAACAAGGTAGATTGTTACTTGGGACGTTATACTCGTTCTTCCAGGAATGCTTATCAGTATACCCTTGAACCTAATTTTGGGCGTACCGTTAAATACTGAGATCTTTTCTTTAGCCGAACGACATGAATGTATAATTACTTACCGAACTCTGTTTTTCCTTCCCATTCCAATATCCGGACATTCCAGACAAATGTTCTTCGTTTGGTCCTATCTAAATCTCCCTCTATCTCATAAATGTCCTAAAAACTCGCACTGTGTTAAAAATAACATTTAAAGGGTAAAGTCATTGCCCCTTGAGCGTGTGTTAATTATAAAAAAAATGCTCTTTAGAACTCAAGCGGGCTGCGGTAGGCAAAAACGATCAACAAAAAAGATTCGAAAAAACACATTACAAATAATTCTGTTGTAATTTTCTTTCTCTTTTTGGGTTATATTTCTTTGTTTAGCATTTTTTTTGTGAAATGTGACCTTCGATTTTCGAAAAAAAATAATTTCGGGTGATGTGTTTCTTTAATTGCTCACAACATACATATAAATGGTGTTTTCTTAGAGGTGTGGTTTTCAATCTGGCAATACTTTTTTCGGAGTTGGTCTTTTTGATTTATGCTCAGTTTGGTTTGCCATTTCATAATGAATAGACTTAAACCTGAACAACGCATGCAAATTTTGCAAAATTGGCTTGGAACGGGATCGTTGTTGACCCCGATTTTCACAAGAAATTTTTTTTCAGCGATGAAGCTCATTTTTGGATGAATAGCTATGTCAATAAGCAAAAATACCGCATTTGGAGTGTAAATAATCCTCAAGCCATTGTTGAGACGCGCGCGCGCCGTTACATCCTTAATTTTCTTCAAAAATGAAGCCGGCCATAATGTTAGAGTCAATATGGGAAACGCTATAGAGCCATGATTAATGACTTTTTCCATAAATAATTTGCTCACCTCTAATTAATAAATAAATCAATACAAATATAGCCTTCAAAAACTTTATTCAAAAATCATTAACAAAACGATAACACATTATCTCGGTTTAAAGGCCACCCAGAAATCAGGTGGTGATATAATGAGCCCACTATTGTTTTTCGACATATCCGGTGGTCTTTCATCGGGTGCAAGTATGATATTGAAGTTCTGACAGAGAGATGCAAACAAAAGAAATAGCATATTTCTAGCAAATGTTTCACCAGCACACAGTCGCTTGCCTAAGTAAGAGTTACAGAGTATACAGAGTACATGGATCATAGTTTTAATTTTTAAAAACAATTAAAAAATATATATGCGTATACATACCTGCACCAAATGGCAAGGAAACATCGGATTTTAAATGTAATTTTCCATTTTCGTCTAAAAACCGTTCTGGTCTAAAGTTATCTGGATCGTTCCAAATGCTCTTGTCTAAGTGATATGCATAAAGACTTGGAACCATGATTGTACCCTAATGATTACAATTGAGGACCTTGCATCAAACGGGATCAAGTCCAAATTTCAGTATACAAATATTGCATATTTACACATCATTTTAATCAGGTCTTAAAGTTAAAAAATAAGTAATACAATTACTGCGATTTTTAAAGTTTGATCTCCCCCATTGTGTGATAAATTTGATTAACGAATAATAAAATAGCTAAATGCAAGTTTTTTTAGTACATATTGTTTTATAAATTATAACTTGAATAGTTAAACAATAAATAGAAAAAGAAAAACAGATCAGTTAACTAATAAAAAACTACAAATTTAAAGGTTAACTTCAGCTTGAACATCTTCATCAACACTTTCCCTCTTCAGAGTCTTGTAAAAGAACAGTTTATTAGATGGAGCATAGTTCTTAACAAGTTACATTACAGGCAAAGTATATGATGGTACATCGATTTCACTGACTGCAACAGATCTTTACTAAATTCAAACATTCGATATTGCGATATTTTGTATCGAATCTTCTCTGTATTTATAATCACTTTTTTAAAATGACCTTCTGAATGTTGACTGAGTTTAAGGTTGCTGAATACATTCAGCAAATTTAGTAGTAGTAAAAACATAATTATTTTTCGTATTAAACGCTTCCATTATACACCAAAAACACCGATCACATGGTAAAAAGCTGTGCACTAGCTCGGGAAAGCGATGAGTAATTTTTTCAAAAGAGCAAACAGGTATTGAACTTTCAAAACTTCTTCGCGAAAGTATGCCCTCATGGCCCGAAATCAACACGTGGACTGACTTGTTGCAAATGAAATAAAACGTCATCATTCCTACCACCTTTTTGCACCAAACGCAGTAGGGTGCGGCAGATCAAAATGTTCCTATATAACTCGCTTATTTTTCGTCGTATCGACCTCGGTTATACACCAAAAGCTTGATTTTTTTTTTTGTTCAAATTTTAAGTAAAAAACATCGTTTTACTAAAATAAATTGGACTGCCCCCCCTTTTGATGCAAGGTCCTCATTTTAAAAATGTGAACACAAAAGAATTATAAAATTCCTGATAAATGAGTTTCTCATAAAAACACAACTTTGTGCATACATACTTATGTAATGTATAAATACCTTTTTAATATGATATCCTAAAAATTCGGTGTCGTGCATTGCCACATGAGGAACATCGGATGGCACCAAAGTTTCAATTCGTAACCCCTCTCGTATTGTCGCTTCAGTATAATGAAGATTCTTGCGATCATCCAGACAAGGTAGTCTTCCAGTTCCAACATATTCGTCAATTTCAAATTGAACTTTTTTTAAAACATCAGGTCTCAATAACATCCATTGGAAAATAAGTGACATTTGTACACCAATTGCGGTAAAAGCAGGAAATGAAAAATCAACCAAACTCAGAACGAACTGATCATCTTTAATGTTGATTTTTAGTAGATAAGTTTTTGATTCAAATTAAATGATATTTCAAATCCTCACTTACATAAATAACTTGTCTCATGATTTCCCTCCATTTGTTCTTTACGCATTTTTTGAACATATACATCAACGAAATTTCTTTCTGAGCCTTCAGTATAAGTTTTCATATACTTTTCAATCCGGCTTTCAAAAAATTCATAAATGAATTTATTAGAGTCCAAAAGCTGTCTATATCCACTCATTTGAGGAAAAACATGCCGAATCCATGGTATAATACTGATCAATTTTCCATAATCATCACCGTTTCTTTGGAATTTTAGTCCGTTCTTGCCGAGTTCGATCAGACTTTTCTGTTCTGCACGTGCAACGCATTCATTAAACATCACATATGATATGCAATTAACAGTACAAGCTGAAAAAAGCAATGGCAACAAAACTTTCCCATTGCCTGCAACTTCTTTTTCATGCTCAAATTTCGGTCCGTTCTTTATTAAATCAATTAGATCTTTGATTTCTTCATTGATAACTAATTCGAGCTCTTGAAAGCGACGGCCAAACCCAAAATCCCGCATGTAGCGAAGAATAAAACGGCGTTGTTCTTTCCAAATAGGTCCATCTTGGAAGAAAATACCTAAAATGATTTGTAAAACGTAATTATAAAACGCATGTATTCATTTTGAAGATATAAAATTATTAAAAGTTAACGAATGAAACCAACTAACTAGCTGGTACTCGCTCTTAAACAAATAATCTGATAATATGGAAGAGGAAGTATTAATATCGATTGTTTAGAATTTATTTTACTAGAACCATGCGTAATACAAAATGGGAGAATCATATTTTTATATAAAGGAAACTATTACTGTACAGACGATTTTTTGTTAAAATTTTGAAACCATTATTTTACGTTTAAAAGCTTTTAAAAAAAATCACCTGGAGATTACTCGGTTTTAATAAATTAATCCAATAGGGGTGCCATTGCTGACAGACATTGAGACCCGGTTTTTAGTATTGTCTATCATCGTAATATCAGGTTTAATTAAAAAATCAGGATTGTTTTTAAGAAATCAAACACTCATACGCCTGAGTGGTCCACAAAGACATTGTAAAGATAAGGTCAAAAATGTAATTGAACAGGCCAGGTCTTCAAGTGAGAGAACCTTCTACGCCTCAATCACAAACAACTTAAATGATCGAAACAATTTTAAAAAAGATTTCTCGAACAAAATGATTAGCACGACTTTCAAAGTTAGAGCTGCGCTGGTTGAACTCAATTACATGCCGCGTGGAATGATTTGATTGATTACCTGCACCCTATACAACATGCGTGTTCAGGAGAATGTACACCATTTCCTTGGAAGCTGTCCGATATTGATGCAGGACAGGAGGATTTTCTTTAAGAAGAACTTTTTGCAAGAAGATGAGGTGAAAGGCTTTCTATGTAAATGGAGATGACTGGAAACTGCTTTTATTATTATACTACCGAAGCGATGGCGTACAGAATGCTGAATTATCAAAAACTAAACAATGTTGTAAACCACATTTTAAATTGATGAATAAAAACTATCTGTCTATCAAAAATGTAATTGGAAGTCATCATTTTCTGTCCAAAGCTACCTGACAAAGGCTTATTCGATCAGTGGGTTTGTAAACTTATTGAGATATGTTGAACTGAACTCAACAAAAATTGCCTTACAAGCTGAACAAAACTGACGCGGGTCAGGGTGTAAATACATACAGTAGCAAAATTTCAGAATATGTCAAAGTCAAAAGTGACAGCTGTCATGCAAAACGCTGATGCAAAATTGAAAATAAAAACCGTTTTTTTTTTAATCCTTACAGTAATATTATTGACTCATTTCAAAACTAGTTCTAGAGAGGTTTCGAGTTTCAAGTTTTGAACAAATCTGTATTATTTAAAATTTTAAATTAACATTTGCAATCTTAAATACTAATTTTGGATAAAATTCGAAATACGTAAAACCGGAAATAACAAGTTTTAAGTGCTTTAAAACAAGTTTTGGGGTTATTTCATATTATTCAGAATACAATTATTTATCATTTTAACAATGGAACTTAATTTAATAATGAGACAAAACAGTGAGACAAAAATAAAGTGTGTACTTTATCACCACACCATATAAGCCATTTGTACTTTGTAAATATTTAATTTCAAAATATAAAGTCAGCCTTATTATGAGGTTTAAATATTTTTCGGGTTAAACTCACAATAAGGCTGAATGTGCATCAAAGTGTATTTGAAACTGGTAAGAAAATTCAAATAATTACGACCGTTAATATCATTTTTGTATGGTTTTAATTACCTTCCCAAGTTTGAAGAAAACCGCTTCAGTTCTTTAGGATTTAGAGCGACATACATATGTATACAGACAGAATTGCGGCACCCACATTTTTCGAGTTCTCTATCATCATTGTTAGGATTGATTTAAATCTCGAGTTCGATTTTTGTGCGAATCTCAATTCCAAAACATATACCTAAAGTACTTTTATCAAAACTAGAAAAGAGGTGACAAGATAGTCGGTATATGGACTCATGTCTTTCCACAATCATATTAAAACAAATTATATACATCCAGTTTGAATCGAAGGAAGTGCAATAATTCTTTCTTTTGTCTTAGTGCTCAAAGTAAACGATTAAATTGTAGACCACGAAAAAAGATCGTGGATGCATATAACATTACATATATACATGTATGTAGGTATATATATAGATTAAATTTTTTTTTTTTGTAAATATACTCACAACAGGAATTTGTATTGGACTTTAAGCATTACAAATTATATAAATATTTCAAGCGAAACTTGTGAAGAGTATAATGATAATGCAATCTCATTTTGATTCAAGGAAACAATTAAAATTAATCAAAAATCTGTGTCAATGAATATACATATTAAACAATCAGCGTTTAATATTTTGCGCATTTTGTTTAAGAATTATAAAAGAACATAGTTAAATACAGCTATAGCGATAGTTAAACTTAGGATTATTGATGCTTCAATTTAATCTACAAAAAAGTAAAATAATCGAAAATTTAAATTAATATCGATTGAATGGTAGGTAACATTATTATGTGTAAACATCTATGTCGGCGGTAGAGTGAAATAAAAACGTGGACTCTCCTCTGTGCGACGCACGTAACGAGGCCACACTTTACGATGTAGCACGTTACGTTACGAAAATCTGCATAGTAGGATATTGGGTACGTTCAGCGAAAAAAAATCTGAAGATCCCCTTGAAGCAAACTAATCCGTTTTGGATCAGTGCACGTAGTCAACAACGTATGGACGAATTCGCAAATATAGATCCTCAAAACTGCGCTTGGACAAACGTTGATGTTTACACATATTAACCTTGAGTCTCGGCACTCACACAATTTTTTGTGAGTATTATTGTAGCTGCAATGTAATTATTGGCACCTCCTGCCAGTAATTGAACCGTAGTTCTTTGGAACCAACTATATATTGACACCCATTTTGTTAATAATACAATTATTTTATTTACTAAATAAATATACAAGACTCTCAAAATTATTTAAAAAAAATTGTGTGAGTGCCGGGACTCACGGTTAATATGAGTAAACATCAACGCGCGCGGATCTAAAACGGACTTGTTTTTGCTTGAAGGTAATCTTAAGATTTTTTTCACTGAACGAACCCATCCTAGTATGCAGATCGTAACGTTGCACACCGTAACGTTGCACGACATAACGTTGCACACGAACGTTCACGTTTTTATTCACTCTACCGCCAGCATAGATGTTTACACATACAAGATACAAAAATAAAATACAATCATATAATATAGCTCTAAAAGAGGCTTTCCAAGTTATTACGTCCTCAGCAGTTGAAATTACGGCAATTTTTTTATTTTTCGTGAGTGTTTCCCTTTTTACTTGCGTTATATGTTTGTATATGTACATAGGTACTATATCGCAAGTTATGGATTCGTAAAAAAAATCGAACTGGAGATTTTGACGAAACTTGACATTACGATGATATAGGGACAGGACGAAAAAATTGGTCTATCCGCCTGTCAGCAGCAAGTATAAAGATACTTAGTACATAAGGCATTTGCTTATGATATGGAACTAAACTTATGCCAAACAACCGTTAAGAAAAAGCATATTTATCTCAAAAACAGCTCTAGTGATTTTAATACAAACATACATATTAGTGTTGGTACCATTGGAAATATTGTAAGTATAGTTTACATTTAAGTTAGTAAATCAAAATTTTAGCAAAAACTGTTCGGATTTTTTTCTGATTTTTGAAATCAAAATTCCAAGATAATATTTTAACTGTGGATATTACTAAATTATAATTTTTTTCTTTCCATAAATTCATAATATTCAAAAAATTAAATAAAATTATAATTTTTTTGAGCTCATATTGTTTTTGAAGCTGATTTAAGCCTTTGAAAAGTTGAAAATGTTTTCTTTACTTTTCTATGCTCTTTAATTCCAATGCAAAAACACGGCCGCTAAGCATTCGAGAAGTAAAATTTTATAGTTTATTAACGAACCAAATGTGAAAAAACTAGGTTTTGGCGTTCAATATAATTTGTATTTCTAAGAAATACTTTTTTGCAAAGTTGGTACAAAATTTTTCGCGCCATTGATCAGATAATTTTCTTAAAATCATCACACCCCTATTTCTTTTTTGTGAATTTTGCACCAAAAACCTGATACGCACTTTAATTACTATCTCTTTAATTACTATCTCTCCTATAGGTTATTTCGTTGAATTAATAAACTACTACCTAACACACCTTCAACTCTTATAGTCAAAACACCATAGTACAAAGTTACCTACGTAAAATCTAATCACTCGTGATCACTTTTTTAATTAATTCACCTTTTCTTTTATGTTGTGGATCTCTCATACGAGCAACAAATAGGTCCGCTCTGCCATCATATGCACTGTTGTTAAGTAGCTCTTTTACTCCTTCTGGGCTATGGACAACATAAACTAAACCACTACCAAAATATAAGCTTATTACATCCGATTTGTAAAATTTGCTAATCAAAAGTGCTCCTTTGTGAAGCCACTTGCCACCAGCCATCATTAAAAAAAGGTAACTTCCGAAAATAGGTATCCAAGGCGGGCCTTAAAATATAGTTTAAAAAGAAAACACACACGAATATTTAAATAAACTTTAAAATGTGGGATGAATTGGCTATTTATTTTATTTTAAAAATTACTCGATTCTTACCTGGAGCACATTTTGCAGGCCTTTTAAATCCGTATCGATATGAAATATATAACAAAAGGAACGTTAAGGCGGTAAAAAGAAATGTAGTTATTGACATCATTGCTTTGCAAGTGTTGAAATTTAACTGATTCTTTTTCCAACGGAAACCGAAAGAAGTACCTTAAGGAAAAGATTTAAAAACAAAATGCATACCCATAACAATTAATTGATAGACTCTGTTATTGGTATAATAAAAATATTATGAGAGTAATTTTTAATCTTCGATGGCTGCACTTTTTATAAAAGAAAAAAGCAGCCAGCTTGCAACAGATAACAGATGATTTTTGAGGTTGAATTATACAGATCCACTTTATGTGTTAATTTATAAAAACACCAAACAAATGTTATCATCAAGATAGGTATCTCTTGTAAACACAGAAGTGAAAGCAATTCAATGCAATTTTTGAAAAACCGTAATTTAACCAAAATTAAATTAAAAAGCACGCATATTTAAATTACACCAAAGCAAAATGTCTTTTATCAAATGTTTTTTTTTTAAACAAAAAAGCACTGCACAATACACAATAAATACAGGTTTTGAATATATATTCTTTATTAAATAAATTATGTAAGGGAATTATTTCACTAATTATTTTAAACAAAATTCACTTCAACACTTGAAAAATAAAACGTAAAGTAAAAGTAAACAACAGCCATTTTGTATTTTTTTTTTGTTATTTAACTGCCTTTTGAAAGAAAACAGGACTTAATAGTTTCTGCCCGAAGAAATTTCTCGGGTAAAAATTGGAAAGAAGGGGAAATAGTTTTCTCTCTCGCGAGCACTCTCTTCTGCCCAAAATGACACGAAATGGAAGAACTCGAACAGGATTGGGCCAAATCTGGTAAAATCAAGTAGTCTTGGGTGCTTTCGGAATAGTACGCGAACAGACTTATTATTATGTTTTGTTCGCTGATAAAAGTGTTCATTAAATGCAAAAAAGATCTGTTGCTGCAATATGTGTATCAAATATTTATTCCTCCAAACCCCAGGATATAACACCATTTTTTTATAAATATATATTCACATATGAAGTATAATTGTGAAGTAACTGCTCGCGTAATGCTATATAGTTATAAGCCATGCTCGTGACATTTCCCTGTGTTGTGTTGAGTTTGCTTCGTCAACCTGATTGCTTATTGTAATTAATATCTATTTAGCCTAAGAGTTTCTTTTAAAAAATTGTAAACTGGTACAAGAAAAGAACGGGTTTCATTTTAAAACAGTGAGAGCGAACATCACAACATAAAAATTTTCTCCCGTTTTTGGTCATTTCAAAAATCAGCATCACCATAGCCTTTTACTTTGGAATCTTCATGTTCATTTTTCTTGTAAGTTAATCTGAAGTCCATTGCCGCCTTATCAAGTATCATAAAATTCCAATAAGAACTTTGTCATTTTAAGCTTAGAATTTTATTTTTCATTTGTCACTCAGAACTAAGTCGCTGGTGGCATCAACTAAGTTGCAAATAATAAATTCCCAATAAGTTCTTGGTAAGGAAATTTTGATATTTCAAATTTGCCTCTATCATTTGATAGACACTATGTTCTTTTGACAATTTTATATTTACATCCATTTGTGAAAATGGATTACAATTCGTCATTCCAAATAAAGGTATCTATGTATTTGTTTTTAATCTATTAAAATTCGTTATTCTCTTTATTATATAATATGCAGTGGCGGATTTAAGTTTTCTGCCGCCCTAGGCCCGGTTGCGTACGCCACCCCCCCCCCCCCCTTATTATTATTTTAACTAAATTCTTTTAATTGCTTTTATTCTTAATCGTTCTTGCAGAGCCTTTTTGCTGTGCTGTCAGAAAACGCCCGAATATTTTTAACACGCATTTTTTAGGTTGACTTACAATATGATATTATGTACCGTCATCAGGGGAGGGAATGTGGGCTCAGATACCCCCATACATTATATGGCAGCATCTTTATTTTAAGTCTTAATAATAAATTATGGTTTTAAAAAACTAAAGCTCTAATAGAGAACCGAACTAAAAAGCAGTGATGCCACATGAAAACAAAAGAAGTACCTACAGCATACACAAAAAATCCCTACATTTTCCCTACACTCGCACAAAATGCATAAAATAAATAAAAATAACAAAATGAAGATATTTTTTTTTTTTGTTTATTTGTCTCCTTTTTTATTTTATTTATAGTTTTATATATGCTTAAATAAATAATAACAAAGTTAACAAATACTTAATAGTATTAAAAAAAATTGTAAGAATGCAGTGTCCCCAAAGAAAGAGATAAAATATAAAATATTATTTTGCCATTTTTTTCAATAAAATTGAACTTTCAACAAATTATTCATAGTCCTCCTAAACTACTTTTCGATGCAAAATATTCTCAGATCTGTTGCCGCCCCCCATCACTTTGAGAATCAATTATTTTTCTGAGGTCTCAAAGATTTTGCGGGCCTAGGCCCGGGCCTCACGGGCCTAAGCCTAAATCTAGCACTGATTAAATGGTTTACCAAAGAATTTCGTGTACGTAATTACGTTCGTCCGAAAAATTAACAAGTTGTCTGCATATAACTTTTCAAAAAAACATTTCTTTTGGATTCTCTTTTAAATTTAATTTATCCAAGTTCTAACAAGACTTTTTTATGTTCTGCATTCTAGCGGATTGCTTAGGTTTAAATTTTAAAACCTTTCCTTTTGGAACGTTTATACCGTCTGCTACATATAAATATATTTCTTCATTAAGGTCTCCTTGTAAAAACGCTATGGTGACGTCTTATTGATCTGTACGAATATTTAAGTTCAAAGCTTAAAGGTATCTCAAAGAACTATAGCCGTGTTTTATTATCGCCGACGATCCATATAGATCTTCTCATGAAAATAAAACAATACGGATCTTTGTGATTTAATTCATTGTCCTTTTTCTTTACACTACAATTCGTAATTCCTAACCACTTGCAAAGTGGAGAAGCAAGTGTAAAAACTAAACTGTTGGTTCAAGAATCGTGATAGAGAGCAGGTTGTCGTGTTGTTGTTGCAGGGCCGGCCCCAGCCAAACTTGCGCCTTGTGCAAGATTTGTAGAAAGCGCCCCTTTTTATATTTGCATTCATACATAAAGGGTATTTTTTAGACTTGTTTTTTTCAAGAAGAAATAAACCGCATATAATTTAATGTTATGGCCAAGAATTTAGCTTTATTATAAAGATAAGGGTTTGCCACTATGTTTTAAAAATGATTTCGTATAAGCCGAATAGCCCAATTTTCTGCAGCTCCAATAGTTGCACGCGATGGCGGATGGACTCATTTGGGTCACCTTCGATACTCTGCTCCAGCCACCCTATACAGATGATAGAGCGCAGTATACCGCAGTAGATCTAACAATATACAAATACAAACATTTTTTTTTTTTCATTTCATAAAACTAATTTTTTTAATTTATTTGTGGTTTTCTTTGAGAAATTTAAAGAAATAATAGACTTAAGCCAGAAACTTTGGGTGGAATTCTTCACGCAAAGACGCTTTTCAAAAATCAAAACTATTCTGATCTGAAATTTAAGTAAAAAAATATGTATGATTTTAAGGAACAGAACGATCTCGATTAAAAATGTGCATGTATTTTGTAATTTAAATGACTGATTTAATTAATGTTCCTTAATTGTGATTTACCCAAGTTTTTATTGTAATACAGGATTCTTTCATTATTCAATTCACATATTATATTTGTTAATTTAAAACGAATTAGGTGAGGCTTTTTTGTTATTGAAAAAGGCATCTTTTTTCGCAAGTGCGGCATTATTTTGCCCAAAGTGGTTGGCAATGCTGCTTACAACAATCTTTTGCTTGGCCCAGCATCTGTTATGCGGCGATTTCCATTTTTATTCGTTTCTGTTATCCTATTTGCTACTGCTACCCTATATGATAATTAACTAATCATCAAACACATTAATGGCCGATTTCATAAAGGCCTTTAAACTATTTAACAGGCTTTTAAATCTTAAAATGACGTTTGTTCCATACAAAATACGTCATTTAAAAGTCTGTTAAATATTTGTGAAATCGAACATAAGACTGCAAAACTACCTTCGTTTCTTAGTCCATTTTCAAAATAAATAAATCCAAGAAAGAAGAAACACAACCAAGAAACAATAGAATCAAACGAAAACAAAAACAAATGACAAAGGTAATGTGTCAGTTTGCTGTTTTTGATCAGATAGCAGCTAGTCAATGTAATTTGAAATAGTCGGTAGATGCATTCAGAGTCAACATAGTTGCGAATTTCAAATTTTGGATGGACGTTCTTAGAGCTAACTTTCGTAGTGATCAAAATTCTTAAAATAAGAGTAGATTCGTTTTGCTGCGCAGTAGATTTCCGTTTGGGACTAAGCGCAGTAGATCTACTGCTAAAGTGGCAGCACTGCTCTGCTCCACAGCAGCAAAAACGTCTTCGGTGCGCACTGTACGGCGTCTCTGAGGATAGGATGCTCATTATATCAACTAGAGTAAACGTGGTGTGAAACCGATCCATGGTTGCTCGAATTTATGCGATTTTGAGATTATGTCGACCGAATATTGGACGCAGTCCGGGATGCATCGCACGAACCGAACCGCATAATGTTGGTAATAAATTTGCACGATTTGCAAGGGTTGTTCAGGATCAAATCTATTAACTATGAAATGGCAAACCAAACTGAGCATAAATCAAGTGACAGCTGTCAAAAAGACCAACTCCGAAAAAGGCATTGCCAGATTGAAAACCACACGTCTAAAAAAACACCCTTTACATGCACTGATACACATGCATGAGACTTTTCCACATTACCCACGAGGTAGACTTTCAATGTGTGGTCTAATGCGATCTTTAATTTTACGATGTTTTTAGTTAAATTCTCTAATAATTAAAGTGAAGTTAGTTAGTGTGCAACAAATAACTTACCACAGTTGTGATGGATGTTATTTTGGGATTATTTGAACAAGTTTTGTGGTTAAAATGCAAATGGCAGTACATATTTCTTTGCGCAAGATCGGGTTACATTTTCTTGCTCCTGGGAATGCGCCCCCAGAATTTTGCGCCCTGCGCGTTTGCACATCTTGCACATATGGTTGCTCCGGCCCTGTGTTGTTGTAATGTATGTATTTTGATGATCTATATGCCAGGGACTGTTTTAAGTGGTAATTGTTATGTTTTCTGGTAATTACTATTTGAAATTGGTTATTTTAAATCATGTTTCTGGTAATTATTATTTTGCACTGCACCCTTTAATTAGCTCTTATTTATCTTTTTTGCATTACCCATACCATAGAGTACCTATATTACCTAGAGAACCGACCGGTACCCCTCTTGCCTTAAACACCCGCAAATTTTATTTGAGGTGAGTAAGTGAAAACTCTCTTAGTTTACTCTTTTTTCCTTATCCGTGAATCCGTGTGAATGGTGGATATAAAAACAAATTGTCGCATTAGTTCAAAATGGTACGTGTCTACGGTTTAATTGTGAACAAAGTGGTGGCATTAGCTCAAAAAGGTACGTGTCTACGATTTGCACACCTAAATCGTAGACACGTACCTTTTTGAGCTAAGAAACTAGAGTGCGCTTCCAATTTTCGGTAGATGTTTTTGTTTTTTTTTTAAACATAAATATTCAAAAATATTATTTAATTTATTACCCGGGAGCAACAATGACCGATATTCTTCATAGTTTAGGTTGACAAAAGGTTAAAAAAAGAAATTTGACTACGAAATTTATAAATTTCTCAATTTTTGAATTTAACGGATTTTTTTTTTTGAATCCCTGGGCGGTCTTATCCACCTTATTGAGCACTTTGAGCAATTTGAGCGAAGTCCTTTCAATTGAAGCCATGTTGGTTCGGTCCCATTTAAAATGCATTGGACAACAACCCCATACAAAACTTAATGGGCATTTTCCTCTCAGTACAGCTTATAGGGTGGAAGAGAACGACCGCCTAAGTCGGTTCTCTAGGTAATATAGGTACTCTATGACCCATACCCTGAACTAATACTATACTAATGAAATAATAATATTGTCGAGCCATTGCATTGTATTTTCAAAGAAATACTGATGCGCAGTCAAGGGGATATTATTCTTTTCCGACTAATATTTAAAATTAACATTGTATTGCTTTTTTACGTTATATTATATTTATTTTTCAAAGGTTTAAAAAAAAAAACAGATTCATTAATTCTAATACAGATGTCGTTGATGTGGAAAATGTTATTTATATCCCTTGAAAACTGCAAGAGACTGCCAATTCCATCCCGTTTCGTTAGTAAGTTTAAAAGCAAAATTGTGATTACTGACGGTAACAAGTTTCTGCATAATATCTAGTTAAATAAAGAAATACGGCCAAGGTCAACTCGCGAAAACTAGTCGTGTCTTTATAAAAACGATTTCAATGTGAAAGCGAAGAACTTTTGCCTGCTATTGAGGCTTTCTTAAAATTTGACGATGACGACTCATTTGTTGAAAATTACATAAATTAATTGCAGCAGAAGTAGATTTTGCAGAGCTTTATCTCCAATATAATGATTTTTGCCGGAACAAAATCGTGACCAAATTGACTCTCAAAAAAATTCTTAAATATCTGGCTGAACCTGAACAATACTCTCATTTTAAGAGTTGACAACAATATTAGCACGTGTGCTGGTTTGCGCACCTTATTCTGCGGATATTCAAAGATGCAAAAGTGGTAATATTCTTTTGAAAACAAACATGAGACCAAATGTGTGCATCGAAACTGAGAACAAGTATTTAAATAGATATCTATTTCAGTTTACCGAACCTGGAAAATTGGAATCCAAGATCATGCATCAAGAAATGTTTCAATCTATACAGAGACAAGCTCCACTAAAACAACAGCATTTAACGGGAATATTCAGTAATTGTGAGGACGTTGAAGTTTGATCTATTCCAATGAATTACAAAAAAATGTGTTATGTATATATTCTTCGAATGAAAATGACGATTTTAAATAAACACCAACATTTTCTATTTCATACCTTTGAATAATGGCTTTTTTAATATGTTGGTAATTCAAATTTTTCCTTAAAACAGTCTCTGCTATACGCATCTCTTATAGTAAAGAACGGCTAATAACACGAGATCCTGCTCTCTATCCTTTTAATTAGTAGATGGCTTTTTCATTGTAAGGTACTGTAAAGATAAAAGAAAACTATAGAGGTCTTCCAAGATTTGTCTTTGTCTTTTCTCTTTCTAATTTGACATCTAAAAACAAAAACAAAAAAAGTCCCTGGTTGGAAAATATTTACATGCTCTTGGCAGTGTTAAAAATCCGGTCATTTGATTATTTTTTGTATTTGGAACTGAAAACTTAAATTTGCGATCGAATTACGTATTAATTAGTGTTTAAACATTTTAGTGAACATTTTTTCAAGTGTTTGATAGAAAAAAACTAATTTTATTACATATTTATCACTATTATGAAACACACGACTTTTTTGGCTCGCCTTCGTGCCTTCGGCCACAGATTAGCCATATGAAGATGAGAATGTTTCGTACGTTTCACCCTCCAAAACCCATTTGTTTACATTGTTGTATAGGGTGATTTTTAAGCTGGTTTGGTTTTGGCAACACTGGTTTTGACAGCTGACGTGTGTTTAGTACCTTGTGTCACTGTCAAACAGCTTCAGTTTGGTTTGCAATTTAACCATGGATCGTCTTACAAATGAACAACGCTTGCAAATTATTGAATTTTACTATCAAAATTCGTGCTCGGTTCGAAATGTTCATCGCGCGCTGCTTGTGTTCAGCGATGAGGCTCATTTTTGGTTGAATGGGTACGTAAATAAGCAAAATTGCCGCATTTGGAGTGAAGATCAGCCAGAAGCATTGCAACAGCTACCAATGCATCCCGAAAAAGCCACTGTTTGGTGCGGTTTATGGGCCGGCGGCATTATTGGGCCATATTTCTTCAAAGATGATGCGAATCGCTACCGAGCGATGATAACAAACTTTTTTTTGCCCGAAATGGAAGTTCTTGACTTGCATGATATGTGGTTTCAACAAGACGGTGCCACATGCCACACAGCACGCGAAACAATGGCGCAATTGCGAGGCGAGTTTGGTGAACAGTTAATTTCACGTTTCGGGCCGGTCAATTGGCCGCCTAGATCGTGCGATTTGACACCATAAGATTTATTTTTTGTGGGGGTATGTCAAAGCTAATGTCTATAGGGACAAGCCCGCTTCGATTGACGCACTGGAAGCCAACATCCATGCATTCATTCGTGAGATACCGGCCGATATGTGTGAAAGAGTATGCCAAAATTGGACTCAGCGGATGGGCTACCTGAGACGCAGCCGCGGTCAACATTTGCATGAAATTATCTTTAAACATTAAATTGCAAGGTTCAAACTATCGATTCAAATAAATATTTTATTCATTTTTTCGAATTTTTTGTGTTTTTTTTTTAAAAAAAAGTTCTAAGCCTCTTAAAAAATCACCCATTATTTGTAATTTCTTCCCGCGTCGATGAATAGATGTGAATTGCAACAACAATTTAACCGGTGTCTGAAGATCCCTACTGCCTATGTGTGAGGTTTTTATACACACATTCTCATTTTTTATCTGATGTCTGACAGCTCAAGCTTGTAGGCAAATTAAAATGGCTGCCGGGGATTCTCATCTTCATGTGACTAATCTGTGCCTTCGGCATTTGGTTTTGTTTTCCAACCAGGGAGTGCTGTCAGATTATTATTTTTTTTTTTTTATTTTCACACTGACACTTCTGACATTTGGTGGCAGAGATCCATTCTTTTGAAATGTAAAGCTGGATTTAGACCTTCGGTTTTATCGTCCGTGTACGTTGTTCGTTGTTGGTCGTACGCGGAACCATAGAGTACCTATATTACCTAGAGAACCGACTTAGGCGGTCGTTCTCTTCCACCCTACAAGCTGTACTGAGAGGAAAATGCCCATTAAGTTTTGTATGGGGTTGTTGTCCAATGCATTTTAAATGGGACCGAACCAACATGGCTTCAATTGAAAGGACTTCGCTCAAATTGCTCAAAGTGCTCAATAAGGTGGATAAGACCGCCCAGGGATTCAAAAAAAAAAATCCGTTAAATTCAAAAATTGAGAAATTTATAAATTTCGTAGTCAAATTTCTTTTTTTAACCTTTTGTCAACCTAAACTATGAAGAATATCGGTCATTGTTGCTCCCGGGTAATAAATTAAATAATATTTTTGAATATTTATGTTTAAAAAAAAAACAAAAACACCTACCGAAAATTGGAAGCGCACTCTAGTTTCTTAGCTCAAAAAGGTACGTGTCTACGATTTAGGTGTGCAAATCGTAGACACGTACCTTTTTGAGCTAATGCCACCACTTTGTTCACAATTAAACCGTAGACACATACCTTTTTGAACTAATGCGCCAATTTGTTTTTATATCCACCATTCACACGGATTCACGGATAAGGAAAAAAGAGTAAACTAAGAGAGTTTTCACTTACTCACCTCAAATAAAATTTGCGGGTGTTTAAGGCAAGAGGGGTACCGGTCGGTTCTCTAGGTAATATAGGTACTCTATGATAGAAGGGCATTGACATAACAGTTGGGTAACACTTAACCAATAAGGGTAAACTTACAATTTTCTCGTTAATAAAAGACGTTTTCGTTTGGAGGTGGCGAAGTACTTGTGAGTAGATGAAAACTAAACTCTGGTACCTTCATCTACTCATGTTCTCTTCGCGAGTAGATGAGATTAGTAGGAAAACTAATTTTGTGCGTTCCATTCAAAATGGCTAGCAAAGTACTTGCAAGTACTTCGCCACCTCCAAATGAAAAAGCCTGATATCATAAGTCATAACGTCATGAATCTTCAATGTGTGGCTGTATAAAATGTTAACCACAAGAGCAAATTCGTGCGATCCAGTCGTGCACATTTTTGTTTGCGGGTGTTTCTATTTTGGAGGAGACTAGAGGAATGCCAATTTATAACAGTTTTCACCATTAAAAGTAGATCATTTCCCCAAAAAACATGGCTTATACGATAAAAAAATAATCCCTTAAGTAAATTAATCAATAGTCGAATTAAAAAATCAATAAAATCGTTAATTTAAACTTAAACCCTGTGTAAAAAAAATAAAATAGCTAACATAAGAAATGTTTTTCTATAACTCGGTAGCTACTAATTTTTCATTTTTAAACTAAACAAAATACCGGACTAGGTGCTCAGTGTTTTTTTAATTTGTTTGGAAACAAAAAAAAGGAAAAAATGCTAATGAGAAATAGAAAAATCTTGGCTTAAATTATTATACCTAATTTAATATCTTGTGAACATGCATTAACAAAGCTAACGATGGCGGTGTTCACTCTAAGCGGACGATATGGTTTTCCCTACATTTAAACTTTGTTTAAAAATACAAAATGCGAGACCACTGTACAATGAACAGTGTCGGAAAAGTGCTCGCATAATCATCATTCTACTTAAAGTGGGAACGCTGGCATTAGCCCAACCAACCTAACTGCATCAATAAAAATGTATGCTAAATTTACTAATTTATATACCTAGTAATGTATGCTAAATATCCGTTACTTTTTTGCCGCCAGATTTTATTTGTTAAGGACTTGCGTTTTGTCTTTACATCACCTCTTCAGTTTAAAATTAATTAGCCAACTAGAACGACACTCATGTTTTAAATAACTCTCAAGAAGATTTTTCTAATAAATCAACTTTTATCCGTTTTAAAAACCCTCCATTATGGAGAACAGTGTTTTATCGTTATTTTATTTTGCTGTTATTGTGTCTCAATTTTCTTATTTCATTTCTCCTTATTCTATTTCTGGCTATCGAACAGTTGATGAATCTCAAGACAATGACAATGGAAACCATAAAACATCAACCATGTTATCCACGGAATGTGACCCTTGTCCTGTAGGAGTGGAGTGTGTACCGCAAATCCAGTGCCCAGCTCATGTTCTCATGGGTAATCATGAAAAACCACAAGTGTGTGATATATCCGGTGGAAAATTTGGTTTCTGCTGTGTAACGGGACAAAATCATAGCTTTTACAAGGAGAATACGGAACGTTTTCTGGGCTTTCCAAGTCTGACAGATGATATTCTAGAGAAAGCTCGGGCAAAATTCGCCAAATTAATGCAAAAAGCAGTCGGAGCAGCCGTTCAAAGAGGCCATCCAGACTTTTTGCATAATATCATGTTCCATTCGAATCCCCAGGAGGATATCGAGGGTTTCCATATCTCAGCATCAGCCATGCAGGAAGTTATAACGTCGCAAATCTTCCGTGAAATAGAACACATTCCTGTTGAAGAATTTGAAACTAATAGCATTAACGTGGATTTTGGTTCTTCGTCGATGGGCCAACATTGCACATCGCACATTGTTTGCTCTAATGTTCGAGCAAAGTACAGATCATTAGATGGGACTTGTAACAATCCGATCCCAAACCGATCTATGTGGGGTGCTGCTGGTCAGTCAATGGAAAGGCTCTTACCTCCAGCCTACGAAGACGGTGTGTGGCTACCAAGATTACATGGCATCGACGGATCGCCTCTGATAGGTGCAAGGGAAATTTCACGAACTTTATTGTTTGACACAAATAGACCTCACCCCAAGCATAATCTCTTGGTTATGCAATTTGGCCAATTTCTTGCGCATGACTTAACCCAGTCAGCCTCGGTTCGTTTAGAGAATGGTGAAGCCATCGAGTGCTGTGCTCCAGATGGATCGAGTGTACTACCACCACAACAGAGCCATTTTGCTTGCATGGCTATTCCGGTTGAGCCGCACGATGAATTCTATTCGCACTTTGGTCAGCGTTGTATAAATTTCGTTCGGCTATCGTTGGCTCCAAATTCACACTGTAAGATGGGCTACGCAAAGCAGAGGAGCAAAGTTACTCATTTCGTGGATGCATCTCCGGTGTATGGTTCTAATATCGCGTCAGCGAAAATTCTGCGCACATTCAGAGGTGGAAAACTTCGTATGTTCGATGATTTTGGCAGAGATTTACTTCCTTTGACGAAGGAACGGGAGGCATGTGCCAGTAATGAAAATGAGAACGTTTGTTTCAAATCAGGTATGTTTGATGCTTTTATTATAATCATTTAATGCTAAAGTTTGCTAAAGTTATTTTGAGTCATCATTCTGAATAATTCTTTATCGTAGAGGATGCATATTTGATTTTAATAGAAAGCCGTTATTTTCAGGTGATGGAAGAACAAACCAAATAATTTCCTTGGTAGCGATACATATTCTATTTGCCAGAGAACACAATCGCATTGCAGATGCTTTAGCGCACTTAAATCCCAAACTAAACGATGAAACTATATATCAGGAAGCACGTCGTATAGTGATTGCCGAAATACAGCATATCGTTTATAACGAATATTTGCCAATAGTTGTTGGCCCAAAGCAAATGCAACGTTTTCGCATAGCCACCAAACATCAAGGCTTCGCAAATGACTATAGTCCTGAAGTGAATCCAGCGGTAACCAATGAATTCACAGGAGCTGCATTCCGCTTCGGTCATTCCACCGTCGATGGCAAGTTTCATCTGCACTCCAATAATGGCATCGATGAGGTAATTGATATACCTGATGTTATGTTTAATCCATCACGCATGCGAAAACGATCGTTCTTGGATGGAATTATCAATACAATGTTGGAACAACCTATGCAAAAAGTTGATGGGTCGATTACACATGGCCTGAGTAGATTCCTATTTCGCGGATCTAATCCGTTTGGATTAGACTTGGCTGCTTTGAATATCCAACGTGGACGGGATCATGCCCTGAGGAGTTATAATAATTACCTTCATGTGAGCGGACAAAGGACGATTACTAGTTTCAGCCAGTTTCCGCCAGATGTTGCTCGAAAGCTTGCTCAAGTTTATCGTCACCCTGATGATATTGATTTGTGGGTCGGCGGTCTCCTGGAACCACATGTCCATGAAGCTTTAGTTGGATCTACGTTCAGTGATATAATTGCAGATCAGTTTTCCAGATTGAAACATGGTGATCGATATTTTTACGAATATGGTTCAGAAATCAATCCTGGAGCTTTTACTGTAGCTCAACTTAATGAAATTCGAAAATCATCGTTTGCTCGGATCATATGTGACAATGCCGATCATATAGGAGTGTTTGAAGTGTCTCGTGCTGCCTTTGTAAGGCCAGATTTTACTGGAAACCAAAAACTACCATGCAATAGTGCAGCGATTCCGAGCATGGATTTAAGAGTTTGGAGATTTTAAAAACTTCAGTTATTTTTGATAAATCTTTAATTGTTATGTTATTGTTGGTATATGTATCTTTGTTTTTTAATTACAATCTTAATACTTCAATGTAGAGAAAAATGTTTAAATTCATATTATTGTGTTATTAAAATGTTTGGAAATAGAAAGTAAGTTTTTTATTGAACTTCTTATTAAGCTACAGTCACTCAAACTCATATTCGTACGGAAGCTAGGATGCAGTTCTTTTGCAATTATTTCGAAGACCACAACAAAATCCGAGCTTTATTTGATTTGAAGTCAAAGATTTTATTAACATTTAATATTAAAGGCCCAAAAAAGTAACACCCCTTGCCAAGAAGAGGACATTTATTAACAAAACTCCGAAAACTTAATTGAAAGAAGTCAAACTCGTATTCGTACCCCAAAAGTTTTCTTGGATTTAAACCAAAACCTTACACAATCTCAATATTTTTTGCGTATTCCACATTTTATATCCCATGGTCTAGTCTATTTAGCACAAATTTTGAAAACTTCTTAGTGATTTCTATTGTAGTTTTAACTCATTTTCCAACAACTTCTTTTTCAACACTCTTGCATTTATAATGGTATCTTTCCTAAGTCGTTGGTGTAAATGGCCCTTTAGATTCTCTTTAGATTTAATATCTGCTTAATACTGTTCTGGTCCCAATTTTGTTTCCGGTAATTGTAGACATGAAACATGCAAGTGTTATAAATTTTGTGCCTTGGGTCATTGTTTTTGTAAGAAGTAAATTGATTTTAAACCCCAATTTTGGTGCACTCACTTAAGATTTTCTAACAAAATGTTGATGAATTTCCTGTGGTCTAAATTGCCTCTAATGTTATCCAACTTACCAAGGCTGGTTGCCGGAAAACAACCTAAAACCATCACCAAGTCGACTTTATACTTTACTTCGTAAATTGCATATTCTGAATAGAGCTCGGTATTTGGTTTTCGCCCAACAAATTACCGCTCCTTTGAAATAAAAGATCTCATATTTTGTCTCATGGCTCATGGGTGAAAATGCTTTTTTTTCAAAACTCAAAATCTTTGGTATTAATGACCACTTGCAATGTTTAACTATTTTATTGTGTTTATAGAATATACGATTAGCAACTCTTACGTTACATATCTGTGCTACCATTGTGCTTTTAAATATGGAAACGTTTACAAACGTTTTTGCTAATTACCTGAGTAGTTTGGTTTACTTATTCTTTGTTTTTTTTTTTCTCATTTCGTGAGTAACAATGCGTTATTTGTAAGAGTGGAATATTTCTCAAGCGCTTTGACTTGCATGTTCCATGTCTACAATTATCTAAAAGAAAATCGAACCCGACCGTATTAAGCAGATACTAATCCTTAAGAGAATCTATAGGGCCATTTACCCCAACGACTTAGAAAAGATACCATTATAAATGCAAGAGTGTTGAAAAAGAAGTTGTTGGAAAATGTGTTAAAACTGCAATAGAAATGACTAAGAAGTTTTCAAAAAATGTGCTAAATAGACTAGACCATGGGATATAAAATGTGGAATATGCAACAAAATATTGAGATTGTGTTAGGTTTTGGTTTAAATCCAAGAAAACTTTTGGGGTACGAATACGAGTTTGACTTCTTTCAATTAAGTTTTCGGAGTTTTGTTAATAAATGTCCTCTTCTTGGCAAGGGGTGTTACATTTTTGGGCCTTTAATATTAAGTGTTAATAAGATCTTTGACTTCAAATAAAAAAAAAACTGGGATTTTGTTGTGGTCTTCGAAATAATTGCAAAAGAACTGCATCCTAGCTTCCGTACGAATATGAGTTTGAGTGACTGTACGAGCAGACGGCATATGAAAAGTCACAAACGTTTGCGACTCTAACGTCATATGAAAAGTCGCAAATGTGTTGCAAATTCTATATCTACTTCAATACTCACAAACTTGCATAGGGGGGTGTTCACACGATATGCAAAAACTGTCGCAAATGCATTTGCGACCAAGGCACTCGCACATCATGTGTCCGCAAATGTGATCGCAAATGTGGTGGTGGATATGCGAGTTGTTCAGACGATGTGCTATAAAGTCCGCATATCACCAAATTCCAATCATATGCAGGTATGCGAACATTTCATATTTTTTTGGAACTGGGCCCAAATTACGAATAACGAAACGAACAGCAAAAAAAAAACCATACCCAAGAAAACGATAGTTATGACATAAACCGATTATGATTAACGAGAATGGATGCCTGAAAATAATGCCCGATAAAATAAAAAAAAAACAGGAGAACCAAACAAACATAATAAATAAGTGACAACAACACAAAGTCACGATCCAAAAGTATAAAAAACGACCGCCAAAAGCAGTCGTAAACGAAAACGAGTATCGTTTTTAAAAAACGACTATCGTAAATCGTAATCGCAAAATAACGATAACGACGGATTTTGAACGATAATCGTAATTCGTAATACGGCCCCTGAAAAATTCGTATCTGAAAATTTATAAGAAATGGATTATGGTGGGGAAAATATTAAAAGCAGCACGAATCGGAAAATTGTGGAATAATTTTTTCTTTGAACTTTGCATAGTTTTGCTAATTTTGTATGTTGTCAATAAACCGATTAAAAAAATAGAAAAAAAAATGAATGAATGGCCAGAAATAATGTACTTCATATTATAAAAGCAAACACTTTTATTGAAATTTATAAAACCTGTTTCTGAGTTACATGCATATAATAATATCATCCCCAGAACTACCCACGCTTAATTTTAAATTTACGAATATAATAATTCAAAAAAATAATTAAAGTTCCATTTTATTTCGTAGAATTGTAAATCCTGTAAGCTGTAGGTACATGCAAGAATTTGAGCCAACAATTAAGCTAGGAGCAGACGGCATATGAAAAGTCGCAAACGTTTGCGACTCTGACGTCACGTAAATAGTCGCAAATGTGTTGCAAATTCTATACCTACATCATTGCTCGCAAACTTGCATATGGGGGTGTTCACACGATATGCAAAAACTGTCCCAAAAGTCGCAAATGCATTTGCGACCAAGGCACTCGCACATCATGTGTCCGCAAATGTGGTCGCAAATGTTGTGATGGATATGCGAGGTGTTCAGACGATGGGCTATAAAGTCCGCATATCACCCAATTCCAATCATATGCAGGTTTGCGAACATTTCATATTTTTTTGGAACTGAAAAATTCTCATCTGAAAATTCATAACAAATGAATTGTGGTGGGGAAAATATTAAAACCAGCCAGAATCGGAATATTGTGGAATACTTTTTTCTTTGAACTTTACATAGTTTTGCTGCATTTTGTCAATAAAAAGATTAAACAAAAAGAGAAAAAAAAATAATGTACTTCATATTATAAAAGCAAACAATTTTATTGAAATTTTTAAAATCCTGTTGCTGCTTTACATTATAATATCATCCCCAGAACTACCCACGCTTAATTTTAAATGTACGAATATAATAATTAAAGTTCCATTTTATTTCATTTAAATGTAAATCCTATAAGCTATAGCATGTACATGCAAGAATTTAACACAACAACAACTCTACTAGTAAAATGAAGAATCACAGCAGCTGATATGCTGCATGTGTGGAGATGTGCAATGTTCGGTTTTCGTGTCATCGCAAATGCTTGGGATGGTCGCATATGGCCGCACATGCTCGCAAACTGTCACAAATTATATGCGAGGGTGTTCACACGATATGCAAGAAAGTCGCAAACTTATATGCAATTTGGGTGTCGCACATAATCCGCAAATGGTTTGCGAGCATATGCGGACTGTCCCAAAAGAGTGTTCAGACGATATACTCTCAAAGTCGCAAATGGTGACGTAAAAATGACGTCAGAGTCGCAAACGTTTGCGACTTTTATATGCCGTCTGCTCCTAGCTTTACTCTACTAGTAAAATGAAGAATCACAGCAGCTGATATGCTGCATATGTGGAGATGTGCAATGTTTTGTTTTCGTGTCATAGCGAATATTTGGGAAGGTCGCATATGACCGCACATCCTCGCAAACTGTCACAAATTATTTAGCGAGGGTGTTCACACGATATGCAAGAAAGTCGCAAACTTATATGCAATTTGGGTGTCGCACATATTCCGCAAATCGTTTGCGAGCATATGCGGACTGTCCCAAAAGGGTGTTCAGACGATATACTCTCAAAGTCGCAAATGATGAAGTAAAAATGACGTCAGAGTCGTACACGTTTGCGACTTTTATATGCCGTCTGCTTCTAGCTTTAAAACATAACAAAAGTAGTTTATCGATTATGTGTGCTGACGTGCAAGAAAATTGCAAAATTCCAACTTTAGTCGGAAGCGAATAGTTCGAATTTTAAAAAACGGGCAGCAGCCACCATTAATAAAAAAGTTTGATAATTTTGTTTCCTTAAATGTACAATAGTATAGAAAAAAAATAATTATCAAAATCGTTGGAGTCATTGTCGAGATAAATATGCATTTCCTTAACGGTTGTATGACAATGACAAATACTGTTGTATTTTTAGAGCTAAACATTTCAATTTCCCCTTTAGAGGATCACCTAAAACCCTTAGGCCTAAGTTTAAGGATAATCGGTCCAGCGGTTTAGGCTGATGATCAAGGGAGGTACAGACAGACAGGATCGGGTCCTCATCATATTAATCAGCCCAATTCTAAACATTCCCCGGGAAAATAACTCCCCGGGAGATAAAATTTTATATGTAAATGTAATTATTTTTTGAAAATTGATGAACAAAGAATGAATTAAAAGCGCAAACATTTGAGTGTTGTTGCTCAACTTAAACAACAGTTTGTGTAAGAAGTAATTTTGTATGTTTATTTTAAAAAGCGTAGAACCAGTTTTAATTGAATTCTTCATTCTAATTCTTCAAATCCTCACTTCTTAAACTAAGGCCAAGTTGTGAAACCTGCAAATAACTTGCAACTTTAACAGAGCGAAATGATGGTCAATTTGGATATGCTTCATACACATCGTTTTAAATAAAAGTTTTCTTATATTTTTGTCTTTTTGTTGATTTTTATAATTAAGAAATAAGTTAATCCAAAAGTTCTTCGAATTCGGATCGACTTACAAAGTTTGCAATTCGCTTTTTTTTTTGTTATTATAAGAACTTTAAAAATTAAAAAAAAATGCATTAACATAATTGTTGCCCTTTCTGTTTTTTTTTCCAAATGCTTGTTCCATATTTTTCTTTACTTAAACTTAGCAAGACTGGAAAGTTTGAGGCGCTTTTATTCTCGGTGAAGAAGAACAAATATCGCCAGAATGGATAAAATTGCCCACTGAAAAGGACGAGTAGTTATGCAAATGCCCTTGAATTTAAAAATGTTATAGTAGTTTTACCTTAACTTTAGGATATTCGTTCATAAATATTGTAATGATACCAACGTAGGGAAGGAAACCTCTTGCTCGACCTACTATGTCCTTTTTCGTGAGCCACAGCTGCCCGGGTGCGTAGAGTCCTCTGTCATCGACGTTATTATTATCGCCCTTGGTGAGGAATTTCACTGATCCATCGCTCCTGAAAGGGAATCCTTAACAACAATCTTTACAAAAATAATCCTCACAGCTTACTTTTCGTGCAACTTTATAACTCGATGGACAATAGGGATATCTCTTCCTTCTACCTTGAAAACAACAATCTCACCAACACGAACGGGTTCCTCTTTGTAGTTTGTCAGGAATAATAAGTCACCTCGATGGAAAGCCGGTTCCATACTGCCACTAAGTACAACTACAATAGGAGATTCGCTGCCCGTTACGACCATCAATCCCTTCCAGATCATCAATGCCGATGACACGATCATAGCAAAGCTAAGGATCTGGTAGAGACTCTGCAATTAAACAAATCCAGGGTGCATTTGTAAATTTTTGTTTACGTAGACAACTCGCTCAGCGAAGGGTGACACTGGCTAGATTCGCAGATTGTGCATCGTGTACGTTTACTTACTTGGCGTTTGTTCATTCTGTTGAAATCCTTCATCATTTCGTCGAATTTTAATAATTCTGGCAGACCCATTTTGTATATGTTATTTTCTATCCTTAATATTCTAAACTACAGATCTAATAATAAGTTTTTTTTTGTTATTTTAAAGAAGAAAAAAAAAACGAGGAATATATTTGTGGCTTTCCTGAGGTGGCTTTTTTTCGGTTTCGTTGACAACTATTCAACTTTCTGCCGCTTCTACCACGTCAGTTGAATGGAAGTATTCAAAGCATCAAAGACATGCGATGATAAGCGGTGGGAATGAGTGTGCTCAGAAATAGTTTGTGTTGACGGGACGTAGTCGGCGACGTTTTAAGGCTGTCCCAAACCAACGCGAAACATTCGCGCGAATATGCGACTACTGAATAATGTTCGAAGATTCGCATCGCGCCAGTGTGGGTGCTCCCATTAATCTCCATGTAAATAAATTAAGACAGGCGGAAGTTTCGTTGTCGCGCCGAATGTTTCGCGTTGGTTTGGGAGAGGCTTTAAAAGTCACTAGTCATAAATAGAAATTTATACAAACCCGTAAAACTAGATAGTCTTTTTTCTAAATTGTTTTTATGAGTTTTAAAACTCTTAGCGCCAGTTTTTCAGTGGTGAGTTAAACCAGAATTAGTTAACTGTTGAAGTAAATTAACCCACAGTTAACTGAGGAAGCATTTATTTGGTGGAGAATGCATGCGGAACGACTAAACAAACTCAGTGGATAAAACATCAAACCCATCTGTTCAGTTAATCCTGAGTTAACTCACCAAATTTGATGAGTTAACTCGGGGTTAACTTTAATCTCGCACTGAAAAAATGGACCTTAAGGCCAGGCGCGCACATGCAACTAAACAGTTTGGTTTCGATTTTGAGCGCTCGGGATTATATGAGAGTCAGCCGGTTTATGTGCGCGGACTCTCATATAATCCCATAGTGCTCAAAATCGCAACCAAACTGTTTAGTTGCATGTGCGCGCCTGGCCTAGTGATAATTTCACAATTTTTTCAAGATGTTTTTTAATGAAAATCTCATTTTCATTTTTAATAATTTGAAATTCGAAAGCTAAAGCCTAGTACGCAGATCGCGCTAAAATTTATCTTCCATACAAATTTCCTCCAAAGATAAATTTTAGCGCGGATTTTTAGCCGAGCAGTACGCAGTTCACGAGCTAAATTCCAACTCTCATCTAGTACTCTCCAATTAATTTAGCGCTCGAAATAATGCTGAACACATTCTTTCATAGATAATTTTTGACATTTGTGAATCAAGACCATCGCAACGATACTCAATATAGAGATGGGAATGTTTTTTAAGTTTCACTCTGCAAAATCTACTGTTTTTGTAATTTCGTCTCGTGTCAACGAAGCTTTTAGCAAACGTTTGTAGAGATAAAAATAGTAGGGATAAAATTTAGTTTAGCGCGATCTGCGTACTAGGCTTAATTACAAAAAATTGTGTGAGTGCCGGGACTCACGGTTGATATGTATAAACATCAACGTGCGAGGATCCAAAACGGATTTGTTTTTGCTTGAAGGGGATCTTAAGATTTTTTCACTGAACGCACCCATCCTAGTATGCAGATCGAACGTTGCACACCGTAACGTTGCACGACGTAACGTTGCACACGAAGGTGCACGTTTTTTTCACTCTAACGCCAGCATAGATGTTTAAACATCAATAAAAACAAATATTTCGCAACTAGTAGTCCGTTTCTTACGTATGGGCACCGAATTTAAAAAAAAAACACTCATTTCCTGAAAATCGCCCGGTCAAAATTTTGAAGTGATTTGTTTGCATTCCTTTTAACACATTATATAGTGCCCCTTCAACCGAGTGACTCAAAATGGAAACTACAGAAAATCTTTTGTCATTTTATTTCCTCAGGTACACAAAATTTTTAAAGAAAAACATAAATATCGATTATGGAATTCGTAAGACTGGACTGGCAGGCAGTTCTCTCGTTGCTCTTTACTTATTTGTCATGAAAAGAAAAGAGAACATAGCACTGAAAAGATTTTCACACGCACTTGAAATTTTTGTTTAAAAAAAATTTGTATATTCTTTTTCACAAAACAACTGCGCTAGCGGGAAAAAAATATTTTTACTTTTGTACAAAAGTACTTTTTGGCTTATGTAGTTAAGCCTTTAAAGACAAATTTTTTTTTAGACCAAAATCTAAGCTTTCTGCATCATTTTTATAAGTTTTCCAGTCAGAAAAACTATTCCAAAATGAGTTTGAAAATTTTCACTTTTGTACTTTTTCACTTTTTGGGCTTATGTAGTTAAGCCTTAAAGCTAGGACCACACTCGGCGGAACTGCACTTCAGCGGAACTGAACTTCACGACTTATTTGTGGGAAATTGTATGAGCTATATCGCACTAAGCGACAACTGCACTTCACGACGCGACACTATGCGACAAAGTTGGTAATCTGACCAACTGTGTCGCGACGTGAAGTTTTGTTCAGTTTCGTGAGAAAGTGCGCACGGTGTCGCTGAAGTGCAGTTCCGCCTAGTGCGGTTCTACCTTAAGAATCTGAATTGGTTGAAACGAAAGACTGCTTTAAACCATGCAATTTCTTTTTGCGATTTTTAAGCACGTCGGTGAGGGACGTATGTGGTGGCCGGGGTAGACGAAATTGCTGAGGTTGAACAAATTGCAGAGTTATCGCTCATTCTTCTTTGTGCTGTAATGTAAAAGCAGTCAAAGCCACATTGGTAAATTTTATTCGTTTCTTGGCATCACTTCCGCCGGTGGTTTGGATTTGGTTTGTCAGTTTTGAAGTTTATTTTTTCCACAAGTAAACAACTTTCAGATTTTTTTCCATGAGTTCCTCTAGTTTTTTAACGTTTATGACCAGTTAAGAACAAAATTACTATCTGAATTTTTAAAATTAAGAATTTGAGAAAATTGAAGCGCACTTTACACAAAAACAGCAATGGAAAATAAATTAGCTTTCGCCAAAGACCTCATCAAGTCGTCCTCCGTTCCAGATTTGACTATCGACCTAGACAACACTCCTATAGAACATGAAAGTTTTGATGAATATCGAAAAGTGCTGGAAATACAGCTTCCACTTCTTTTTGACTTTATCCAACAAAACGAAGAGCTGCTCCTGTCCAAAGAGTACAATGAGGATATTTTGGAGGTATTCATAGTTTCCTAGTTTTTGTCTTATCCATTTATGAGTGCGTTCCCCTCTCTCAAAGATCAAAGGAAGACTTCTTATGCTCACAACAGAAATAACAGCGCACAATACTATGTACAAAATTCGAAATGAACACTTCCTTCGGGTATTCAATGAATTTGTAGACAAAAGCTTTCACAAAATCTTGGATTACGAAGTGGAGGAGTATGTACTTAAACACTACACACAGCACTTAAAAGCAGACGTTTGGAAACGTCATATAGGAAAAGTTCATGGATTTAGCAGGTTCCTTGAGGTATTATAGATGGGCGAGACTAGAGACATGCCAATTTATAACAGTTTTTCGACATTAAAAGTGGTGTTTTAACGCGGTTCGCGCGACTTAAAAAAAAAACTCTGGGTGCCTAAAGTATGCCCACCGGCGGAGGGCCCTGGACCTGCGGGGCCGCATAAACAGTACTTTTATAATCCAAAACTGTTATAATTGGCATGTCTAGAGTCACTTCGATTATAGATACGTCTTATCTTTCCCAAAAATGATAACACATCCTTTTTAGTTAAAGGTTTCCAGTGGATGCAAACTTCCAATTAATTGGGTGAATTTCTCACTTTCTGTCGGCCTGGCGCTGCGAGAGTGCCACTTGCCTGCTTACAAAGAACTGAGCACGAGTATATTTCAAGCAATAATAAGCCATTCTGTGAGAAAAATTGTTTAACAGTCTTTGAATTATCGCTTAAACTAATTTATTTTCTGAAGGATCCAAAAGAAATCAAAGAACTGAACATCCCTGAAGTAATCTTCGATGCAGTGCTCAATTCAGTTCGAACTGTGGAGTCAGTCGATGGAACGAATGCCGTCTGGAAATGCCTATGTGACTGTTTGGACTTCAATGAAGACACAGACTCCTATGATGTATTATCCCTCTTCAATAAACATACTTAAATATTTTGTACTTAAAACGAGATTTTCTCTTCCAGTGGGACATGACGGATGAAATGATGGAAAATCTATTAGGCAGCTTGAAGTACGCCACCGATTCCGACATAGTCATTTGTTTACTCTCTTTTATCCCAAAAATTTTAATCCGTTTCACTCTTAATCGCAAAGAAGTTGAAGAATTTCTAGCTCGTGACTATGATTCGATGTCCAATACAGACTTGAAAAAGTTCCGCATGGAATGTAGTAAAATTAATTCGTGTGCCTCATACCGCTGGGCGTTGTATATAATCAAATTATTTGTAGCAGAATCACATAAACTCCTGGGGAGTGCCACTATGTGTGAGAAAATGCTCCAGGTAAAAAAAAATCAAACCTTAACAGCCATTGTAATCAATGGTTGAAAATATCGTTTTTTTCAGCGATTCCATATTTGCTATCTCACTTGTGTGTACATAATAACTGTTGAAGTTATGAATATAAATTTGTTAAAGTTTTTCGAACAGTTTCCCGATATCCTCATGGAAGCTATTGCCACACATAAAGGAACACCAAGGATAAGAGAGGTGAATAGTTGACTTTTGTTTTCACTTCAGATTTTGTTTCAATAATTATAATAAATACTTTTTGCAGCTGGTTAAACAAATCTACCAGACGTTTGTTGATCATTTGGAAAATTCTGATTTGGAAGGTGTCACTAAGGATTTTAAACCTTATCACAAAGCATTTAAGCAATTTATTGAAGAACCGCTTTAGTGTATTTTTTACAATAAATAGGAATTAAAAATTATATATTTTTGCCAGGAAGCAACAAAAATTATTGAATTCTTCTGCTGGCTACGATATGCTTTCTATGGTGTGTCGTATAAGCATATGGCAGCTCGAGGGAGAGCCTAGATTAGAATTGCCTTAAATTAACTTAATATCATTTTTATGTATTCCATAGACTACAAATTTGAAATTTTGTTTTACCTCACATAGTACGGGTATGTTCCGTCCAACGCACAAAGGAATATATTTGCGTTGAGAGAACGGACCAAAGTCGATTTGTGAAGATTTTTGTTTACAATCACTTTCGTCACACATTCCTTCATAAATGCATTGCATTCGCTACGTTGCGCACCAGCATCGCATTGAAAGGCTGAACACAATGGGATGCAGCTGCAGCTAAAAGAATCGCTATAGCAGAAGCTGTCATTAAAAACGCGTAAAAACGTCTAAAATGGTTTAGCGTGTTCCCCATGGCTTTTTCATTAGAAAGAGAAAACTATAGAACGATCATATATGTTTTTTACAGTTAATTCCAATAGATGAATAAACCGTTAGTTTTTTCATCATCATACTTTATTCATCAGAGATAAGTCTACTTCATTAGTGTTTTTGATGCGTAAACATCTATGCTGGCGGTAGAGTGAAACATAAACGTGGACTTTCATCTGTGTGACGTTACGAGGTCACACTTTACGATGTAGCACGGTCCGTTACGAAAATCTGCATAGTAGGATATTGGGTACATTAAGCGACACAAAACTTAACATTCCTTTCATGCAAACTAGTCCGGTTGGATCCGTAGACGACTTCGCATACTGATCCAAAAACGGATTCTCAAAACTGCGCTTGAACAAGCGTTGATGTTTACACATATTAACCGTGGGTCCCGGCCCTCACACAATTTTTTGTTCTTACCTGCAGGTGAGAAAAACCCGGGATTCAGTTATTTGTATGGTTTAGTAACAAAATAAATTCGTTTTTAACTTTTTTTTTTTAAACCCACCTTTGCTTCTTGGCTAACTGTCGGAATGCGATGAAATTTATATATTTTGTTTCTTTTGAAATATGATAACTGAAAATGGTAAGCATTTATTAATATTATAAAAGGCGCCATCCATCTGGATTAGCTCCAGTATTTTTTGTAACGACCAATTTCTTCAATGAATTAATGTGATCGAAATCGTGCTTACGCCCTTGCTTTTTCTTATCAAAAGTAGGTACTCGATGCGATATACTTAAATCAATCAAATCAAAAACTTGGGGGCTTTAAAATTTTTATTCAAAACTATCTGGATAGCTTTATGCTGTTGTAAACGTTTAAAAAATAAGATATAATACGATAATTTGGGATACAAGTTTGAATGTCTAGAAGTTTGCGTTCTCTACAAATTCTCCATCTTTAAAATGCTCCTTTTTGAGAAAGGCACTTTTCATTCATTTCACATCTTCCGTTTCTATAAAATTATATATGTACATATAATTCATTCAATTTAGAAAACATACCATTTGTATATGGACTCTGATTACTGCAAATTGTATCAGTTTGAATTATCGATTCAATATCATTTTCATTTCGTTCCTCCAATACCGATTGTATGTGAGACTTTTCAATCAAAATTTCATTTCGTAGACATTCTAAATCTTCCTGCAGTTTTTTCCTCCTTATTTCAAGGTCGACCAGTTTTGTTTGTTCCTTTTCCAACGAACTGCAAGCATCTTCAAATTTTTTCAAAGCCAATTGCAGTTCTGGGGAATGATCACCGCCTCCAATATCCATTTATGTTAATTATTAAAATATTATGTACAAAATAAAATTCAGCCTGATTTCTCTGTGCCGACGTTAAAACAAATTAAAATATTCTTTCAAATATAAAATATTCTCAGATTTATGTACATTCATAAATGTGAATGTATTTGCTGTAGAACAAAGTAGGGAACATTCTAGATATGGAGCTCCAGATCTTGGTGTAGGCGGGAATGCCTCGGGTAGTAGGAGTTTGACAATTGGTTCACAAAACTTAAACCGTAGCTTACACCAACATATTCGTCTGTATTGTACTGGGTTTGCAGAGATTTTTGACCCTTTCAGACGATATTTTTGAAGTTTTCTTTTTTTAATTTTTCAAAATCTGCACCGATTAGAAACAGATTTTTTTCAATTTCATCTTAAAGTGTTTTGGTTAAACGCACACTAAGTGAAGTGTGAAAAGTAATGTCAAAAATCTCTTTAAATCCTTGGCCGGGGCTATATTATCAAATTCCACACTGTTAAGAGACAAGCGAACTTGGTACGATAAACAGGTAGCCGATAAAAATCTAATTCCTTTCAATTTTTGTTTTAATTCTAAAAATGAGTTGCCAACAATCTGTACTGTGGCCGTGAAAAAATATCCGAGTTCCAAAATACATCAAATGCGCATACTTATTTTGCAAATTTCCCACATTATGGGGTGCTAAGATCCCGGAGCCGTATTTAAGAAAAACGCAGCAGGGTATCCGTATCCGCCTTTTTGGTCGTAATTATTTGTATGTATACTGGGCACTAGTACACAACGTTCTTCGGGCTATGCTATTTTTCTAGAATTTTGAATTTAATGAACAAGTAACTTAGCAGAAAGCTCTTACTTATACATCTTTATTAGTAAGAAACTTAAGAAATATCTGAGATCTCATTGCGTGGGATGGGCTTAAATGTGATAGAATGAAACTACGCTACCTATAAATTTGTATCATTCTTCATTTGTTCTATTTCAAGCTTCAACTTATGCGCCTGCATTATCATCAGCTTCCTCTGAATGTCCAGACACATGGTTTGCTTTTCAAAATAGTCAGCCTTCTTGTTGAAATATCTTGTTTCAGCATGTAGTTTTCGAGCTTCAAGATTGCCCAAGTTTACTTTTTTGCCAAACGAAAACGATTCACGATTGACATAACTCTCATGCTCAGCTTCATCTGCAAATGTACCATCTTGAGAATCATCCATTATTTTGTCATTTATATCTAATTCAATTTTTGAATCCCCCCTTATTGGTTCACTCGAATCGTCACCAATAAAATCTTCCACGGAAACAGCAGGTTCGATCGTGACGTATTTAACAGTTCCATTAATAGCTTTTGGTTTGCTGCAGGGTATACCCCGTTTTCTTTTTCTACTCTCCTGCGAAGAAATTTTTTAAATTTTTCATAAGAAAATCAAAGTAAACTTACTATAGGAACATAAACCGATGGCCGAAGGTTAGTCAAACGTGGGTCATTTAAAGTAATTGATGTATTGGCAGTTGTAAAATTAGCTGCCGCAATTTCATCGCCTTTGAGCAGTTCATCGAAAACTTTATAATATTCCCATTTAATGGATTTATGTGACAAATGTTGATTTCTTTCTTTCACCTTTTATAAATAAATCCAAAAATTGTTTAGTTAGTGAAGGAAATACTAAATCTTTCTCACTTGGTAATAGGTCGATTTTAGATTGCGAAATTTTTTGTCCAACAATTCGAATGGGACTTCATAGCCCACTTCTCGAAATTTATCAGAAATTCGTATCCACAAATCTTTTTTCCTGATCCGTGGATCACGGAATTCATCTTTCATATCAAGATAACTGTTAATTAAAAGCCAGTTTGCTGAATGGGTCCATTTAAAATCGGTATTTTCTTAACGTTAAAAATAATTTTAATCAATTGGTAATGCATTGGGAGCTTGAGACTTACGAAACGATGATTCACACTGATCAAATTGGCTGGACATCATTTATGGTCGATTTCGAGCAGCAGTCCTGATAAATTTAAACAAAACTGCAGTGTTATAAAATAAAAAAAAAAAATGCAATAAATATGTTAAGTATAATTCAAGATTTAATTGAGTTAATTTTTTTTTCTTAGCTGCTGTAAAAAAGCGTAAATCGCTGACTTTTGTTGACAACAATGGAAAAATACACACATGAGACAAAATGCACACAAGACAACATGTACTTCCAGTCTTATTCCAGGCGACTTGACTTGGATAAATGGATATGGGCTATGGGGACTATTCACAATGCGACGCGGAAGCGCGACGCGAGCGTCAGTGAAACGCTGTCATCTTTTTCTAGTTAGTCTGCGTTTACATTGAACGATTTTTCCAATGCCGATCTTTTATTCCATGGTAAAGGGAGTAAAAAGTGAGGGGGAAGAAAAAAATCGTTTGTTCCTCAAAACTCACACGATTTTTCCAGTCCGTTTCCGTTCTCTTTTACTTTCTTTCCAGTTTCTTGTTTGTATTTAGTATTAATGTGCAGTTTATTCGATGGTATTAGTAAATCTTAAAGTAAAATGAAGGGGATAGCAATCAAAAGTGAAGAGGACAACAAAAAAATCTCAATGGAAAAATCTTTCAATGTAAACATTTCACCCGATTTCTGGAAAAATCTTCGTGGAAAAATCGGTCAATGTAAATGCAGACTCACAAAATCGTTGCCCAATTCAAAATGCAGCGAGCGTTTTTACTACAAAAACTTATTTTTGTAAAAAAATCAATAAAATATAAGCAAATTACATACAAAACATTAGATTTATAATAACTTCATTTGGTAAATACATTTGATCATTTATTTGATTGGATTGACAACTACAACGAGTTCTCGTCACGCTCACATCCCGTTTCCAAGCTTGAACTGTCAGATTGCAGTTAAAAATGAGAATCTGTGTATAAAACCTCACACATAGGAAGTAGGGATCTTCAGATACCTGTGCCGAGATTTAGCTAATTCGAAACCGCAGCGAGTTCAGTTTAATTCAAATACCGTTCAACAGGTGGTGCTGTAGGCTAAGACATGACTTTATGCGAGAAACAGATTGGCACAGCCACTAGGACAGCAACGAAAACTTTGACATCAAAAGTCATGTGAAAGAAATTACAAACGTGAACAGCGCTTTTGACAGCATACAAACATATATAAAAGTTGTCACATTTTCATTTTTTAGTGTTGTCACATTTTCATTTTTTAGAACTTAAAACTTCGCTTTAAGGCTGTCCCAAACCAACGCGAAACATTCGCGCGAATATGCGACTACTGAATAATGTTCGAAGATTCGCATCGCGCCAGTGTGGGTGCTCCCATTAATCTCCATGTAAATAAATTAAGACAGGCGGAAGTTTCGTTGTCGCGCCGAATCTTTCGCGTTGGTTTGGGAGAGCCTTTAAAGTTGATAGCATTTGCAGAGCGACATTGAATTTAGTGTTTAGGTCTAACGTTGATGTCGATGTTGCTGTGTTAATGTATTCAAAGCCGATTTATGATTACAAATTCTTTCTGTATTGGGAAAGTAATAAAGTTTGGACTTAGAGTATTTTTACATATTTAGCCATTCAAAACGTGAAGTAGGTTAAAACCCTGAAGGTAGTATTCGATTACAAAAATTAGCTTAAATATTTATTTATATTTTCCTTTGTAGTTTTTATACGAAGCTTTAGGTTTTTAGATTCGAGGTTGACTGGTTTAATTTGTGAAATTTTATTGTTTTTATTGGATGGACGGGATTCCTGAGGATTTATGGATGCGACCGGTGGCCAAATCATTTCATTGTGCAGTGATAGTATGTCTGTTTGGTAACGTAAAATTTTTCACAATTTTTCACAATTTGCTGTCAAAACCCATAGTAAAACAAACCTACTTTTGGGAAACTTGGTAAAAGTTTTAGTTACCAAACAGGCATTGTATACCAACAAAATAAGAACAGAATAAAAGTTCTATCATGTTTTGAGTGGAAGAATAGGTAGAACACTAATCCACACAACTGTTTACATTTGGAACTGATGATGAAAGACAGAAATACTGACACAATGAAAAAGAGCTTCATGTATACATTTTTTCTGGTGGAAAAGTACATCCCGTATGCGCTTGAAGTAAAGTGTAGAACTTGTTTTCTACCCAGAAGAATTGATCTCGTGTGCGCTGGGGCCCAATAATATTTAAAGTCAGTTAATCTTATTAGTTTTTTCTTATGAAACAAAGGAATAAATAATGACAATTTGTCACTCGTGTTAGCCACGCCACTGATATTATTTTGTAAAAATCTAATCCTTCGTATTTGTGGTTTATTTTACAATTGTAAATCAAAATACACTGCAAACTGTTGACAATACAAAATTTATTGTTGAAATAAATTTTAATTTAAATACAAGAACAAAAATATTCTTTTATAATTTGAAAATACCTTTTTGTGAGGAATTTTTCTTACGCATTTTTTTCACAAGTTTCATCACCGGGGTCTCCACCTGAAATATTTCATAGATTACCATCTGTCACTTTTGATAGAAAGAAAGAGCCATAGTATGCCATAAAATGTTGGTTGGGCATTTTCATAGCTTACTATTTCATTTGCGAGAATAGAACAACATCACACAAAACAAACAAAATTCAAACAAACCAACGAAAAATTGCTTGCTCATAGAATACTATCCATAGCTTTCTATGAGCCGAGCAATATGTGGCAAGAAATTTTTTTATAGAATTCTATAAGTAGCCTCCATGAGCAATTTTCATAGCATGCAATATAGTATTCTATGAAATATTTCTCGTGGAGTCACCATATCAATAAAGATTGCTTTTAATACAGAAATCGAATTTTTTCTAAACCGAATCAATTTGTATCTGTCTGTCAATTGAAAGGAATTCGTAAAAGAATCGATTTTGTGTGATTGTATGTTCCTTGACAGCTGGAAATAATTACCTTTATAGCTATGTATATTGACTAAAAATATTGTTGAATATTTTGTATAATTATGTAGAATCTGTTGCAACCGAAAAAAAAATTGTCTTCCCAAAATTCCCCGACTTTGTGTTTGACGTTATGCTGGATTCACATGACTGACAAATTGGCAGTACCTATTTCTGCCAGTAAACTGACAGAACAATGGAAAAATTCATTCTTTTGGCAGTATACTGACAGAAAACTGCCAATTTGTCAGTCGTGTAAATCCAGCATTAGAAATGTGAAATCTTTACAGTGTGTGTGCAAATTGGTAGGAAATCTTGCTAAAAATGCAAGATTTGTTTTGACAAAAAGAATCGATTTTATTTAGAAAAAAATCTGAATAAAATCGATTATTTTGATGAAAAGAATTCGACATAAAAGAAAAACGAAGACAAAATAAATAGAACCAAGCTTAGTCAAGAGAAAAAACGCACCTCTGAACAATTCAACTGAAGTAGGTAGCTGTTATTTTTACATTGAAAAAGAGTCTTATGAGAGTTTTTTTTTTAGATTTCAAGAGCTGATACTCTATTTAGCTGATATCTAGTTTGTAGTAGTTAAGTTACCTTATAATTTTTAACTACAAGGGCAAGTTCAAACTACCCAGTAGTGCGTTTTAATTGAAATAGTTGTTTTGTATAAATATTCCATTAAATCAACCAAAGCGTTGGAGACATTTTACACATACCCGGCGGCCGGCACCGACACCGATTAGCCGGTTTTTTCAACAAATAACTATACTTTCACACATACCCGGCACTGTGTAGCCGGCAGGTGGCAATGTAGGTATGCAAAGTGATTTGTTTAGTTCTGCGATCGCCTCTTGCAAGTCTACTTGACACAAAACGACCCTTATCTCGTAAACTGGAGATACCAACTTAAAACCAGGAAAGCAAAGAAAACATCTACCGGCCCGGCAGCCGGCTATTGCAGTGAGCGAAGCCGGCAGCATTGAACATTGCCCGGCGATCGGCTGCCGGCTGCCGGTATCGGCATCGGTCGGTACGTGAGAAAGGTCCCATAAGATTTACTATACCAAATGCTGATTGGCCGGCAGCCGGGTATGTGTGAAATGGCTCTCAGGGGCGTATGCAATGGGAGGAATGAAAGCTAAGTCCACTTCAGTTAAAGTGATTATTTCTTATAGAAGGTGGAAATAGAAAACCCTTACAGCCGTATTATTTACTGATTTCAAAACTAGTTTTATGGCAGAACTAGTTTTTTTGGAGGTTCTGAAATCTGTATTATTCAAAAATATTTTGAAACCTTAAAGCTAAAACTCGAAAAGTTAAAAGCAGTTTCAGTTAAAACTCTAAATTCATAAGACCGTTCAAAACTTGGGACTTCAAGCTTCTATAAAACCCCTTCAGTAAGACGACTGGCACTGAGTGCAAAAATCTATGGAAATCGAAGTGCGACACTAGCTTCGTTCGTTGAACTTTACCCAGGGTTGACCCAGGGTTTCTTGACAACCCCAAGTAATGTCAAAAAAACCTGGATTTTTTGGTTCTCAAAAAACGCTCAAGGGCTGTTGACATTTAAAGCAAGAAAAAAGAGTTCTGTTGTCCGATAATTAAAACTGAAATTTGTTTCAAATATGTCTTTAAAATGAATAAAAACCAACTTCTACTAATTAAATTTGTATATTCTTGCAATTTGTTTTCCAAAAATAAACAATAACCTGCAGCACGTGAATCCACCAAAAAACATATGCATAACAACTCATGTCACTTTGGCAGTTTTAGTTTACCTGAACTCGCCACAGCAAAATACCTAGTTCTACTTCAGGGCGAGTTCAGGGCGACCCCAGGTCTCAAAAAACACGGATTTTTTCACGAGGGTGACTTCAGGTTTTTCAAAAAACGCTTTGTGGCGACCCCAGAGTGACTTCGGAGCTCAACGAACAAACCTACTATAGAAATCAATGTTTCTCTATTGGGACTCGGCAAATGAGTTTTTGCGCCCTCTGAAGGGTTTTTTCCGTACTTGATAGAGGCGGTAAAAAATATTTTGTTTTGACAGCCCCATAAGATTAACATTGAAAAGAGAACAAAAATGGGTTTTTTTAAAGTAATTTTTATTCGATATTTCAATAAGAAACCGGTATTAAATAATAATTGAAATCACTTCTATAAACATTAAATTATGTAAAACAAGTAAAAAGTGCTTCAATATGTGAAAATATAATTTTGAAAATTGCAATCAAAAATTGTAAACAAATAGCCTTTGCGGTATTTTGTGAGGTTATGTATCCCACGATTGTAAACAAACCTCTTTGCAACTAGATTTATTTTCTTACGCGCGCTTTTAAAAGAGAACAATAAATTTGTTAAATTTCGTGTAATTATTAAATTAAATAGTGTAAAATCAGTAAACTTCAATAAATTAATAAAAAATAAACTGAAAAGTGAGTTATACGTTTAATTATTCATGAAATACCGAACAGATTTTTATAAAACTTGGCATTTTGAACGAGAAGCATCTGTTGTACAAGATTGTATCATTTTTTTTTTTAAAAAACACGAATTTGCAAAATTTAAGCAATTTTTTAACTACCGCAATTTTAGATGAAAAAATTTTTTTTCTTTGATTTTAGCAACACTTCGACAAGACTTTTTTGAGAAATACCGAACGGATTTTATTAAAACTTGGCATTTTGAATGAGAAGCATCTGTTGTATAAGATTGTATCATTTTTTTTTATAATAAAACACGAATTTGCAAAAATTTAGCAATTTTCGAACGTAAACTACCGATCACTTTAGATGGAAATTTTTTTTGTTGCAATTTTTGCAACACTTAAACACGATTTTCGCGGAAAATAGTACACGGATTTTTATAAAACTTAACATAATGAAGCAAATGCCTCCGTAGTTCATTTAAGTTCTATTTATTTTAGTACGCAACAAATATTTCTGAATTTACAATAATTTTTCAATTTCAATGACCGGCGGTGGCGGCATTTTCATTGGAAACTATTTTTTTCACGATTTTCTCAAAAAATACACAACAGATTCTTATAAAACCGCACATTATGGATAAAAAGAATCTTTAGTATATTTATATATCACTTTTCTAAACTAAAAACAACTTTGCGTAATTTTTAAGAAATTTTATTTTGATATGAAATTCCACGAGCACTCTCGGAGTTTCGCGACACGATAAATTTTTAGATTTCATGAATAATTAAACGTATAACTCACTTTTCAGTTTATTGTTTATTAATTTATTGAAGTCCACTGATTTTACACTATTTAATTTAATAATTACACGAAATTTAACAAATTTATTGTTCTCTTTTAAAAGCGCGCGTAAGAAAATAAATCTAGTTGCAAAGAGGTTTGTTTACAATCGTGGGATACATAACCTCACAAAATACCGCAAAGGCTATTTGTTTACAATTTTTGATTGCAATTTTCAAAATTATATTTTCACATATTGAAGCACTTTTTACTTGTTTTACATAATTTAATGTTTATAGAAGTGATTTCAATTATTATTTAATACCGGTTTCTTATTGAAATATCGAATAAAAATTACTTTAAAAAAACCCATTTTTGTTCTCTTTTCAATGTTAATCTTATGGGGCTGTCAAATCAAAACTATTTTTACCGCCTCTATCAAGTACGCGAGAAATCCGTTAGGCGTCGTGTTGCCGAGTCCCAATAGAATCCGAGATGGCGCCATTATAAAAATCATCCTTTCCATAACGTCATATCTGGATACGAATAGATTTTTGACACTCGTCTTTCAGAAATACCTATTAAGCTACTTAATCCATAGTTAACTCACCAAATTTGTTCAGTTAACTCGGGAACTAAATTGACTGAAAAAATGTTGCAGGAGTAAACTGTGGTTTAACCCCGAAACTAGGGCACTGAAAAACATGGCCCTAGTGAGTGAGTATAAGGTTTGTTCGGGTACTTTCCGGACTAAAAATGGCAATTTGTCATATTTATTGGAGGGGGGTTGAAATTCTCTCGAGGGGAAGTGAAACTGCCCAAAAGTACACGAACGCTTAGAACAAAAATGTTTGCTATACTTTGTTAAACGACAACAAAGTAAACAAAAGACCAAAAAAAAACCTAAACAATACGACACAAATTGGAACTTCTATTAGCCGTTTTTTATTATCAGAGATTATCCATATAGATCATCTCTATCGGGATCACGTTTCATGAACCAAAAGTTTAGTTTTTGCTTTTGCTTCTCAGCTTTGCAAATGGTTAGGAATTATGGATTGTATAGTGTAAAGAAAAAAGAAAACCAATAAATGAAAAATAAATAAACGTAAGGAAAAAAGAGATATGTACACAACACAGTTGTCACTGAGATCGGCATTGTTTTATTTTCATGAGATGATCTATATGGATCATCAGCGATAATAAAATACGGCTATTATACAAGATAACAGAAATAAAAGATATACATTACGTTTTTTAAAAATCGTAATTTAAGTAAAATTAAATTAAGAAAAACACTCATTTAAATTACACTAGAACAAAATTTAATTAAATATTTTAATTTCATGTTTTTTTTAAACAAAAAGCACTGCACAATAATACACATGAATACACGTTTATACATTTTTTTCTTTAAAATAATTTTTTTTTGAATTGAACACAAAATTCACTTCTATAAATAAAAATAAAACCTAAAGTAAAAGTGAACAACAGCCATTTTGTATTTTTTGTTGTTGTTCTTAAATTGGCGTTTGACAGAACACAGAACTTACCAGTTTCTGGCCTAAGAAATTTCTCGGGTAAAAATTGTCAGGAAGGGGTTTTCTTTCTCGCGAGCACTCTCTTCTGCCCAAAATGACACGAAATGGAAGTACGCGAACAGGATTGGACCAAATCTGGTAAAATCAAGTAGTTTTGGGTGGTTTCGGACTAGTACGCGAACAGAATTATATTTACATATATCTATGGATTCGTCTAAAATTTTGCGCCCCTGATTTTAACGCCGATGAGATACTGACTGAATTGGAAAAAAATACACCCGGTCATAGGATACCGACATATGTACATACCTATACCTGTCTAATCCATTCACTAATAAAATTTTCAAAATAATGAACTTAGCGTTCCGTATATTATCTCGTACTTCACGTGCGTCGGACACAATTATTGTTGTCGCTTTATAGTGTTGGACGAAACTTTAATGAAGATAGTTTGAGTCCTTAAGTCAGTTTTTCATTTTTTGTTTTAATGAAATCACATAAAAGACATCAATCTGTGGCACACCATAACTTAAACGCAATTTGTGTCCAAACTGCTTCGAAGAAAACGAAGAGACGGACAGCAACTTTAAAATTTCCAACTTTCTCAAATGAATTTATACATAGACATAATAGTAAGTTTTTACAGGGTGACTCAAAGAAAATCACAATTTCTTTTTTAAGAACTTCCTATCGATCTAAAGGAAAATAAAACACAATATTTATGTAATTTTCCATTAGTCGTTCAGAATTTCTTGTGGTTCCAATTCTAATATCGAATTTAGAAGTATTTCCCCTCTTTTCAAAAGAAGAACTTTCATTTTGAGGGGGCTTAGGCCTAGTTTCACAGACTTAAATGGCCAATATGCGAGACTTAATTGGCACTTATTCCTGTGGGTGTGTGCTTTGAAAATGGCCCTTAGAAGGCTGCAATTTGATTTAAGCAAGTGAATAAATACTTTTTGATGATAAAGTTATTTGATCAACTTTGGTGAATTAATTGCAAAACAGTGCGTTTAGGGCGTCCTTGATGTAAACCTTATGGAAGTGACTCTAGACATGCTAATTATAACACTTTTGGTTCATAAAAGTAATGTTTGTTTAGCCTCGCAGGGCCAGGGCTCTCCGCCCACCAGTAGGTAGGGCATACTTCAGACACCCAGAGTTTTTTTTTTAAGTAGCGCGAAGTGCGTTAACGCACGCCCACTTTTAATGGCAAAAAAACTATTATTACCTACTGTTATAAATTGCCATTTCTCTAGTCTCGCCCAAACCTTATGCATACAATTTTTTTTTTGTTATTTTAGACAGGAATTTAGAAGAGTATTTCACATAAGTGGAGATATAAATAAATACTTTTCTCATGAACCACCCTATACCAAAAAAGGCAGAGACTAAAGTTGCAAAATATCATCAACGGTGGTTGGCTTTCTTGATAGTAGGTAGGTACGTGCCTCATGAGACTAATTGCAAAAAATTATAAAACTTATTCCGCAAGGAGACACTTTTTCTGTGGTTCCAAGAAAAGGGTCCACATTTTGCTATTCTTTACGAAGGAACGACATGTCAACCTAGAATTGGACTTTTATGTTAAAGTGCGGAAGTAGAAGTAAAAAATACGTTATATTTTCTGGTGCTTATTTTTACTTTATTATGAAATGTTGTAAAGTTTAGCTATATGATGGACATAAGAACGCTAAATTTTCTGGAAAAAAAAAATATGGCGAGAATGGCCTTGAATTCATAACAAAACAATGTAAGTAAAATATAGTATAAAAGAGTATACATAGAGGTACCTACTGTATAAGTTATATCTTTAATAGAACCTTCGCTTCCAGTAAGATTAGGTTTTTGCTCTTAAAGTTTAATTATGGTTCGTCACATTTATGGAATTATTATTTTAAGTAAGTCTGTGGGGATGCATCAACAACTTGACTGACTTCTGACAATGAAGGTTGTTTTGCTTATATTATATAGTATACAGGTTTAATTTAATCTTTTGACCTTTACTGATTCTCAGGGCAGCTTAAGTTCTCATTTGGGTAAATAACTAAATGAATGTTAGTATTTCATATATGCCAGATTCAGATTTAATTGATTTGTGTTGGCTTACTATAATTATATTAGGGCAACAACAACAATGGGATACAATAGTGTCTTTAAGTTAAAAAAAAATAATTTGCATAATTTCTCCAGCTTTATTACAATCGAAAAAAAACCACCGAATTAAAAAAATTCACTGACTTAACCTCTTTTCCGAAGTTAAAGATGCAGATTCCGCTCAAAGGCCCAATTCTATTATTCTTCTCCGAAAAAGCAAAATATTTAGGTGTCATTTTTGATAGGACAAGTTAAACTGGAAACCTAACATACAAGAAAAAGTCTCCTGTAAAAATGCAGTTAAGAATAAATATATGGTCTTCAACCCCGTATTACTCACTGGGTATAAACTTCGATAATAACATCAATTCTAACATATGGTGCCTAGCAAAATAGTAGACCGCTCTAATAGCGACAAATCATGAGAAACTTAGTAAGGTCCAACGATTAGCCTGTCTGTGCACAAGCAGAGCACTTCGTTCTACACTCTCCGCTGCATTGGACAATCTTTTTCATCAGGAATCTTAATTTGAAGCTTCGTTAACCCCATCTCAACATGAGCTACAACTGTTAGACCATGTTATCTCTACGGACTTACATCAAGGAAGCTGTATTAAAAATTTTAATAATCGATTAAGTTTTTTCTTCGGACACTGTTAATACGATTGTGGTAGATTCTATCTCTGTTGTATCAAACATAGATAAACACCATCCTCCCCTTGACATATTTCTTGACTTGGGTGGGCCATTTACTTGATAATAATAATTCACAAGACTGTTCATTTTCTTTTGACTTTCGGAAAGCGAATTTTCAGCAGCTTTATGAGCATTAAAAAAATGCTGGTATTGAAAATAAACCAGTTTCAGATGACATTGACGTTGCAATTTCATACTTTTATCAAGTATTGAAAAATTGTATCAATTTCATAGTTCCTCAAAAAATTTCAAAATACTCAAGCTTTTCCCATCCCTGGTATACAAAAGAACTTAAGATTCTTCGTAACAAAAGAAACAGAGCTTGGAAGATTTTCATAAAAAGTATGTCCTCTGAGCATAGAAATGTCTATATTTCCATTTTTGATGAGTTTAAAACCCTTTCGAATAGTCTATATACTGACTATCTCAATACTATTCAAATTTGCCTTAAGCTAGACCCAAAAAGCTTTTGGAAATTTGTTAATTTGAAAAGGAAATCTGATGGCTATCCAGTCAATTTCACCTATAAAAATAATTTTTTGATTAGTACCCCAGAAATTTGTGATGCTTTTGTATATAACTAGTCAATCTTTCATTAATATTCCTCTTACCGTAGACGAAGACTTTTTTTTCTACTTAAGAAATTCTCCTCAATCCACCTTCAATAATATTACAACCACAATAGAAAAAGTCTTATATTATCTGTCCTTACTTCATGATGATTGCCCATCTGGACCAGATGGAATCCCTATAATAATCTTCAAAAACTGTAAAACAATATTAGCTTCCCCTATTCTACAACTTTTTTCTTTATCCCTAAACTTGAGTAAATTTCCTTGTATATGGAAAAAATCCTTTATTACACCAGTTTTTTAAAAAGGTAGTCAATCTGACATATGCAATTACAGTCCCATTGCTAAACTATCTTGTATTCCTAAGCTTTTTGAGCAGTTGGTGTGTGATGGTTTGGCTTTTGTCTGTAAAAGTATTACATATTTGCAAACAACAACATGGTTTCATGAAAAAGCGATCTACGGTAACAAATTTACTAACATTTTTAAATAAGTGCTCTAATGCATTAGAACGTGGATAAGAACTTGACTGAATCTATACGGACTACTCGAAGGCTTTTGATCAACTTTCTCATGAAATTATCTTATATAATTTAGAGTTTATGGGTTTCCCCCTGAACTCATCACTTGGCTTTCATCCTATCTCCAAAATAGATCCTAACAAGTTAAATTCAAAAACATTTTCTCCAACCCCTTCATAGCTAAATAGGGAGTTCCTCAGGGAAGTCACTTAGGACCCCTTCTGTTTATCTTAGCTATCAATGATGTGCACCTCTGCATACGTTATAGTGAGATTCTAATTTTTGCGGATGATATGAAAATTTTCAAAAACATTACATCTGACAATGATCATGTTCTTCTACAAGATGATATTACCAGATTTGTTACTTGGTGTAATAAAAACGGTTTGAATCTTAACCCTATTAAATGTCGGGCAATGACTTTTTCTAAAAAAAAAACGAATTCCTGGGTCAATTGACTATATTATATCGCAGTACACTTTAGGTCGAGTCCATGGTTTCAAAGACCTTGGAGTTTATTTTACCTCTAATCTTGATTTTTCGGAGCATATAAACTAAATCGTCAACAAGGCAAATTCAATGCTAGGCTTTATTAAGAGATGGTCGAAGGAATTTCAGGACCCGCATGTTACCCTCGCTCTTTACAACTGCTTAGTTCGCCCCCATCTTGAATATGCGTCCCAGGTATGGACTCCTTTTTATGAGATCCATAGATATAGATTAGAAGCGGTACAGCGTTACTTTATTCGTTTCGCTTTAAAAGGGCAACCGTGGTCCGATCCCTACAATCTTCCTCCTTATGAACAAAGGATTAAACTTCTTCAAATTCAGCCCCTGTCTCAAAGGAGGATCCATAATGATATAGTTTTTTCTCATCAACTTATAACTGGCGTCATTGATGCACCCGATTTATTAAGTTGTATTAATTTCAATTATCGTGGAGGAAACCACGATATTCGTAGTTTTGATTTAATGCATCTACCTTTACCACCGTACTAATTATGGGATGCATGAACCATTTGCCCGAATGGGCAAACTCTTGAATTTGAACTCAAACCTTTTTGACTTTAATGTAAGTAAGAGTAGTCTTAAAAATACATTAAAGGCCAGCGTACCACGCTCTTAATGTTTGTGCTATGTAATTTTAATTCTTATTGTCATTTCAATTCTTGTCTTCATTTTAAATGTATAAGTATTTGTTTCTTAACGGTTTGTAAATTTTTATTTTTCTTAATGTAATATGTCCAGTTGTCTTGTAGTGTGTTAGACTTATGTAATTTATCTACCTACTAACAACTAACACCGCGCTAAGTGATGACTGTGACAAGTTGTTTTTCGCAGTATCTAAAGGCGAAAAAGCCCGAAGAGAAAAGAAATATTGTTACAAAATGCTTGCATTAAGCAGTACTGATAGCGGAACCCCTAGATATATTTAGCAAGCCAACGGCCGCGAGCATTCTTAAAAAATGCATCGGTTAATTTGTATACTGATGGGACAGATCAAAAACCTATGAAGGGGTTGGTGGAGGTATGTGTTCAGGCAGACTAAACTTATGTTTCTTATTTCGTCTTCCTTATCATTATGTAGCGTGCTACAGGTAGAACTTTTAACGATTAAGAAGGCTTAAAGAAAACATGATATCAAAAACAGGTATCCGTATCTTCTCAGAGAGTCAAGCTGCTATTGAATCTTTGGAATCAGTTTCTACAAACTCTAAAACAGCCCTTAACTGTCGATCATCTCTTGTTGAAATGGTGCAGGAGTTCAACATTCACTTTTGCTGGGTTCCGGGTCATAGGCACATTCCAGGAAAGAGTAAAGCTGTGATGAACTCGCTAAAAGGGGAACTGCAATGTTAACTTATGCTAAAACAAAACGCTTTCTATAAATCGTACAAACTGTAGGTGGAACAACATCACAACTTGACGACAAAACAGATCTGGCCAAGGCTGAAGCGTTCTAAGTGCCTGATAACATGGGTGTTTTTACTGAATGTCATTTTACTGAACTCATGATTACACGATTACCCTTCCCTATCTCACACCCTTAAAATCCATATATATCTCACTCCCACGTTTCATGCTGAATCTGAAAATAAAGGGTTTTCCAATAAGAGGTGTTATTTTGATATTCAAAAAAAAATGGCATTTTTTGAGATAAATGATCGGCTGTTTATTTCATTATAAAGAAGAAGGTATGCCGTTAATAACGACACAACATCAGCCAAATGGCCGCCACGACCACGCTTACAGGACCATATCCTTTTCATGAAATTTTCCATAACCAAATCGCAAAGTGGCTGCCCTATGTCCTCGATAGCCTCACGAATTCCATCTTTGAGGTCTTGAATCGACGCTAGGCTGTTGGCGTAGACCTTATCTTTCACGTGGCCCCAAAGGAAGAAGTCGTAAGTTGTTAAATCACAAGATCTCGGTGGCCAATTGTGATCACCTCTTCGAGAGATAACACGGTCCGGAAACTTTTCCCGTAAAAGATCGATGGTTTCATTGCTTGTGTGGCACGTAGCGCCGTCTTGTTGAAAGTAAACGTTGTCCAGATCAATACCATCCAATTCCGGCCATAAAAAATCATTAATCATCTCTCGATAGCGCAATCCATTGACCGTAACTGTTGCTCCAGCCTCATTTTCGAAAAAGTAAGGTCCAATGACCCCGCCGGACCATAAACCGCACCAAACAGTCACGCGTTGAGAATGGAGAGGCTTTTCAACAATAACTCTTGGGTTTTCCGAGCCCCAGATGCGACAGTTTTGCTTGTTGACGTAGCCTCCGAGGTGGAAATGGGCCTCATCAGTCAAGATGATTTTTCGATGAAATTCCGGATCATTTTCATGCATTTCAAGGACCCAATCAGCAAAGACACGACGTTGTTGATGATCAGCCGGCTTGAGTTCTTGTCTTAACTGAACTTTATAAGCCTTAAGACCCAAGTCTTTATGCAAAATACGGTGTAATGACGTTTGTGGAATGCCTAATTCCAAAGAACGACGAGGAATGGACAAACCTGGGTTTTCTTCAACACTTTGGGCTACAACAGCAATATTCTCAGTTGTTCTTGAGCGACGTGCACGGGTTTTATTCTTCACATCACTAACTTGTCCCAACAGCTCGAATTTGTCCACCAATTTCTGTATTGCGGTCCGACAAGGTGCTTCACGACGACCCAAAAATGTTTTAGTTTAACGAACCGTCTCTGCCAAATTTTCACCATTTTTATAGTGAATTTTAATAATTTTAATGCGTTGTTGAAGCGTGTATCGTTCCATTTTTATAAATGGCGTAGTTTCTACTTGTCAAATATCAAAACAATGACAGCTTCAAAAGTGACAGCTACCGAAATAGCGGGCTATTCAAAATAACACCTCTTATTGGAAAACCCTTTATAAGATGAAACTGTCGCATCGGTGAAATTTGGGTGGAATCTACCTGTTCCACTGATGCGCTCTTCATTAAAACGACCAATGTAATCAGGCACCAAGTGTATGATATCTTTAAGCAGATTGCACATTAGCTCCGTAATACGTGTCATAATCGGACGCTGACTAATAGGCATACACCCAACGCAAATCTACGTCTACTCAAACGATTTCTGCAGAAGCTGTATGGGTGAAAAAGAGAAGGAAACAATTCCCCACCTTCTACGTACATGTACAATTGTACATATAAGTTGGGGAAAGACTAACTGGCGGGCCATCTGGAACCACGCTACACTATTGTAGACGTCGTTTGCCACATGAGTGAGCAATTTTAATCAGATTGTGCAAAAGCGGTTCTTTTAACTGCAGCTACTTCCCATTATTTTCAGCCAATTAGACTGCTTTTGGGTGACTTCTACTACAATGATCTGATGAGTGATCTGACAATAAGTGAAATAAGTTCTCTTACACGCTGCAGAATCAGCTCCAAAAGGGTTTCACGAGCAGGGAAAAGCTTCCCTAGATCCATTTAATATGCCATCGGATTTTTTCAAATAGTTTCAAAAGTGTTCTTACATTTCTAGGAATTGTCTAAACTCATCTATTTTTGAAAAGAGGTGTCCTGGTGTCTGAGCGTCCGAAAAGGTTTTAAATTGAAACTAAAGTGTTCCAAAGCTAACCCTGATTGCAGCTTATAAATGTCGAGATTTTCACTGATTTCCTTTTCAAATAATATCCCCTAAAAAAGGAATCAAGGACTTCCTCCTTGCTTAGTTCTTTTGGTCCCTTTTCCAATTAAGAAATATAAAATAGTTTAAATATGACATTTATTTTCAAACAAAATTCAATAATATCAGTTTGTAGAAACTAAAATAATTTCATTAGTGCTCCACATAATAGAGCAACTACAATTCTCATAACTTCATCTAACTTACTTTAAAGTCAAACTTTATTAACATTTACACATTTCCATAAGCCTCTGTGCGCTGTGCCAATTATAAATTTCATGGTGGAAAGTTTAATTGCAAAAAAGAAACACATAAAAAAAGAGAGTAAATTTACACCAGAGCTTGACCCAGTTCCCTTGATCTTGCCAACGAACGAAACGAAGCGCTAATTTTCCTTACACTAACTTGCACTTCCACCCCAAATAACGTCCATTGTATTTGCGTTGAGTTAAAACAACCCACTACATGAGCACTCTGGGTTGTGTTGGCATTGGGTATACAAAAGAATAGGGCAGAGAAAATTGCTTGCAGTTCCGCTTCCGCTTCTTAATTTGGCGGATAAACTATCTGGGTATAAAACATTTTACTGCATTCACTAAATGAGAAATTCAGGCATGACAGGTGCAGGAATGAAATCATGGATATTTTTTCATTAATGGATACAAGATAGCGTATAGTTAAAATAACGAGATAATTTTCTATGTTTCCGAAAACAAGTTAATATGGAATGGGTATTTTTGTTGGTGATGTTTGAAGAATTTTTCTAAATCTATAAAGAATTGAGATTTTCTTTAAAATATGACACAAATACATTTGTATATAACTGCCACATATTTTGTCTTTCTTCAAATATTATAACATATTAAAATTCTAAAGTTAATTAGCATAGATTTATTTTATACACAAGTGAATTTAAATTTGCATATAATATACCACTTATCTTAACACTTTGGAGTTTTTCAAACGGTCTAGCGAAAGCTGTATACGCCTCCAAATGGTCTTGACCTATTTGTCTATGAACTAGGGAGTGTTATTCATAGACGAGATATACCATAACTTGTTTCATACAATTTTCACCAAAGTTTTCCAGGAGTTTTCACGATACCATAATTAAGCCGCGACCAGACACTATACACGACTTTTCATATCATTACAACAGCTTCTGACTCATATGCTCCTTTTTTTGGGAGCTGTAAGTCTATAAATTTTATTATATTTAATTTTGTATGCACGTGTTAATTAAATAATTATTCGTTTTTTATCGCTGTGGGGTTACTGTGGCGTATGTGGAACATTTTTCTCGGTGCTTTAGTCATTGCGTTACAACAAAAACTTGAAATTTGACTTCGAAATCGGCAAAATTTACACCAAAAAACTTAATTTCAAAAAAACTTCAAATGCATAAGTACTGGTGGTATTTCAAAAAATTAATTTGTTTTAAATCCAAAAAAAATTGCAAAATGTGTGTAAAACTTTCTGTATTAAAATTTTGATCTTAATCCGGTCTACTTAACGAGAATGTCGTTATTTTTAGAACTGAAACAAAATTGAATTTGTACTTTTACTATCACTAAATATCACTATCTAATCACTAAATAATCTTAAGTTCAAAGTTTCAAGAAAATCACTTCAAGCTA